>CM061557.1:102629019-103879019 GCA_030864225.1 Capsicum baccatum var. pendulum | reverse complement strand
ATACCTTGATTGATGATTAGATGAAGGAACTTGATTTTTTTATTCCAATTTGAGTTCTTGAAAACGAATTCCTGATTATCTTGTCTTGAGAATTCTTAATTCAGAGTTTTTTTGGAGAAACAACGGTGCAGTTGGATTTCTTGGAGAAGACGCTTTGAACTCTAGGATTTTTTTTAGAGAGAGAATGGATGAAAATTGTATAAAGTGCTTAAGAATGGGCTAAATCTTGTGTTTTGCACGAATTGGGGCTTGGGAATTAACAAAAATACCTCTTTCAAAAGTTTTAATCGAAATTGAAAAAGGGAACAAAAATCCCAATTTTACATGCCACCGTAATGTGCCACTATTGCAGCGGCTCACTATAAATAGGACAATTGGGAACTGGAAGTTCTCCTCGATGTAGAGCTATCGTAGTACACAACGTGACGTTGTACAATCGTGTTGGTTTACTAGAAATTGGCAAATAGGAAATTGAGTTTCTCCACGATGCGGACAAAATACGAAGGTCCACTGGAATTGATGATTGCCATTTTTACCTTCACCGCAATGCGGTGCTCGCCCAACTGACACACTGCCTTACTAAAAATGCCCTAACTTCTCAACCTTGTATCTAATCTGGGCGAAATTGGTATCAATGAAAAGCTAATTCAATTTTCTACTTAATAGAGGGTATAAATCTAGAAAATTCTAGATGTAATAAATGTAATTCATATTTGAATCTAACCTTTGACATTCTTGAAGAAAAATTAAGCTAGAAAAGGTATGGGGTATTACAATATCTCCCTCTTAGAACATTTATCCTCGAATGTGGGTAGCCAGTCTGAAAAATATTAAGGAATCTGGGGCTATATGCTATAATACAAAACTGAAATAAACTGTATCACTGAATCTCAAATATAATAAGCAACTGAACTGATCTTTGATTTCATGATTTTACATTAAAACGATTGTATAGCTGAATCTGTGTCTGGATAAGAACTGAATGAAGAAAGACTATTACCTTTGGCTGAATCTGAGTTCATAGAGAAGAGATAAGGATACTTGGTATGTATTTATGCTTTCGCTTCCTAAGTAGCACCCTCAACAGACTGATTTAACTATATAACTTTGACCAAGAGAAATTCTTTGTTCCTTAGTATACAGATCTGATGATCAAGAATCTCTATGGGAAATTATTTATAAAAAAGGTTATTCTGAATATCTGTACTTTCTAGAGGTACTATAACAGCTGAATCGTCCATGCGCTTCTTCAAAAAGGACGCATGAAATACTTGAAAAATAGAGGATAAATCTGAGGGTAGCTCAAGCTCATATGCTACTTCCTAACACATCTCATAATCCGAAAGGAGCCTATATATGTGACTAAGCTTCCCCTTTTTGCCAAATCTCTTCACCCCTTTTATGGATGAAACTTTCAAATACATAGGATCATCAAACTCAAAGTTAAGATCTCTTTTTCTTACATCAGCATAAGATTTCTAGCTATTCTGAGCTGCTTTCAGTATCTCTCGAATCAAATGAACTTTCTCCATTGCATCAAACATCATGTCTGTCACAATCAAAGCATCCTCACCCACTCTGAACTAACCAAATGACGATCGACATCTCTGCCCATAAAGAGCTTTAAATAGAGCCATCTGAATACTAGCATGGTAATTGTTATTATAAGAAAACTCAATCAATGGTAAATGCTTATCCCAACTATCTTTGAAATCAAGAACACATGCCCTCAACATGTCTTTTAGAGTCTAAATGGTCCTTTCTGCTTCACTATCTGTCTGCGAATGAAAAGCTGAACTAAGGTGAACTTGGGTACGAAAGGCTCTCCAAAACTAAGAGTTAAACTGAGTACCCCTATCTGAGATAATGCACAAAGGAACTCCATGCAATCTAACCAACTCTCTGATATACAACTTAGCATAATATTCAGCTGTGTAGGAGCTATGAATTGGCAAGAAAGGCTCTGGCTTAGTCAGTCTGTCTACAATAACCAAAATAGAATCATGTTGACAACGTGAAAGGGGTAATCCAGTCCCAAAGTCCAAATTCACCTCTTCCCACTTCCAAGTAGGGATACGAAAATCTTGCAACATACCATCAAGTTTTTGGTGCTTTACCTTAACCTATTGACAAGTTGTATACTTGTCTACGAATTCTACTATATCTCTCTTTATACTGCTCCACTAATAGATTTCCCACAAGACACGATACATCTTGGTAGCACCTGGATGAATAGAATAACTTGCACTATGCTCTTCCGACATAATTTGCTACCTTAAATCATCAACACATGGCACACACAATCTACATTGGAATCTCAACACATTATCTCCCCCTTGGGAGAAAACCTCTACCTTTTGGTCTTTAAATGACTTTTTCAGTTTGACAAAACTAGAATCCTTATCTTTATTTTCTTTCACTTCCAAAACTAGGTAAGATTTAGAACTACTCTAAACCCAAACATTCCCTTCAACTAAATCAACCAATCTAACACCCAACCAAGATAATCGATGAACCTCTCAAACTAAATCCTTCTTAGTATTCTCCACGTTAGCAACACTGCCTATAAACAATCTACTAAAGGCATCTGCCACTATATTAGCCTTGCCCTGATGATACAACACACTCATATCATAATCCTTCAATAATTCTAACCACCTTCTCTGACAAAGATTCAACTCTCTTTGAGTAAACACATACTGCAAACTTTTGTGATCCATAACCACATCAATATACACCCCATAAAGATAATGTCTCCATATTTTCAAAGAAAACACAACAGCAACTAATTTAAGATTATGGGTCGGGTAATTCTTTTCATGAGGCTTAAGCTATCTAGAGGCATAGACTTTAACCTTACCTCTCTGCCTCAAAACATAACCCAAACCAATTCCAGAGGTAGCATAATAAACAATAAAACCATCTGTACCATCAGGTAATGCTAAAACTAGAGCTAAATCAAGTCGAGTCTTCAACTCCTGAAAACTCTTCTCGTAGAAATCTGACCACTAAAACTTAAATTTCTTTTGGGTCAGTCTAGACATAGGAGACACAATAGATGAGAAATCCACAACAAAATGTCTGTAATAGCTAGTAAAACCTAAGAAACTCCTAATGTCTAATGGAGAGATAGGTCTAGGCTAATTTTTTACAGTTTCTATCTTTTGGGGATCAATTCTAGTACTCTCACTGGAAACAATATGACCATGGAAAGCTACTAACCTTAGCCAAGATTAACACTTGTTGAATTTTGCAAATAACAGGTGATCTATAAGAGTTTGTAACATAACTCTAAGGTAGTCTACATGATCATCCTAACTATGAGAATAGACAAGAATATCATCGATAAAGACTATGAAAAATATGTCTAGATAATGTTTGAACACCCTGTTCATCAATGTAATACCTCGTATTTCCTTGTCTTAAGATTAACTCTTAGTTCATGAGTTATTCAATATAAAAAATTTTAAATTCTCATTATTTTTTAGTTAAGAGCCTTCCATTGTATAGGAAATTCAATTAGCTTTCTACTTATATAAAATTTTCCCAAATCTGATAACCGAGAAAGAAGTTATTGTGATTCTAAGTTCCAATCATTAAACACCATCATTTTGATTACAAGCACGTCGCAGAGCCAGTCTAAATGACAATATTCAATGTCCAGTGTGACTCCGCGGTATCAACGAATCATAGAGGGCTTCCGATTCCCAATTGTCTAATTCTAGTAAGGGACTGTGATATTAGTGCTCGCGCGAAGTACCCAGTTCACATTTGTCAATTTCTATTGGTGCTCGTGCCAAGTACCTAGTTCACATTTGTCAATTTCTAGTAAAGCAATATGATTGTACTGTGGTGCGCCAAGCTTCCAAGTTTCATCAAAGGTGGAAATGCGATACCACCATGTTGCTCTACCATGAATTTTCCCAGTTAGCAATTTCTGGAGACACTGCGTAATAGCACCACATCGCGCCAAGGGTGAAAATTGAGACATTTAAGTTAATTCCAAGATTTAATTTCCAAGTGATTTTAGGTCTTTTTCCCTCATTCCAGTCAGTCTAAACATGGAATGAAAGCCCTAAATAGCCTATTATCCCATTATTTACTCACTTATCTCAAGAAATAAAATCTTTCTCTCTAAACTACAAACCATAGCTTCAACAATCAAGGTCAAAACTCAAGAATTTCTTCAAGAACCTTCAAGAACTAATAACCCAAGGTATTTTAGGTGTTTATCTATGTGTTACTTTCACCCATAGAGTACACAAATCCATTTTCAAAATACAAGATTATTTAATTATGAACTTCCATACTTGATTTGAATCAAAATTCATGTTCATATTATTGTTTGGTTTTAGTCCATGATTAAATTACACGCTTTTATGAAATAATCATTGTATGTGTTGAATTACAAGACCTTCATGATAAACCCTTCAATTTTCAAGTTGATTGATGTAGCCATGATAACTATATATTTTTATTATTATATAACGTAAGCATGCCCCCCATGTGTTTGATAAAATACCTATGTGAATGAAATAGTGCCATTATAACATGATAGCATGTATTCCACATTTATGTATAAGTAGATGCATTACAAGTATTTTATTAAATGCCTCTATAAGTAAACTATGGACAATTATACAATGTTATGATTTTCAAGAGTGTATTATACCTTATTTTTCATGCTATCGAGTCATAAGGGTATTTAATACCCGACAATTTAGCTGTGTTTCTAGAGCCAGTGTCAATTATAAAATCTAAATCATACCACATCAGTATACTCTTAGTCAGTTACAGAACTCAGTATAACTGAGTCAGTTACAAAACTCAAGAAAACTCAGTAACCTCAGTATCATTCTAGTCTAGTTCAGTCTACTCAGTTCAGTGTCCTTTAGTTGGGTGTAGGATTCAGCACTGAGTAAACCCAAGGATGGGGGCTCACCTACCATAGAGGGTTTGATCTCTAGAAATAATCCTTCCATTCCAGAACTACATAGCCAGCGTAGGTTAAGAAATCAAACCTGCCAGTTGAGGGTTGATAAGATATTTTAACCTAATAGATGAGGGTTCCACCATTCTTATTAAATAACCTACTAGATGAGGGTAACTCTTCAGTGTATTTACCCATAGAATGGTACTAACACCCTTCTAACTGGGGTCACAGGTTGGACCCCAACTCAGTTATCTTATCTTATTTGGGGCATGTCGGTTAGATGATTACCTCCCACAATCCTAGTCTCTCTCTTTAGAATAGAACTCAGTTAAGTTTTATAGAATTAGGACTATCACATACAGTCAACCAATATCAGTAAATTAGTTATCAGTAACTTCAGAATCAATTACTTAGTTTCAGAATTCAGGACTTAGCTTCAGAAAAACTATCACGGTGTTTATTTATATGCACATCAGTACATACTCAGTATTTACAGCAATATCAATTATCCATGTACTTTCATGTTTAGTTACTCTATATCATTCAGTCAGTTATTAGCATATGAACCCTTGCATTTAGCCTTAGATCATCTATCATACCATTCCATTCCACATACTAACGATACTCTTTATTTTTGCTATGATGTCTCATGTCATAGGTTTGGATACTCAAGTTCTCGACCGTGCATAGATAGACTCAGATTCATCTAGCAGCAGTAGATTAAAAGTGATTTCTCATCATCGAGGATATTCTTTTATTTCATTGTTTTATTTGACTCAATATTTTAGTACATGGAATTAGTTGGGGGATTGTCCCATCAACTCCACTTTTAGACATTTTTAGTTAGAGGCTTTTCGGACTAGCTTTCAATCAGTATTCAATTTTATGGATTGTTATTTCAGTTAATATACTTTATCAGTATTTACAGATTTTGAGCCTTATTTCATTTCATCCTATTTTTTATATTTATTACTGTATCATGTTTTAGTACTCACAGAAGATATCAGTTATGGGTTAGCTTATGGTCCTTTGGGGTTGTAAGCACCATGTACCATCTGAGGTACAAACTTGGGGTGTTACAAACTGGTATTAGAGCCTAAGTTTCAATAGTATCCTACAAAATCTGAAAGCTAAATTTGGTAGAGTCTTGTGTATGGGTGTGTATCATGCCATACTTATGGATAACAGGCTATGAGATATTTTAGGAAAGGTTTCCCTTCTTTTAGTATTCATGTTATTCGAGTGAGCATGAGCTCAAATTGAACTCTCAATCTAATCCATTTATTCCTTTTATTTATAGAAAATGCCTCCCAAAAGGACTAACAAAAAAAAAACTGAAAATCAGTTAGTACCTCAGCCCGTTAAGGCAAATCCCCTGGACGAGTATGTTTTCAATACAGAATTCAGAGCTACATTCACTACTCTAGCCAATTCAGTAATAGCCCAGAATGAATGACCAACTACTATTCTAGCCAATCCGATTGCCAATACTGTTGCAGCCAAGATTCGAGACTTTACCCAAATGAATCCTCCCTTATTCTCAAGATCTAAGATAGAAGAGGATCTACAGGAGTTCCTAGTTCAGGCTAAGAAAGTCATAAGTATCATGGGAGTGACTTCAAGTGAGAGTTCTTAGTTAGCCACCTATCATCTATAAGTATATATCACTCATGGTTTAAGTAGTGAAAGGTAGATAGGGGCACAGATGCAGATCCCATAGAGTGGGAAGAGTTTACTACTGCTTTTCTAGACTAATTCTTTCCCTTGGAGCTGAGAGAAACTAAGGTGTTAGATTTCATCAATCATAGGCAAGAAAATATGATTATGAAAGATTATTCCCTCAAGTTTACTCAGTTAGCCAGATATGCTTCCCATGTAGTAGAGGACAGTAGGTCCATAATGAGCAAGTTCATATCTGGGGTGTTAAATAGTATGGTTAAGGAGTGTTGAACAATGATGTTGATTAAGGAGATGGACATATCCATGCTCATGGTTTATTCTCAGCAGATAGAAGAGTCTAAAACTTGAGAAAGAGAGACAGAAGAAGAGAGCTAGAATAGGTAGCTTTAATTTTAACTAGCCTAGGTCAGAGAGCGATAACCATTCCCAGTTTTGCTAAAATCTTCAGTTCTAGCCCTGTCCTCAAGCAGTGATCCAATACATAAGTTCAGAAATAGTAACAGTGATAGGGCATAGTGTCAGTAGTGCTCGAATAAATACTTTTTGTCAGACATGTGGTAAAAACTACGATGGTGTCTGCAGAGCTGGCAGTGATATTTATTTTATGTGTGGTAAGCCAGGCCACAGATTTAGAGATTGTCCTCAGTCGGGTTCGTAGGGTCAGTATACTTGCTCTTCAGCTCAACCAGGTCTCCTGAATCAGCAGGGTGCCGCTTCCAATGCCACCAGTAGAGAACGCCCAAATAGGCTTTATGCACTTCAGTCAAGACAAGATTAGGAAAATTCTCTAGATATGGTCACTAGTATGTTATATATATTTCATTTACATGTTTATGCCTCACTAGATCTAGGAGCATCTTTATCTTTCCTAACTCCTTACATAGTCGTTAACTTTGGAGCCAGTCAAAAATTCCTAGCAGAGCCTTTATCATTTTCTACTCCAGTGGGTAAATCTATCATAGCCCTATGGGTATACATGAACTGTCCGATTATGATATCTCAGAAAGTTACTTCAGTAGACCTTGTAGACCTAGAGATGGCGGATTTTGATATCATTCTCGACATAGATTGGCTCCACTCATGTTTTTGCCTCAGTTAATTGTAGAAACAAAATTGTTCATTTTTCAGTTTCCAAATGAACCAGTCCTTGAATAGGGGGAGGGGTAGTACCATAGCGTTTAAGGGTCAGTTAATTTCATACCTTAGAGTGAGACAAATGATATCCAAGAGATGCATCTACCATCTTGTGCGAGTTAAAGACTCTAACTCAGAAACTCCCAGTGTTGAGTCAGTTCCAGTCGTAAATGAATTCTTAGATGTGTTTCCTGAAGATCTTCCTAGAGTTCCTCCTATTAGGGAAATAGACTTTGTAATAGACCTTCTTCCAAATACTCAACCCATATATATTTCACCATACAGAATAGCTCCAACAAAACTCAGAAAGTTAAAAGAACAGTTGAAAGATCTCCTAGATAAGGAATTCATCAAACCCAGTATTTCCCCATGGGGTGCACTAGTCTTATTCATTCATAAGAAAGAGGGTTCTTTCATAATGTGTATTGACTACCGTTAATAGAACAAAGTCACAATCAAGAATAAATATCCACTTCCCAGAATTGATGGCTTGTTTGACCAACTTTAGGGTGCTAGTTACTTTTCTAAGATAGTCCTCAGATCAGGCTATCATCAGCTTAGAGTCAGTTAATGTAAAATTCTAAAAATAGCTTTTAGAACCCGGTATGGTCACTTTGAGTTTCTAGTCATGTCCTTTGGCCTTACAAATGCCTAGTAGCTTTTATACACTTAATAAATCATGTGTTAAAATAGTACTTGGATATGTTCATTATAATCTTTATCGATGACATTCTTGTCTGTTCTCATAGCGAGAATAATCACATAGAACACCTCAAAATTGTACTTTTGACTCTCAGAACTCACTAGTTGTTCACCAAATTCAGTAAGTGCAAATTTTTGCTAAGGTAAGTAGCATTCCTTGGTCATATTTATTCTGGTGATGGCATTAGAGTTCATCCTCAAATGACCGAGGTGGTGAGAAACTAGCCTAGATCCATCTCTCTATTAGATATCTAGAGTTTCAAAGGTTTAGCTGGCTATTCCCATCAGTTTTTTGAAGGGGTTTTTGTCTATTGCATCCCCCATGTCCAGGTTGGCTCAGAAAAAATCCAGTTTCAGTGGTCATATTCTTACGAGAAAAGTTTTCAATACTTCAAGATTCGACTCACCTCAGCCCTAATTTTTACTCTACTAGATGGTTCAGATAGGTTTGTTGTGTATTGTGATGCATCCAGTGTAGGTTTGGGTTGTATCCTCATGCAGAGACGTAAGGTTATGTCCTATGGCTCCAGATAGCTTAAACCCCATAAGAAGAACTATCCAACTCATGATCTCGAGTTAGCAGTTATAGTGTTTGCCTTAAAGATTTGGAGGCATTACTTGTATCGGGTGTATATTGATGTGTTCAAAGATCACAAAACCCTTCAATATGTGTTCTCTTAGAAAGATTTGAATTTGCATCAGAGAAGGTTGTTAGAGTTAATCAAAGATTATGACATAAGTGTTTTGTATCATCCGAGCAAAGCCAATGTAGTGGCTGATTCTGTCAGTAGACTGTCTATGGGTAGTGTTGCTCGTGTTGAGGATAGTAAGAAAAAGTTAGTTTAAAAAGTTCATCAGCTTACTCAACTAGGTGTTCGCTTATCCATTCAGCAAAAAGTAGTATATGGGTTCAGAACTATTTCGAATACTCTTTAGTTTTTGAGGTAAAGGAAAAAATAGGATAGAGATCCCAGTCTTGTTAAGCTAAAATAGTCAGTCAGAGATCAGAAAGTAGAGGTTTTCTCCCAAGGGTGAGATAGTATGTTGCATTTCTAGGATGGTTTATGTATGCCAGATGTAGATGACTTGAGGCAACGAATTCTTACAGAAGCACATAGTGTGTTTTACTCTATTCATCCAGGGGCCACTAAGATATACCATGATTTACGGGAGATCTATTGGTGGGTTCATATGAAGAGGGATATTGCAGAGTTTATAGCTGAATGCTCTATATGTCAGCAAGTTAAGATTCAGCACCAAAATCCTAGTGGGTCCATGCAGGAGTTTATTTTCTCAAATGGAAATGAAAAGAAGTGAACATGGACTTTGTGATGGGTTTGCCTCGTACTCATCTTCATCATGATTCTATTTGGGTTATAGTAGATAGGTTTTACAAATTGGCTTATTTCTTGCTAGTTCATATTTCTTATTCATCCGAGGAATACGCCAAACTCTATATTAGAGAGTTGGTCATGTTACACGAAGTTCTAGTATCCATTATGTCAGATAGAGGTACTAAGTTTACCTCTCATTTCTAGAAAGCATTCCAAAGGGTTCTTCGTACCCAAGTTCATCTCAGTACAGACTTTTACCCTCAGACAGATAGTCTAGCAGAAAGAACCATTTAGACTCTAGAGGATGTGTTGAGAGCATGCATTATCAATTTTATAGGTAGTTGGGATGACCACTTACCTTTGATCTAGTTTGCATACAATAACAACTATCATTCCAGTATTCAGATGGATTTTTTTAAAGTTCTCTATGGTAGGACATGCAGATTTCTGATTGGTTGGTTCGAGGTAGGTGAGGCGATAGTAGTAGGGCTTAACCTAGTGTTTGACGCCTTAGAGAAGGTTCAGTTAATCAGAGAAAGTCTTAGGGCTGCCCAGAGGAAACAGAAATCCTATGCAGACTTGGTATCCATTACTGTTGCATATTCAACCCTTCATTCATGAATCAGTCCAGTCATGTACTCATGCATCATATATGCATGTTTAGTATGAAAATTTGTCTTATAAGTACTTCAGTTATGTATTCCATACATTAGATGTCCATGTTCAGTGTAAGAGCTCAGTTTGTCAGTAGTTCAGTCATGTATCAGATAGGCATGTTCAGTGTGTACAATCTATCAATGTCTCAGCTTAATTAGTCTCATTTGAGGATAAATGTTCCCAAGGGGGAGATATTGTAATACCCTCTATTTCCTTATCTTAAGATTAACTCTTAGTTCATGAGTTATCCAACATAAAAATTTTGAAATGCGTATTATTTTTAGTTTAGAGCTTGCTATTTCATCAAAAATTCAATTAGCTTTCTAACGATATAAAATATACCCAAATCCGATAACCCGGTAAGAACTTATGGCAATTCTAAGTTCAAGTCATTAAACACCATCATTTTGATCACTAGCGCATCGCGGATCCAGTCTAAATGACAATTGTCAATTTCCATTGTGACTCTGTGATCTCACCACATCGCGGAGGGCTTCTAATTCCCAATTGTCCATTCCAGTAAGGGACTGTGATATTGGCGTATCGCGCCAAAGACCTAGTGCACATTTGTCAATTTCCAGTAAAGCAATGCGATTGTACCGTGTCGTACCAAACTTTCAGATATCATCCAAGGTTTTAATGTGATACCACCACATCACGCTACCATGCATTTTCCCAGTTGGCAATTTCCAGAGACACGATGCGATAACGCCGCATCGCGCTATGGGTGAAAATTAGGACATTTCAGTTAATTCTTAGATTTAATTTCCAAGGGCTTTTAGGTCATTTTTCTTCATTCTAGATAGCCTAAACACGAGATTAAAGCCCTAAATAGCCTATTATCCCATTATTTGCTCACTTAACTCATGAAATAAAAGCTTTATCTCAAAACTACAAATCCTAGCTTCAAGAATCAAGGTCAAAACTCACGAATTTCTTCAAGCACCTTCAACAACTAATAACCCAAGGTATGCTACGTGTTCATCTATTGGTTCGTTTCACCCATAGAGTCTACGAATCTATTTTCAAAATACAAGATTGTTGAATTATGAACTTTCACACTTGAATTGAATTAAAATTCATGTTCATATTACTCTTCGGTTTTAGTCCATGATTAAATTACGTGCTTTTATGAAATAATAACTGTATGTGTTGAATTACATGATCTTCATGATAAGCCCTTCAATTTCCAAGTTGACTGATATAGCCATGATAACTATATGTTTTGACTATTGTATAACCTAAGCATGCTACCCATGTATTTGATAAAATACCTATGTGAATGAAATAGTGTCAGTATAACATGATAGTATGTATTCCCCATTCATGTATAAGTAGATGCATTACAAGTTCTTGATTAAATACTTCTATGATTGAACTATGGAAAAGTATACATTTTTATGATTTTCAAGAGTATATTATGCTTTTTATCATGCTATCGAGTCCTGGGGGTATTTAATATCCTACAATGTAGCTGTGTGCCTAGAGCTAGTGTCAGTTATAGAATCTTTGTCATATCACAATCAGTAGTAATATCAATCAGTTATAGAACTTAGTAGAACTCAGTCAGTTACCGAACTCAGGAAAACTGAGTAAGCTCAGTATTAGTCCAGTATGATTCAGTACACTCAGTTAAGTTTCTTTTAGTTGGGAGTAGGATTTAGCACCGAGTGAACCCAAAGATGGGGGCTCACATGCCAGTAGAGGGTGTGATCTCTAGAAATAATCCTTTCATTCCAGAACTCCGTAAACAGCATAGGTTAAGACATCAAACCTGCTAGTTGAGAGTTGATGAGGTGTTTTAACCTGACAGATGAGGGTTCCACCATTCTCATTAGAGTACCGGCTAGATGAGGGAAACTCTTTAGTGTTTTTACCTGTGGCACGGTACTGACACCCTTCCAACTGGGGTTACAGGTTAGACCCCAACTTAATTATCTTATCTTATTTGGGGTATGTCGATTAGATAATTGCCTCCCAAAGTCTCAGTATCAGTCTTTAGAATAAAACCCAGTTTAGTTCTACAGAATCAGAACTATTAGATACAGTCACCCAGTATTAGTAAACTAGTTTTCAGTAACTTCAGATATGGGTTATTCAGTTTCTGAATTCAGTACTTATCTTCAGACAATATTCGGTTTCAGAATTCAGTACTTAGCTTCAGACAATCTTAGTAACGGTATTTATTTATATGTACATTAGTACAGACTAAGTATTTAGGATGGTATCAGTTATCCATGTACTCTCATGTTTAGTTACTCTATATCATTGTCAATTATTGTTCATGTACATTAACCTTTGTATTTGGCTTTACCTTATCTAACATACGAGTAAATTCCAAGTAATAACGTATACTTTTTCCTTGCGCTATGATGTCTCATATCATTAGTTCGGACACTCAGGTTCCCGACCGTACATTGATAGACTCAGATTCAGCCAGCAGCAGCAAATTATCACTGAGTCCTCATCATTTGAGGATATTATTTTATTTTATTATTTTAGTAGACTCAGTATTTCAGTAGATGGACTTTGTAGGGGGATTTTCCCATCAACTCCACTTTTAGACAGTTTCAGTTAGAGGTTTTTCAGACTAGCTTCCAGTCAGTATTCAGTTTTATGAATTGTTATTTTATTTTATACTTTATTTGTATTTAAAATTTTTTAACCTTATGGAATTTCAGCCTATTTTTTGAATTTATTACAGTATCATGTTTCAATGCTCACAGCAGATATCAGTTATGGGTTAGCTTGTGGTCCTTTGGAGTAGTAAGCATAGTGTAGCGTCTGGTGTACAGACTCGGGGCATTATAATCAAGTACATAAAGGTTTCTGGGGTATTTGTTAGTCTAAATTACATGACTAGAAACTCAAAATGACCATAACGGGTTTTAAAAGATTTCTTTGGAATATCACATTCTCTCACTTTAAGCTGATGATAGTCGGATCTAAGGTCTATATTTGAGAAATAACTTGTACCTTGGAGCTGATCAAATATGTCATCAATTCTAGATAGAGGATATTTGTTTTTGATTGTAACTTTATTCAGCTAATGATAGTTTATGCACATTCATAAAGAACCATCTTTCTTTTGCAGGAATAGGATGGGAGCGCCCCATGGATAAACACTAGGCCTTATGAAACCTTTATCTAAAATATATTTGAGTTGTTCTTTTAACTCTTTAAGCTCAGACAGAGCCATATGATATGGAGGAATAGAAATAGGCTAAGTATCTACGAGAAGGTCAATACCGAATTCTATTTCCCTATCGAGAGGTACCCTATCAAATATTCAGGAAAGACAATAGGAAACTCATTGACTTTATTGACAGATTGAATTGTTGGAGTCTCAGACTTAGTGTCTTTGACTAGAACTAGATGATAGATGCAACCTTTTGAAATCAACTTTCTATCTTTAAGATAGGATTTGAAATGACTCTTGGGAGACACTGAACTTCCTCTTCACTCAAAGACTGGATCATCTGGAAATTGTAATTTCAGCACTCGAATGCGACAGTCTATGGATGCATAACAGGAATGGAGCCAATCCATACCAAGAGTAAGGTCAAAGTCAACCATATCTAACTCTAATAGATCTGCTAATATAATTTTATGAAGGACAGTGATAGGACACTTACTATAGATTCGTTCGGCAACAAATGACTCACCAACATAGGTAGAAACCAAGAAGTGCTCAGGGATCTTTTCAGGACTTATTTCAATATTTACAGCTACTAACGGGGTCACATAAAAGAAACTTGACCTGGGGTCTAACAACACATAAACATTAAGATAAAAGAAACGAAGCATACTAGTAATAATATCTGGTAAATCCTTCTGCTCTTGACATAATGGTAAAGCATAAAATTAAATCTAGCACTGACCACCACTGGTACAAGATGATGCACCCTGAGGAGGAACTGGGAGACCTAGAGGACCTAGTGCACTAGTGTCCTGATTCTGGGGACGAACATCTTTATTTCCCTTCTTAGCAAACTCTCTAATTCCATGACCCAACTTACCAAAACCATAACAACCTTTCTGTCCAGCTAAATACTCACCACGGTGATTCTTGCCACACTCAGCACATGGAGGATAACTAGGTCTTCCACTCACACTATTTTGAGATCTATACATAGAAAACTGACCCTACTGCTCCTACCTAACTCTAGGAGTGGGAGCACTAACTGAGAATAGTTTTAGCATAGAAAAAGAATTGTAAAACTGCGAACGACTCAGCCATTAAGACTAGCCTGTCATAATCAAACTATCTGATTCTAGCCTTCTTATTTCCCCTTCCTCTTTCCTTCAACTTTTCTACCTCAATCTGCTGAGCATGAATCGTCAACCTAGCAAGATCCATGTCTCCAATAAGCATGGTAGTCCTACACTCCTTTACTCTAAAGCAAGACACTCTAGTAAAAAACTTACTCATGCTTGCCCTAGGATCAACCATCATATTATGGGCATACTTAGACAACTAATTAAACTTAAGGAAGTACTCTTTCACTGTCATTGAGCCCTATCTCAAGTTCACAAACTCTTCCATCTTAGCTTATCTTATTTCATGGTGAAAGAACCTATCTAGAAAAGTATCTCAAAATACCTGCCAACTCATGGGAGATACATTCTCACCTTTATCATTCTTCCACATAACTACCCAATCATATGTTATATCCTTTAACCTATAGGATTCCAACTCTACACTCTCTTTCACACAAACATGCATAATCTGGGTGATCTTCTTTACCTCATCTAAATAAAGTTATGGGTCCTCACCATTTTTTGACCCAAAAAACTCTAGCGGATTCATTCTCATGAAATCTTTGATTATATCTACTTCTAAATCCCCATTCTGCTGAAGTGGAATTGCAGCCTGATGGCTGCCCTGAACATTGGCAGTCACAACTTAGGTCAATTCCTAAAAGAAAGCCATAAACTCAACATGGGATATATTCTCATTCAGAGAATCAGTGGGCTAGGGTGGTTGGTTATCATTTTACGGGAGTTAGCTCGACGAGGAGGCATATTCAACTACCATGTAATAGTATGAGTTAAAAGTAGATAGATATACTGTAAGCACGATAGATCATAAAAGAAAAAGATGATTTCCTAAGAACGTCTCATAGCCTCTTACTCATAAATGTGGCGCGCTTCACACCCATGATCAAGACTCTATGTAACGTGGCTTGTCTGACTCCCTAGGAATATAATAAACCTTAGGCTCTTATACAAAGTTTGTAATGCCCCAAAACCTGGTCTCGAGATGTCACACAGTGCTCAAGACTATGAGTAGCCTTAAGTTAACATTGTCTCCCTTTTTGTACGTCTGAATATCATAATAAAGGAATATAGATTATAATCATACTAAAATACAGAAATCTATCTATAATAACTAAGAATAATTTGAATATAATTTCTGAAAACAAATACTATAAGTCTAAATCAAATCTAGCAGTCTGACAAGCCTCTACTACTAATATTTAGAGAATTACTGGGACAAACCCTCAGCTGGATCAAACTGTCTAAAAGAATACTGAATCATCTAAATTGATAAGCTAAAAATAAACTGAATGACAAAGTCCTCGAACTATGAGGAATCACCAACTATCGAATGTAGATAGAGATACTAAAAAATCACTCATGCTGCTAAAACTGAGCACCTAAACCTACATTATGAGACAATATAGCACAAAGACATATATGTGGATCAGTACATTGAGGATATTCAGAATATATGGGGGTGAAATGCATAAGTAAAACATCATCTTATCGTCATAATTTGAAAAACAATGCATGTTAAATGAAAATGACTCACATAAGATGGAATATGTTAAATTCTAAAATCTGTAGTCATAAATAACAAATCATACTTTGTAAATATAGTGAGTCATAACATTTAGTTCTGAAAGTTGTACTTGTATTCTCTCGTTAAATTATACTGTCTAAGTGTAGAAAGGACTCACTCTTAAGTCTTAAATCTGAAAGCTGAAATCTGTAGCTAATATCATTTTGTAAAGCATAATCTAAATAAAGATGTAAGCCTTTACACTTTGTTTTTTAAAAGCTTTTTTGTTAAGGAATTCTCTTAAAAACTGTTCCGCAAGGGAGGTTCATCTAACCGACATAAACCATGTGAGATAAAATAGAGTCCAACGTCTTACCCTCCTAAGGGGAAAACCTCACGATGGGGAGAGGTTTAATACTCTTGCCAAGGAGTATAACCTAAGCTAAGAGATCAGATCTATAACTGTCACCCATATTGGAATGGGAATAATCTGATAATCTGTACCTACATTAGCTATGTAGTACTGTGGAAGATAGGGCACGCTAATCACACACTTTCTACTCGATTCTCAATACTACTTCCTTTAAATATATATGATAATTCTATTTGAAATTCACTTTAAAAACTAGCATAAGGGTATATTCTGACACCAATAATGCATCTATCTAATCAAATCTGTAAATAAGGCTATTCTAAATTCTGTCATCTGTAATAAATCTATAAGATGGATTGTCAATCTTATTTGGTGATCAAAAGATCAAAGCTTTATTGAAAATTTGTAAATAATCTGATCATAAAATGCTTAAAGCATTATCTTTCTTGAAATATCAATATATAAACTTGAGCTTGATAATCCATGCATCAAACACAAGTTAAATCATCATAAAGTACATTCTTGATAATGAAAACAATGATAATTCAACTCAAAAGATGGAAATTATTGCAATTGCCATGAAAATATGACATTCAACATAAAGTTCATCTTCATAAACACTTGAAATCTCATAATCTTGAAATTATCAATAATGGGTATGAACCCTAATTTAAAACTCATGTATAATCATTCAAAATAATGTGAATTTATAATTAAAACTTTAGTTTTGGAAACAAGTATGTAAGAAAATCCTTGTTTATAAACCCCACATACCTTATTTGATGATTAGATGAAGGAAGCTGAATTTTTTATTCTTATTTGAGTTTTTGAATAGGAATTCTTGATTATCTTGTCTTGAGAATCCTTACTCAGAGCTTTCTTGGAGAAACAATGGTGGAATTGAATTTATTGGAGAAGAAGCTTTGAACTCTAGGGGTTTTCTTTGAAAGAAAATGGATGAAAATTGTATAAAGTACTTAAGAAAGGGCTAAATTTTGTGTTTTACATGAATTGGGCCTTGAGAATTGACCAAAATACCCCTTTTTAAACTTTTAATCAAAACTGCAAAAGAGAACAAAAATCTTGATTTAACATGCCACCACAACGCGCCACTATCGCGGTGGCTCACTAGAAATAGGACAATTGGGAAATGGAAGTTCTCCAAGATGTGAAGCTATCGTGGTACACCTTTGGAATGACATTTAGGCCATTAACGCAACATTGTACAATCGTGTCGGCCTACTGGAAACTGGAAAATTGGAAATTGAGCTTCTCTATGAAGCAGATAAATCATGGAGGTCCACAAGAATTGAGGATTGATTTTTTAACTTTACCGTGATGTGGTGCTCGCCTAGCTAGCACAGTGCCTTACAAAAATGCCCTAACTTCTCAACCGTATCGGATTTGGGTGAAATGGATATCAATGGAAAGCTAAGTCAATTTCCTACTCAATAGGGGGTCTAAATCTAGAAAATTCTAAATGAAATAAAAGTTATTCATCTTTGAAGCTTACCTTTGACATGCTAGAATCGAAATTAAACTATAAAAAGTATGGGGTGTTACAATTTTAGTCATTCGAATAGGTACGACTTGGTGGTACGAGTCATATGGTTTGATACAAATTGTTTGGTTCCTTCACTTAACCTTAGATTTTGTAACTTAAGTTGGATCTAAGTATGAGTGGCTCACCATGAGCCATAAGCTAAAGTAAGAATCATACTTAGAAATCATATGGTGGCCAGTTTTCAAACCTTCTATGATTCTATTTTGCTAGGGATACGAGTAAATGGTACAGATAGTATGCTATCAATACAAATTGGGTAGGATGATTCATACATTTCATAATGTTAGGTCAAATTATTAAGGCTTAGGATACGTGTGGCATGTACCACTCGTATCAAATAGTACGACTCGTGAGGGTCAGTCGTACCTTGTGATGGGATTTTATGCAACTTAAGTGTGGGAATTATAGATATTTTCCTGCTTACCCTAATAAGGTCCCACAACTTCTAACTCACTTGGGAGACTATATAGACTATTGTTCTATTCATTAACACTTAAAAGCTCTTCATAAACACTCTATAAGGAATGTTCTCTCTGTCTACTTTCTCAATTAAGGCATGTTTTCTTCCCGCATTGTCAGTTCCAATTAAAGAAATGGTTTGATATAATATTTGTATGATTTGAACGATGTATGATTTTTGGTTTTCAAATATGATTTAGGGGTTTTTGTTATAAATTCTTAGGTAAGGTTTTCCATGTTTTAATTATTCTTTTATATGCATTAATGGTGGTTTTGGATAATTGGTTGCATTGGAAAGGTTCTTTACTGCTGGACTATGGTTTTGGAAATACTATTCCCCCAATGAGTTTGATAAAATGCCTTTAAAAATATTTTCACTATAATATCGGTTTATAATGTATTTAAAAGGGCTCGGTGGCCATAGTTTTGGTTAATTGGAAATCATGAAGGATAGATGGAATCCCTAAAACCTATATATGGTTCGCTATGGACAAAACTTGCAAGTATAGTCGATATGACGATACCACTACTAATTTCCTTGTTTAATAACGTGTAAATAGATTGGTTGGTTTCTTGGTAATGGTTTTAATTGGGCAATATTGGCAGGGTATGTAGAAAATTCATGGACGGTGGATGTTCCAGGGGGACCATAAATGGAAACTCATCTTTGCCGATGTGAGGTTAGGTCTTGGTGACCATGTGCATGATGTCACACTTTATATTTGGAGGATGTACTTGTCATCATAGGTATTGTTCCTGGGTCGTGCAACTTCACGCACTGGGTCCTTTCATTATGGGGAGCTGAACCCATATATCCCGTTGGTAGTTTAGGATGGCAAAGCTACATAGCCCTGTTCAAGGTTTTAATGCCATGCTAAACCTAGTTCCCTTTCCTGACATATTTATATATATATGTATGGTTTTTATGCATATGGATGGTTTTACTTGGTTTTATAAATGGCATAATTTTATCCTTATCCTGAGTTCATGCTAGTGATCACTCGCTAACCCATCTTCGGGTGACTATATACCCACGTTATACAGGAACCGGCTATTGTAATCCTCCTACATTGTGATTGACTTGGGAACAATTGTTGGATTAAAGTAGTGATATTCCATCTTTTTAAAAGGCTCCATTTCATGTTATGGATTTTGTTAGACATTTTGATTTATTTCTAGATAATGGTTTTGGCTATGGTTCAAGGCATGTCTCACCGGATATTCTTACTCTTTTAGTTAGAGGATTTGTGGTACTACTATAGGTTTTAATGGGTGGGATCAATATTGGTGTCAGCCCTTTCATTGGCATTGGTATTAGGGTTAATACCAGTTGATGATATTGTTTATTGTTACATTATTTTTAATTTTGGGATTAATTATATTATGTTTTGGAACTTATTTTGGTATGACTTGATTTATGGCCCCTGTTTTGGTATTGGTTTGGTTTGGTATGTTTGGATGTTTGGTATGGGATGTTTGGACTTGGTAGGGTCGGTCGCAATTGTGATACTATCCTAGAGTCTTCATGCGAGCTGTTATAGTATCTTGTTCTATGCTCGAAATTTAGCCGACTTAGAGAAGGTGATTGGAAGTTGGGTTAGGTAACGGGGGTTGTCTCCGGTCCCGTTTGGACTTGGGATGCCTATTACGACATGCGAGCTATTACAGTATCTTGTTCTATGCTCGAAATTCAGCTGACTCAAAGAAGGTAACTGGAGGTTGGGTTAGGTAACGGGAGTGGTCTCCGATCCCTTTTGGACTGGGGATGCCTATTACGACAAGGCCCCCAGTCGGGTCGTGTCTGGAACATCCAACCTATTCCACCCCAGCTAAGTAACACAAACTCTTATTCCTTTAATGCCTGCAGTTATTGTGCTTATCACTATTGAGGCATCGGTAATGATACCAATGAATATGTAAATCTAAAACATAAGATGAAAGAGCTATTTACTAGATGGTTATCCCACTTTAGGTAGCGCCATAGAATATTACTGATAACTCACTCATGAATCATGGTAGAGTCACTATCAAGATAACAAAAACAAATAAAGAGTGGTCAGTAACTAAGTCTATGGTGCGGAAGACTGACAAGGAAATAAATGAGGTAGAAAAAGTTGTTGTTATCTAAAATGCTAGCGAGAAGACTTAATTCTCTACAGAAGTAGCACAAACTTGGTACTAATGCCTGTGTAGAAGAGCCTTGTGGAAGAAACCACTGTTTCACACAAAATGACTAATCCAAAAATGGTCAAAATCTGAAAGATCTTACCAATGTTACCTACAAGAAAAGTGTGTCGTAACAACCAATCATTAAATACGAGGCAGAAGAACTCTTGAGAAGGACACAACCTAAGGAATATTCTATTGTGAAGCACCCAAAAAATACCCTAGCTCTTATATTTATTTGGACATTATTTGTGTGCTCCTAGTCTAACAAACATGCTCTAGTGAAAGTTACTTAATGAAGACTATATTCCCTCAAAGAGTCATCACATCATCTCCAGTAATGACGAGTTACCCTTTGAGGGAATTATGTACAACCGGACATTACATATCAATATCAGATTCTAGGATTATTAACAAGGTATTGATTGGTGATGGAACAAGTTTTAATGTCTATCCATTAACTACTATAACTTAATTGGATAATGATAAGGGATAAATATGTCAAAGGAAAGTCAGTATGAAAGTTTTTGATGGTTTAAACATACTATTCGAGAATTCTAGTAATATGTCCAGATAGGGCCCATAAAATTCGAAGTTAACTTTTTGGTGAAAGATACGTTACAAGCTATAATATGCTCTTAGAAAGATCATAGATTCATGTATCAAGAGTTGTCCCATCAACATTACAATTTCTTAATATTGTTTGGGAAAACAAAGAAATAGTCATCCATGATGAAGGAAACTACTTAAGACAACCAAATAGATATGCCCCTAAGATTTAAGATACCCCAAGAGGAACAGATTCATACATAGTAGAGATTGTGAAAGCCTTTGAGAAATAACCAACTCCTCTAAAGACAATGCCTTTGGTGTACAAGGTGCAAGCGTCGTTATACCTAATAGGTATTTTGCATCTTGATGCATCCTTAGAATAAATTTAGATGGAATCATTCATCCCATTGTGATACCAAAAGGATATTAAAGTATAGGCTAGGTTATGTTCCACATTAAGAGGATGAATGGAAAGAAATGAAAAATGGTCAAGAATTGACTCAAAAACTACCTGAGATCTGCCATTTCCTATATCTATGAAACCTGTGAGGGATGGTCTCGACGATGGAATAATGAATAGGTTTGAAGAGTGTGATGCTACAATATAAGAGTTCCCTAAGATAACAAAAATCATGAAAATTGAACCAAAGGAAAAGTAGTTAAACTGGACTTTCACTCCACTCATTACTCCCCAATCAATGTGGTAGATGAAAAGAGGAAATTTAATTTATAAAAAATCGATGCTACTTCGGTGAAGACTGATACACAAACTTTAGGCTTATTTGCATCTCTTTCCCTTTTTATGCTTTCTAAAAGTCACAAACCTACACCCGTGCCGTCTATGAAAGAGTTTGTAAATATTTTGCAAATTTAATAAAAATACTCCCCTAATGAAAAAATTTGTGCTATTTATTTTATTATCTACTTGTTACTATATAACCCTCCTTAATTATGGAAAAAGTAATAAAAATAAAAAACCTACTAGTGTTATGTCATGTCAAAAGCGAATTTATTAAATGAAGGAAGATAATAATGAATGGGAGACAATTGTCCTAGAACGGTTAACAGAAGAACCAGATAGTTTGAGAATCAAGGAAAGCCTAACCTGGATGAAATTGAGATGGTTATATAAAGAGATGACGACAAAGTAATAAAACCCATGGTCAGTATCTATCTTATAAAAACAATAAAGAAGAAGCTTATCTATTCTCTCAAGTAATACGGTAACATATTCTCATAGTCTTATGATGATATACAAAGCGAAGAATAATAATCATTTCCTACAATCTATCGATTGATTCAGAGCATAATTCAGGAAGTGGACCAATGATCCTTCCTTTTATCAAGATAGAACAATAAAGGCATCGCATTATCTATAAAGTGTTGTTCAGAGATGTCTTAATTCTATCTCAATGGGATAGACAATAGTGTATTAATCCAATTAATCCTAATGCAATAAAGAAGTCCACATCTGAAGATGGTCTTTTCCTTGTATCGCTTTCCTTGCATTACCTTTTTTTCTTAGTGTAATCATTTTTGTCCTTTAAATTTATACGAACTATGATTAACCAAAATTACCAAAAAGGGGATGTGTACACGGCTTATGTCGGCTTCGGTTAACTCTTTAGGAAAATTTATATTTACTTTTTTATGTACGAACTACAATTGACCTGAATTGTCAAGAATGGAATATGTAGGCAGTATATTTCATCTTTTGTCAATTCTTAAGTAAAATGTATCTACTGTTTTATGTACGACTATGCTTAGTTTGAATTTCCAAGAAAGATTACATAGGCAGCCTATGTTAGATTCATTCAACCCCTTAGTAAATTTATCATTTTCCCTTTTTTATGAACTATGTAATGATATAAATTCCCAAAATGGGGATAAGTAAGTGGCCTTCGTTACCTTCGGTCAATATGTCACAACCCAAAAACCAAGGATCATGATGGCACTTGTCGCGACAAGTCTTGACAAGGAAGCCTATCACCCAAACTCATATTAAATGAAAGTTATTACCAAAACCCAAGGCAAGACTCCTAGAGCAGAGTCACACCAGACACACATATAGTATAAATAGAAATACCTAGTCAACAATACTGAACCAAATCACAAAACCTAGAGTCACAGTGTAAGAACTAACTAGTGTAACTAGAGATAAAAATACATAAGATATCCAAAAAGGAACAACTCTGTCTTAGAATACAAATAAAGACATAGTCTAAATAAGGAAAGGTAGTAGTAAATTCCGGACGGATAAAATCAACTGCTACCTCAAAATGCTTCAAAATCAACTGAATCAACCACCATGGAGTGCAATCAGACAAGGATCAGTACCGAAAGAATGTAGTAGTTGTGAGTACGGCCCACTTGTACTCAGTAGATATTATAGGACGACTGAGCAAAGTAGAAAATAAGGCATACAAAATACGCACTAAGGGAATGTCACCTACAAGTAGAAAATATCCCAAACGATAGCGCACACCATCTCCACTAACAGTTTTATAATATTCATATACACTATAGCAATACAAAAGAGAGATATGAGTATAAAGATATCACATATACAAATACGAAGGAAGATGTATACATAGACAAGTATGACGTCAAGGGAAATAATACATCACTAAAAAGTACAAAGTAAATACAAATGCAATAGAAATGTTGTTGATGATGAGAATAATGATAATGATGTTATGCAGGAGGTTGTTGTACAACCTCCGTATACACCTACGGAGCGAAAGCTTACCGATCTAAGCACTATAGGGGGTGTTCGTTAATCCATATACAACCAATATCCATGACTCTTCTACGATATATCCCTCGGAGAATGTATATAAAATCTAATATCTAATACCTATATCCATGACTTCTCTTTAACATATTTCTTGGAGATGGTCTATAAAATCCTATATTCATAGTGTTACCAGCATTTCCAGTGGTACACGAGCAAATAGATAACATAAGACATAAATCAAGAACAACATGCAACCTTAGTAAGTATATAAAGAATACAACAACTGTAGAAAGTATATGATACAATGAAAATGATGATTCAAAGCTTGCAATCATAAGAAATGAGAAAATGTCAAACAACTAATCAATCTACCTAACAATTGAGCCAAAATTCCACTCAATGTTACAACCATCAATGAAATACAACATGAACCATATACCAATAAAATAAAATAAATCAAAATACACAATTGATACCACATAAGGATCTTTTATTAAACAAAAAATGACTAATTTCACGTACTTAAGGCAAACAATATCATATAATATCCCACACAGTCACACATAGGCGATAATGTTCAAAATTCCTCAGATAACATGTTATAAGCCCCCCACACAGGCACAATAGAATAATATAGCCATTTTGATGATTACCTCTCACACCCTTAACTTTATTTTGTACCAATATTAACTTCCCAACCCAGTCTAAATAAAGTTAAGACATAACCTACATCGAATGCCAAAACCAATCTAAAAGACTTCAACCAAAAGTATTCCCACTCACAAATTGTCCAAAAGCCAGCTAAAACATAGGAATACAGAATCTACCTGTCAACAGAAAGCTAACGATACCCATATTGCCTATTCTCAAGTCTGGGTCAAAACAGACTCCCAAAATGGGCTTTTGAAAAATAAGGGTAAAATCATAAATTTTATTTTAAAAGCATGTTTCCCATACTCATAGGAGTCTACATATGAAAACCCAAGAGAAAATTGGTTGAAAACGAGGTTCAAATCCATGAAAAACCATTTTCAAGCTTTATCATCATAAAACCCAAAACCCATTTTGAAAATCAAGATTTAAAGTTACTTTGATGATGAAATTGAGAGAAAAGCGATAATTATAAAATTAGAAATTCATCTAAGTGAAAAGTGTTGAAATCAAGATTTAAATAAATTATATAGAATGTTTAGACCTCCCAAGATAAAATCCCCCATTTCCACTTTTGAATTTGTATTTAAAGAAGATTTAAATGATTAAATTGAAGAAAAATAGTTGAAGTAGGTGATTTGGAGCTTACTCGGGCTTAGAAATGGAGTAAAATTTCTCAAAACCATGAAACCTTAAGATCCTTGTCTAAAAAATGGTGAAATGGTGAAACATAGGTATTTTAGGTAACCAGACATTTCATACGTGATCATTGAAATCACGCGATCACCAGAATCACGCGGACACCAGAATCACACAATCACTGGAATCACGTGAATACAAAGGAGCTATGCTATACTATAAAATTTGATGCTCCAGTCACATTGGATATCAAATGTTTGAAAAGACATTATTTTCACAAAGTTGACCCTCAAAACTCAATTTCATAAATTTCCAAACTGAGGGTCGAAATGAGATATTAAAGCCATAAAACCATACAAACCATGTTACCCTAAAATTGATGTTCCGGATCTATTTTCATAATCCATTTTGCCATTTGATGCACAGTTCAATAAGTGTTCATTGAAGTCAACTATAAGGCTTTTCAAGCCATTAAAAAACATAATATCACATAAATCATGCTGAAATGCATGGGAAACTATGCCAATCATCCCCGCACCCCTAAAATATCACAAAGCAACCACGAAGAGTAAAATAGTTAATCACATACAAAGAAATATTTCACATATATCATCAAAATCAAGTCATTACATCATCCACTACTAAAAATTTAGTTCATCCATGAACCAAAGGCAAAGAATTTCTGAAACGGTTGAACGCTGGGGATAAGAACTATGCATATCAGACTCAACCTCCAAAGTAGCCTCATCTACAGTTCGATGTCTCTAGTGGACATTAACCACTGCAATATCTTTAAAACTCAATCATCTAACATCTCTAGCCAAGATAGAGATAGACTCTTCAACAAAAGACAACCTCTGATCTAACTGAATCTAATGCCAACGACTGACGTGAGACTGATACAAAATCTAATGAAGATGCATGGAAACATGAAAAACTGGTTGAACAGTTGATAAATTTAGGGGCAAAGACAACTCATAGGACATATCACCGACAGTCCAGAGTATCTCAAACAGGCCAATAAACTCGGGGGTAAGCTTGCCCCTTTTCCCAAACCTCATCATACCCTTTATTGGTAAAGCTCAAAGGAAAAATCTATCACCAACACTAAATCTCATAGCACAAAGTCTATGATCTGTATCGCACTTCTACTTACTCTAGGCCGCTCGAAGCCTATCCTAAATGATCTAAACTCTATCTAAGGACTAGCAAAGCAAGTCTGTGCCTCAAGGCCTAATCTCAGAAACCTCAAACCATCAACCTAGGGTTACAATACTTACCATATAAAGCCTCAAAAAGATCCATAAAAGTACTAGAATAGTAACTATTATTATAAGCAAACTCTGCTAAAGCTAAATGTTGCTCCCACTAACCATCAAAGTTCATCATACAAGAGATGAACATATTCTCTAAGACCTGAATAAACAACTATGATTGACCATCGGTCTAGGGTGAAATATTATACTAAGATCAACCCAAGTACTAAATCCTTCTGAAAAGCCTTCCAAAAGTGAGATGTGAACATTGATCCTCGATTTGAGATAATAAATAGTGGAACACCGTGAAGATGTACAATCTCACGAATATAGATACGATGCTAATCTCTCAACAATAAAAGAGACCTTAACTGGAATCAAATAGGCATATTTGGTTAACCAATCCCTGATGACCCAAACACTATTTGAACCATAATAAGTACAAGGCAACCCAGTCACGAAGTCTATAGTCATCCATTCCCATTTCCATTCGAGAATAGGTAATCTATGAAGCAAACCACCCGGTATTAAATGCTCGACCATCACCCACTGACAACATAGGGCACGACAAATAAAATCAACTACACCCTTCCTTATACTACCCCACCAATAATGTTGCCTTAAATCATGATACATCTTAGTAACTCCCAAATAGATGAAATTCCTGGAACAATGGGCCAGCTCAAAAATCAATCTACATAAATCACCCTCTTTCAATAAACAAACTGGGCCTCCAATCCTCAAAACACTATCTGAATCGAGTGAGTCTTTCTTAGCTTCATCACTTAACACCTTATCCTGAATCAATCTTAATCCAACATCATTAAGCTGATGAGTTTGAATCTGGTCCATCAGTGAGGATCTAGCCTTCAAGAATGCCAAAACACATCTAGGTATCAAAATATCGAGCCTAACCATCTAGTTAGATAAAGACTGAACCTCTTAAGAGAAAGGCCACTCCTAGGTTAAATGATGTGAAAATTTCCCCATGCTAGTAAACTTTTAGATCAAGGCATCTACAACTACGTTAGCCTAGCGCAGATGATAGAGAATGGTCAAGCATAGTCCTTACAAAGCTCAAGCCACCAACGCTATCTCATATTAAAATCTTTTTGGATGAAGAACTACTGAATTCTATGATGAACTGAGAAAATCCCATAGAAGAATCCATTTAAGTAGTGCCTCTATAACACCAAAGAAAAAAATGTTCCTAGTTCCAAATCATAAGTAGGATAATTTTTCACATAGGACTTCAACTGGCAAGAAGTGTATACAATAACCTTACACTCCTACATCAAAACAATACCTCACCGAACACTTAAAGCATCAGAAAAGATGGTAAAACCAACGCCCTCCTTCGGCAAAGTCAAAATATGAGCTGGCATTAATAAATCCTTGAGCTTTTGGAAACTCTCCTCATAAGCATCAAAATAATAAAGAGAAATATTCTCCTGAGTCAACTGGGTCAATGAAGCTGTAATAGATAAGAAACCTCAACAAAACGGCGATAGTATCTTGTTAAGCTAATAAAACTTAGAATCTCAGTGGTTGAAGTAGCCCTAGCCCAATCACAAACCACTACAATATTGGTTGGATCATCCATAATACCATCCTTAGTCACCACATAACCCAATAAAGAGACAGACTCCAACCAGAACTCATACTTGGAGAGCTTAGCATACAACTTCTCATCCCCAATTCTTGAATTACAATCTATAAATTATTCTCATAATCGGCCTCACACTTGGAATAAGCCAACATATCATCTATAAATGCAATAACAAAAAAGTCGAGATACAGAAGAAATACCAAATTCATCAACTCTATGAATGTGACTAGGATATTGTTCATTCCAAAGGACATTACCAAGAACTCATAATGATTGTATCAAGTTCAAAAATATATCTTTGGAATATTTGAAGCTTGAATCCTTAACTGGTGATACTCAAACCTTAAATTGATCTTCAAAAGCATTGAAGCACCTTGAAGCTGGTCAAACAAATCATCAAGTTGAGGAAGAGGATACTTATTCTTCACTGTCACCTTGTTTAACTATTGATAATCAATACACATATGCATAGAACTATTCTTTTTCTTCACAAACAATATAGGCACACCCTAAGTTGATACACTAGGTTAAATAAACCCCTTATCCAATATTTCCTGTAGCTGAACCTTCAATTCTTTCAAATCTATTAGGGCGATCCTAAAATGAGGAATAGAAATGGTCTTGGTGCTTGACTCAATATTAATAGAAAAGTCAATATCACAATTCGAATGCATACCAGTCAAATCTATGGAGAGACATATATGAATTCATTAACCACACGAACAAAATCTAATAAATGAGGGGAAGTAACATCAATATAAAAAATATGAGCCAAATAAGAAAAATATCCTCTCTCAACCAAATGATGATCCTAAAGGAAAGATATAACTCTCTTAGGACCCGAATAAAGAACACCCTTCCAAGATACCCTTTGCACACCCAGCGAAGCTAAAGTCATGGTCTTAACATAAAAATCTAGGACAACATCATAAGGAGATAACAAGTCCATATTCAAGATGACATCAAAATTTTGCATATCAAGGACAATCAGGTATACCCAAGTCTCATGCCCAGCAAAAATCACAATACCAAATTGGTACACCCAATCCACCACTAAAAACGTTTCCTATAGGGGTAGATACAAAAATAGGCATATTTAGAGGCTCACAAGCAGAATCTAAAACTAAAGAAAAATATGAAGACATATAGGAAAAAGTTAATTTTTTATCAAATAACACAGATCCAAATTTGAAATGAATAGAGACGACCACCCAAAGTTGCTGACCCAAAAAAATCCACTACCAGAATAATGTAAGGGTGTCTATACTATCCTACCATGATACCCATAAAATCTTCTAGAATCTCTACCTCCAGAAGTGTTACCTCAAAATTTGTCCTGATAGTGCACCCTCCTGGCGCCTCCCTAAAATCCTTAACGACTAGTCTTAGTCATCCTATCATAAACCACTATACATCAAAATGATTACCCATGCACTACCATATAAGTCATAGCTAGCTATAGAGAAACATCCTATCCCTTCATAAATTTTTGAATCTTCTTAAACTCGATAGCAACACTGGCATAAGAATATCTAGAAAAGGCATAAAATTGTGCCTCATACTCTCAACAATCATGGAGCCTTTCTCCAAGTGTTGAAACTTATGTCTCATCTAATCCGTCAAATTAAAAGGAACTAATTTGTCCAAAAATGAATCAGCAAACTGATCCCAAGTCATCTTTGGAGAATCAAGAGGCTTACAACTAATAAGTAACCTCCATTGAATTTTGGTTGTATCTCTCAACTGGTAAGTAGTATAAAAAACCCCATACGACTTAAGCAAACCACGATTATACAACTTCTCATGAAATTTAATAAAGAACTCATAGGAATCCTCTTCTATAGAGCCTCTAAATCTAGAAGGACCAAAAAGAGTGAATTTCTTAAGATTCTTCTGATCCTCATAAGAGAAAGTTGCACTTATAATAATAAGAGGCATAGTAAATTTACCTGGATATGAACCTATCTAACAAGGCATAATAGAAGAAGGCTGAAATCTAGATCTCAGAGCACCATACTCATATACAGGTACTAATGGAAGAACCACACTTGGAGTCTATGGAGTACCATATGCTGATATTGATTTAATAGAAGGATCCATACCTTAAACCAGATGAATACCATGTACATACACATTGAAAAGTGATATATATAATTTAGAATGCCAGATATATTATGACCCATATGATAAGAAACAAAATAAAAAAAGTTCCCTAAACATACCTTATAGTGTCTCAAAGATAGATATAGAAGTCTATGTACCAATCGACTTGAATCTATTAGACACCTCATTCTTCTAATGTTAAGACCAAACTTAGGTTTGACACCAATTTCTCACAACCCAAAAACCAAGGGTCATGATGGAACTTTTTGTAGCAAGCCTTGACAAGTAAGCCTGTCACCAAAACTGTTATGAAATGAATAATATTACCAAAACCCAAGGAAAGACTCCTAGAGAGGAGTCTAACTATATGCATATATATTAAAAATAGAAATATCTAGTTAATGATACAAAACTAAATCCCAAAACATTGTGTCATGGAGTAAGAAGAAACTAGAGTAACTCAAGATCGAAATACATAAGATCAACAAACATGAGCAACTCTATATCTGAATATAAGTAAAGACATCATCTAAATATAGAAAGGCAGTAGTCAACTTCAGACACATAAAGTCAACTACTACCTTAAAAAGGCTCCAAATGTCGTCTGAATCAACCACTGTGAGACGTACTCAAACCAAGATCTACAACAAAAGGGCGCTATAGGGGTGAGTACTATCCACGTGTACTTAGTACGTACCATAGGCCAATTGAGCAAAGTAGAAAATAAGGAATACCAATACACACTAAGGGCACGTCAACTACAACCAAAAAATGGCCCAAATGGTAGCCCACATATATCCACTAATAGTTCAATAATATTCATATACACCATAGCAATATGAATAGGAAATACAAGTATACAGATATCACACATATAAATTTTGAAGGAAGAAGTACACATCGACAAGTATCGCATCAAGGGAAATAATACATCATAGAAAAGTACAAAGTAAATACAAATGCAATAAAGATAACAATGATGATGATAATGATATGATGCCTAAGGTTGTTAGATACCCTCCGTATGGACCTACAAAATGAAATCTTCTCGATGTAGGACCCATAGGGTTTTCGTCAACCCGTATACAACTAATAGCCAATACTCTTCTCCAACACATCCCTCGAGAAAGGTCTATAAAATACAATATCTAATATTAATATCCATGACTCCTCTCTGGCACACCCCTTGGAGATGGTGTATAAATTTTTTTATTCCCAGTGTTTCCAGCATTTCGACTATTTCCAGTAGTTCAAGAGCGCATATATATCATAAGACATTAATCAAGCAAAACATACAACAAGTATATAAAGCATACAACATCAAGTTTATAAAACATATGATGAAATAAAAATAATGATGCAATGCTCACAATTGACCAAAATGAGTCTGTCCAATAACCAATCAATATAACAACACGTGAGATAAAAATCCACTTAGTGTTCCGACCATACATGAAGTTCAACATGAACCATAAGCTAATAGATTAAAGTACATTAAAATACATGATTAACACCATATTAGGATCTTTGATTAAAAAAGATACAACTAATTTCACATATATGAGGCCAACAATATCATATAAGATCCCACACTCTCAAACATAGCAGATAATGTTCCAAATTTGCCAAATAATATCAATATAGTCTCCCCACAAATATGAAACAATAATATACCTATTTTTATGATTACCACTCATACCCTAAATACGATTTTCTACCAATATTAACTACTCAACTAGTCTTAAGAAAGTTAAGTCATAAACTATCTTAAATGACAAAAATCAGCCTAAAAACTTAAACTTGGAGTCTTTGACTCATGAACGGACGAAAAACTAGATAAGACATAGAAATATAGAATCTATGCATCAAAAAAACCTAATAGTACCCAAATTACCAATTCTCAAGTTGGGGACAAAATGGGCTTTTGAAAAAGAAAGGTTAAATGTAAATTTTATTTTTGAAATGTATTTTTCATACTAATAGGAGTCTACATATGAAAATCGAACAAAAAATAGATAAAAATGAGGTTAAAATTCACAAAAAACCATTATCAATCTTTACAAGAAAAATCCCCAAAACTCATTTTGAAAATTGAGGATTGAACTTTTCTTAAAGATATAACCAAGAGAAAAGTGATAGTTATAAGATTAGATGCTCACCCAAGAGGAAACAGGTTGAAATTAGAGGAATATAATTTTTAGGACTTTCAATCCAAAATCCTTAATTTCTACTTTTAAATTCACATTCAAATAAGATCTAACTTATAAAATTTAATAAAAGTAGTGGAAATAGGTGTTTTGGAGCTTACCTTAGATTAGAAATGGAAGAAATTGCTCAAAATCATGAAACCCAAAGCTCCAAGTCTCAAAATAGTAAAATATAATGAAACACAAGTAATTAAGGTATCCAGGCATCGCATACCCGATCACCGGGTTACTTAAGTGACCAGGTGTCACATATGCAATATATTTCCTGAGGGCAGGTATCGCATAAGAGCCTATGTCATTGTTTACGTGAGGTTCGTGATCTCTACCAAGATATTATTTAAGTGACATTTGGTCTGATCCACTGAATTGTGTAAGTGATCAAAGTGTCACTTAAGCGAGTGCACCAGCTGAGTGGTACACCAGCTAGAGACTTAGAGAATTCTAAGTCTCCGTATACCCCTTAGAATTCATCTGAAATCACGTGAATACAAATAAATAATGCTATCCTATCAAATTCGATGCTCCAAACTCAATGATGATATCAAATTTTTGAAAAAACAATATTTTCATAAAGGTGACCCCTGAAATCCAATTTCACAACTTTTCAAACTGAGAGTCAAAATGAGAAATAAAAGCCATAATACCATACAAACTATGTTACCACCCGAAAATGAAGTTCTAGATCTACTGGTGCAGTTCATTCTACCATTTGATGTACAAATCAATAAATGTTGACTGAAGTCATCTATAAGGCTTTTCAAGACACCAAAAATAAGAATATCACATAAATCACATAAAATGAACTAAGAATCATGACAATTATCCCAACACCTCAGAAATACTACTAAGCAACCAAAGGAAAGGGTAAAAAGGTCATATCATACATAAATAAATATTTCACATAAATCATCAAAATTAATTCACTACACAATCCTTTAGAGTGTTTGTGTTTCTCTTTAGTGACCTTAAACTAGGTCTGAATTGATTTGTACTTTAGTGGGATATGTTGGTGCCAAATGGCTTAGCCATATCACCTCAAAAATAGAAATTGGGTAGAATTTTTTAGAAAGAATCTCAAAAATTTAGAAGAAGAAAATAATCCTCAAAGAGTCATCCTAGGAAGATCATACAAAAGAACATAACTTAAAGGGATTTTGAGGAGAGTCTTAAGATCTTTACTAAGTCAATAATTCAAGATTCAAATTGAAAGAATTCAAATGTGGAAAAGATTTTGTAGAGGACTTCAAAATTTCTATTGAGCTTTATTTAGGAGTTCAAACCTTAAGAATTCCTTAGCACTAGGAAATTCTAGTTTCTTCTACAAATTGTAGAAACTATGTTTGACGTGATTCCTTCTTTAACGGTATATGTAGGCATCCTAACGACTCATTATATCACCCCAAGTATGGAAACTAGGTAGAATTTCTTTCAAGTAGCCTAAAAATTAAAAATAAGGATATCAAGTTTTAATAGATTTAGATCAGAGATTATGTTAAGGGAAAAAATAATTGAGGATCCTGATGAAGATTCTTAAGATCCCCCTAGAGTGCAACTCTTTAATCAACAGATTCAAGACTTTCCCCGAGATATCTAATTAGGGAAAAAATTTTAAGGAGGACTATAAAATTTGTACCAAGATTCATTCGTGTGTTCAAGCTCTAAGATTTACCTAACATTGAGAGATTAGAGTGAAGTTCAAAAAATCCCCAGTTACCACAGAGTCCTGTTTGAACGATCATAATCTATGACAAATTTTTGGAAGATCATCTTTAAGCTCCCTAGCCATAATACTGAAAGATCTCTAGCACTTTCCAGAAAATGTTAGGCGAGTTAAGACTCAAACCATGGGTGTTCGTTAAGCTTGAGAATGACATGAAAAAATGGCAAAGGCCTCTCTAAAATATTCCTTTAAAATTAGATTTTTATAAAATAAGGTTATTTGAAAAAGCCTTTTATTTAAATTGTTAAACTAATTATGTCTTACATATACCAACTAAGGAGTCAAAGCAAGAATCCAAAGATGACAAGTGCTCAAAACTGTCAAATATCTAGAAGATGATAAGAAGTAGATAGAGACTAAAGGAGGTCAAGACAAATTAATTTTGCCAAAAGTAAAACTGGATGCAGGAACCAACACATAAAAAATGGCATTTTTCTCAAAATAACCTGTCAAACATGGAACCTCACTGAAGCATAATATTTTTAAGAACAATATTTATGGATGTCCTCAAAGTTGGGTTCAACCAACACTTAGAATTAAGGACCTCTTGACTTGTACATTATATTTTAATGAGGATATAAATGACAAACAACAACTTATGATCTATCATACGAATGTCTCATTTAAACCATTTCCTCAAAATAGTCACTAAAAAAAGTGACTTTATTTCTACTAAATAATTATCTTATGTGTAGGAATATTTAAAGGAAATGACACAATAATGAAATGATAAAAAGTATCACCTAATATGTAGAAGATTAAAAAATTCCTCTTCAGATCCACTATGAGGTAAAATAATTGACTAACATCTTTAAATGGTACTCAAGTTTTCTAACATCTATAAATGGTACTCAAGCTATCCTTAGAAAGTATTTCATCCACTTGTTTACATTCGAAGGATTTGTTGTTTTAGTACTGCTCGAAAGGAGGAGATTAATTATAGACTAAGTCATTCAAATTATTATTTTAATTATGTCTTTTAAAATTTTCATAAAGCTTGACTGCGATTGCTAGCAAGAGTGACACTATGTCTGCTAGTCATGTTCCTTGACTATAGTTACTTGTAGAAATTCCAACACGCTTACAAATGAATAGGGGTGAATTTTGTATTTAATTTATCGTGAGGGAAATTTCATACCATGTAGAGAGGGATTCTTCATTATATTACATACAATGATAAGAGGTTATTTCATTCTATTACATACCATGCAGAGAAGGTCATTTTATTCCATTACATACCATGCCGAGAGGATTATTTTATTCCATGACGTGCTATGCAAAGTGGGACATCTCATTCCATTGCATACAATGTTAAGAGGTCCATTTGCATACCCATATATATCACATGCCGAGGAGACCATATCGAGAGAGCTATTCGGTGATGGCCATGTTGAGATGCCATGCCAAAAGGACCATGCAAAAAGAGCCATCAAGCCATTCAAATAAGTCTTCGCAGCCACTCATTACACATAGACGATAAGGTCCAGTATTAAAAGATGCTTTGGATCATATATGTCTTTTTACCACGAGATCTCTCAACATTTTATATCTGTTGGCCATGAAAAGGCTATTTAGTCCAACATTGAGGATATTTTAGCACCTCATATACCAACATAGACATATCAAAGTTAAGGAAATACATGATCAAAAAGGATGTCTTTGAGTTGTTATCAAAAGGCAGACAACAAACTAGGCTTCCGTAAAGTTGACAATTCGAGGGTCATCAATAAGTCACAATATTCGAGATAGAATAGTATGTAAGAATCCCCACATGTTAATAGTCCATAAGTCACAATATTCGAGATAGAATAGTATGTAAGAATCCCCATATGTTAATTGTCCATAAGTTATACATACGTCACAACAATATCCTACACAAATGGTTTGTGAGATTACCTATAATTGATAATTCAAAGGTTATTCATAAGTCACAGCTAAATCCTTACAAGCTGATATGTGAGATTACCTAAATTGATAGTACAAAGGTTTTTTTTATAAGTCATGACATATCCTATATTAATAATATAAAAAAAATCCCACGGACTTATAATTTAATAGATATATGCATTGAATCTAAGGTAGGATAATGTTTAAGATTACTAAAAAGGCTGGCGATTTGATGGATATCGATAAGTCATCTATTATCCAAAAGTGGATAATGCAAAGGATTACCTAAAGTCCATCTACTTATGGGGCATCTCTAATTCTTCACCTATTTGACATTGAATAATATACATAATTACTCGAAGATTGAAAATTTGAGGAATATTTATATGTCATAATAGTATGGAAGATGCGTAAGTATTACCCAAAATTATATGCAAAGATCATTATCGATAACTAAAAAGGTTCACAGGTCAAATATAACAAGCATTACAAGCAATAAAAGTGGTTACCATATCAATGAAAGATCGCATTCACAAGGACTATTCTACTAAAAATATCATCAGTTTCTAGGATTACCATCATTTTTTTTAAGTGTTCAAGTTTCCAAAAGGATAACATATTAGATAATGGAGGGTTCATTATTCTACATCACAATGGTCGACCTAGAGGGATACCATATCAGTAGGAGATTATGTTGTTCAGGGGACTATTCTATGTAAGGTATCATCAATTACTAAGAGGGTCATCCCACTTTAAAGTAAATTTCAATTGCGAAAAAGGCAGTCTTGTCTCATAACCATGAGGGTTATTGTGTCCATTAAAAGAAAGAGTTTTTTCCTCTACAAAAGGTACACGAGAGGATGAAATCACTTTTTGGATAACAACTCACACAAAAATATGGTAAAATACTATATATCCATTCATAAATTGTATTTACTGCTAATAATTTTGTTTTTGATATTGTTGAGATCATTTGAGAGGTTGAACACTACAAGAAAAGTTCTTATTACCTGGAGATTTTCATAGGGATAATTTGATAAAATCCCTAAGTAATTTGATTACCTGCGGATTTTCTGACCAATTAGAATCCAAAGGAAATACCTTCGTAGGTTATTATTACCTGCGGATTTATAAAACCCCTAGATAATTTAGCTGCAGAAATAAATCCGCAGGTATGTTATTTGCGGATTTATTTGTGATTAACCATCAAAATTTTGCATCAAATATTTGGTAAAATTTCATAAAAAAGGACTTTACCTGCGGATTTCCATGAAAAAAATCACAAATTATTCCCCACGAAGATTTCCAAGTAAATTCCTAGGTAATTTAGCTGCGAAAATAAATGCACAGGTACATTATTTACGGATTTATTTGTCATTAAACATCAAAATTTTGCATGAATTATTTGATAAAATTTCATAAAAAAGAATTTTACCTTTGCATTTTCAAAAAAAATTCCCAAATTATTCTTCATGAAGATTTCCAAGTAAATTCCTAGATAATTTAGCTATAAAATAAATCTACAGGTACGTTATTTGCTGATTTATTTGTGATTAACCATTAAAATTTTGCATGGATTATTTGGAAAAATTTCTTGTGGATATTTATGAAACTATCCGGCAAGAAAATTCGTATGAAATACCCCAAGTAAATCTGCAAGAACAAATTTTTTCAAGAAAATTTTCATAAATATTTAGCATTACATCCCCATGAAAATTCCTAACTAATAATTCACACGTAAATTACTACAAACATTTAACAATTAATCAAAAATCTATTCAAAATCTTCAATAATTCTCAAAAACATCATTCAACACAAATCTAATGTAAACCCTTACAACTAACAAAGAAAAACGTAATTCAAAACTTTCACATCAATAATGTATGATTCTTAAATGGTCCAAAACAAAATATTTTAAACTTTAATCATCAATAAACTACAAACCATCAGGGTCAGAATCACTTTCATTCATGTTATCAGGATTATCACTTTCATTCATGTCGTTAGAGTTACCATCACTTTCATCCTTATAAGCTTGGTTGTCTTCTTGAGATGGGTGACCATCATTTGCAGATGATTTCTTGTATATATGCTTCATCGACAAGTCTAATTCCTTTCTCATCATCCTTCCACAATTGATGCACTTTGAGCAACTAATGTTTCTTGTTTCTTTCTTTCAAACTCATTCTGCATAAGAATATGTTAATTCAGGTCATAAAAAGTGCTAAAAATACATTATTAGCATAAATTATATAACATTATAGTATCAAATAAAATCATAACAATCAACAAATATAAATATGTATATATTAGCATATAAAGCATCATAAACTCAAAGTTGATATTTCAGATTATTGTGACTATACTTATGGCTTGTTCTATTAAGATAACAAAGGATGAAATTAGGAGAATAAGAGAACAAGAGGAAGGGTTCAATTGGTGCCATGTATTTAACACTTAATGTGAAGAATACCCTTTTCTTATTTCTTAAAACTCTGTACCTAGTCAAATGAATTATATAAGGTACACTGCAATGGATTATACATTGTCACGTACACTGCAATGGATTATACAAGAAGATTTACTCAATGAGAAATTCTCAAAGTAGAGATCTTTTCATATAACCAAACAAATTTATTTTATAACTATAATTTATTATTTTCAAGTTATTAGTACACATTTCAAGTGACTATACTTAACCATTTTTAAGTCACAAGTTCGCAATTTCAAGTAACTGCACTTAATCATTTTCAAGTCACTACACTTAATAATTTTCAAATAACTTATTCACATTTCAAGTCACAACACTCAAACCTTTTTCAAAAAGCTAATTGACATTTTTAAGTAACTACATTTAACCATTTTCAAGTCACTAGTACACATTTCAAGTTACCACACTTGACCATTTTCAAGTAACTAATTTATATTTTAAGTCACTACACTTAACTGTTTTCAATTCACTAGTACACATTTCAAATCACTACACTTAACCATTTTTAAATAATTAATTCACATTTGAAGTCACTATACTTAACCATTTTTTGGTAACTACTTCATATTTTAAATAATTATACTTAACCATTTTCAAGTAACTATACTTAACAACTTTCAAGTAACTAATTCACATTTCAAGTAACTACACTTTAACAATTTTCAAGTCACCAGTACACGTTTCAAGTCACTATACTTAACCATATTTTCAAGTAACTACCACTACTAGAAAAAACAAGAAATACGACCACAAAAACCGACCGCATGTGGTTGCTTTTTCTGTTTTCACTTCAAGTCGCTAATTCACTTCACAAGTTACCAAACTAAACTAAATTAAAAATAAAAGTTGACATTTCAAGTACCTACACTTAAACATTTTCAAGTTGCTAATTCACTTCTCAAGTGACCATGTACATTACTAAATTCAAAACAAAAGTTCACATTTCAAGTACTTACACTTAAGCATTTCAAGTAACTAATTCTCTTCACAAGTGACCATGTACTTTACTAAATGCAATACAAAAGTTCACATTTTAAGTAACTTAAACATTTTCAAGTCGCTAATTCACTTCTCAAGTAACCACACTTTACTAAATTCAAACCACAAATTCACATTTCAAGTACCTACACTTAAACATTTTCAAGTCATTAATTCACTTCTAAATGGACTATGTACTTTACTAAATTCAAAAAATAAGTTCACATTTCAATTACCTACACTTAAACAAATCGAAGTCACTAATTCACTTCTCAAGTGACCATGTACCTTACTAAATTCAAAACAAAACTTCACCTCTCAAGTACCTAGACTTAAACATTTCAAGTCACTAGTTCACTTCACAAGTTACCAAACTAAATTTAATTCAAAAAACAAGTTCACATCTCAACTACCTACACTTAAACAAATCGAAGTCACTAATTCACTTCTCAAGTGACCATGTACCTTACTAAATTGAAAATAAAAGTTCATCTTTCAAATACCTACATAGAAACATTTTAAGTCACTAATTCACTTCATAAGTTACCAAACTAAACTAAATTCAAAACACAAGTTCACATTTGAAGTACCTAAACTTAAACAAATCAAAGTCACTAATTCACTTCTCAAGTGACCATGTACCTTACTAAATTCAAAACAAAAGTTCACCTTTCAAGTACCTACGCTTAAACATTTCAAAACACTAATTCACTTCCCAAGTTATCAAACTAAACTAAATTCAAAAAAAAAGTTCACCTTTCAAGTACCTACACATAAATCCCCGCCCTCGAGTAGTCCCTAATTTTAAACACCCTGTGCTACCTACAAATCCATTCCAAGATTAAGGGAGTACATTCTACTTGGCTACTTGCTCTCTGTTTCCCCTAAGAATACCCTATCACAACCATGAAGAGAAAGGTAAAACAACAATAGTAAATTTGCCACATTTAAAGAAAATTAAAAAAAGGTGTGAACAAAAATCAAACTTTGAACAAAATACAGAAAACCAAAAGTAGCAACTTGAAAATAACAAAAAAATATAGAAAACCATTAGGGAGATAATTTAATGGCATAAAGAATGTAGTTACTATTGAATATAGTGAGTCAAGGATATTTAAAAGCCAACCTCCTTCTAGCAAATCTTGAATTACTTAACATTACGATGTATCGCTTATTAGATGCCTATGCCGATTGTAATGCTTCTCAATGAAGACCTTGGAAGCTCCTTGTATAGTTATGCGCCATGTCTATATATATGACAAAACGACAAACAATTTAGAACAAATTTATCAATACTAGAGTTGTAGATTTAAATCTATATGATGAAATAAGGGTAGTCTCTTATGCATATGAAGAACAACATCATCTTCATATTACAGTATAAATATTGTCATAAATGATAAAACAGATCGACGCAATATCAAATAACTCTCTAGATAACATTATATATACTATGTACTAGGACGACTTATTGAAATTAACGGCCTAAAGCAAACTTTAATAGGAGGTCTTGAGTTTGAGCCTCATAATGAAAAAAAATCTTTTCAGGAAACTAGAACTTTTCTCTGGTCAAAATAGCAAGAATTAATTAAAGCAAGACCAATCCTACTTTGTGGCAGGGCCAGGGCAGCAGAGGGAGAGGGATGGGCAAGGAAAAAGGGGACAAGAACTAGATTTATCTTTAATTTTGGACTTTACTTTCTAAATAATATATTCAAGTGTGAGAGATCTATGAATAAATAATGAGAAGGCTCCTAGCAAAAAGAGTGCAACTACTACTTATGTAACTTCCTAAATTAAATGTGTCTAAGAGTTGCTAAGGCCAATTTTTGGCCTTTCTTGTAGTATCTACTGTAACTTTTGCATCATAAATAAACTCCTCCTTGCTGTGATAAGTTTTTCATTTCTTTTTTATGCAAAAATTTAAAAATGCAATTATTATTATCAAACATTATACAAAAGCAACTTAAAAGAAACATGCTATGACCTGTCCATTATAATTCCAATAAAAATCTAAAAAAAAGTGTATTTAATTCTTCAAACTTCTTTTTGGACTCTACATGATTTTTAAAGAAAAAATAGAAAGAACTACTCTAACCTTCTCAATAACACCTAAAAAGGATCATTGGGCTAAACTAAATGCATTTCTTACTACCTAATCATTGGGCTGGCTGCCAGTGCTAGTAGCAGATAGAGGAGATGATAAGAGAACATGGCAGCGACGGCGACGACACTAGTTTGCTCACCGACTGCATGGTTTTTGTGCAGCGGTGGCTAAGGGCGCGATTGAGGGAAATAAAAGAGGAAGAAAGAACGGGTGGCAAACTTACTGGCGACGCGGCTCACCGGATCGTGGTGTTCACCGGTGGTTGACCTTAGAGAGAGAAGAGAGAAGGGAGAGCAAAGGTGTGGTTTATTTTTGCAAAAATAGCAAAATAATTTAGGGTTTTAGGTATTAGGTTGTCATATGTATGAACAATAAGATTTAGTCTCAGCCGTCGATCGCATGAAATCAATGACTGTGAGTAAAATTGAGAAGAGGAAGAAAAATTGATAAAAAAATTAGGTTAGAATTGACATTAATTAGATATAAAAAATGGCTAAGAATCAAACAGAATGGGAAATTGAATAGAATTAAGGCTGTTATTTTAATAAATGTACTACTAACGTAATAATACAAATGAGAAAAATAATAAGATGTCGATATTAAAATAAACTATGTTTGTAAAATCAATGTTACATTAAAGAAATGTTATATCGATCGTTGACAGTAAAATTTGAAATAAATCAATAATAATGATAATAACATAATGTATTTGTAAATTGCGAATGTGCATATATGTGAAAATAATTTAATAAATATTAACAAAATATTATATTCAAATTACATAAAATATAAAATTTCTTGATGAAAATAAATTATCTATTTAGAAAGCATAACTGCGATACGTCGGTATTTATTTGATATCAAAATAATACGTAAAATATATCGATATTCAAAATTAATAATTTTGGTAAAATAGCATCCTAAAAGGAGCAACAGGAGGTCAAAATTGGGTTCCAACACTACTGCATTTGGAATATATATTTTCCAGAATTTACCATCAAATATTCTGACTGTTGTAGTCACAAATAGTATCGAAAAAATATTTTGTAAAGAAAAAAATAAAAAAGTAAGTTTTGGTATTTGGGTATTTTTATATGAAAAACAATATTCAATCTCAGCCATAAATCTCACGAGGTTGATGAATGTGATTAAAATTGAAAAGGGAATTGAAAATTGGTTTAAAAATGAACCAAATTGAATTCAAAAATAGGTTAAAATTGACATTAATTAGATATAAGGTTGACTAGAATTTAAATAAAATTGAGAAGATAATTGAATTAACTTAGGTTGCTATTTAAATATAATAATAAATTCATAGTAATAATAAATTAAAAATTATTATTCTTATAATAAATTACGTATGTCAAATAGAAAATACTATATAAAATTACTGATAATAAATTTGAAATAAATTGAGCATAATAATAATAATAATAATAATCATAAAATCAAGGTGACATCTTTTGATTGTTTTATCTATGAGATTTTGAGAAAATGAATATAATAACTAACCCGATTTTGTCCCACAAATTGGGGTCTGTGGAGGGTATAGTATATGTAGACCTTACTGTTGAGGTAAATAGGTTGTTTCCAATAGACTCTCGGTTCAAGAAAAATAATCTGAAGCTATCCAATTTTAAGAAAATATTAGTGAATTTTGATTTAATATTGACCGTTGATCAAATAAGATGAATGATTGCGATTAGAATCGAGGAGATGAGTCAAATTGGGATTAAATATTGGGTTAAAAAATTGAATTAGGGATTATGATTGAGTCAAATTAAACTCAATTGACGCAAATTGAGTATAAAAATGATTAGAATTTAAATAAATTAGGAAAATTGAATTTAGGTTGATATTTAATAAATATATTAACTATATAAAGTTAATATTAAAAAATAAATAAAATTATTATTTTTAATAATTGAGTAGACTATTATTTAATAAATGTAGGAAAGCCGTAATAATAATAATAATAATAACAACAACAACAACAACAACAACAACAATAATAGTAATAAACAATGTTTGTAGATTATGGGAATGTATATATGCAGAAATGATTTAATAAATATAGTAACTATATTTTGTTAATTAGTTGGGACAATAGTCCGCAAAAAAATGATGGATATTAAGACTCAATATAAATAAAATAATAACATAATAATAATAACAAGGAAAATAATAAGACTCGATATAAATTTGGTTTAAAATGAGCCAAATTGAATTCAAAAATCAATTAAAATTGACATAAATTAGATATAAGGTTGGCCAGAATTTAAATAAAATTGAGAAGATAATTGAATTGACTTAGACTGCTACTTCAATATAAGAATAATAAATAAATATTGATCAACGGATGAGAGCTAAAGAATAAGAATTGGTTTAAAAAATTGAATGGAATTTGAAATTGAGTTCAATTGGACACAATTTAGGCTAAGATTGTAATAAATTGGATAAAATTAAGCTAAAATTATTATAAATTGGCAAAATCAGGCTAGAAAATAAATAAATTGAACAAAATTAAATTGACTAAGGTTGCGGATTAATACAATAATTATAATAGAAAAATAAATAATATCATTATTCTCAGATTAGTTATGAATAAATTGTGTAAATAAATATACATCACATAATATATTACTTTAAAATCAACGATAACAATAATTCAAAATAGACACCTATAAATTACGAATATAAAATTTAAAATTGTTGATAATACATCTGTGATACCATCTATGTCAATAAACTAATTTTACTTGAGCATCTTTTATTTAATAATATGTGTCCACCTATTTAATGTCTAATATTTTTTTATTTTATGTTTTTTATGCTTCACGTTTATCCTTTTCCTATTTAAATTTTTCAAGTCACGAAAATCCTACGTAAATCTCCAAGAAATAATTTCAGCTAAATTTGTAGCAACACAATCCCCCAATAATGTTTTAAGTAATAATTTCATAGGTAAATCCCCAAGAAATAATTTCAGCTAAATTTGTAGCAATACAATCCCTCAATAATTTTCCAAGTAATAATATCGCAAGTAAATCCCCAAGAATAAATCCCCAACAAAATTTGCAAAACAAAATCCCAAAATAATTTCACAGGTAATAAAATCCATTACATAAATTTCTACCCAAATATCTCTATGTAAAATTCGTAGGATAAATTAACTAGGAATTTTTCTATATATATATATATATATATATTTGTCCATATACCTGCAGATTTATCTAGAGATAAAATACTCGCCGATACATTTCTCTAGGTAGTGTCAGAAGTAACAATTACGTAGGTAAATATCCAAGAATAAATCTCCAGTAAAATTCGCTGCACAAAATCCCAAAAAATTTCATAGGTAATAAAATCCATTACATAAATTTTCACAAAAATATCTCTAAGTAAATGTGTTGGATAAATGACCTGGAGATTTTTCTATGTATTTAAAAAATATATATATTTATCCATATACCTGTGGATTTACCTAGAGATAAAATAATCCCTGATATATTTCCCCAGATAATGTCGCAAATAATAATTTCACAAGTAAATCCCAAAGAATAAATTCCCAGCAAAATTCGCAGCACAAAATCCCCAAATAATATCCTAGGTAATAAAATTCATTACATAAATTTTCATCAAAATATCTCTAAGTAAATCCGTAGGATAAACTACCTAGAGATTTTTCGACAGATTTAAAAAAATATATATATGTCCATATACCTGTGGATTTACCTATAGATAAAATATTCGACGATATATTTCCCCAGGTAATGTCGCAAGTAATAATTTCGCAGATAAATCCCCAAGAATAAATCTGCAGAAATTTTTGCAGCACAAAATTTCTAAATAATTTCGTAGGTAATAAAATCTATTACATAAATTTCCACCGAAATATCTCTAAGTAAATCCGTAGGATAAATTACCTGGGGATTTTAAAAATATATATATTTGTCCATGTACCTACAGATTTACTTAGAGATAAAATACCCAACGATATATTTTCCCAGGTAATATCGTAAGTGCGAAATTTGGGCAATATGGCACCAAATTTACCTATGGAATTTGTTGTAAATATATAGTTCACAGGTAATATATTTTAATGTTGAGGAATTTAATATTTTTGTAGGTAAATCCGCATATATTTCCTGCGATATTATTCCCTAGGAAAAATCCCCATGTAATTTATAGTTTTCTAGTAGTGGAAAATATCAAAACAAAGTCATAGCTATGGACAACTCCAAACAGGATTCTGCACAACAAAAAACTTTTTCTTGGCAACAACGTAGTGCTAAGAGGGACATGAAACCCTTCAGACACGAGCTAAAAGATGACTTCCACAACTATTAAGCAGCACCCCGATTGTAAGGCATGGGTGTATATAATATAAAAAGATAGAGTTGAATTCCGAACATATAACAAGATAGATAAATCTATATCAAGAAGGATATAAAAATTCACAATGCATTCTACCCAAACTTTCTCTACAAAGGCCTTTAAGAAACTAAACATCAACTAAAGTCTGTACATGCCCCCGACCAAAGCCAAATACCCGCCAAAAGAGTCTAAGACATAATAAAGTCATGACCATGAAATGAGGGCCTTCACGAGAATGGTAGCTCACCACTTCAAAATGGACTCTTGGAGAACCCGAAAATCAGCTATCACTATGCAGGAAAACAAGAAGTGTCTTCAAATCTTGCATCACATGTAGATACATAGTCTAAGGACAGGTTGTAGGGTGAGCACTAGCATGTAACAAAGGGAAAAGACAAAATAACTCTATCAATAAGTCAGTCCAAAATCATTCAAAATCATATGCACACAATCATATACATATATATAATATGTTGGGATAGAGAACAAACTTTAGCATGGATTTAAAATATTAACCTGGACTGTATAGCTATCCGGTCATCTAGGAACCCACGGGCTATATGGGTTCATCACTCTCTGCTAAAAGGGCCTCAGTCTGTGTTAGCCGCACTAACTAGAGATATCGAAGAGAGATAAGGAAATGCACCGACCCCATGTCATTCAAGGATACATGAATATTTACAAGTGTGAACTATGCACACGGTCGTAGAGACCCTTACATTAATAAATGTGGTTTCAAGTGTTTGTCTTCCCTGGGACTCACACCTCCAAGGTAAGATACACAACCCCCTATTAAGCCCGGTTAAAATAGTTTACACACTCCCATTTATTAACCAAAAAACATCTATTAAGGCATATACAATTGGTGTCGACATACCAATTATAATTGCAACCTAAAGTCGTTATGTCATTCCAATTATTCGGGAATGCCTCGACTCCTGTAGTTTATAAAAATTATCTTGGGAAAATGACTCGACCGCCGTAGTTTACAAAAATCAACTTGGGGAAGGCCTTGACACCGTACTTTATAATTATGTTGACACATGGCCATCAAGGCCTTCAAAAAATCATTTGTATTACATTTAGACTCTTTATAAATGAAATAGTTTAGGATAATAAGCAGAGCCATATGATTAACCATGTTTCAAAGACAATTATGCAAGTGGGTTGAGGTTACACAATTTCCAAACCAATTCTAATACAAGACAATAATTAATTTGTGGGAATGCCAAGACCCCCATACAATATCAACATGCCCATGTACCTAATAAGTTTAAAAACCATCAATAAAGCATAAACAATGAATATAAAATTATGGGAACACCATTCAATAAATAATCATCCAAAACCCTCAGCCCAAGCTCCAAAATCAACCTTTAAAACCAAATGAATATGAAAATTGCATTACATTAATAAGAAACAATTTTATAGAGAAGTAATACATGCCTTAAAGTATTCACAATTATGGAGGGAAATCACCAGTTAGAGCTCTAGATGCCAAATCCTTAGATACCCTAATTGTTCTTGCCTTGGGAATTTGAGAGAAAAGAATTGTGCTTATTTGAAGATAATTTGATGATAATAGGGATAAAAGAGTGTTTTAAGTCATTGGATAGAAGTTGGATGGGAGAAAAGATGTATTTTCCCTTAATGAGAATGCATAGAAAGAATTGTCTCCAGTATGTATAGGTCACATTATGACTTATGATGTTTGGGTATGAGTTATTTCCTGCATAGTCTGAGAAGTGACTCAAGGCATCCTTACTCTTGACACTACGAGTCGTACAATAAGACTCATAATATGACATTATGACTCGTAAAAACCTAGTCATACTCAAGAAAAAAATATTGGACAATGCACTGGTTTGGGCAGGAGTCCCTCCATGCGACTCATGACTTCACATTGAGACTCGTAAGGTAGACATCATAATTATAATAGTAACTTGGGTACCTACACTGGTCAGTCTACGATTAGAGTCCTATGAGTTATTACCTGGGCATTGAGCACACAAGTTAAGAAATTTTAAGAGGAAAAAATTTGGGGTGTTATATTACCCCCCTCCCCTAGGACATTCATCCAAGAATAAAGAGGCAAGGCATCCATTAGCACGATTGTAAGATAGGAATGCAATCATAAAACCTTTAACAAAGTCAAAAAGGAATAAGAGTAGGAAAACCCATATGTTAAACACGATTATCCAACTCGGGAAACATGAACAGATATTTAGACTTCATGTCCTCATTAGCTTCCTAAGTAGCTTCTTCAACCTTATGGTTCCTCCGTAGGACTTTTACTAAAGACACATCCTTATACCTCAAACAATAGACTTGACTATGGAAAATCTAAATTGGGACTTCTTTATAAGATAGGGAATCAAAACAATACCAACACTCTTGATAGGAACTACCCAAATAGGATCACCCACGCACTTCTTTAGAATCGATAGATGGAAAATCAGATAAGTAGAACCCAAAATCGAAGGCCAATCTAATTCATACACTATATTTCTGACACTTTTCAAAATCAAGTATGGGCCAACATAATGAGACTGAGCTTCTTCTTCTTCCTAAATCTCATTACTCCTTTCAGAGAAGATACCTTCAAGAACACCAAATCACCAACCTCAAATTAAATATCTTTTCCTCAGATCCACATAGGAATTTTTGTGACTTTGAGCAATCTTAAGTCTATCCCAAATCACCTTTAACTTTTTCATAGATTGGTGAACCAAGTTCGATTCAAACAATATACTCTCAAAAACCTCAAACCACCCAATAGAAAATCTATACCTCCTACCATAAAGAGCCTCATAAGGAGCCATCCTAATTCTAGAGTGATAACTATTATTGTAAGTGAACTGAATGAGAGGAAAATAATCTACCCAACTATCTCCAAAATCAAGCACATAGGACCTTAGCATATCTTCCAAAGTCAGGATGGTCCTCTCTGCTTGTACATCCATTTGAGAGTGAAATGCAGTTCTAATGTTTGCCTGTATGCCCAAGCCTTGCTGAAACGAATGCAAAAAGTCAGAAAAGAATTGTGTACCTTGATGAAAAAATAATGGAAACTGGGGCACCATGCAATTTGATAATCTCCCAAATAAACAACTTAGCATAATCCTCATCCACATGAGAAAATCTACCCATTGATAACTTGTTAAAAGAATCAACAACCACATTAGCCTTACCTGGATGGTAGCGGAGACTCATGGGATAGTCCTTAAGCAAATCAAGCCATCTCCTCTACCTAATATTCAAATCCTTCTGGGTAAATACATATTGTAGGATTTCATGATCTGAATAAATATCAACATGAATCCCATAAAAATAATGGCACCCAAATCTTCAATGCAAACACCATGGCTGCCAACTCTAGATCATAAGTTGGTTAATTCCTTTCATGAAATTTTAGCTACCTCAAACCATTAGCCACAACCTTACTATACTATATCAATACATAACCCAGCTCCATATGAGATGCATCATAGTATACAACAAAGCCATTAGTACTCTCAGGCAGAGTCAAAACCAAAGAAAAAGTCAACTTATCCTTTAGCTTCTCAACACTACCCTCACAAGCATTAGACAACAAATTGTTTACCTTTTTCTAAGTCAACTTAGTCAATGGATTAGCAATAAAGGAGATGCTTTCCACAAATCTCCTATAATACCCAGCTAAATCCAAGAAGCTTTAAATGTAGTTTGAAGTCTTTGGTCTAGACCACTTATTAACCGCCTCAACTTTTTATGGATCCGCCATGATCCCCTTAATGGAAACAACATAACCCAGGAAGGTCAAAATATTCAACCAAAACTCACACTTCAAAACCTTGGCATATAATTGCTAATCCTTAAGAGTCTACAATAATATGTGGAGGTGAATCCCATAATCCTAGTCACTGTAAGAGTATACCAAGATATCACCAATAAAAAAGATGACAAACAAATCTAAAAACTTCTTAAATACCCAGTTCATGAGATCCATAAATACAACCAGAGAATTAGTCAACCTAAATGACATCACCAAAAACTCATCATAGTCTTAGGGATATTAACTTTCTTAATCTTCAACTGATGATAACCCAATCAATGATCAATCTTAGTAAAACATCAAGCACCCTGAAGCTGGTCAAACATATAATCTATACCAGGAAGATGATACTTATACTTCAATATCACCTTATTTAGTTGAGGGAACCATCCTTACGAATGAAAATCATGGGAACTCCCTACGGGGATACACTAGGACAGATAAAACCCTTATCAAGCGGATTCTTTAACTGATCTTTATGTTCTTTCAACTCAGCCAGAGTGATTCTATATGGAGTGATAGAGAAAGTACGGGTATACAATAGAAGATAAATCCCTAAATCTATTTCCCTATAGGGAGGAATACCAGGAAGATCATAGGAAAACACCATAGGAAACTAATTAACAAAAGGGATAAATTATAAAGAGAGAATCCTAGAACTAGAATATTTAACCCAAACTAGATGATAAAAGAACTCCCTAGAAATTATCTTTCAAGCTCAATAGACGAAATAAATCTCCCCTTAGGAACTAGGGAATTGGAAATTGATCTTTAGTGTGCTATAATATAGAGGCGCATAGCATGAGTGAAGCAAATCCATCCCCAATATCATATCAATTTTTACCATATCTAATTTTATAAGATCTACCAAGGTCCCCCTATCACAAATAGACACCATACAACCCCTATAGATATTTTTAGCCATAATAAAATCACCCATTTGGGTAGACATAAAGAAGGGATCAGGAAATACTTTCAGGACCAAAACCAAAATGAACAACCATATAAGGGGTCACATAAGAAAGGGTGGACCCTAGAAAAAACAGACAATATGCATCATGGAAGATAAGTTATAACATAGTAGTGACAACATCAGGAGATGCCTTTGATTCCTAATGGGTGGAAAGGTTATGAAGATGATTTCGGCCAGTGTCGGTACCAGAAGTATCCACCAAAAACTTATTAGCTCTAAAACATTAACCTGGACTATGTAGCTATCCTTTCATCTAAGCACCCGCAGGCTATATAAGTTCAACTCTCCCTTCAAAAAAGGCCCTAGTGTGTGTTAGCCCCATGAACCAGAGATATCCAAGTAAGACCAGGGAATGCCTCGACCCTAAATTATTCCAGGATACATTAATACAGAACCCCACACCGGCAAATATAGTATCTAGTGTTAGATCTCCTTGGGATTTAAACCTGTATAGTAAGATACACAACCCCCTATTAAGCTCAATTAAAATGGTTTACACATTTCCATTTATTAGTAAAAAATTATCCATTATGGAATATACTATTGGTATTGTCATTCTAATTATACTTACACACTAATATCATTATGCCATTGCAATTAGCCTTTTTTCCAATGCCATAGTTTTGCATAGTGGGCCAAACCACGTGATTAATCCTGTTTCAAAGCCAATTATGCAAGTAGGTTGAGGTTACATAATTTCCCAACCAATACCAGTACCAAACGTCATTTGTTTGGTGGAATTCCAAAAATCCAATCCAATATTACAATGCCCATGCAACCAATCAGTTCAAAAACCATCAATAAAATATTAACAATGCATATAAAATCATTGGAACACCATTCAAGCAACAATCATTCAAAAACCTCAACACAAATCCTAAAATAAACATTCAGAACTAGATGAATATCAACATTGCATGCCATGAATAAAACACAAGTTTCTAAGGAAGAGATACTTGCCTGAAGGTATTGAGAATTATGGAGGGAAATCACCAATTAGAGCTCTAGAGGCCAAATTCTTAGAAACCCTAGTTGTTCTTGCCTTAGGGATTTGAGAATAGTGCTTATATTATGATACTTTGATGATAATATAGAAAAAGAGTGTTTTAAGTAGTGGGATAAAAGTTGGATGGGAGAAAAGACTGATTTGCCCTTACTGAGAACGTGTAAGAAAAATTATCCCTAGTTTTTATGGGTCACATCACGACTCGAGTCATTTCCTGGGCTTGTATTCCAGGAAGTTACTCAAGGTATCCTTATTTTTGACCCTACGAGTTATAAAATATGACTCGTAATGTGACATTATGACTCATAGGGTCCTAGTCATACTCATGACAATAATATTAGCAAATCCATTGGTTTGGTCTCGAGTCCATACATATGACTCATGACCTTACCCTACGACTCATAAGGTAGAGGTCTTAATCTGAATAGTAACTTGGGCACCTCCACTTGTTTGGTTACAATTGGGATACTATGACTCATAATGAGTCTTTACGACTCGACAGGCGAGTCATTACTAGGGCAGTGAGTGCAAAAGTCAAGAAATTTTTAGTTGAAAAAATCTAGGATTCTATATATAAGTGGACTAAATTCTCATGCAACCTTAGATATATAGCAAACCTAGTTTCGAGGCTCGAGCATAACTTTTAAAATTCATGTAAAAATTGAACAACATTCGTGAGACAAATATATGATCGGACAAAAAATAGGAACGTCAAGCTCTGTTTGCCAAAAGTTTCTTGCATTCATCCTATACAAAGGGAAGGGGAAATTTTTTATGCCTAATTTTGGTCCTCCATGACTAGGTTTAATTTTGAGTTACTATGGTTTTAAATAAATTCAAATAATTAGTGTTACTCGGATAAAAAATTTCTAAAATATTTATCTAGGTTATGTTATCATTTACGAGGCATAATATAATTTTGTTACTTAAATAGTTATTTTATCAAAAAGTGGATTTTGATGGCTACTTCTCTTGAAAATTGATTCAAATAGGTAAATCTTGATTTAAATGTAATTTGTTGTTCAAATAATTGATTCAGAAAGAACTTCTTTGATTTCATCAAACCAAGTGACCCATGATTAAATTAGTTCATGATTTATTTTAGATTGTGATTTAATTTATCTATTTTATTAAATTTGATCATCACTGAAATCAAATTTTCTACCATTGCAATACAATTGGCCAACTACTATTTAATTTGGGTAAATTTTATTCTACGGACCTAAATCCAAACCTAGGGTTATTTAACACACAACCTAATTTCCTTTTACTTAATAAATTCTACCCTTTTCCTAATTTTAATTTCTATCTATCCCACTATTTTAACACCTAAATGACCAACACAGCTCTAAGCCTAACCAACTAACCCGACCCACCACCCTTTTAAACCGTTCTTCTTTTTCAATTCAACATAACACCAACAAATGAAGAACAACATAAACAATACAAAACCAACTTTTAACCTATCAATCCAAACATCCAACAACATCTCTAAATCCATCAAAGACTTCGTCAATCTTTTTGGATTCTTTAAGATTCATACTACTTTTTGTATTTTCAATTTCTTGAATGTTCTAGAAGGGACAGGTTGAACCTTAGATGGTATTATCCATTTATCAATTAATTTTATTGGATATTTTGGACATTTAATTCTATTAGCATACATCGTTGTTCGAATTTGATTGGTAAAAGAGGGGATTTTTAAATTTTCTACAATTTCCAATTTTATTTTCTTATCCAAGTTAGTTCAAATTAGTTCAATTGTTGAGTTTTAAACCCTATCCTTATCTTGAGTTATAGATCCTATCCTTATCTTGAGTGTGAAACCTCTCAAGTGAAATTCCATAAAATCCCTTAAAATCCCTAAATCCCACATCGCCAAAATTGAAGGAATTAAATTTCGAGCACCTTTTATATAAACCTTACTGCTTTCACTTATTAAGAATGCTTGCGACATTACTCACAAAAGCGAACCCCAAAGTGATGGATTTATCTAGGGTTTACAGGATAAATCCATGTAAGACTCTTAGTAGTTTGAGTTTTTGGGTAAGAATGAATCAGATTTTCCCAGTGGTGGCAAGAGAATTCTAATGAAAGTATAAAGTTTCATTTTTCTTCTGTGAAAGTTTAAAAGTATCACTCTTTGTGATTCTATTTTTTTGTTATTTCTTCTGCATTTAGGAATTTTTTATTTTTATTTGGTCAATAGTTTAAATCAGCACTTAATTGTGAGGGTGGTTTTATGTTATTGTAGTACCTATGGATTGTTATCACATTTTTATAATTCTTGAGTGTAGTTTTTAGTCAAATCTCACAATTATTATGCATTGGGTCCTATCACACATGCAAGTGTACGTGGTAGTATAAGTAATAAAGTGGACCTTTTGAGCCGAATATCGATCCTACAGGGACTTGGTTTTAGCAAGCAATCAAATTCGAGTGTTACTAATGAAATTAAATATGTGCAAGTTTGTACCAAGAATATGAGCTTTGTAATTATAACTAAGTAATAAAAATTAACATGGATATAAAATTTTGTTTGTAAATAATATATGGAGAGTTTCCAAGGTTGAGACTTATGACACATTCATGCAGAATCATGGGTTTTAGTTGATGTTGGTATTTATTGTGATTGTTGATTTATGGGGTTGATATTATAAATTTTGAATAGTCATCCTCCAAATCATATACCTAGATTAATTTCACAAATACATCTTTGAGAGGGGATGTGAGTCTTTAAGTTGGATGCATTAGGCTATATTCCCATTTCATTAACCAAGTGGATTGTTTTATCTTTTTCCAAATCATAAATAATAATTTAACAATTAGTTTTTAATGATTAAAGACTTGATTCACAATCCTAAAATTCTTTATTAATTACTTAAACTCTTATGGTCAATTTATATTTGGACTTATATTTATCCTAAAGTTCATGATGCTTTAGAATAGTAAACCAAGAATGCAAGAAGAATCATATACTCGATAAACATGTAAACTAACAATCCAACCATACATACACAATCATGTTCATAGAAAAAACATATAATTAGGGTATTTATCCATTCACAGTCTTATACAGAATAACAATAATGGAATCCATTAGCAAAAATTACAAGAGCACTAAAGTAAAGAAGCAAAACACTAATGTAGAGCCCCTTTGATGCCTTCTCTTTTCTTCAAACTACCGTTGATAAAAAATTATCATGTAATTGTTAATAATAATTAATTTTATAGTGTTTTATGTCATCCATATTCTTCCCCATATGAAAAATATGAATTTACAACATTACCCCTCACTTAAAGACATCAAAAGTAACCTTTTCGATGTCCCGGGAGAGGGTTGCAACGCAAGGCCAAAATCATGTATTAGGGGGTGTGGAAACCACCCAAACAAAGAGTGAGGCAGTGTGACCTTTCACTAGGGTGTGTATCACATAGCCCATAACATTCTTTGGGGTGTGGTACAAGTCACCTTCTTAAGGGTGCGATTTCACTCCATTTTTGCTCCTATCTTCTTGTATGTTTGATCCCTGTATTCCACTACTTATGACTTGATTGTAGTATTCAATTAGAAAAAATAAAATATAAAACTCTATCCTAAAATATCATTTAACAATAATAATTTCATACAACACAATAGAGCTCCTGAAAGTACACTAGAACAAGCATAACTCAAGCTAGAACCACTAGTTCTCTCGTCTAAACTCTATTTGATCATTTTGACTCATTGAATTGTTTCAAATGTACCTTGTACTGTCTAAAAACATAACATAAAACATAAATACACAATTATAAACTTAATAACTGATTCATCACATCAAGAAGTCTTCAAAACTAAGCTAATCGCACATAAATAATGCCACTTAGGTGTATAAATGCGTCGAAGATCATCACACCACACTTAAGGCCTTATTCATCCTTGAAAAATTCATTATATTAAGTGTCATAAAATAATATTTGAAAATCACCACTACAAATAGGACAATCAAGCTAGAACTACAATGACTACATGAATATCAAGTTAAGCATGTTGTATTACAATTGAAACTCATGAACACTACTTCAAAACTTCCTAACCTCAAAATTCTACATAGTTGGAAAAATTATGCGCATTTCTTAAACAAGTGGTCATTCAAGTCACCTAACCATCATCAAACTTGCACCCTCACCGCAAGAGATTCTCCCACATGCCCTCACAAATATGCAATTCACCACAAAAATGGTTGTAAGAATCAAATTTTGCTCACTTTCCCAAAGATTCGTATGTCACATAAGATAAACCATAAGCTTGCCTTATTATAGTACACCACTAATATCATAATATCAAGGCTCAAGATCAAGTAGGACTTTAAGGGTTGTAATGTAGGATAAGGAATGGGTAGGAACAATTTTAGCCATTAATGGTCACTGTTATCCCTAAGTGCTTTAATACATCATGCTTTACATTAAACTCTTTATAACCAACAAAAATTTCCACCACTTTTATCTTATTACATCTCCTTTATTTTGCCCCATCTATTAAACTAGTTTACACTTCTCAAGTAGGGAATATTTTCTATTAACACATGATTCACTTATGATCAATTTTCCTTATATTATATTTTTCCCAACAACAACATATAAAATTTTTCACCACATAAATAGCTATTTTCTTAGGGCTTGAATTTAACTTTTTCCTTCATCAATTCTACTCTTCTTGACCAATCAATCTTTAAATTAAAGTTTTAAGGTGTGTTGTATCAAGTTATGGTCAATTCAAAGAAAGTTAATAAGTGAAACACCCTAAATTTTGGCCAATGAAACTTTTTTGAGTTTGGAGGTTTCTGCCCTGGCAATGGCTCTTCTGATGAGTCATAATGTGTCTTTATGGGTCATATGACCCAGCCTTAATAAGAATAGAAGAATTTTCCTAAGTCACTACTTTGATAAAGACTAGGCTAAACTAGTCGTATACATTCTTAACGAGTTTTAACGAGGGTAATTTGTAATGTGTGAAATGTAGGGCCTATATTAAAAATGTTAAGTCTATTACTTGATCCTATGAGTTGTAGTGTCTCTGTATGAGATGTAGGGTACCATTAACATGATCCTACGAGTCGTAAGGTCACCTGTAACGACTGATGGTTTAAGTTTCAATGTTAAATAAGGATATTTTAGACATTTCTATCTTTTTCTAAACATAACCTATGATTTATAAACCCTACTAAAACTTTATTATCACTATTAAATAATCAAACCATATCATCTTATCTCTCAAATTCTCTCAATCTAGGCAAGCTAGGGTTTTTCAAGGTTTAGTGTCTATGGATTAGTTCAAGATTTCTTCTCCATATTTGTGAATATTTTAGGCATGTTACTCTTCCTTCATTGCTAATTTTATAATATAATATGATTTAAAGTATTTTTCATGAGATATTCATGTTGATTTTAAAACTAGAGTTGAGGGTTTTGAATTCTTGTTGTTGAACAATGTTTTCCCATCGTTTATATATGATTAATCATGCTTTAACTATAGTTTTGAACTTCCACCTGCATCGGAATTGTGATTAAACTGAGGGGTCATGGGTAAACCCCAATTTGATGATTTTTCCTTGAATATGTTTTTTGAAAATATATATCTCAACATGTTTGTGAATTTGTCAATGAAAAAGGGCTTTTGCCACATAGCTTAGTTCTCTTACTTGTAATAATGTATTGGCATAAAAAGTATAATAAAGTATGCAAATTTTCCTTGAAAGGCCTTGTGGCTATGTATAAATTGTTGAATTGGAACCATATAGGTTCGATTGATTAAATAGGTCCAAGTCATAAATGATTGATTATTTAAATATCTTATAACTTATGGGTTGGAGTCCCAATTACTTGAGTAGATAACATGGCATGCTGATATTATCTTAGAAGTGAGGTTGGTATGATTATACCTATGAGATTCCTTGGTTTGTAATTGGTTTAGTGAAAATGTGAATATGTTTTAATTTTTTTGATTGGGCATTAAAAAAGGGATGTGTAGTGGAGGTCCAAGTGACCAGCACTGAAAACCGTAATAGCTGGTTCAAGGGTCTTTATGGCTTGAGGGTTCGAGTCCCCTTTCTAAGACTAGGTGGTTTGAGTACACTTTTTTGTTATCATTGTAAATGGAGGGTTTGAGTCCCCCATATCACATTTTTTTATTGGTGCTTAAGTCAACTTAGTATATGATTGGAGGGTTGGAGTTCCCTATGCATATATGTATGATTTTTCTCTAGTTCATACAGCTACATGCACTGGGGCCCAACTAGGAGTTAAGAACTGGGGCCCATATAGCCATGAGTAATATTATTATGTTGATTAAGCTACACAACCCAAGTTAATATTTTCAAATATTCATGATAACCCTTGTTCCCTATCTCAACATGTGATATATATATATGTATATGTATTCAATTATGTGCATTGGATTTTGAATGAGTTTGAAATAGTTCACCATAGAATTATATTCTCCATATCCCTGAGTTACATGCTAGGGTTCAAACTGCTAACCATGTTTTTATGTTGTATCCCAATATGATATAGGAATTTGCCATACTTCTGTATTTTTTGCAAAGTCATTTGGATTCGGGGTCACTCAGGAGTTGATATTTAAGTGGTGAGCTTCCATATATCGGAAGTCTACATTTCATGTTTTTTGTCTTTTATGTCTTAGATTGATTAGACGTTTTTTGGCTAAAGTCAGGGTCATGTCTTGATACTTTCTTAGTATTCAGTTTCTATCCTTTGTTTAGAAAGCTTTGTTTGATTAATGTAAGGTTGGCCGGTTATTGGTTATTGATTATAGAAAAATCTTTTATTCTCTAAATTTATCCTGTTATATATTCGGAATTCATTTGATAGGGGTGATATTATTGTGGTTTGTTAGGTGCAATGGGGTGATGTCTTATCCCCGACGGACATGAGATACCCATCATGCATAGGCCTTGGTTCAGGTCGTGACAAAGTGATATTAGAGCCTAGGTTTGGTGTGATTGGTTGACCTAACAATCCCTGTAAAGTAGAGTCTTTTTATGGGTTTGTAGCGTGCCACATATATAAGGAAAAGGCAACGAGGCATTTAGGAATATTTCCCTTTCTTGTGTCTACTCTTCGAGCGATAGAGTCTAAGGTCATAAACTCTCCTCTAACTTTTGTATATTTTCCTTTTAGGTTATGCCTACCAAAAGATCTGATACTCGTTTAAACTCTTCTATCTTATGTAAACACAATGCGCACAGAACTCATCCTACCTCTAAGATATTGATCCAATCTAAGGTTGCTTGTAATACCCCGTACTTTTCCTAGCTTAAAAAGTTTCCCAAGAATGTTATAAGCTTTCTTTGAAAGATGAATCCACTTTTGTAAATGTAGTATATTCAAGATTTTCACTTTTTTATCATGTGGGGAATCAAATAATCTTTTCATCGATACCAAATTTACCCAAATCCAACACATGAGTGAACAGTTAGAGCCTTTCTAGTGAGACAATGTATCACCTCAGCCTTCAGCATATCGCGGAGATAACTCAAATGGAAATTGTCAATTTCCATTATTTATCTGTGATAATGGCACGTCACGCCAAACTTTCAGGTCATAGACAAGGTGGTAACGCGATAGTACCATGTCACGCCACCGTGCAATTTCCCATTAGTCACTTTTCAGTGAGTTGGCATGATAGTGGTGCGTCGCACCAAGGATGAAAATTGAAAAATTCTCTTAGAAATTAAAGATGCATCCAGGGGTTAAATGGGTCAATTTCCTACCTCTATTTAAACCCAATAACACATAATTTATCCATTCTTCACCCAAAATATACTAGTTTCTCTCAAGTTTCTCTAAAGAACAAACTAGGATTTCAATTGGGGATTTAAATTCAAGAAGGTTTCACCATCAATCTTCACGAAATCATGAACTAAGGTATGCACATTTTTCATTCATGGAATCCTTTCATCCATGAAGCTCGAGAATCTCTTTTCTAAGTTTAAGTTTATGGATTTTTTTATGAATTTTATGTTGGATTTGTTTTGTTTATGTTGAGAATGATCAATTGAATTAAAATCCTTATTGGGTAATCAATTTTATATGGAATGGATTTGTATAGATGTATATTCATATGAACCTATAAATAAACCCTAGGATAATGAAATTAGGGATATATCATGATGATTAATTGTTGTATAATGTTGTATACATGTTCTATGCCTACCATATGTATGATTAAATACCTAGATGATGGAACAATGCCCAACTAGTATAATATCATGAAATCCCCATATATGTACAAGATTATGCATATCACATGTTTGAAGAAGTGCTTTAATATATGAATTACGAATTGCATTTTTGGTCATGCGTTCAAGTAAGCCATGCTATGTTAGTTTCTTCTCATCGGGTCCTGGGGGAATTTTTACCCAAACATTTAGCTATGTGCCTAGATCCATGTCATATTTTGATGATCTCCTCAGTCAAGCAATGATCCATAGAACTCAGTCAGTTATGTGACTTAAAAAATATCAGAAATCTCAGTAATTTCAGTAGCTCATAATCTCAATAACTTCAGTATTCTCAGTCAGTCCTTAGAACTCAGTACATTCTGTCAATCAACTGAAGTAAGTAAATTCACTTTAGCTCCACTAGACAATGCCATTAGTATCAATTCAGTTCAGTTAATCAAATTAGTGTCTTTAAGATGAGAGTTGGATTTTGTATCGAGTGAGCCTAGAGATGGGGAATAACCCTCTAGATAAGATTGAGATCCCTAGAAGCAATCCATAAGTACCAAGATTATGAAGCCAGTGTAGGTACGAGATGTCAACTGTTACATAGGACTGATATACTCAGGGATCACCCGTTAGTGCATTCAAATGTATAAGACTAATCGCAGTGGTCACCCGCTATATTAGGACTGAATCCACAGCAGTTATCTTTACTAGTGGGGCGATACTAACACCCTTTCAACTGGGGTTACAGGTTGGACCCTAGTTAGCTTAGTATGGTGAATGTCGGTTAGATAAATACTTCCCATAGTTTCAGTAATAGAATTAGGACTGTCAGATACAGTCAATTTAGCTCAGTAATATAGATTTAGGACTATCAGATACAATTACTCCTTATTATTACAAATAAACTCTGGGATCACCAACTAGACAGGACTGATCTCAACTATTGTCAATCAGTATCGGTATCATCAGATTTAGAGATCACCCCTAGATTAAACTAATCTCAGATTTAGTTACTCAGATATAGTATAGAACTCAGCTAGTTCTATCAGATTTAGAACTGTCAGATACTGTTACTCATGTTATCAGTTATACTTATGTTATTAGCATTAAACTTCAGGACTGTCAGATATAGTCAACCAGACCATTTCTTCATAATCAGAACTGTTAGACACAGTTATCCATGTATCAGTAATATAGTATCAGTCCCTCAACATTTATTAATACAGTATTAGTTTCTACTCATCCGTGGCTTAGATGTCAATGTCAGTAGACTCAGTTGTCAGAACTCAGTATCCAATCCTATCATGATCTTAGTTATAGTTACGTATTCATGCATGTATTATGACATTCATGTTATAAACCTATTGCATTCAGTCTACTTTACTTGCATACCAGTACATTCAAAGTACTGATGTATTTGTGCTCTGGTGTCTTATACCATAGGTTTAGAAGCATGAGCTCCAAAGAAACAGTAGTATCCTAGTTCAATGATCAGAGTTAGAAGTGAGTCATCATCCTTCGAGGACACGATGATCACATTACTATTTTAGTTTTCAGTGTATTTTAGTAGTTAGAGCTAGTTGGGGATATGTCCTATCAACTCCTTACTAAGACATTTTGGAGGCTTTCAGAATACAGTATGTTATCTCAGTTGTGTTGGTATTTTTATACCATATTTTTTAGTTATGTACCAGTATTGAACCTTATGGCCTTTCAGTTCATGTTTCCGCATTTACAATATTATTACTATTATTCAATGCTTAGTTTATAGATATCAGTCATGGGTTATCTTGTGGTCCTTCGGGGTTATGGGCACCATGTAGAATTCTAGGTACCAGATTTAGGGTGTTACAAACTTAGTATCAGAGCCTAACATGTATCCTAGGAAGTCTGAAAACCTACATCTAGTGGAGCCTTGTACATGCGTGTGTTGTGCACCACACTTATGTGCAGGAGGCTATGAGGTGTTTTAGGAACAATTTCCCTTTTTTTAGTTTTAGATCATGCCAGTGATCATAGGCTCAAAGTTAAACTCTCAGTCTTATTTGTTTCTCCCTTTATTCTATAGAAAATACTTCCTAAAAGAAGAAACGGGAATCAGTCAGCCCCTAAGCCAAAAAAACCTTTGGGCGAATATGTTTCTCATGCGGAGTTTAGGTTCACATTCACTACTCTTGCTCAGTCAGTTGCTACTAATATTGAATGACATACTATTGTTTTGGCCAACCCAGTGGCCAATTTAGCTACAGGCAGGATTCGGGACTTTACCTGAATTAACCCTCCATCCTTTCTTGGATCTAAGTCAGATGAAGACCCTTAGGAATTCCTAGATCAGGTTCAGAAGGTGATCGATATCATGTGAGTGTCTACTCTTGAGAGTGCTGAGCTAGCTGCATACCAGTTGCAGGTTGTTACTTACATTTGGTTCAAGCAGTAGAAGTTAGAGCGGGTAGATGATGCAGGGTCAGTTAAGTGGGAAGATTTTGCTTCCGCATTCCTTGATAGAATATTTCTCCTAGAGCTTAGAAAAGCCAAGGTGCTAGAGTTTATCAACCTAAGGTAGGGCAATATTACAGTGAAAGAGTATTCTTTTAAGATTACTAAATTAGCCAGCTATGCCCCTCATATGGTTGTAGACAGTAGGGCCAAGATAAGTAAGTTTGTCTTAACGGTGAATGATAACATAGTTAATTAGTGCAGATCTACCATGCTGAATAGTGATATGACTTTAGCCAGACTTATGACCAATGCTAAACAGATAGAAGAGCAAAGGATTAAGAAAAATGAAAAATAGAACAAGAGGGCAAGAACAGGTAGTTTTGGCTTTACTGAACCAAAGTCAGGGGGTGGTAACCGTTCTCAGTATAGTCATAAGCATTCAGTCCCAGCTATATCTTCAGCTAGTGCACCATTACCCAAGTTTGGGAATTATAGCCGTGATGGGTCGCATGGATCTGAGGCCCAGGGTAGTAAGAATAAGAGTCTTACATATCCACTTTGTGAAGAGTGTGGTAGGAATCACCTAGGTATATGTAGAGTAGGCAGTGAGGTATGTTATAGATATGATAAGCCAGACCATAGGCTGTGGGAATGTAGAGTAAGGGCACAAAGGTGAAAAGATTTATGCCAGCAGGGCGTCACATCCAGCACCACTAGAAGTTTGTGTCAAAACAGTTTTTATTCTCTACAGATAAGCCATGATCTAGGAAATTCCCCAGGTATAGATTCGGATACGTTATAGTTCCTTCATACTCATGCTATGTACTGCTATACCTCTTGCTCTTAGTTTAGCTTAAGATTTTTCAGCATGAGTTATTCAGTCATGAATCAGTCTGTGGATGCCCTGTGTATTACCCTAGTATCTCAGTAGGGTGAGCATTCTTGGAGGGACATAGTGTCCCAAGAGGGAGAATTCCTATTTTGTTTTCCTCAAAGTTCTCATGCCTTAAATAAAGTTCCTCTTTGAAAAAAGAATCTAGTTTAGAGTAGAGGGTATTCATAAGTTGACCCTCAAAGTCCCAACCTCAGCTTTGGGCCAAGTATTCAGAGGCTCAGTTCTGTTCATGATGTTCAGTTTGCATGTCATGTATTACACCAGACTCAGTTAGGATCTCGTATTTCTGCTCATGCATGTTTAGTATGATAAAATTAGATTCATTAGCTTTTATGGTTAAGATAACAGTTCTCCTTAGTATTACTCTGTTTCATGTTCAGTGTTAATCACAAACTTAGTACTAAGTACCCTTGTATATTTAGCCATGCATTCATGTATCAGTTAAGGCATATAATTATATATTAGACATGCATTCTCACTGTGAGAAATTAAGTTCTTCAGAATATTCAGTCATGTACTTATAAGTCAATTATCAGTCATACATCAGATATACGTGAATTCAACTTATTAGTCATGTATCAAATATGCATGTTCAGTATGTTATATTCATCCATCAGTCGTGTCAGTCATGAAATCATGCTCAGTATGTACATTAGTTTGTATTTTTTCCGTCTAAATCAGACTCATTCGAGGATGAATGTTCTCAAGGGGGAAATATTGTAATACCTCATACTTTTCCTAGCTTGAAAAGTTTTCCAAGAATGCTACAATATTTCTTTGAAATATGAATCCACTTTTGTATATGTGGTATTTTCAAGATTTTCACGTTTTATCATGTGGGGAATAAAATAAGATTTCTATCAATACCGAATTCACCCAAATCCGACAACCAGGTGAAGAGTCAGAGCCTTTTTAGTGAGATAGTGTATCACCTGAGACTTCAGTACATCGCAGAGATAGATCAGATGACAATTGTCAATTTTTAGTGTTGCTCCATGATAGAGGCGCATCACGCCAAGGTATGCGTAGTATTCATTCATGGTTTCCTTTCATCCATGAAGCCCGAGAATATCTTTTCTATGTTTAAGTTTATGGATTTCTTTATGAATTTCATGTTGGGTTTGTTTTATTTATGTTGAGAATGATCAATTGAATTCAAATCCTTATTGGGTAATCAATTTTATATGGAATTGATTTGTATAGATGTATCTTCATATGAAGCTATAAATAAACTTTAGGATGATGAAATTAGAGATGAATCATGATGATTAATTGTTGTATAATGTTGTCTACATGTCCTATGCCTACCATGTGTATGATTAAATACCTAGATGAAGGAACAATGCCCAACTAGTATGATATCATGAAATCACCATGTATGTACAAGCTTATGCATATCACATGTTTGATGAAGTTCTTCAATATATGAATTATGAACTGTGATTTTGGTCATGTGTTCAAGTAATGCTATGTCAGTTTTTTCTCATCGGGTCCTAGTGGTACTTGTACCCTAACATTTAGTTGTGTGCCTAGAGCCATGTCGCATTTTCATGATCTCCTCAGTCAAGCTATGATTCGTAGAACTCAGTCAGTCACGTGACTCAGGAAATCTCAAAAATCTTAGTAATTTTAGTATCTTATAGTCTCAGTAACTTTAGTATTCTCAGTCAGTCCTCAGAACATAGTACATTCCGTTAGTCAAAGAAACTAGATAAATTCAGTTTAGCTCCGCTTGACAATAACACTAGTATCAGTTTAATTAAGTTAATCTGTTCAATTTCTTTCAGATGGGAGCAGGATTCATCACCAAGCAAGCCTAGGGATAGGGACTTACCCTCTAGATAGGAATGAGATCTATAAAAGCAATCCTTAAGTTCCAGAACTACATATCCAGTGTAGGTATGAGATAACACCCATTAGATAGGACTGACATACTTAGGGATCACCCATTAGTGTATTCAAATGTATAGGACTGATCCCAGGGGTCACCTTCTAGATTAAGAATGACTCCACAACAGTTGTCTTTAACAGTGGTGTGGTACTGACACCCTTCAAACTGGGTTTATAAATTGGACCCTAATTATCTTAGTATGGGGTATATCGGTTAGATGAATACATCCCGTAGTTTCAGTTACACAATTAGGTCTGTTAGATACAGTCACTTTAGCTAAGTAATATAGATTTAAGACTGTCAGATACTCCTTATCATTATAAATAGACTCTGAGATCACCCACTAGACAGGACTAATCTCAACTATCATCATATTTATAGATCACCCACTAGATAGGACTGATCTCAGATTCAGTTACTTAGAACAGAACTTAGCTAGTTCTATCAGATTAAGGAATACCCAATACAGTCACTCATATTATTAGTATATTAGTTATCAGAACTTATGTTATTAGTATTCAGCTTCAAGACTGTCAGAAACAGTAAACCAGACCAGTTCTTTAAAATCAAAACTGTCAGACGCAGTTATCCATGTATCAATAACATAGTATCAGTCCCTCAATATTCAGTAATACAATATTAGTTTTTACTCATCAGTGACTCAGATCTTAATGTCAGTAGATGCAGTAGTCAGAACTTAGTATCCAGACCTATCATGATCTCAGTTACAGTTACGTAGGCATGCTTGTATTCTCATATTCATGTTTGTCAGTCAGTTAGTATTATTCATGCATATGAACCTATTGCATTCAGCCTACCTCACTTACATACCAGTTCATTCAAAGTATTGATGCATTTGTGCTATGGTGTCTTATACTATAGATTTAGAAGTATGATCTCCAGAGAACCAGTAATATCCCAGTTCAGTGATCAGAGTTAGAAGTGAGTCCTTATCCATCGAGGACATAATGATCACTTTACAATTTCAATTTTTAGTTTATTTCAGTAGTTGGAGTTAGTTGGGAACATGTCCCATCAACTCCTTATTCAGACAGTTTAGAGGCTTTCAGACTACAGTATATTCAGACAATTATCTCAGTTGTGTTAGTATTGTTATACCATATTTTTTAGTTGTGTACTAGTATTGAACCTTGTGGCCTTTCAGTTTATGTTTCTGTATTTAAAATATTATTACTATAATTCAATGCTCAGTTTACAGATATCAGTCATGGGTTATCTTATGGTCCTTCAGGGTCATGGGCACCATGTACCATTCCAGGTACGAGATACGAGGTGTTACAAAGAGGCTATGAGGTGTTTTAGGAATAGTTTCCTTTCTTTCAGTATTGATGTCATGCCAATAAGCATAGGCTTAAAGTTAAAATCTCAGTCTAATCCATTTCTCCTTTTCTTCGATAGAACATGCCTCCTAAAAGAAGAAATAAGAATCAGTCAGCCCCTCTTCCCGAAGTACCTTTGGTCGAACATATTTCTGATTCAGAGTTTAGGGCTATATTCACTACTCTTGCTCAGTTAGTTTCTACTCATAATGAAGGACTAGCTGTCATTCCGACCAACCTAGTGGCAAATTCAGCTGCAGCCAGGATTCGGGACTATACCCGAATAAACCCTCTATTCTTTCTTGGGTCTAATCCAGATGAGGACCCTCAGTAATTCCTAGATCAGGTTTAGAAGCTGACTGACATCATGGGAGTGCCTACTATTGAGAGTGATGAGATAGATGCATGCGAGTTACAGGATTTTGCTCACACTTGGTTCAAGCAGTAGAAGTCAAAGAGGGCAGATGATGTAGGGTCAGGTATATGGGAATAGTTTTCTTCTGCATTCCTTGATAGATTATTTCCCCTATAGCTTAGAGAATCCAAGGTGCTAGAGTTCATCAACCTCAGGTAGGGCAATATGATAGTGAAAGTGTATTCTCTTAAGTTTACTAAATTAGCCAGATATGCCCCTCATGTGGTTGCAAATAGTAGGTGATGTTGGGCGTATTTATACATCTAAGCACCATAATTTACCTATGTTTTAGCTAAGTTTTGAGGATTAAATTCATACTTCTTGCACTTTTAGTCCATTTTTAGTTAAGTGAGCTGACCTATGTGATTAGCATGCTTTTTAGGTACTAATGAGGAAGATTTCAGCACTTTGGGGACCTGTGGAGAGCAAAGGAAAACTTCACATAAAAGGGAAGGCAGCTTTTGGACTGAATGTGATGCATGGGAACTTTTTCCCGGTCAAACTCAGCATTTTTAAATAGTTAAGGATGAAGTAGCAATTTATTAGACAAGAATGTTATTAAAAGCATTACTGCTGAATTTTGAGGCATTATACATTATTCAGATTCTGTAATATTTTGAAAGCAGAAAACGACTTAGCTTGAGCAACGGAGATAAAGAAACACGTTCTTCTATTATTGTCGCTAATCATCTCCATCGCTAAGATTGCTCTTAGTTTTGGTAAGATGATTATGTCTATTTTGATTTCTATTGTATTCATGAGTAGCTAAACTTATCTGTTAGGGTTATGGAAACCTTGTAATATACTCTCTATTGCTATGAGTTTGTGAATTTATGATGTGTCATGCCACTTATATCATTACTCTCTTCATCTTGATTGAATTCTCATGGTTGCAAACATAGGGAATGCACCATTATAGCATTAACTTGTTCGACAGAAAAGTTATTGTTTGGAAAAGAGAGTGTGACAAGAAAATAGGGTTTCCAACCTCTATTTACACGTTAATGCCCTAGCAGGATTAACCTCTTGGAGAGTTCGTATAAATTGTTGTACACTTTAGGTTCGAGAGAGCTAAGGTGAATAAATACTTGATGGTTGAAAAACACTTGGATTTAGAATTAGAATACAACTCTCTATAAGTGCATGCATGTATAAACTCCGCATTACTTATAGTTAATAGAGAAGTAGAAACTACAAGGTAGACATAACCCTAACTTGTCATTCTCTGTGATTAAATATTATTACATATATCGTCTCATTCATTACACTAATAGTATTTTTGTGCACTTAAACCAAAACCCCCCTTATCTTGGAACCTTCGATCAACAGTCTACTAATAATCACAATACTTAGTGACCAGAGTATTCCCTGTGGGATTCGACACCCAACCAAGTTGGGTTCTATATTTGACAGCGACCTCTTACACTTTCTAACGAGAGTTGTAATTTGGGCGTATCAGTAGGGCCAAGATAGGTAAGTTTATGTCAGGGTAAATGATAGCGTGGTTAATAAGATAAGATCTGCCATGCTGAAAAATGACATGACTTTAGCTAGACTTATAAACCATGCTTAGTAGATAGAAGATCAAAAGATTAAGATAAAGGAAAAGCAGAACTAGAGGGCGAGAATAGGTAGTTTCAGATTTACTCAGCCTAAGTCAGGGGGTGGTAGCCATTCTCAATATAGTCATAAGCTTTCAGTCCCAGCTCCATCTTAAGCTAGTACACCAGTACCTAAGTTCGAGAATGACAGTTGTGATGGGTTGCCAGGACCTGAGGCCTAGGGTAGTAATAATAGGAGTCCTACCTATCCTCTTTGTGAAGAGTATAGTAGGAATTACCTAGGTGTATATAGAGCAGGTAGTGGCATATGTTATAGATGTGGTAAGCCAAACCACGGGCTGCGGGAATGTAGAGTAAGGGCTCATAAGGGAAAATATTTATGCTAGCAGTTCGTCACTTCCAGTACCTCTAGTGGTCAGTGTCAGAATAGTTTTTATGCTCTTCAAACAAGCATTGATCAAGGAAATTCCCTTGCCATAGATTCAGATACGTTATAGGTCCTTTATACACATGGTATGCACTAATAGACCTCTTGCTCTCATTTTAGCTTAAGATTTTTTAGCATGAGTTATTCAGTCATGCATCAGTCCCTAGATGCCCTATGCATCACCTTAGTATCTTAGTAGAGTGAGCATTCTTTGAGGGACGCAGTGTCCCAAGGGAGTGATACCCCATTTTTTTCCTCAACATTCTCATGAATTAAATAAAGTTCCTCTTCAAATAACGAATCCAATTTAGAGTAGAGGGTATTCATAAGTTGACCCTTAAAGTCCTAACCTCAGCTTTTGGCGATTATTCAGAGACCCAGTTCTATTCATGATATTTTGTTCGTATGTCACGTATCAGACAAGACTGACTTAGGTTCTCATTTTTTCACTCATGCATGTTTAGTAAGCTGATCTCGGATACATTAGCATTTCCTGTTAAGATAACAATTCTCCTTAGTCTTACTCAGTTTCATGGTCAGTGTTCATCATAAACTTGGTACTAAGTACCCTTGCATATTCAGCTATGCATTCATATATCAATTCAGGCATATAATGATGCATTAGACATGCATTCTCACTTCGAGAAATTCAGTTCATTAGAATATTCAGTCATGTATTCATAAGTCAATTATCATTCATGCATCAGATATGCATGAATTCAGCTTATTAGTCATGCATCAGATACGCATGTTCAGTATGTTATATTCATCCATTAGTCGTGTCAGTCATGAAATCATGTTTCAGCTAGTTATGTTTAGTATGTGCATCAGTTTGTATTCATTACCTCTCACTTAGTCTCATTCGATGATGAATATTCTCAAGGGGGAGATATTTTATTAGCACGTACTTTTCCTAACTTGAAAAGTTTACCAAGAATGTTAGAAACTTTCTCTGAAAGATGAATCCACTTTTTTACATGTGGTATTTTCAAGATTTTCAATTTTCACCATGTGGGGAAGAAAATAAGATTTCCATTGATATTAATTTGCCCAAATTCGACACCTGGGTGAAGAGTTAGAGCCTTTTTAGTGAGAACTGTATCACTTGAGCCTTCAGCGCGTCGCGGAGATAGCTCAAATGGTAATTGTCAATTTCCAGTGTTTCTTCATGATAGTCACACATTGCTCCAAACTTCCAAGTTTCAGATAACGTTTCAAGGTAATAGCCCCACATAGCACCATCGTGCAATTTCCCATTTGTAACTTTCCAGTGACTTGGCGCGATAGTGGCTCGTCGCGCCAAAGATGAAAATCGAGAAATTTTCTTAGAAATTAAAGACGCTTCCAAGAGTTAAAAGGGTCAATTTACTACCCCTATTTAAACCCAATAACATGTGATTTAGCCATTTTCACCTAAAATATACTAGTTTCTCTCACATTTCTCTCAAGAAAAAGCTAGAGTTTTTATTGGGGATTCAAATTCAAGAAGGTTTCACCATCAATCTTCATGAAATCACAAACTAAGTATGCTTAGTGTTGATTAAAGTACTCCTTTCGTCCATGAAGCCCGAGAATCTCTTTTGAGTTTAAGTTTATGGATTTTTTTATGAATTTCATGTTGAGATTGTTTTGTTTATGTTGAGAATGATAAATTGAATTCAAATCCTTGTTGGGTAATCAATTATATATGGAATTGATTTGTAAAGATGTATATTCATTTGAACCTATAAATGAACCATAGGATGATGAAATTAGAGATTAGTCATGATGATTAATTATTGTATAATGTTGTCTAAATGTGCTATGCCTACCATGTGTATGATTAAATACCTAGATGAAGGAATAATGCCCAATTAGTATGATATCATGAAATCCCCATGTATGTACAAGCTTATGCTTATCACATGTTTGATGAAATACTTCAATAAATGAATTAGGAATTGTGTTTTTGGTCATGTGTCCAAGTAAGCCATGCTCTATCAGTTTCTTGTCATAGGATCCTAGGGGTAGTTGTACCCAAACATTTAGCTGTGTGCGTAGATCCATGTCATGTTTTCCAGTTAAGATATGATCCATAGAACTCAGTCAGTTATGTGACTAAGGAAATCTCAGAAATCTCAGTAATTTCAGTAGCTCTTAATCTTAGTAACTTCAGTATTCTCGCTCAGTCCTCCAAACTAAGTACATTCCGCCAGTTAGCAAAACTCAGTAAATTTAGTTTAGCTCCGCTAGACAATACCACTAGTTTCAGTTTAGTTAAACTAATCAGTTCAGTCACTTTCAAATGGGAGTAGGATTCAACACCAAGCGAGCCTGGGGATAGGGACTCACCCTCTAGATAGGACAAAGATCCCTATAAGCACTCCCTAAGTTCTAGAACTATATAGCTACGTTGGTATAAGATGTTACCCGTTAGATAGTACTAACATACTCAGGGATCACCAGTTAGTGCATTCAAATGTATAAGAATAATCCCTGGGGTCACCCCCTAGATTAGGACTGATCCAAAGGGTCACCCGCTAGCTTAGCACTAACTCCAAAACAATTATATTTACCAGTGGCATGGAACTGATAACATTACAATAGGCGTTATAGGTTGTACCCCAGTTATCTTAGTATGGGGCATGTCGGTTAGATGAATACACACCACAGTTTCAGTTACAAAATTAGGACTGTCAGATACAGTCAATTCAGCTTAGCAGTATAGATTTAGGACTATTAGATACAATCACTCCTTATAATTAAGAATAGACTCCAAGATCACCCACTAGACAGGACTGATCTTAATTATGGTCAATCAGTAATGGTATCATCAAATTTAGAGATCAACCGCTAGATAGGACTAATCTCAGATTCATTTACTCAGATATAGTACAAACTTAGCTAGATTCATCAGATTTAGGATCGTCAGATACATTTACTCATGTTATCAGTTATATCAGTTAGCAGAACTTATGTTATTAGCATTCAGCTTCAGCACTATCAGATACAGTCAACCAGACCAGTTCTTCATAACCAGAACAGTCAGACTCAGTTATCCATGTATCAGTAACATAGTATCAGTCCCTTAGTATTTAGTAATACAGTATTAGTTTCTACTCATTAGTGACTCAGATGTCAATGTCAGTAGACTAGTAGTCAGAATTTAGTATGTAGTCCTATCATGATCTTAGTTACAGTTATGTATGTGTGCATGTATTTTCATGTTCATGTTAGTCAGTAAGTTAGTATTGGTCATGCATATGAACCGATTGCATTCAGCCTACCTCACTTACATTCCAGTATATTCAAAGTGCTTACACATTTGCACTATGGTGTCTTATACCATAGGTTTAGAAGTACGAGGTCCAGAGAACCACTTATATCCTAGTTCAGCAATCAGAGTTAAAAGTGATTCCTTATCTTTCGAGAACTTGATGATCATATTATAATTTTAGTTTTCAGTTTATTTCAGTAGTTGGAGTTTGTTGGGGACATGTCCCATCAACTCCTTACTCAGGCAGTTTAGAGGCTTTCATACTACAGTATGTTCAGACAATTATCTCAGTTGTACTGGTATTTTTATACCATATTTTTTAGTCATGTACTAGTATTGAACCTTATGGACTTTTAGTTTATGTTTCTGCATTTATGATATTATTACTATTATTTAATGCTTAGTTACAGAGATCAGTCATGGGCTAGCTTGTGGTCCTTCGAGGTCATGGGCACCATGTAGCGTTCTGGGTACCAGATTTGGGGTGTTGTAAACTTAGTATCAGAGCCTAAGGTTCAATAGTATCCTAGGAAGTCTGAAAATCCACATTTAGTAGAGTCTTGTACATGCATGTGTTGTGCACCACACTTATGTGCAGGAGGCTATGAGATGTTTTAGGAATAATTTCCTTACTTTAAGTATTCATGTCATGCCAGTGAGCATAGGCTCAACATTAAAAGCTCTGTCTAATCTGTTTCCCTCTTTCTTTTAAAGAACATGCCTCCTAAAAGAAGAAATGGGAATCAGTCAGCCCCTCGCCCCAAATAACCTTTGGGAGAATATGTTTTGAATATAGAGTTCAGGTCCATATTTACTACTCTTGCTTAGTAAGTTGCTACTCATAATGAATGACCAGCTATCATTCTAGCCAACCCAGTGACCAATTCATCTGCAGCCAGGATTCAAGACTTCACTAGAATTAACCCTTCATCCTTTCTTGGGTCTAAGTCTGATGAGGACCCTCAAGAATTCCTAGATCAGGTTCAGAGAGTGACCAACATCATGGGAATGACCAAAATTAAAAGTGCTGAGCTAGCTGCATACCAGTTGCAGGATGTTGCTCATACATGGTTCAAGTAGTGAAAGTTAGAGAAGGCAGACGATGCAGGGTCAGTTGAGTGGGAAGATTTTGCTTTTGCATTCCTTGATAGATTCTTTCCCTTATTGCGTAGAGAAGCCAAGGTGCTAGATTTAATCAACCTTAGTCTAGGCAATAAGACAGTCAAAGAGTATTCTATTAAATTTACTAAATTAGCCAGATATACCACTTACGTGGTTGCCGATAGTAGGACTAAGATGACTAAGTTTTTGTCAGGGGTGAATGATGGCATTGTTAATGAGTACAGATCTGCCATGTTGAATAGCGACATGACATTAGCCAGACTTATGACCTCTATTCAATAGATAGAAGAACAAAATATTAGGAAAAAAGAAAAGCAGAAGAAGAGGATGAGGATAGGTAGTTTCAGCTTTACTCAACCTAAGTCAGGGGGTGGTATCCATTCTCAGTATATTCATAAGGTTTTAGTGCTAGATCTATCTTCATCTAGTGCACCAGTACCCAAGTTTGGGAATAACATTCGTGATGGGTCGCCAGGATCTGAGGCCCAGAGTAGTTAGAACAAAAGTCTTACCTATCCACTTTGCGAAGAGTATGGTAGGAATCATCTAGGTGTATGTAGAGTAGGTAGTAAGGTATGTTATAGATGTGGTAAGCCAAGACATAGGCTGCGGGAATATAGAGTAAGGGCTCAGAAGGGAAAAGATTTGAGAGAGAAGGGCGTCACCTCCAGTACTACTATTGGTAAGCATCAGAATAGGTTTTATGCTCTTCAGACAAGCCATGATCAAGTAAATTCCATCGAAATAGATTCGGGTACATTATAGGTCCTTCATACTCATGATATGCACTAATAGACCTCTTTCTCTTATTTTAGCTTAAGATTTTTCAGAATGAGTTATTCAATGATGAATCGTCTGTGGATTCCCTTTGCATCAGACCAGATCTCAGTAGGGTGAGCATTCTTATGGGGACATAGTGTCCCATGGGGTAGATACCCTATTTTTTTTCTTTAACATTCTTATTCCTTAAATAAAGTTCCTCTCCGAATAAAGAATCCAGTTTAGAGTAGGGGTATTCATAAGTTGACCCTCAAAGTCCCAACCTCAACTTTGGGCCAAGTATTCAGCGCTCAGTTCTGTTCATAATGTTCAGTTTGTATGTCACGTATTAGAATAGAATTAGTTAGGTTCTTGTATTTTTGTTCATGTATGTTTAGTAAGATAATCTCGGATTCATTATCTTTTTCGATTAAGATAACAGTTCTCTTTAGTCTTTCTCAGTTTCATGTTCAGTTTTAATCACAAACTTGGTACTAAGTACCCTTGCATATTTAGCCATGCATTCATATATCAACTAAGGCATATAATTATGTATTAGACATGCATTCTCACTGCGAGAAATTTAGTTTATCATAATATTCAGTCTTGTACTCATAAGTCACTAATCAGTCATGCATCAAATATGCGTGAATTCAACATATTAGTCATGCATCAAATATGCATGTTCAGTATGTCATAATTATCCATCAGTCATGTCAGTAATGAAATCATGTTCCATCCAATCATGTTCAGTATGTACATCGGTTTTTGTTCTTTCCATCTCAGTCAGTCTCATTTGAGGATGAATGTTCTCAAGGGGGAGATACTGTAATACCCCATACTTTTCCTAGATTGAAAAGTTTTCCAAGAATGTTAGAAACATTCATTGAAATATGAATCTAATTTTTTACATATGATATTTTCAATATTTGCATGTGGGGAATCGAATAAGCTATCCATCGATACCAAATTCGCCCAAATCCGACACTCGGGTAAAGAGTTAAAGCCTTTTTAGTGAGATAGTGTATCACCTGAGCCTTCAGTGTGTCAGGAGATAGCTCAAATGGAAAGTGTCAATTCACAGTGTTTCTCCACTATAGTGGCACATCACACAAAACTTATAGGTCACAGATAAGGTGGCAATGCGATAGCTCCGCATCGCGACACTGTGCAATTTCTCATTTGTCACTTTCCAGTGACTTGGCATGATAGTGGTGCATTGCACCAAGGATGAAAATTGAAAAATTTTCTTGGAAATTAAAGACGCGTCCAAGGGTTAAAAGGTTCAATTTCCTACCCCTATTTAAACTCAATAACACATGATTTAGCCATTATTCACCCAAAATATAGAAGTTTCTCTCAAGAACAAGCTAGGGTTTCTATTGGGGAGTATAATTCAAGAAGGTTTCACCATCAATCTTCATGAAATAATGAACTAAGGTATGTGTTGTGTTCATTCATAGACTCCTTTCATCCTTGAAGCCCGAGAATCTCTTTTCTAAGTTTAAGTTTATGGATTTCTTTATGAATTTCATGTTTGGTTTGTTTTATTTATATTGAGAATGATCAATTGAATTCAAATCCTTGTTGGGTAATAAATTTTATATGAAATTGAGTTGTATAGAAGTTTATTCATGTGAACCTATAAATAAACCCTAGGATGATAAAATTATAGATAAAACAGGATGATTAATTATTGTACAATGTTTTATACATGTGCTATGCCTACCATATGTATGATTAAATACCTAGATAAAGGAATAGTGCCCAACTAGTATGATATCATGAAATCCCCATGTATGTACAATCTTATGCATGCCACATGTTTGATGAAGTGCTTAAATAGATGAATTATGAATTGTGTTTTTGGTCATGTGTTTAAGTAAGCCCATGCTATGTTAGTTTCTTATCATCGGGTCCTGGGGGTACTTGTACCCAAATATTTAGGTGTGTGCCTAGAGCCATGTCATGTTTTCATAATCTCCTCAGTTAAGCTATGATCCATAGAACTCATTCAGTCAAGTGACTCAAGTAATCTTAGAAATCTCAGTAATTTTGGTAGCTCATAATCTTAGTAACTTCAGTCTTCTCAGTCAGTCCTTAGAACTTAGTACATTTTGTCAGTCAATGGAACTCAGTAAATTTAGTTTAGCTCCACTAGACAATACCACTAGTATCAGTTCAGTTCAGTTAATTAGTTCAGTGTCTTTTAGATGGGAGTAGTATTTGGCACCGAGCGAGCCTAGGGATGGGGACTCACTCTCTATATCGAACTGAGATCCCTAGAAGTAATCCCTAAGTTCCAAAACTATGTAGCTAGCGTAGGTATGAGATATCAACTATTAGATAGGACTAATATACTCAGGGATCACCCATTAGCACATTAAAATATATAGGACTGATCCCTAGGGTCACCCGCTAGCTTAGGACTAACTCCACAACAATTGTCTTTACCAGTGGCATGGAACTGATAGCATTCCAACATGCGTTACAGGTTGGACCCCTGTTAGCTTAGTATGGGGCATGTCAGTTAGATGAATACACACCATAGTTTCAGTTACAAAATTAGGACTGTCAGATACAGTCAATTCATCTTAGTAGTATAGATTTAGGACTGTTAGATACAATCACTCCTTATAATTATGAATAGACTCCAAGATCACCCACTAGACAGGACTGATCTTAACTATGGTCAATCAGTAATGGTATCATTAAATTTAGAGATCAACCGCTAGATAGGACTAATCTCAGATTTATTTACTTAGATATAGTACAAACTCAGCTAGATCTATCAAATTCAGGACTGTCAAATACATTTACTCATGTTATCAGTTATATTAGTTATCAGAACTTATGTTATTAGCATTCAAATTTAGTACTGTTAGATACAGTCAACCAGACTAGTTCTTAATAATTAAAACTGTGAGACACGGTTATCTATGTATCAATATCATAGTATCAGTCCCTCAGTATTATGTAATATAGTATTAGTTTGTGATCATCGGTGACTCAGATGTCAATGTCAGTAGACTCAGTAGTCAAAACTCAGTATCCAGTCCTATCGTGATCTTAGTTACAGTTATGTATGCATGTATGTATTCTCATGTTCATGTTAGTCAGTCAGTTAGAATTGCTCATGCATGTGAACCTATTGCATTTAACCTGCCTAACTTGCATACTAGTACATTCAAAGTACTGACGGATTGCGCTATGATGTCTTATACCATAGGTTTAGAAGCACGAGCTCTAGAGAACCAGTAGTATCCCAGTTCAACGATCAGAGTTAGTAGTGAGTCCTCATACTTTGAGGACATAACGATCACATTACTATTTTAGTTTCCATTTTATTTTAGTAGTTATAGTTAGTTGGGGACATGTTCTATCAACTCCTTATTCAGACAATTTAGAGGCTTTCAGACTATAGTATGTTCAGACAATTATCTCAGTTGTGTTGGTATTGTTATACCATATTTTTTAGTTATGTACTATTATTGAACTTTATGGACTTTCAGTTCATGTTTCCGTATTTACGATATTATTACTATTATTCAATGCTCAGTTTACAGATATTAATCATGGGTTACCTTGTGGTCCTTTAGGGTTATAGGCACCGTGTAGCCTTTCGGGTACTAGATTCAGGGTGTTACAAACTTGGTATCAGAGCCTAAGGTTCAACAGTGTCCTAGAATGTCTGAAAAGCCATATCTAGTAGAGTCTTATACATGCATGTGTTGTGCACCACACTTATGTGCAGGAGGCTATGAGGTGTTTGAGGAATAGTTTCCTTTCATTCAGTATTCATGTCATGCCAGTGAGGATAGGCTCAAAGTTAAACTCTTAGTCTAATTCGTTTCTCCCTTACTTCTACAGAACATGCCTCCTAAGAGATGAAACGGTAATTAGTCAGCCCTCAACCCGAAGAACCTTTGGGTGAAAATATTTCTCATGCGTAGTTCAAGGCTGCATTAACTACTCTTGGTCAGTCAGTTGTTACTCATAATGAATGACTAGCTGTTATTCCATCCATCCCAGTTTCCAATTCAGATTCAACTAGCCGACATCATAGGAGTAATTACTATTGAGAGTGCTGAGCTATCTGCATAGCAGTTGTAGGATGTTTCTAACACTTAGTTCAAGTAGTAGAAGTTACAGAGGGAAGACGATGCTGGATCAATTGAGTGGGAAGAGTTTGCTTCCGCATCCCATGATAGATTATTTCCCCTAGAGCTTTGAGAAGACAAGGTGCTAGAGTTCACAACCTAAGGCTGGGCAATATGAAAGTGAAAGAGTATTCTCTTAAGATTACTAAATTATCCAAATATGCCCCTTATATAGTTGTAGATAGTAGGGCCAAGATGAGTAAGTTTATGTTAGGGGTAAATGATAGTATGGTTAAGGAGTGCAGATTCGCTATGCTAAATAGTGACATAACTTTAGCCAAACTTATGACCCATGTTCAGTAGATAGAAGAGAAAAAATTAAAAACAAAAAGAAGAACAAGAGGGTGAGGTTAGGTAGTTTAAGCATTACTAAACCTAAGTTAGGGTGGTAGCCATTCTCAGTATAGTCATAAGCTTTTAGTCCCCTCTATCTTCAGCTAGTGCACCAGTACCTAAGTTTGGGAATAACAGTCATGATCGATCGCCAGGATTTGAGGCCCAGGGTAGTAAGACCAGGATTTTTACCTATCCGCTTTGCGAAGAGTGTAGTAGGAATCACCTAGGTGTATGTAAAGTAGGCAGTGAGGTATGTTATAGATTTGGTAAGCAAGGCCACCGGCTGTAGGAATATAAAGTATGGGCTCAGAAGGGAAAGGATTTGAGCCAGAAGGGCATCACTTCTAGTACCACTAGTGGTCAGCGTCAGAATAGGTTTTATGCTCTTCAGACAAGCCATGATCAAGGAAATTCCCTTAGCATTGATTCGAGTATGTTATAGGTCTTTCATACTCAAGATATGCACTGCTAGACCTCTTGCTCTTATTTTAGCTTAAAATTTTTCAGCATGATTTATTCAGTCATGAATCAGTCCGTGGATGCCCTGTGCGACACCCCAGTATCTCAGTAGGGTGAGCATTCTTAGAGGGACATAGTGTCCCAAGGGGGAGATGCTCTATTTTTTTCCTCAACATTCTCATGCCTTAAATAAAGTTCCTCTTTGAATAAAAAATCCAGTTTAGAGTTGAAGGTATTCATAGGTTGACCCTCAAAGTCCCAACCTCAGCTTTTTGATAAGTATTTAGAGGCTCAGTTTTGTTCATGATATTTAGTTTGTATGTCACATATCAGACCAGACTCAGTTAGGTTCTCGTATTTTTGGTCATGCATATTTAGTAAGATGATCTTGGATTTATTATCATTTCCGATTAAGAAAATAGTTCTCCTAAATATTACACAGTTTTATGTTCAATGTTTATTACAAACTTGGTACTAAGTACCCTTGTATATTCAGCCATGCATTCATATATCAGTTCAGGCATATATTATGCATTAGATATGCATTATCGATGCAATAAGTTCAGTTCATCAGAATATTTAGTCATGTTCTCATAAGTCAATTATCAGTCATGTATCAGATATGCATGAATTCATCTTATTAGTCATGTATCAGATATGCATGTTTAGTATGTTATATTCAGCTATCAGTCATGTCAGTAATGAAATCATGTTCCATCTAGTCATGTTTAGTATGTACGCCTGTTTGTATTCTTTCCCTCTCACTTATTCTCATTTGAGGATTAATGTTATCAAGGGGGAAATATTGTAAAACGTTCTTTGAAAGATGAATCTACTTTATTACATGGGGTATTTTCAAGATTTTCACATTTTATCATGTGGGGAGTCAAATAAGATTTCCATCGATACCAAACTTGCCCAAATCCGACACCCAGGTGAAGAGTTAGAGCCTTTTTAGTGAGACTGTGTATCACCTGAGCCTTCAGCGCATTGCGGAGATAGGTCAAATGGCAATTGTCAATTTTTCAGTGTTGCTCTGCGATAGTGGCACATCACGCCAAACTTCCAAGTCATAGATAAGGTGGCAACACGATAGCTCCACATTGCTCCACTGTGCAATTTCCCATTTATCATTTTCCGGTTACTTAGTGTGATAGTGCCGCGTCATACCAAAGATGAAAATTGGGAAATTTTCCCAAAAATTAAAGATGCGTCCATGGGTTAAAAGGGTTCATTTCCTACACCTATTTAAATCCAGTAACACGTGATTTATCCATTCTTCACCCAAAATATACTAGTTTCTCTCAAGTTTCTCTAAAGAACAAGCTAGGGGTTCTATTGGGGATTCAAATTCAAGAAGGTTTCACCATCAATCTTTACAAAATCAATAACTAAGATACGCATAGTATTCATTCATGGACTCCTTTCATCCATGAAGCCCGAGAATCTCTTTTCTAAGTTTAAGTTTATGGATTTCCTTATCAATTTCATATTGGGTTGTTTTTGTTTATGTTGAGAATGATAAATTGAATTCAAATCCTTGTTGGGTGATCAATTTTACATGGAATTGATTTGTATAGATGTATATTTATGTTAACCTATAAATAAACCCTAGGATAATGAAATTAGAGATGAATCATAATGATTAATTATTGTATAATGTTGTCTACATGTGCTATGCCTACCATGTGTATGATTAAATACCTAGATGAAAGAACAATGCCCAACTAGTATGATATCATGAAATCCCCATGTATGTACAAGATTATGCATATCACATATTTTATGAAGTGCTTCAATATGTGAATTATGAATTGTGTTGTTGCTCATGTGTTTAAGTAAGACATGCTATGTTAGTTTCTTCTCATCAAGTCCTGGGGGTACTTGTACCCGAACATTTATCTGTGTCCCTAGAGCTATGTCATGTTTTTCCAATCTCCTTAGTCAATCTATGATCTATATAACTCAGTCAGTCATGTGACTCAGAAAATCTCAAAAATCTCAGTAATTTTAGTAGCTCAGTAATCTCAATAACTTCAGTAGTCTCAGTTAGTCCTCAAAACTCAGTACAATTCGTTAGTCAATGGAACTCAGTAAATTCAATTTAGCTCCATTAGACAATACCACTAGTATCACTTTAGTTAAGTTAATCAGTTCATTATCTTTCAGATAGGAGTAAGATTTAGCACCTAGCGAGCCTAGGGATAGGGACTCAATCTCTAGATAGGACTGAGACTCCTAGAAGGAATCCCTAAATTCTAGAACTACATAGATAGCATAGGTATGATATGTCACCCGTTAGATATGAATTATATACTCAGGGATCACCCGTTAGTGTATTCAAATGTATAGGACTGATCGTAGGGGTCACCTGCTAGATTAGGACTAACTCCATAGCAGTTGTCTTTACTAGTGGTGTGGCACTGACACCCTTCTAACTGGGAATACAGGTTGGAACCTAGTTAGCTCAGTATGGGGTATGTTAGTACAATATATCCCATAGTTTCAATTATAGAATTAGGACTATTAGATACAGTCAATTAAGCTCAGTAGTATAGATTTACGACTATTAGATACAATCACTCCTTATCATTATAAATAGACTCAAGGATCACCCACTATAAAGGAATGATCTCAAATATGGTCAATAGTAATGGTATCATGAGATTTAGAGATCACCCGCTAGATAGGACTAATCTCAGAATCAGTTACTCATATACAATATAGAACTTAGCTAGTTCCATCTGATTTAAGACTATCAGATACAGTCACTGCTGTTATCACTTATATTAGTTATCAGAACTTATGTTATTAACATTCAACTTTAGGACTGTTAGATATTGTCAACCAGACCAGTTCTTCATAATAAGAACTATCAGACATATTTATCTATGTATATGTAACATAGCATCAATCCCTCAGTATTCAGTAATACAATATTAGTTTCTACTCATCAGTGACTTAGATATCAATGTCAGTAGATTCAGTAGTCAGAACTCAGTATCGAGTCCTATCATGATCTCAGTTACAATTATGTATGTATGCATGTATAATCATTTTCATGTCAGTCAGTTAGTTAGTATTGTTTATGCATATAAACCTAGTGTATTGCATACCAGTGTATTCAAAGTACTGACACATTTTCTCTATGGTGTCTTACACCATAGGTTTAGAAGCACGAGCTCCAGAGAACTAGTAGTATCCTAGTTCAGCGATCAGAGTTAGAAGTGAATCCTCATCCTTCGAGGACATGATGATAACATTACTGTTTTAGTTTTCTATTTATTTTAGTAGTTGGAGTTTGTTGGGGACCTATACTATCAACTCCTTATACAAATAGTTTAGAGGCTTTCAGACTAGAGTATGTTCAGACAATTATCTCAGTTGTGTTGGTATTGTTATACCATATTTTTAAGTTATGTACTAGTATTGAATCTTATGGTCTTTCAATTAATGTTTCCACATTTACGATATTATTACTATTATTCTATGCTCAGCTTACAGATATCAATCTTGGGATAGCTTGTGGTCCTTCGGGGTCATAGGCAACGTGTAAAATTTTGGGTACCAATTTTGGGGTGTTATATTGCTTCTTCTTATTACCCTAGAAAGGTAATAATTGTTTCCCGTAGTCCTCCTTAAACACCTCAGGGAAAAGTTTCTAATATTGAGTTTTGCTATTCTATTCATCTATGACCAAGCTTTTAGTCTCTATGACATTCCAATCTAGTTTTGTTGGTGTTAGAAGAAATCAAGACAAGATGGGGAGAGGCAAAATAATATGATAAGATATTTAGAGCAGGGTGATGGTCATCATAATAGAGGTAGACATGAGAGATAGTAGACTATGGAAGAGAGTAAGAGAAATTCTAGTTTATACCTATTGGCTAGAGGCCCTTACCCAAAGTCATTCGATGATTGTAATTTTTAAAAGGAGGTAGGTTCTAGGGTACAGGGTGCCCAATGTCAATCAATTAGAGCTCGATTAGTTCCCCCTTATCCTTTTTGTTGTTTTTGTGGTTAGTAGTATGGTGGATTTTGTCATGACGGGAAGAATTACTGTGTTAAGTGTGGTCAACCCAGTCGTATGAAGCGGCATTGTCCTTTAGTTAGTATTGCTACTAGAGCCAATAATATTCGATCAACTATATATTCAGTTTTTGGAATAAGAGGTACAACTTCAGATACCTATACTAGCCAAAATTATATCTAGACTCTTGCTACCCACTCGTAATCTGATGTATCAACAGATGTCATTGCTAGTATGTTACAACTCTTTCTTCATAATGTGTATTAATTTTATGATCTGTGGTCTACTCGCTCTTGTGTGACTCCTTATGTGGCTATTCATTTTGGCTTTGATCAAAAGTATATTTCGAATCCTTTTTTCTACATCCACCTAGGTGGGTGACTCTATTATTGCTAAATAGGTCTATAGGGGTTGTGTGATATCTGTCCATGGTAGAGAATCTTTGGTTAATCTAATAGAGTGTGACATGGTAGACTGTGATATGATTTTGGGGATGGATTAGTTGCATTCGTGCTTTGTATCTTTGGATTGTCAGACCCGTACGATCAGTCTCTAATTCCCAAATGAGCCGGTGGTTGATTGGGAAGGTAGTTCCCTAGTGGCTAAGGAAAGGTTCATTTTGTATCTTAGACCCTAAAAATTGATCTCCAAAAAGGAGCCTCTACAATCTAATCCATGCTAAGGATTCCAAATATAAAGGTCGTTCTTTACAGTTTGTCTTTATGGTCTGTCAATTTTTCTAGGGAGTTCCGTAATGATTTTTTTTGTGTCCCTCCTAATGGGAAAATTGATTTTTTGGGGATTCATCTCCTTCCAAACACGTCCTATTACAAGATCTTCTTACGGAATCGCTCTGGCTGAGATAAAAAGTTTAAGAAGTAGTTGAAACATCTTCTTAATAAGGGTTTGTCTGCCCTAGCATTTCTTCATGTGATACTTCCATTCTTTTGTATGTAACGAGGATGGTTTCCTCTAAATGTGTATTGGTTTTTGCTAAGTGAAAAGAAATTTAGGGTGATCTCCTTATGGGTGGAGAATATATAAATTTTATGTGGGGTACACTATTAGAAGTGCGTGATAATTGATAGATACTAAGTTTTACCCATAGATTTTTATTTTGGTGAAGACAGTATGTTAGCTAGAGCATAGCGATAGGAGATTTATGGGAGTAAATTGGTAGGCTTGATGAGGTGTGCCAAAAAGATGAGGTAGATGACTTAGAGAATACTGGAGTGAGAAAGTTGTGATACATAGGTCGGAGGTCAAGATTAAACTGATGGATTGGGGACTTAGTCATTTGACGGATTACGGTATGGAGTCTATAAGAGTATACTAAACCCAAAAAAGCATCTGGATAGATGAGGTTTTAAGTATTAGAGAGCCAAGTGTCCTTTGTACATGTCCATGGTGATACCCCTTAGAGTAGAATGTTGTGCTTGTAGGTGTAGTAAGATGGAGATCAAGGGCTAATCTTAAATTTTTTCCTAGCAATGGGATTTAGGAGAGAGTCAAGGGGAATTTACTCATATTCTAGTGATTCCCTCCTATTTCAGTTAGTAGGGAACTCTTTCAGTGTCGTACATATTTTAATAGTGCTTATGACTAAGGCCCATATTCTTCATGTCGCGTATGTGCATACTTCATCCCCTGAAACAAAGGCAAAAATAATTCTCAAATATCCAAGCATCTAAGGGTTTAATCTCTATGTCATGACGCTTATGATCCATACATTCATGTCTCATGTTATGCCTAGTTCCAAAAAGTAGTGGTTTCGACTTTGAATCTCGACTTTATGTTATATTACCCATGATATGTGTAGTCGTGTTTCTCTTAGTACCTAGTCCTAAGGACTCGTGCTATGTTATTTTTATGTCAAAACAACCCTCTATTTGTTACATAGACGGTTGATATGAAATACTTCATGACAATTGTATCATGTCTCATCTCGTGGGTCTCACCTTGATTATTATGAGAAATATAGGTTGTAATTGAGAACTAATCCCCCCCTCATTCTTGATTCTTGTAATCTAGTTTCTCATTGACCCTTCTTATGATACGATGGTAATGGCCATAGTAGCGTAGTAATGATTTGATTAATGGAGTAGGTGTTTGTTATTGTAGATTTTTGGGGTAACAACACAGGCTAAAGTTATAGACAAAAATTGAAGAGTAAGATGAACCTTTGTTATGTGAATAGTTAGAAAGATAGATTTGGTAAAGTCCATAGCAATAGTGATTGAAGTTTTTATTTTTTGGGGGGGGAGGGGAGGGGGTAGAGGGGGTTAGAAAGGCAGGCTTAAATGTTGTGATTGATAGATACATAAACCATTGTGTTTTGTGGTTAGTACTCCTTGATTAAGACTTGAGGTTACATGAATATGGTGACAAGATCGAGTAGTACTATTTGAGTGCTGTAAAGTATAGGGTCCCATGGCTTACACTATCACCTTTAACTTTGAATTAGGCTTTAACATGAGAGAAATATGTGTTTATGCTCTGGCTTTGTATTTATGTATTTTGCATGAGAAATTGGGAGATTAAAATGGTGGAGTATTGTGGTCATAGTAGAAAGCACAGTGGGTAGCATAGAAGTATTTAGGGTTATTAGATGTATTGTTTTAGGGGGAAGGAGCTATGTGGGAATCTAGAGAGGACATAAAATCCAAGTACCCATTCTTGTTTTCCACCCTAGATAATCGTGCTTAAGGTATGCGTTATTCTTAACATCTTTGTTTTTTGACTTTGTTAAAGAAAATTGTCATTCCTTTTATATATATATATTTTAATTTGTTAAAGGAGAGTGTGGTTTTTAAGTGTATTAAAATCGTGCTTGCAATTGCCTTGACTCATTATTCGTGGATGAATGACCCAAGTGGGGGGGGATTGAAACTCCCCAGATTTTGGCCCTTAAAAATTTTCAGAGTTATGAGTTTTTGTCCTAGCAGCAACTCAGCTAAGAAGTCGTAATGTCTCATTACAGGACATAGGACCAAGTCATAATGATCCTAGAATAATTTTCCTAAGTTAGTGCTTCAATAACAAATAATTTAACGAGCCGTATAGACTCTTAACAAGTCATAATGAGAGTATTTCGTATTCTGTCAGTGTAGAGCCTCTATTAAAACTATTGAGACTTTGATTTGACCCTATGAGTCATAGTGTCTCATTATGAGATTTAGGATGCAAGTCATAGTGTTCATAGTAAAGAGTCTATTGGGGTTCTAGTTCGGCTACGACTTAAAGGTCTGAGTCGTAAGGTGATCCTACGAGTTGTAGGGTCACCCGTAATAACTGACGGTTTAATTTCAAACTTTTAATATAGGTATTTTGGACATTTCCGTCTTACCCATAACATAAAGCACAACCTATAAACCCTTTTTAGACTTTATTGCCACCCATAACACAATCAAAACATATCCTACACAACATGATGCAAGAATTGGCCATGCTTCTACTTCTCCTACACAATGGTTGAGATTCAGGGTTGGTTCATGTGTTGATATTAAAGTGGTGATCTTCCATACATCAGAAGTTTACATTTCATGTGCTTAGTATCTTATGTCTCAGATTATTTAGACTTGTTTTTGCTATAGTTGAGGGCATGTATCAACAATTTATTCATATTCAATTTCGGTCCTTTGCTTAGAAGGATTTTTTGGATTACTGTGGATTTGGTTGAGGTTGGTCAGTTGTTGGTTATTGATTATAGAAGTATCTTTTTTTCTCTGAATTATCCTACTATATATTCAAAATTCATCCGAAAGGGGTGATATTTTGGTGGTTGGTTAGGTGTAAAGGGGTGATCTCCAATCCTCGATCAACTTGAGATATCCGTCAAGGCCAGACCCTGGTTTGGGTCATGAAAATAAGCTACATATGAGGCTATCAAACTATAGGCTAAAGTTTTGATAGTGCTAACTAAGGTAATACAGAAAAGGTAGATAAAGCAGGTATAAACATGGCTATCAAAGAAATACCTATATTATCTCCTAAATCCAACATTCTTTATTTTACTTTGCAAACACACTAAGAACAAAATCAGGAAAAATCTCGATAGACTATAACCCAAGAAACATCATGGATTCAAAATTAAGCCAACATCACACAAGACTCATATAAATGAGCCTAGGTGTATCAAAAATAGGTATTCAACTCATTACACATGCTTTCACATTCAAAACCAACTTACATCATGTAATCATACATAATACTTAGCAAGAACATCTCATTTGTTCCTAGTAAATTTTTTAAAAAATTACTCCTAAAAATAAAAAAAGGGATACTAGGTTAAAAGGGCTCCCCTCTTAAGAGAATGAAAAAAAAAATCAAGCAATGGTCGAAGTGTCTTCTACTAGACATAAATTAACCAACACTTAAGAATGATAATCATTAAAGCTAAAATATTTTTATATTTTTCTTAAATTTTGACAAAAAAACATAGAAAATAAATTTAAAAACTTGAAATCTTATTGCAACACTTCACCCTAAACAATTGAAAGATTCCCCACCCTACACTTAAAATCATACTTTGTCCCCAAATTATAAATTAAAAATAAGGATAAAAATACTCCTTAGTCCTCTAAGCCCAGCTTAGTGGCATAATGATTATTAAAGAAGGTCCAGTGGAACCCACACTTAGCTTTTTCCATGCTCCTTAGCTAAAATCTCTGGAACTTAGACTTCCCTTCAATTTATTTTTCCCATGGTCCTTAGCTCAAATCTATGGAACTCAAACTTCCCTTAAACCTAATGACACAAAACAAAAAAAAATCAAAGGTGATGGTAAATAAAATCTAATAACAATTAAAAATAACTACCTTAACGTAGGTTGTCACCCAACCAGTGCCTGATTTATTATCATGGCACAATTCACATAACAACTCTTAGCCATAGTCTCTAATAATTTTATTTTTATTAGGAGCCTATCTTCTTACTCTTTTCTAACATTTTGAGTGCTTACTCTAAAGGAGTACAACTCTTTCTTCTCCTACTTTTTTTGGCTCCTCTACAAGTTTCTTTATTTTTGGCTTAATTATTGATTTGGGCATATCCATGAGAGTATTTGAAGAGGTACAGGGAGGATTACACTCCTCCCCCCATATTTATCTACTTCCATAGCTGTGATCATGCACAACTATTTGTAGTATGAGGGTGTATTAAGTGATTTGTACACTATGAAGACCACCACTTTATTATTTAATCTTATTTTTAGAGTAACCTCTCATATATCTATCAGTGCTCCTCCAGTTTCAAGGAATGGACGTCCAAAGATAATTGATACCCTATCTTCTGCATCATAATCAATAACAATAAAGTTAGTAGGAATAATGAATTTACCATCATTAATGAGAACATCCCCTTTGATTCCTTTGAGAACCACTACTGTTCAGTCCTCTATTTAGAGCACAACAGAACATGGCCCTAGTTTTCCTATACCCAGATTGTTAAGATTGATATGGGCATCAAATTTATGCTGACCCCAAAATCACTCAAAGTATGGACTATATCACTTTCACAAAATTGTATAATGAGGGTGAACTTTCTAAGGTCCTTGATTTTCTTGTGCATCTTTCTCATCACCACTGAAATGTAGTCCTTACTAAATACTACCAGCTCAATGTCACCCAACTTTGTCTTGTTTATCACTATATCTTTCAAGTACTTAGAATACTTAGGCATTACCTACATAATTTCTAACAAAGTAAGGTTTATTAACAGTTCTTTGAATGTGTCAAAAAACTTCTTAAAAAATGTATCCTCTTTAGCCCTTTTAAGATCTTGAGGTAATGGTGGTGGTGGTCTCTCTGGTGTATAATCAACTGTCTTTGCTTTTGGATACTCAAACTTCCCCAAATTTCCAACTTTTTTTGTTTCCATAAACATCGCATCTACATGTTGTAGGACCAACTCTGGTTGCACCTCCTACTTTTTCTATAGAGGTTTTTTAATCAAGTCTCTACCACTTCTTAAGGTGATTACCATAAGTTTTTTGGGATTTTTATATCACTAGGAAAACCCTCTTGAGGTCTAGAGATTGTACCGAGTCTCAAAAGAAGTCTTTAGAATATTTGAAACTCATTATGATTGTACCGAGTCTCAAAAGAAGTCTTTAGAATATTTGAAAACTCATTATGATTGTACCGAGTCTCAAAAGAAGTCTTTAGAATATTTGAAACTCTAATCCTCAACTGGTGATACTCGAATGTCAAATCAATCTATGAAAATTCTGAATCACCCTTGAGCTAATTGAATAAATCATCAATATGAGAAAGAGGGTACTAATTCTTAACTGTCACCTTTTTTTTCCTGTAAACAATGCACATATTCATATACCCATTCTATTTCTTCATAAAAAAGATAGGCACACCCTAAGGTGGTATGCTAGGATAATAAATCCATTATCCAACAACTCTTTTAATAAATCCTTCTATTCTTTTAACTCTTCCAGTGTCATCCTATAAAGAGTAATAAAAATGGGCTTAGTGCTAGGCTCAACACCAATAGTAAGTTAATATTATGATTTGGTGGCATACCAGGCACCTCCATAGAAAAAACATCCCTGAAATCATGGATAATATAAATAGAATCAAAAGAAAAAGGTGAAGCAAAAGTAGTAACATAAATATGACCCAAATAAGATGAACTTTAATGTCCTAAGTTTTTGAACTATAGATTCAACAACATATAGAAAGTTGAATTAGATTTCCAATGTCACCAGTCTTGCCTTAATCTTGGATAATAGTAAAATGTTATGGAAAATTTTCTAAGGTTCTGTCTGTCACACTGCCAGTGACAATGACTTAGGAAATTACTTATAGTTAGTCATAATGACTCATAGTAAAAAATTGTTGTCATGGAATTGAGGACCAAGAAATTATCCCCTTGATAATGACCCTTCATAATGACGGATTGTCAGACAAAGTGAGTCGTTCGAAGAGGAGTCATTGTCATAACAATAGGGACCCAAGGCTTAGGTCCTCAGGTAATGAATCAACCCATGACTTGTGATCAGACCTAACGATTTGTAGCTTAATCCATTACTATTGTTTCCAAGAAATATATGAATGTTATAAAAAGGGGATTTTTGGTCTATTCTAATTTTTATCCCATCAAACTATGTCGTTTTGTCTATCATAAGGCTGGAATATAAGGCTAAATCTCGCAAATATCTCATTAACTCAAAAATAAATTGACACTTAGAGAAAAAGGGTGATTTTCTCTTCTCCAATAGCAAAGCTGAGTTCTTAAAATTTCAACCTAAATTCCCAAGTGTTCTCTAAGGATTTTATCTCTAAGGATGTGGGATTTCATCAATGGGTTCTTTCCACCCATTGAGTCCCAAAGTTTTCTAAAAATTCTTAAGTTAAATTTACCCATAAATTTTAGGGTTCCATGATAAATAAGAGTTTTCTTTTATTTTCTCAGTTGACTCTTGCAACTAAACCATGAGTACATATTTACCCATAAGATTAGTATTTTACCATACTAATAATAATAAATTCCCTACATATTGATAAATTATCATGACCCGAACCAAGGCCTGGCTGTGACAGTATCTCAAGTCCCAAGTGGACCAGAGATTACCCCATTCACCAATCCTAACCAACATAAAAACCACAAATGTCAGATGAATTTCGAACAAATAATAAGATAAAGAAAAACAATACTAATGATAACTCATGAATGACTATACCAATCCACCAAATAACACACCTAAGTCCACTGTAATCCGCAGAGCCTCTACAATCCAATGTCAATAAGAAAATTGGGACATTCCCCCGACAATAGCCAAAACCATGTCTAACAAAGTCTAAGACATACAATGTAAAGACCATTAAATGAATTCCTTCAAAGAATGAAGCTCACCACTTTTGTGTAAACACACGAACCACTTGAACACCAAGTCAATGCACCGGAAAATAAGAAGTTTTTAACCATGTATCATATGGGGATATAATATCTAGAGATGGATAGTGATTGGAGTGCTAGCATGTAAATCAGGAATAGAGAAATAAAATAATTCCATCATTAAAAACTAAGCCAAATCATCATGTACCATAGCATGTATACATATATGTATCATATCGAGATAGGGAACAAGGCTTAGCATGACCTTTGAAAACATTAACCTAGGCTGTGTAGTATAACCATCATGTCACAAGGTGCCTACGGCCTATATGGGCCCAACTCTCCCCTAGCTAGAAGGGCCCAATGTGTATAGCTGAACGAACTAGAGAATATCCATAACCATATATGCCTTTATAGGAGACTCAAACCCCCCAACAAAATAAAGGTAACTTAGTACCCATGTATATAACATGGGGGACTAGAACCTCTCATTCATATATATATTCGGGGGACTTGAACCTCCCAGTCATATAGACACCGACACTAGCTAGCATAATTTTCAACTTTAGTCTTTCAAACCTCACTTTCATGGTCTGTATACACATCCCATTTGAAATACCAATTAAAATATTAGTTACACATACACACAATTGTTAGTCCAATTACTTACCAAAGACATCTCATTGGTATCATCAAACCAATCCTATTTGTAAGAATATAACATTCCATAACCATTATCATTAGATATTAAGAATCTAAACCATTACCTATGCAAAGACATAAATTTAATTCAATATCTATGGACTCAAACCCATTTAGACATTTAAACCATTAAGGTGACAATTCAAATAAACTTCTGGCCAACAAGGCCTTCATGAAATTATTTACAAACTATGTTGATTAAAAGGCTAATGCCTTAGTTTAAGTCACAATTCAATTTAATTTATGGCCATAATTACCCTTATAAAACCATTCATCCTTTATTTAAATTCATATGCCAAGCATTAGTTCAAAACAAAATTCATCATGTGACAAAATTCTTCTTATAGGGATTTTCACAAATAGGTTAAGGGAATACCATTATCAAACAATTATTCAAGTTAAATTTAGGGTTAACCATGACCCATTCATTAAAACACAATTCCCATGCACCCACAAGTGCAAAATTATTATTAAAAACATGTATAGACACAAGTGAAATCATGAGAGAATAACACTTAACATTAACCCTCAACCATGGATTTCAAACCCACCATTTATGATTCAAGAAATTTTTTTAAAACACATGATTTATGTGAACTAACATTGAAGGAAAAGTCTCATTCTGAATTAGGAAGATTCACAAAGAGATTTTAATCATTAAGCCTCTAGATGACCATCTTGATAAAACCCTAGCACAATTTTCTTGAGATGTTTTAAGAGAGTTTTATTAGTATTTTAATCGTCTAAGGTGAGGAATAAAAGGCGAAAAAGTGTAATAAGTTGTCGGGTCTTAAGGTCTTAGGGTTAGAAATATCTAAAATACACCTTAACTTAAAATTTGTATAAGACTCGCAATAGGGTACAATTTGAGATACTCCACTTGTACCCACATCATACGAGTGGTACCTTTAACTTATACCTTGATTAAAAAGTTGGACACCATATTTTTTCCAAAGTATGATTCCCTTACCTAACTCATACCATCACCATATGACTAGTACCTTTTAAAGTCATACACTAAGTAGAAATATCTAGGGTAGATACTCGACAACATACGGTTGGGACCTTACTTCTTGTATCATGTAGATATAACTAGTATGGAGTCTTCTTGTACCAAGAATAGAACTTGGTTAATGTGACACTGGCCAACATATGACTAGGGTCCTAGTCCCATACCCATACCATAAAAGTGCTATGATGTAAGTCATATGATGCACAAAAGGTTCAAGAGAGAGGAAATTTTGCAAGAACCAAAGTTCAGGGTGTGTCATAAATTATTGAGTTTTATGCTTGAATTGTAAAATTCCTCATAATGTTCAGTTTAATATTTTCATGTTTATACCGGGTGGGTTATGAAAACTCGATACCTAGGCGTTTATGCATACATCATCTTTATGTTAGGCCATTGGTTATGTTAGGGTCACTTCTGACTCTAAGCACCGTGTTACTAATAGGTGGTAGTCTCGGGTCATAATAAACATAGTATCAGAGCATCATATTTAAAGTGTCTAAAGGTCTTTGAAATCTATGTTAAATAGAGTCTTCTTCATTGGTGTGAACTGCGTCACACAAATGAGTGAGAGGCTATGAAATGTTCAAGGAAAGTCAAAATACTTTCATGACTCATGCCGTGCTATATAGTTTGAAATGTATTAAAATACTTCTTCTAACTTTTCCTCTACCAATTTAGAGAAAATGACTCCCAATAGAACTAACAGAAGGAGGAATGGGAATCACAAGCACCACCATGAATTATGGAAGACCTTCGTAATGAATAAGTCTCTTATACTGAGTTTAGGGATGCTTTTAACACATTTAGCTCAGGATTACCAGTAGGATCTTACACCAGCTAACATTATTGTGAACGCTGCATCTACTAGAGTCTTATACTTCACTCAGATAAATCTTCTAATTTTCTTTGGGTCCAAGACTAAAAAGGATCTGCAGGAGTTCTTAAATAGTACTCAGAACACTGAAATCATGGTTGTCATGTACTGATAGTGCTGATTAGCTTTTATATTTGTATGTAGTGTCTCACTCATGGTTTAAGAAGTGTAAGTAGGATAGAGGTATAGATGTAGTTTTGGTTGAGTGGGATGAGTTTGTGGCTACATTTTAGGATAGTTTATTCCTACCTGGATTAAGGAAAGCTAAGGTGTTGAAGTTCATAAATCTAAAGCAGGGAAATATACATATGAAGGAGTGTTTACTCAAGTTCAATTAGTTAGCAAGGTATGTTGCAATGATGGTTGTATAATCTAGGGTTCGAATGAGAAAATTTACATCAGGTGTTTTTGAGGACGTGGCAAAGGAGTGTAGAATAACCATATTGGTTAAGGAGATAGACATCTCTAATTTCATAATTCATTCTCAGTGGATTGAAAAATAGAAGATCAAGGGGAAGAAAAGGGAGAGTAAGATGGCCAAAACGTAGATTTGTGTATTCAATTGAAGAATTACTAATTTAGGCCTTCCAAGGAAAAATCCCCAAATTCCATATTTGCAATTGAGTTTTAGCAAGATTTAAATAAAAAGATGGTTATACAAAAATTGCCCAGTCATAGTATCCTAGAAAGTCACCCCAGGAAACATTGTAGAGCTAAAGATGGCTGATTTTGATGTTATTCTTGGCATGGATTAGCTCCACTATTGCTATGCATTAGTTGATTGTAAAAATAGAGAAGTCCAGTTTTAGATTCCTAATGAACAAGTCTTAGAGAGGAACAGTAGTACCTCAGTGCCTATATGTTGATTTGTCTCTTTCCATAGGGCAAGGAAAATAATTTTCAAAAGGAGCATCTGCTATCTTGTTAGAGTCAATGACTCAAGGTTTCATATCCCAAAGCTACGGCCTAGTCTGGATAATGGTACTTACAGCCACAAGTGACCACAATCTATCTCATGAGTTGGTACCTACTGTAATCACTAAATAAAATAATAATAAAACATGTATGCCGAAGATAAACTAATAAAGTAATACAAATCTGAATACTGAGATATGATTACATCAGAAGTCTAAAACATTTGATAAATATTGAAAGCCAAATGTCAATCTAAAATGACAGAAAAGTACTGAAAGAACTAGTAACTAACTTCTGGATCAACTGTCTTATTATCTGAAAGCCTCCAAGATGACTGAGTTATTGATAGGAAAAACTCCCAACTAAATCTGACTAATTGAACACAAGAAAGTACTAAATTAATTGAAATAAAGAAATCATATCCTTTATGGATGAGTACTCACCACTACTGTTGCTAAGTATGCTGAGCTATCTAAAAGCGGTCAATAAATTGAGCATCCGAACCTATGTTATCAGACAACATAGCACAAAGAAAAATATGTTATTAGTACTTTGAATGTAGTGGTACCTATGTTAAGGACTGAATGAAATGCATAAGATAACTAAGAATAAATGCATGAACATATAAAATTTGAGAATGAAAGACCAAGCATAAATATATTTATAAGATAATCTATAATTAACTGAATAACTAAAAATTTGTATGCTTTGGTCAAGTAAACTTGAGCTGAGACATATTGATTACTAATTAACTAGTATCTGTATACTGATTAACTGATTTCTGAATACTGATCATGTAATATTGAATTTTACTTTGTCTGAATAACTAGTCTAAAATTGTGGGATTATCATGTAACCAACATGCCCCAATCTGAGCTAATTGTGGTCCAACTTATCACCTTAGTTTTAATGGTGTCAGTATCGTGCCATAGGTACTAACACTGGTTATGTGGATCTACTAAATTGATATCCCGAAGGACAAAAGAGTCACCTACTACTGGAAGGTTCTCTCACGAGATAGGTCTCAACCCTCAACTTGCAGATAGACTTCTCAAACTTAAGCTGGATACATAGTTCTGTAACTCAGGGATTTATACTAAGGGTCACACCTTTAACTAGCAGGTGAGCCCCCATCCCTGGGTTCGCTCGATGCTAAATCCTAATACCAACTGATCTGATACTGGTCTTGAACTAAACTAAGGTTAATTGAATGTTATTTCTGATAGTGCTCATCATTATCATATAAACTGAATAAATAGAAATATTCATGGTTTAATAAATCATTTATTAAATATCTAAAATCATGTAAAACACGTAATTATCGTGTGTTCATAACCCACCAACACTGAATGATAATAAAATATCACGTTTAATCTTAAAACTGTAGTACGAAATCATGGTTCAACCTAAGGCATAGACATTTAACCAAACATGTTGAAAGTATGGACTTCAACATGTGGATATAAATATGAGAGATCACCAATATTAAATTTACTTGAATAAGACATGGGAAAGTAAGATTTAAAGCATGAGTAGATCAATTATTTCATGGGATCATACATGGGTTGAATTTAATTAAATTACCAAGGAAGACATGAATGAAACTCATCTTGAATATGTAAAATACCAAAATAATAAAAAAATATATTTTTTAATTTAAATAAGAGTTTTGGGGCTCCATGGGTCAAAACGAACCATGAATGAACACCCCACATACCTTAAGCTTCTTAATTTAAAAGAAAAAGATTAGTCTTGACGCTTTCATGGACGTTCTTGAACTTGGGGAGCGTGAATTCATGATTTCTTGGGGTATGGAGATAAATTTTTATTCTTGAGAAAAAGGAAGGGTTTTCTTGAGAGGAATTTGGAGAAGAGGGGAAAATAATTCCCTAAATGATGCCCCAAGTGGTGTTAATGATTAGGTTGAAGGGGAAAGATCCAATTGCCCCCCAGTCATTAAAATTCAAAACTAGATGTAACAGGTTCACCGCGACGTGGTCTTATCATGGTCCTTTATTTTTCTCATCATGAAATAGTCTATATGACATGAGGACTAATGTCTCGTCGCGGTCTTATAAGAATGACCCACTGGTTTCTTGATCCAAACAAGACCCAAATCTTTTCCAAAAAATTCTAAACTCCACCAAGACATACTTTTTACATCCTTGAACATTAATAAACTCAAAAATCAATATATCTAGGTTTGGAAGACCAAAATAAAAATCCTCAAAGTCAAAGGGGTCTTTAAAATGACTAAGTCCCCAACAATTAGTGAAATTTCAAGCCTTAAGCCCCTAATGTATGGAACTAAAACATGAATCAAGATAATATTAGTATGGGGTATTACACAAGGTATAAAACCCTATGTTTTAAGTTAGTTCCAGTAGTAAATAAATTTCAAAAAGTGTTTCTTAAGATCTACCTGAATCTTCCCCCCCCCCCCCCAAGATCAGGAAATTGACTTTGGAATGGGTCTCTATCTTGATTCCCAGAATATTTCAATTCCACCATATAGAATGACTCCAATCGACCATAAGGAATTAAAGAAAAAATTGAAGGATCTCCTAGACAGGGGTTTTATAAGGTCCAGTGTCTTTCCACCTGGTACTGTAGTTTTTTTCGTGCAAAAGAAAGATGATTCTCTAAGAAAGTGCATTAACTACCATCAGTTGAACAAAGCCATAGTCAATAATAAGTATTTCATCCCTAAGATTGATGACTTTTTTGACCAAATTCAGGGTGAAAATTATTTCTCTAACATAGACCTCAATCCAGCTATCATCAGCTCAGACTCAGAGAACATGACATTCAATAGATAACCTTTAGAACTTGGTATGGTCACTATAAATTCATTGTTAATTCTTTTGTACTAACAAATGCTTTTTGCATCTCTTAGTGTCTTGATAAATAGTTTTTCAGGAAGTTCTTAGCAATGTTTTTATAGTCTTTATAGATGACATGCTCATTTATTTTAGGATTGAAAATAAATACATAAATCACTTAAGAATTGTCTTACAAACTCTTAAAGATCACCAGTTATTTTCTAAGTTCAACAAATGTGAGCTTTGGTTTAAATTTGAAGCATTCCTTGGTCATATTATTTCTTATGAAGGCATTTGAGTTGATCCTCAAAAGATTAAAGTAGTAAGGAACTAGACTAGACCTATCTCTCAATCTGATATCAAGAGATTTCAGTGTCTAGCTGGTTATTAAAGATGGGGTTTTGAAGGATTATTCTCTATTGCTTCTCCCATGTCAAAATTGACTTAAAAGAAAGTCAAATTCCAATTGTATATTTTTTTCAAGAAGATTTTTTAGGAGTTGAAGGCTTGACGTACCTCCATGCTAGTTTTTACTCTACCAGAGGGTTCAAATAGTTTTTTGGTTTATTGTGATGCTTCAAGATTGGTCTTGGTTATGTGTTAATATAGTAGGGAAAGGTTATAGCATATGCTTCTAGACAACTCAAACCTCATGAGAAGAGCTACGTGATTCATGATCTTGATTTGGCAGCATTAGTTTTTTCCTTAAATATTTGGAGGCATTATCTTTATGATGTTTATGTTGATTTGTTCACTGATAAAAAGAGTCTCCAGTATGTGTTAAGACACAAAGATCTAATATTCTTTAGAAAAGTTGGCAAGAACTATTAAAGTAGCATGACACGAAACCATCCTGGTAAGCTAGTGTTGTGGTTGACACCCTTAGCTGATTATCTATGGGGAGTGTTTCTTGATAACATGGAAAATGAGAAGAATGAGTTAGTTCGTGAGGTTCATTAGCTTGATAGGTTGGGAGTCAATTAGTTGACTCAACTGAAGGTATTGTCTTAGTTTTGAACCATTCAAAATCTTTTTGGTATCATAGGTGAAGGAAAAGCAAGATAGAGATTCTATTTTTGTAATGTTGAAGGAAGTAGTTCAGAGTCAGAAGTTTGAGCTTTTCTGCCAAGGTGTATTTGGTATTCTTTGTTTTTAGCGAATATTATGTGCCCAGAATATGGATGAATTTAGATAGGGGATGTTAGCAGAAGCTCATAGTTTACAGTATTTTATTCACCCAGGAACCATTAAGATGTACCATGATTTACGAAAAGTTTATTGGTGGATTGGCATGGAAAATGATATTTTGATATTCTTGGGTAAGTGTCCCAAGTGCCTATAGGTTAAGATTGAGCACTAGAGGCCTAGTGTTACGCTTCAGGATTTCAGTATTCCTACTTGAAAGTGGGAAGTGATTGATATATACTTCATCATAAGGTTTCCTCATACGCATCAACATGATAAGTCTATTTGGGATATCGTGGATCAAATTAATAAATCAGCCTACTTTTTGATGGTTAACTCTTTAAATTGAGCTGAAGATTATGCTAAAATCTATCTTAGGGTATTATTGAAATTTCATTAAGTCCTACTGACCATTATTTCTAATAGAGGTTCCCATTTTACCACTCAAATTTGGAAGACTTTTCAATAAGGAATTGGTACCCAAGATCATATTCGTACAACTTTTCACCTGAAGATAGATGGTCAAGAAGAGAGGATCATTCAGACATAAGAGAAAAGTTATAGAGCATGCATGATTTATTTCACAGGTAGTTGGGATGATCACTTGCGTTTGATTGATCTTATTTCCAAAAACAACTATCACTCCAGTATTCCGATAGCCCTATTGGACGTGCTTTATATTAGGAGGTATAGATCTCCTATTAGTTGGTTTGAGGTTGCTGAAGATGATTTGATAGGGCCAGATTCAGTGCATGAGACGATGGAAAAGGGATCAACTAATTAGGGAAAGTCTAAAAATAGCTTAAAGTTGTCACAAATCCTATGCAGATATGAGGAGAATAGAGATTGAGTTTGATATTTGTGATTTCATCTACTTAAAGGTTTTAACCATAAAAGGGATGAAGAGGTTTGGTAAGAAGGGAAATCTCAGTCCCCGTTATGTTGGTCCTTATAAGATTTTGTGTGTTTATGTTAAGTTAGCCAATGGGTTGAATTTTCCTACCTATTTAGCATTAGTGCATCCAGTCTTCTATGTTTTATTGTAAAAGAAATGCATTGGTGACCCATCTTTAGTATTTTCCTTAGAAAGTGTAGGTGTGATATATAGTCTTTCTTATGAAGATGTCGCGGTTGATATCTTCAATCATCTGATATATAGGCAGGGGAGTAAAGATGTCACTTTAGTAAAGGTTTTGTTGAAAATTAATCAGTTGAGGGAGCTATTTAGGAAGTAGAGGCAGATATGATGGCCAAGAAGCCCCATATTTTCTCTTCAAACTCAATTCAAACTTGAGATAATTATTTTTTTAATAAATTAATTCTTTCTTTTCTATTTGAGGCCATCCAACAATTTTTATGTCATACCCAAGGCATATATGAGTCCATAGATCAGCTATAGATTCAGTTATTATTTCATTATTTAATTTGTAGAGATTTAGTATGGGAATTTTAGCTTTCCCCTAGCCTTTCACCATAGTCAATTTCATTCAGGGATGAATGATCCTAATGGGGAGATGTTGTAATACCCTAAGTTCTTGAGTTGTAGACCCACCAACATATAGACAATTAAATTAACTTTTCAATACCACAAGTCTTACCTTAATTAAGGATCATAGTAAAAAGTTATGGAAAAATTTCTCAGGCTCTGTCTGTCAAACTTCAAGTGATAACGATTCTGGAAATAACTCGTTATCGGATATACTGACGCATAGTGAAAAATCATTGTCACGGAAGTGAGGACCAAGAAATAAGACACTTGATAACGGCCTTACCTGATTACTAGTGGTCAGAAGAGGCTTCATTGTGATAACAGTAAGGACTCAAGGCTTAGGTCCTTAGGTTACGACTCCGGACACGTCTCATGATTAAACCTAATGAATCGTAGCCTGAGCCATTAAGACTATTTCCCAAAAAAATTTGAAAGCTTTATATTGGGGATTTTTTGTCTTTTTCCATTCATAAACCCCCAAAACTACATTGTTTTATCTATCTTAACGATGGAATATAAGGCTAAATCACCTAAATCCCTCATTAACTCAAAAATCAATCGATACATTTAGAAAAAGGGGTGATTATCTATTTTCCAATAGAAAACTAGGGTTCTTAAAATTTTAACCAAAATACCCAAGAATTCTCTGAGATTTTTATCTCTAGGTATGTGGGATTCCATCAATGTGTTCTTTCCACCCATTGAGTGTCGTAGTTTTCTTAAAATTCTCAAGTTAAATTTACCCTTCTTGTTTAGGGTTCCATGACAAATATGAGTTTTCCTTATTTATTCAGTCTACTCTTGTACATAAACCATGAGTACATGTTTTCCCATAAGATTAGTATCTTCCATACTAATAATCGTGAATTTTTATTTATATTGATAAATTATTAAGTTTTGGGATTGAATTATAAAATTCCTCATGATGTTTAGTTTAATATAATCATGTTTAGAGCTGGTGGGTTATGAACACCCAATACCTAGAAGTTCATGCATACATCAACTTACATGTTCTTGTGCACTTCAGATTATCCATTGTTGATATTTTTACAATGAAATTATATTGAGCATCTATCTGTTATCAGTGTCATTCAGTTGGGAGTATTACCTAAAAAAGAGTGAACGCAAGGATGAAGGCTCACCTGTCTGCTAAGACTGAGACCTTTAGTAGAAGTCCCTATGTTCCTGAACTACGGTGCCACCATAGGTTATAAGGGATCACCTTCAAGTGAAAAACTTACACCCTAGTCCTTTGGGATATCAATAGAGTTGATCCACACCAACTAGTATCCGTAACCTTAGTAAGGTATGATACGCCCAAATTACAACTCTCTTACAAGAGTGTAAGCGATTGTTGTCAAATATAGAACTTAACTAGGTTGGATATCGAATCCCATAGGAAGTACTATGTTCACTAAGTGTTGCATTTTTTATTAGACTGTTGATCAAAGGTTCCGAAATAAAGAGGGTTTTGAAGTGTTAAAAGTGTTCTTTCATATTTATGTCACACAAAATAAAGCTAACGAGAGTTAATGTAGATGTAATTTCAATGAGGATGAATTAACTAGAGTTATGCTCACCAAGATGTTCAAACAGTTAAGGTCGTGAATTTGTGCTCGAATTCTAACTTATGTGTTCAATTGCAAAAATTATTGAATTCTAAGAATTACCCACGTGTTTCTCAACCTAATGGGTGTTTCACCCTTTAATTCTCTCAAAATTAAAGGATAAATGCATTATTCAATAACACTCTCATGGTGGTTAATACTATTAAGGGATCAACCCATCAACCCAGAGGGTAAACCAATGGATTTCATGTGAATCATTTTTTTCCCAATATCCACTTTCTTGTCAGACAAGTGGTGTTTATGGGCACACTTCTCAAGTTTGCAATCAAGATATATTATTATAATGAGGAAATATTCATGCAATTTAGCAAGATGTTAGAAATCAGACTGATTCACAACCCCAAACATTTATCGACATCTAGGCTCCCATAACCCTAGTTATGGAAGTTTAGCAAGTCATCTCCATATCAAAAATCAAAGATATATTGATGTTCATAAATAACTTCAGAAGAGTACTTTCAAAAGTCACCATATTGTTCTTCTCAATCTTCAATGAAAAAAATTAAAACTAATAATCAAATATCAATCCCTAGATTCAAATCCTAATGAAAAGCATAACAAAACCCTCACTAGAGGAGAAAGTATGAAACTAATCACCCAAAAGATATCAGTACTAAATCATAATAGTTGCCATTTGTATGATTCCTGAACTGGGGTTTTAAAATTCAAAATCAAAATTTTCATTTTATAGTCAATGGGTCAACTGATGGTTCATCCAAGGTCCGTCGGTCCATCACCTGCAACATGACTATACCTCCAATGATTCCATTCTCTACTTTTGGGCGACCGGTAGAGTGACGGTCCATCCCAAGGTTAATGGACCCTTTCCTGGACCATTGTAGGACTTCCAGTGATTAGACATTCTATTTCTTGGTGATGATTCAGAACGATAGTTCATTGTAGAGCCGACGGTCTATTGCCTGGGTCATCACAGGATGCCCGGAGTCTTTGACTTTTGCTTTTGGCTAATGGTTTAGACCGATGGCTCGTCGCAAGGTCGATGGTCCATCGCATAAGCCGTCACTACTCATTTTCCTTTGTTTTGCTCAAATTTTCCAATTTAATCTTCACACTCAGCTCTATCCTAAAAACACTAAAATACCATGTGAAATACACCAATGGCTGCTTTAAATCACATAATTATCCTAAGAAAAAGGCCTAAAATGTTCCATCAAAAGCCGGAATGTCAACACCCTCAACTTAAGGCAATTGCTTGTCCTCAAGCAACTCAACACTAAGATTTATATATGAACAACATCATGATAGACACTCAACAATCATATCAACACAGCTTTACAATCATTCAACTGGCCATTAGGCTAAGTTCTCTAACATATAAGGATCTACAACTGGAATAAACTACTACTCAGTATATTTATAGTCAAAGATACAATACCCCAAAGGAATTTGCAGTCTAAGGATAACTGTCGTGCCCTTACAACCAACAAAGTCCACCTCTCATTAGATATAATCAATCAGTGGAAAAAACTACAACTCTCGCTCTTAGAACAGAAGTTGCGAATATAGTGTACACCCATAGACTTTCCCCAATCATCTAATGTTTTCTTATAGATGACTTGCCAAGATGAAATAGGACTTTTTAGGATCAATAATAAGGTTTTAGGTTTGATGAGGATATATATTTAAGGGGAAGTGACTTGAAAAGAAGGGAATTTGGCTCTCTTAACCCTTCTAGGTAGCTACTCGCCAAGACTATAACTTCATTCAGTTATTTCAGCTCCTACTGTTCATCCATCCTAGTAACATCTTTTTTCTTTGTAATCATCATCATCCACCGTCAACTTATGCTAATGCTATATATTGAGGTGCACAATATCAACTTAGGAGTCTAATTAGACCAGGGTCAGATGCTTACTCACAATTTAACTTGAATCAACCTCCTATGTTTCCAACAACTAACAATAGCCACCCTCAACTTAGGCAATTTGCCTAAGTTAAAGTGCATAATGTCCAATATCAGAATAGGTTCAACGCTAAATGCTAAAATTTTCTGGAGAGTGAATCACTATTTATTCGGGTAGAACAAACATTAACAAGGATCAACATGGTTGCAATGGAAAACAACACAAAAAAAAATTTGGTGGCTCATTATTTTTGCTAAGTGGACTAATAAACAAGGAGGAATACTACTTTGTCTTATTGACTCAGAAATAAAACAACAGAAAATGAACCGAGCATGTTCTGGATATAACGTCTATGTAAGAACTCACACATACAAGCGCTAAGTTAATTCCTATTCTACTAACTCTTGGGGTTCGAACATGTTGCTATAATTACTAACATTTGTATGCCATTTTCAGAGTCATAAATGGTCACACAACACTTTTACCAATAGGAAAAGAAGAATGAACTATATAAAACATATATACAAACACTTTACCCATGTCACTTATCATTCACATATATAAAATGATGCTAACATAATGTCATTTTTATTTCATGGAATAGAATTAGCAATAGAACATGACTTAGGAAAAGAGGAATTTCAATCCAAGATTAGAAATAAAAATACAATAACTTAATAACAATCTAGACATGTTGATTTTCCTAGATAACACATGGGAGGAAAAGAATATTGGTAACACAACCTGCCATGGTATAAACACATCTCCCCCCCTCCCTAAAAAAATAATTCTTTGTCCTCAATGCATACAATTTAAGTACAAAGACATGGAAATACTTGCAGTGCCTCGTATTTATCTGAGGCATCGGTAAAGTGTGGCGAGGCTCCAGCATCCTCACCGGGTACAATGTTGGCCCCTATGATTGTAGGGTCACTCAAAATCTCTCCCTCCGGAATGGGAGGTATCACCTATCTACCAGTGTATGAAATTTTCCCCCGACTGGGGAAGAGTTTGTGGAAACACCTATAGCTTTATCCTGCATTCTCTTCTTCCTCTTCTCTTCTGATTTCCTTAACTTTTTTTATGCCTTCTGCATCTGGTATTCTTCCAACTCTTATGGTGTTATAGCTGTAAGTTTTTTTGTTGTTTGTTCTTTTTGTAGCTCACTCATCTTTTTCGTCTATTTTTGTTGCTCTCTTACCTTTGTTCTTAATCGGACACCCCATCAAATCTACTAGTTCTTCATCCCCGTCACTTGGAATTTGAACTGGATCAAATATGGTATTCTATGGCTGCTGATTTATCTTATCCACATTATGCTAGATTTGTCTAACCTCTTTAATCAACTTTGCAAAGTCAAGGATAGACAAGGAATCCAATTTCTTATTTATCCGCTCCTCCATGTTGCCCATTTTGAACTGGATGTTTTTGAATGGGCGCACTGCTTTTTCCATAATTCTCTCAACAAAGGGTTTAAAATTTGCCCTATATAGCCAACTGCTTGTCAATCATTTTCTGTGCTTTTATTACCTTTTCAAAGTTTTCCTGGTTCATCCTGTATTCTGTATGTTGGGGTAGATCTAATGCAAAATCTTTAATTCCCCCCATGGGCATCGAAGCTGAACATGTAGAAGTAGCAGGAGGCCCGTAAATTGCAAGTGGTAATAGCATTCCTAAAAGACCCTCTACTGATTCAAGATCTGGCTCTGACTGAGTTTGCATGTGGTAATAATATTCCTAAAAGACCCTATTCTATTGCTCATCATGTTGGAAAAAGATAGAGAGTGAAAAGGAATTCGTACCTTCTTATAGCAGTATACTACTCTGACTTTTCACTTTCAAAATAGGACATTGTATGCCACCTTGTTTTAGAGACGAACTTTTTGTTGCTTGTTATTGTGAGCAATAACGAAAAGATAGACTTTAAATAGATGAGGAAGACGGAAGTGAAAAGTTTGGGAGTTACTCAACCACTTCAAATCATCTATTTAAAACCATGTTGGGTTGGGTAATAAGGAAAATTTTTGATATTTAAAGTGATCCGGCCCAACCCACTGAAATAGGGTTAAATTCGATGGTTAGCACAATGGTTTATTGGGTATGCAACTGCTCGTCGGTCAAACTATCGCTCCAATATAGTGAACCTACCTTCGGACTCATTAGCAACAGTTCATGCGACGGGTCGTCGAACATGCGGTGGATCATCGGTCAACTAGTCGCTACTTTTCTAGTTTACTATATTCTGGACATTTTTGCGATGGTTACCACGATGGTACGTCGAGATTGTGATGGTCCATTGGGTAGTTCGTTGATCACCCGAAACTCCTTCTACTTTTGTTTTCCCAACACTATTGTACCTGCACACATAAACCCTTCAGCTTGCCCAAATCAACTAAACAAATAACAAAATTACTTAAGTCAATGAGATACAACAACACAATGTTTGTTGCCTCCCACTAGTGCCTGATTTATCATCACGACATGACTTAGCTATCTAGATTGCTCAGACTTCATCGAGATAGAAATTATCAATACTTTTTATCGAGTCTTTTGGACCGATATAAAGTTTTACTCGTTGCCCGTTGACTTTGAAGATACTTCTATCTTTATTTTCAAGTTTGACTTCTCCAGATGTGCAGACTTGACTAACTTTAAATGGGCCTGAACACTTGGACTTAAGTTTACCTGGAAATAGTTTGAGTCTGGAGTTGAATAGAAGTACGAAGTCACTTTTCTAAAATTCCCTATTTTCAATTATGCGATCATGGTATTTCTTCATTCGTTCCTTTTACAGATCATTTTTTTCATAAGCTCCTAGACAGAACTTATCTATCTCATTAAGCTGTCCCAGTCTAATATTTGCTATCTCATTCCAGTTCAAATTAAGACACTTTAGTGCCCATAACGCTTTATGCTTTAGCTCAATCGGCAAATGGCATGCCTTTCCATAAATCAATTCGTATGGCGACATGCTAAATGACATTTTAAAATTTTTCGATATGCCCATAATGCATCTTCCAACGTCCTAGACCAATCCTTCCAACTAGAATTCATAGTCTTTTCAAGGATAGCCTTGATTTTCGATTGAATATTTACACATGCCCACTTGTTTATGGGTGATATAGTGTAGCTACCTTTTTCTACTTAACTCCATATTATGTTAACACAGCTCGGAACATCTTGTTGCAAAAGTGTTATCCTCCATCGCTTATAATGGTACGTGGTACCCCAAAATGAGAGAAGATGTTTTTCCTCAAGAATGCAACGAATCACTTCCCTTCATTATCTGCAAGATCCACTGCCTCAACCTATTTTAACATGTAGTCAACGGCTACCATTATGTATTTTATCCCAAATGAGCTCACGAAGGGCCCCAGAAAGTCAATGCCCCATAGATCAAACAATTCTACGTCCAACATCATGGACATTGGTATCTCATGGAACTTTGAGATAGACACTTTCCATTGACATTAGTCACATCTCTTTGTGAACTCGTAAGTATCCTTGAACAAAGTGGGCCAATAGTAGCCGATTTGAAGCACATTTCTAGCAGTACGATCACCTGCATGGTGACCTCCAATCGGGGAAGTATAAGTCACTTCCAGTACACTTAACATCTCTACTTTCGGAATGCACCATCTAATAATGTCATCCGCACACCACCGAAACAGATATGGTTCATCCCAGAAATAATGTTTCATATCATGGAGAAACTTTTTACTTTGATGAAATGAAAGATTCTCTGGCATTACTTCACTTACCACATAGTTCGCGAAGTCAGCATACCAAGGTACTTCTTCGAGGACTACAACCAACAGGTTTTTATCCAAAAAGGAATCATCAATTTCAAGCTCATCTTTTACTATATGCTCGTCTTTGAGTCTAAATAGTTAATCAACCACCTGATTCTCACATCCCCTGCGATCCTTGACCTCAAAGTAAAATTCGTAAAGTAGAAATAGCCACTGGATCAACCTTGGTTTAGTGTCCTTCTTCGCCATTGGGTACCTCAACGCAACATGGTCAGTGTGTAAAACTACCTTGGTACCTTAAAAATATGCCCAAAACTTCTCAAAAGTATACACCACTGGTAGAAGTTCCTGCTCTGTCAGCATATAATTCTTCTGAGCCCCATTTAGGGCCTTGATTGCATAATATATCAAATGAAACAACCTCTTTTTATTTTGTTTGAAAAGAACTCCAACTGCCACTCCACTGCCATCACACATAATCTCGAACGGCTTCATCCTATCAGGAGCAACAGTAATTGGAGCTTCCACTATCTTCAACTTAAGGCATTCAAAGGCCTTTCTATAGTCATCATAAAAAAAAATTTGGCTTCTTTCTCTAAGATTTTGCAAAGAGAGTTTGAAATCTTTGAGAAATCCTTTGTGAATCTGCAGTAAAACCCTGTATGGCTAAGAAAACTGTGTACCCTTTTGACTAAGATAGGAGGGGGTAGTTTCACAATCACCTCAACCATTACCTTGTCTACCTCAATGCCTTTAACAACCATCACACATAATCTATGAAGGGTAATCCATGCATACCCTTCACCCAGTAACAGGTCTAAGTGGAATTAACTCAATTTTTTTGTTAGCCACAACTGTCATGCCCCTTTTCGTGGGTACACACTGAAAAGAACTCACCCACTTACTGTCTAATATAGGATTAACCTGTTTTGCATCTATCCACTTAATGATATCCTTCTTCACCACCTCTTGCATTGGTGGGTTTAAGCGATGCTGGTTCTCAATAATTGAGACATAGTCCTGCTACAACTGGATTTTATGTATACATACACCAGGAGGGATGTTGATGATGTATGCAATCGTACAACCTATAAACCTCTTATATCTCTTAAGAATATAGATGAGGGCTTCCACCTGTTGCTCACCTAGGTCAGCCGCAGTAATAAAAGGTAGTATATTCCCACTACCTAGGAGCACATAACTCAAATGATTGGGTAACTCTTTCAGCTCCAAGATAGGTAGTTCTTCTATAAAAGGCTTAGCAGGTGGACTTGGATGATTTTTTAAGTCCAAATCCAAATTCTTGGGTTCATATGAGTAAGACCCCATGCACGTTACGGCACACACTTTCTCCTCATAAAATTTTATACCATCCTGCTCAAAATTCATCAATATGGTAGCTAATGTCTCAATAGAAAATTTCTCTATAATCGACACTTGATGCTCCTCCTCATAACAAACATCCATAATAGAAAATATGCCCAGATGTTTAAGCTATTTCATGGACTGATAGACATCAAATCAAACTACTTCATCATTCAGCCTGAATAGTAGCTAATTTTATCTTAGATCAATAAGTACACTCCCAGTTGTAAGGAAAGGTAGACCCAAGATTATGGGCACCTCAAAGTCCACTTCACAATCAAGAATGACAAAGTCAGCTAGAAATATGAAACTGGCCATATTGACTAACACGTTATATAAAATTCCTATGGGCCGCTTTACAGATCTATCTGTCATAACTAATCTCATCTTTATGGGTGTAGGATCCCCCAAACACAATTTCTTATATACCGCAAGCAACATCAAGTTTATACTAGATCCCAAGTTGTATAGATCTTTTTCAAAGTCAAGAGGCCTAATAGCGCACGGGATAGTAAATGCTCTCGGATCTTCCTTTTTCTACACTAGAGACCTTATGGAGATAGCACCATGATGATAGAAATTGTCCATTGGCTCGAAAGTAACTGCCCTTTTCTTCATGAAAAGATCTTTCATGAACTTTGTATACCCAGGCATTTTCTCCAATGCCTCTACCAATGGAAAATTAATTGTCAACTGCTTAAGATTAGCCACAAATTTTCAAAACATTGTACTGTCTCCTTTCTTCTTCAACTGATGGGGAAATGGAGTAGGTGATTTTGAAAGAGTGGTAACCACCACTTCAGCCTCTTTTCCCCTACTCCTCTCCAAATCGTTAACCTGTTGACTGTTGGATGGTGCGTCATCAATAACCTCATCCAATTTCCCACACTCCATCGGGTGATAAATCTCTGATTCTTCAGTAAGCTACAACATCAACCATAGGCTTTCCAATAAAAGGGCTTGCCAATACCTTGCCACTTTAAATAGTGATAGCCATGCAAGAGCCATCATTCTGAGGATTCTAAATGGTAATACTTGGCAATGTTCAAGTCTTTTTCTAATTCAACACTGTCGAGAGCTGGCTTATTTATTGCTCTAACTGCTTGGTAAAGCTAGAGTACGAGTTTACCAACAGACTCATAGAAGAAAAATCGCTCATCATGGTAGTCACCTTAGAGTTGGTAGCTTCAACTCTCTTTAATAATTTCTCCATCATGTTCTCCATGGAAATCTTTCCATAGTTATTTAAGCATTATCTCTTCTTTCGGGAAGTACATATATCCCTCTCCTACGATTCTTACTTTTCTAATTTCCTTCATCTCTATCCTTGTAACCAGCCTTGTCGTAGTAGTCCGACCTTGATTTCCTTTGTTATTGCCTCAGAAAACCCCCTGGTTATTTAAATAATTATCCTCTTCTTTTGAATTACAATCATCTCTACCTTGGGATGCAACTGCTTTCAGCTTTTTAGTCTTTACAGATAATAAGTTCTTGGTGAACAAATCCATCTACGTCTTTGAGTGCGCCAAGTTTTGATCGCGTTCTTCCTCTTTCTTACATTGTTCAGCAGTTATGCCAATCAAAACAGTAATGTCTTGCTACCATAAAATCCCTTGTATGCAAAGATTTACTTTGTTTGATCATCCGATCAAGCATTTTTGAGGCCTCCTAAAAAGTGAGATCCATAAATGATCCCCCTGCAACATCATCAATGATGATAGGTGGATTTACACGCCTATATCAATATTTTGCCCATATTTTAGCCTAGTTTTGAGAATAAATTATATATTTCATGCACTTTTAGTCCTTTTTCCTATAAATGAGCTAACGAACATGATTAGTAAAGTTTCAGGTATAAATGATGCATAATTCAGCATTTTATGGCTTACTTGACGCAAAAGAAAGCTCACGAAGGAAGGAAAGGGAGTTTGGACGCCTAAGGACCAAAACTGCTGCATGGAAAATCTGTCCCGGGCTAAAACAGCATTCCTGAAGACTCTGGGGACCTGGACCAAAACTGTGGCATGGAAAATCTGTCCCGGGCTAAAACAGCATTTCTGAAGACTTTGGGGACTTACAGACACAAAGCTGGATTTTGACAATGATACATTAACCCAGTACAATTGGGTTATGTATTTCATTAGTTTATTTGGATTAGGAGAATGTTACATTAACCTAGTACAAATGGGTTAAGTATTTCCTTAGTTTAGTAGGATTTGGTTATTTATTTCATTAGCATAGTAGGAGTAGGATAGGAGTATTATAAATACCCTATCATGCTAGAGATTTTAATAAAGTCCTCCCTTAGTGGAGAGGCAAGTCCTCCCTTAGTGGAGAGACACATTCTACTTCTCAATTATAACTCTTCTAATCTTTCCATTAATTCTATTCTTCTTCTATTCTTAAATTCCACAACAAGAGAATCGTTACCAAGCCAAGGAAACACGCCACACGCCTATCACCTAATCCACATGCCATTACTCAACAATAACAATGCAAATCGTGATCTCCTTCGCATTCATGGGTAACTAAACCTCTCTGTTGGGGTTATGGAAGCCGAATGAGATACTATCTATTGCTGTGAGTTTGTGAGTTCGTAACACGTATGTTGCTTATATCATTATTCTCTTCATCTTAATGCAAATTCTTGTGGTTGCAGACGCATAGAATAACGCCAGTCTAACATTTAACTTGTTCGAGAGAAAGGTTATTTGTTTGGAAAAGAGATAATGTCAAGGTAGTAGGACACCCTTTCCTATTAAAAAGCTAGTGCCGTAACTGGACTAACCTCTTGGAGAATTCGTACCGTTAGACACGCTTTAAGCTCGAGAGAGTTAAAGTGAAATAGTCCTTGTTTAGGTCGAGAGACGCTTGGATTTACCATCGACTACAATTCTCTATAAGCAATTGCATGTCAAGACTCTACACACTCATAGCCAATAGAGACGTATACCTCAGAAGGTGGACATAACCCCAACGCTCCAATTCTCATTGTTTACAACTCACGTAACATTCTTTCTTTTTATCTTCAGCTTTTATTTTGATACTTTGTTTACATTACTTGCACGACAAGACTCCCCCCTTTTACGAGACTTGGACCAAAAGTTTAGTAATTTTGCTTACTTGTTGGCCAAGCTATTCCCTGTGGGATCGATACCCAACCCAGGTTGGGTTCTATATTTGCTAACGACCGCTTTACACTCCTACGAGAGCTGTAGATTGAGCGTTATCAATCAACAACTAGCTTCGAAAAATAGTTCAAAGCTCGATAAAGAGTCTCCATTAAATGAATATCTATCATATTATGGTTTGTACACAATGGTAGATTCTTTTTGAACCTCTCCCATGTCTCGTGAAGATCTTCGATTGGGAGCTGCCTAAAGTTGTTGATCTCATCCCTCAACTGTACCCTTCTTGAAGGTGAAAAGAACCTTTCTAGGAAATCCTCTTTCAACTGCCTCTAATTGGTTATAGAATTGAGCGTCAGCTCATTAAGCCACAATGTTACCTTCCTAGATAGAGACAATGGAAATAAACACAGCTGGATGGCATTCTGTCCCACCAAACAACCTCTTTAGATGAAGGAGCTGAATCATTATGCTGGTAATATTACAAAAGCCCTCACCAAAGGAGAAAGTATGAAACTAATCATCCAAAAGATATCCGAGCTAAACTATAATACTTGGTATTTATATGATTCTAGAACTAGGGTTTTAAAATTCAAAATCATATTTTATGCTTTATGGTCAACGGGTCAAGCTACAGTTCATCGCAGGTCCAACAGTCTGTCACCTGCACCATCGTTGGACCTCCTGTGTTTCCATTCTCTACTTCTTGGAAACGGGTACAGAGATGGTCCATCGTAAGGCTATTGGCCTATCGCCTGGACTGTCAGAGGACTTCTAGTGATTATGCATTTTGTATCTAGGCGATAGTTCAGACTGATGGTTTATAGAAGAGCTGACGATCTGTCGCAAGATTTCCAGAGTCTTTGACTTCTACTTTTGGTCGACGATTTAGACCGATGGTTCATCGCAAGGTCAATGGTCCATCGCATAAAATGCCGCTGCTCATTTTCTGTTATTTTGTTCAGATTGTCCAAGTTATTCTTCACACTCAGTTCTTATCCTCAATACACTAAAATACCATGTTAAACACAACAATGGCTTCTTGAAAACACCCAAATATCCTAAGAAAAACACCTAAAATATTTCGTCGAAAGCCAAAACATCAAGGTATTGAACACCAATCTAACTAGTGCTATAGGTTGGACCAAAATTTTCTAAAATTGTGGTATGTCAGTTATTTAGAGCTCCTATAATCCCCAGTTATGTATAGATTTAAGATTCTGGATGACGTTGTATTCAGTTTTCATTCATTACTGTTTATACTTGGTCTTGTCTTTAGTTTCCCATGTTTCATGCTTTCATGTTTAGCTTATACTAGTTAGTTTTACCATCTCACATACTCAGTACATTCAAAGAAATGATCAAATAATTTCCAGCCCTATATTTTCTTATAATATAGGTTCTGACTATTAGCATGTAGATCGCACTTAGTATGACTTGGTATCACATTCACCAGCAGTTTTGGTGAGTCCTCATAATTCAAGGACTAAATATATGTATTTATTTGTAGTATTATTTTAATTTATGTCAGTTGGAATTAGTTGGGGAGTGTCCCAAAAACTCATATTAATAGAGGCTTTGATCTAGATGGACAGTTAGTTAAATTTCAGCATGTTAGGTTTTGTTATATAGTTCATGCTTTGATATTCTTGTTCATCATAGTTTCTTTTACCATTATTACTAGATTACTTTTGTTTAGATTTTGTCCAGTATTTTGTTACTTCTTGAATAATTTAAGTGTTATGTCAGGCCATGGGTTAGCTTAGAGTCACTTGTGACACTAAGCATCATGTTACGACAAGGGGCAGTTTAGTATCATGACACAAAAGTTCCCAAACAACCAAACGATAAGCATTAAGGAAATATATCTCTCTCTTAGGACTTGAATAAAGCACACACTCCCAAATTATCCTTGGCACACCAGGCTAAGTTAAGTCATGGACTTAGCATAACAATCTAGGACAACATAATAAGGAGATAACCAATCCATACCGAAGAATATCAAAGTCTAGAATATCTAGGAAAATAAAATCTACCTAATTCTTATGCCCAGCAAAAGTCACGACACAAGCTCGGTGCACATAATACACCACTAAAGAGTTTCCTACAGGGTTAGATAGAAGAATAGACATGCAAGAGGCTCATTAGCAAAACCAAAATTCAAAACAAAACATGTAGAAAAATAGTTGAAATTCAATCCCAAATCAAAAAATATAGATGCATATCTAAAAACAACATGGATGATACCTTTGATAACCACATTAGAAGACTCTATCATTGGTCTGGAGGTCATAATATAGAACTATCCATGTCCACCTCCTGATTGAGTAGCTCCGTGACAACCAGTAGGAGCACCATAATGTCTACTAAAAACACTTCTAATTGAACGTCTAGCTATCACAAATGATATCAAAGTAGCCCCTAACACACGGAAGGGACAGTCTTTATCCAAATGGCCAACCTCGCCACACACATAGCAAACGCTATGGACTAACTCAATAAGAAAAGGTACGACTCATCAAGAATGACCAACCAAATATATTGAAATAGAAGACCCATGACCTGAACCATTCTAGGCTACCTAAATTGGTCTATCATGATTCCCACGAAAACCACTAGAATCTCTACCGCAAGTAGTGTATCCTCTAAACTATCCCTGATAGTGCATCCTCTTGGTGCCTCTCTAAAATCCTAAAAGACTAGACTCAGTTATCTTAGCATGATCCACTATACTCTAAAATGATGCCCCACACATCACTATCTAAATTAGAGATAGATGAAGAGAAATATCTAACCCCTTTAAAAAATGCTGAATCTACTCAGACTAGGTGGCAATGATGGCATAAGAATATCTAGAAAAGGCATGAAAAAATGCACCATACTCTATAACATTGATAAATCCCTGATTGAGATGATCAAACTCATCTCTTATCTGATCCCTCGGACTACAAGTCACAAACCTATCTAGAAAGTCCTCGGCAAACTAATCCCAAGTCATCTCTAGAGAATTATGAGTTCTGCGACTAACTAGTGAGCTCCACCAATCTCTGGTTGTACTTCTCAATTGATAAGTAGTATAAGTAACCCCATGAAACTCAACCAAACCAAGGTTATGCAATTTCTCATGATAGTTAATAAAGAACTCATAGGCATCATTGACGACGTCCAAACAATACCTCTTATTATTTAAAGATAGAACCATTGCCAAAATATAGTAACCCTACAGCGGCTGGGGTCGAACACCAAGGTAACACATGGCTTAGCAAAACTCATGTAGTTGTAGTCCATAGGAAGAACTATAAAAGTAAATGGTGGGTTTTTGTGAATTAATCTTGAGCAAGTAACTATATTGACTTTGGTTAATGCAGTCTTTAGGTCCTACATTTGGCCACTTGTTGACTTGGTATGCGCCAGGAGTTACCTTTTCAGTTCTTGTTTGATTCTTGAATATGCTTTGATCATGAAAAGTGAGAAAACATCCCGAATATCCATAATTGCTCAAAAAAATAGCCAAAACACCTTTTTCATAAATGTATAATCCAAAACATGATATCCTACAAAACTTACCCAAAATAGATCATATCAAGACAAATAATCTTAGAAACTTGTATATTTTCCTCATTTAAATGTCTAAGTGCTACATTTCTATAGAAGAAACATAAAAGAAGGTTGAACTCCTGATCTTGGAATACCATACTCAATTATAGGCACTGAAGAAGGAACAACATTCAGAGTTTAGGGAGTACCATAGGTTAAGGCCGGTACCACTGAAGGATCCACACTTAAAACTAGAGGAACACCATGTACACTCATAAAAAAAGAGTGAAATACAATTTGGAACACAATGTATGAAATATCCACTCGATAGAAAAAAAAAAAGTTTCCTGAGGATATCTTATTGCCTCTCAAAGATAGATGCGAACATTGATGTACCGATCCACAAGACTCTAATAGAAATCTTGTCTTACACTAATGAGACCAATGAACATGGTTGCTCTGATAATAATTTTTCACAACCCAAATTCCTGGTGTCATGATAACAGTTGTCACAGAAAGCCATGATAATTAAGCTTATCACTCAAACTAATGTGAAATAAGAAATAACTACCAAAATCCAATGCAAGGATTCTAGAACGAAGTCGAACTACATAGATATGATAATAGCAAAAGTACAAAACCAAAGATACCATACAATATCCCAAAACCTAGTATCATAGTGTAAGAACTACTAAATATATCCCGAATGTCAAAAGACACAATAATAGTCCGTAAAGGATGAAAATCTATCTCCGAATACAAAATAAGATTTTAGCTAGATAAGTGTCATAATTCAAACTCGGGCCTCACTGTGATGGGAATATCAAGACCACCATAGAAGGAGACCATCCCCTAGCCTTACCTCCAGAGCCCAATAGAAATAAACAGTATAAACCAACAAATTAATGATAGATAATAAAATCAAAGAAAATATAAAGAATCAAAGTAAGACATCAGTGATACCCCAATCCGGTCCATGAAAGCCTATAAACAAATAATAACAAATAAGTTGGGGCATGCCCTCGACTATGAAAAAAGAATCAAAAGGTACTATAAATGTAAGGAACCTAATGAAATGATCGGACCTTCCGACAATGTAGGCTTACCATTTTACAACTCATCAACAGGAGTACCAAACCACCTAACATTGCTCAAGAGAAATAGAGAAGTTCTCAGGACTTATATTATGAAATAATATATCATCCGGGGATCGTCAATGGGGAGAGCACTGACATGTAACTCAAGGGATAGGGATAAAATAATAAATTTACCAAAATCTAGACATAAAAAATATGCACCACATATATATACATATATATAAGAAAAGGGTCAATTAACATGATAGTTTAAGACACTAGCCTAAAATGTGTTGCTTCCTCCGTCCTAAAGATACCCATGGGCTTTATAGGTCGGACTACTTTTGTCAACAGGGCCTATTCTATGTTAGCCACATGTATTGAATAAAAGTTAAAGACACCAAGACGATAGCTATCCAAAATGCAATATGTATCTAGAAACTTGGTCATATATACCCCCAATGTCAGAAAACACGGTTTCCAGTTATGGTCCCCCTGGGACTACCCTTTTATACTGAGCTACATAATTTTCCTTAAACACAAATTAAAATAGTTTCCACAAAAACCAACCATTAACCAATGAGTCTTTTATTAAGACATTTTCCAACTTGGTATCAACATACGAATATGCTTGCAAGATAATTCAATTATTCAAAACAAGTCCATTTAACTATTAGACCCCAAAATTCCATTGAGATCCAAAACCATGGTCACCAAGGGCATTCCTAATCCATACGTATCCATTTATCCTTTAATGTAATGCAATAATTTCAAAAGATAAATCATATTATTTAGAAATCCATATTCCAAATCAAATATTACAAAGTGGGTTGAGGTTAATGATATTACTATGCCAAAACTTCATCAATTTGGTGAAACCCATGGCACCCATTTCAACCAAAATAACAAAGCACTAATTCAATCTCAAAACTATCTATTTAAAGCATGAATAATCCATTTAAAACATGAGACAAGAAATTTAAGTAATAACAACCAAAAGACCTCAAGCTAATTTTAAACCTATCAATACAAATCAAATCTATATTCAATAATTGAAGCCATTATGTAAGATTCAAGTTAAAGGAAAGAGAAATATGCCTAAACTATAGAAGAAATTGAAGATAATTTGATTTTTACAGCCTAAATAGTGAATTCCCTCTGAAACCTATGAACTTTCTTTGTTTGGGAGTTATTGAAGAGAAAAGGGATGTCTGATCTTTATAACTAAAGGAAAAAAGGTCATCTAAGTGTTTTAAAGTCATATTTGGGGAAAAGGACCAAAAATCCCCTCACCACAAGTGAAATGAAGAAAAACTATAGAAATAATGCTTAAAAGCATAACACGTCGCTGTCGCTGAGGTTATCCTCCATGCCACACTCCTACTATAAAGCATAAGTAGGATGGAATGCCATAGCTAGCCTTACTGCCCTAGGGTCCCAAAATAACCCCGAACCCTTTTCAAAAATTCCAAAAATTTCCCAAAATAATTTTTTAACATCTCTAATTATAATTCATGTCAAATTGACATTTCGCACCTGGAAGGGTGAAAAATAAAATGGTTGAATTTTTTACGGGATCTTTTACTACCCACCCACCCACCAATTTGGATTATTTATCCCCGAATGAGACGTTAGGACATTTTTGACATGATAATATAAAGAAGGCAGTCGAATCAAAAGATAGATTTAAAATGCCATAAGAGGGAAATAAAACTCATATCTTTAGCACTTTCATCACACACGGTGAATAGGAATAGGCTCTAGGCTTTCCTATTTTCTTCATCTTCCCATGTAACATCTTCTAACTTTTGATTTCTCCAAAGAACCTTCACTAAAGCTATATCCTTCGTCCTCAACCTACTAACTTTTCTATCTAATATCTGAACAAGGACTTCCACATAGGACAACAAATCCTAAACACAAACATCCTCATCATTCATCATAAAATAAGGGTCACCCACACTCTTCTTAAACATGGACATATGGAAAACGGGATGAATAAAGGCCAAACATGATGGTAAGTCTAATTCGTAAGAGATATTTCAAATTCTCCTCACAATCAGATATAAACCAACTTAATGGGGAATGAGATTACCCTTCTTCCTAAATCTCATGACTCTTTTCATAGGAGAAATCTTCAATAAAATCCAGTCACTTACTTTAAAACCCAACTCTATTTGACTCATAAATGCATAGTACTTTTTGCAACGTAGAACAATCTTAATTCTTTCTTTAATCTTCACCTTCTCCATGGATTGGTGAACCAAGTTAGGGCCGAAAATCCTGGTGTCATCCACCTCAAACCATCTGATAGGAGATCTGTACTTTCTAACATAAAGGGTCTAAAATGAGTCATTTAAAAGCTGGAATTATAACTTTTGTTGTAAGCCAACTCAATAATAGTGAAATGGTCTACCCAACTTCCTTTAAAATCAACCACATAGGCCCTTAGGATATCCTCTAACGCTTGAATAGTATGCTCTGCCTGTCCATATATTTGAGGTAAAGAGCGATGATAAGGTTTATTTGAGTATCAAAACCTTTTTTAAACGTATGCCAAAAGTGAGAAGAAAATATTGTACCTTGGTCTAAAATGATGGACAGTGGCACCCCATGCAACATAACAATCTTTTGAATGAACAACTTAGCATAATCCTCTACTAGTAGTTAGTCCTTATATGCAATAAGCTAGAAGACTTAGTCATCCTATGCACAATGACCCATATATAATCATGTTGATTGCAAGTCTATAGAATACCCATAACAAAATCCATATTATTTATCCCCCACTTCCATATGGAAATTCTATCTCCTATAAAGTACTACCTGGCCTAAAATGCTATACATTCAGTTGCAAACAAACCATACACTTATCAACAAATTTTGACATATCTCTCTTCATATTATTCCATCAATAGATTTTCTTCAAGTGATGATACATTTTGGTCAAACCCAGATGAACTGTTTATCTAAACTCATGAGCCTTAGCCTAAATTCTTTCCTACAGCCCATCAGGAACACAAAAACCTTTTTTGGTATCTCAAGATGCCATCTTCACCAATCTGGAAAGCCATAAACTTTTAATAACCCACATCATCTTTGATTTGCTTAAGTATGGGAGCTAAAACATGTTTCTCCTTGACCTTAGCAACAAGAGATGACTTATCCACATCTTAAAGAGTCACTTTTTCATCCGTAGTGTCAGAAAGACAAACTCCCAAATTAGCCATCCAGTGAATATTCTTTACTAACACACTTTTATCTTTATCAATGTTAGATATGCTATTATAGATGACCTTCTAAGAGCATCGGCGACAACATTAGCTTTACCTGGATTGTAATACAAACTGATGTCATAATCCTTAAGTAACTCAAGCCACTATCATTGCCTAATATTCTATTCCTTATATATCAACACATATTGCATGCTCTTATGGTCTGATCATAACTAAGAAATGGAGCCTAACCTTAAAAGCAAAAACTACAACCGCCAACTCTAGATTGTTACTCAAAAAGTTTTGCTCATGAACCTTAATCTTTTGGGAAGCATTGGCTAAATCCTACCATATTGTATCATCACAACTAATCCCACATAGAATGCATCATAATACACAACAAGCCCCTCAGTACCCTCATGCAGGGTAAAAACTTGAGTAGAAGTCAACTTATCCTTTAGATTTTTCAAACTACCTTCAAAAGCATCGAAGCATAAAAACATAACTTTTTTTCTCGGTAAAAAAAATCAGTGGAGAAGCTATAGATGAAAAACTTTCCAAAAACATTCTTTATTACCTAGACAAGCCCAAGAAGCTCGTAATATTTGTAGGAGTCTTGGGTTTATCCCATTTCTTACTTGCCTTAACTTTCTGTGGATCTATCTTGATCCCTTCAAAAGAAAAAACATGCCCAAAAAAAGTCACAGAACTTAGCCAAAATTCATACAAAGAAAAATTTCGATGCAATTTTTGGTTCTTAAGAGTTTGCAAAACAATTCAATAGTTATTGACATGATCCTCCTCACTTTTGTAGTACACCAAGATGTCATCAATGAAGACTATAACAAACAAATTCAAAAACTACATGAACAACTGATTTATAAAATCCATGAAAGTAGTCAGAACATTAGTCAACCTAAATAACATAACCAAAAACTCATTATTGCACATATCGGGTCAAAAGCAGACTTAGGAATATCAACCTCCAAAATTTTCAATTGGTGATAGCCTAAACGGAGATCAATTTTACAAAAACACCTACCACCTTAAAGCTGGTCAAAAAGGTAGTCAATCCTAGAAAGAAGATACTTATTCATCACCATGACCTTATTCATCTAATGATAATCTATACACATCTGAATTGACTCATTTTTCTTTCACATAAAGAGCAAAGGAGCACCCCACAAAGAAATAATGTGATAGATGAAACCCTTATCAAAATGATCTTTTAGCTAATCTTTTACATCCTTTAGTTAAGACAAATCCATTCTACTAAGAGAAATGGAAATATGACAGGTATCAAGTAGAAGGTTAACTCCAAAATCTATTTTGCTATCGGGAGGCATTCCATGTAGATCATCAGGAAAAGTTGTGCTGATCAAGCATGTCCTACAGAGCATCCCTATATATTGTTTATCAGTGATGAAACCACCCTTTAAGGTGTTGAATACTCTCCAATGAATGCTAGCTTGATTTTCATGGAGTAGTAAAATTGGAGAAAAGGGAAGACATTATGTAAAATGGTAAACAATTTATTTACTATAAGAGGAGGGTAGGTTGGGATTTAAAAGGATTGATGATATCTCTATGGATTTATTCTATAAACTTCGGTGTATTTTCAGGACTACAAAGTCAATATGGAAGGAATATATGTTCAAAAAATATTGCGAAAAGGAGTATCCAAAACTAGTAATGTGGAAAACATGTGTAGGTGGATCACAAGTGTGGAAGAAGATACTAATAGCCAGATATTTGGTGGAATATCTAATTGTATGGCAAGTGAACCAAGGAAATTCTGACATCTGGTTAGATAACTGGACTGGGCAAGGAGATCTTTATTCCATAATAGAAGAAGGTGATAAGGAGCAAGGACAGTATAAGCAGGAAAAGGACTTGGTAAGAGAAGGTACTTGGGATGAACAACTGATTAGAACATTATTCACATAGGAGATGAAAGATCATATTATTAACAAAGTGATTCCACCATAAGATGAATAGAATGATTGGCCCATATGGAACATTAAACCAATAGTTTTTTTTTTACAGTCAAATCATTAGGGAAGTAAATAAGGAATAGGGAAAGCATAGACAATATATTCAAGTGAATATGGGTGAAAGGTTTACCTTTTAAGATAAGCTTTTTCATGTGGACATTGCGGAAAAGGAGAATTCCAGTAGATGACATAGTAAAGAGATGGGGGATGCAAGGTCTATCTAAATGCTGGTGTTATGATGAGCCAGAAGTAGAGACACTTTCTCATGTCTTCAGGAACTCTTTTTATGCTAACAGGGCCTATAAATACTTTTCGTCTTCTGTAGGTATATATATTAAGAACTTGACTCTAAGAGGAATAATTCTAAGATAGTGGAATGCTGAAGTAAAACAGAGAGAACAACCATACTATTTTCCTCTACCTGGCATTAATCTTTGGGAGTTGTAGGGGACAAGGAATAGAAAGAAACATTACAACAAGGAAACTAAAGGATTGAGGATCTTATCTAATGTTTCAAAGAATTCGAGAATGTTGTTGAAGGTTAGAAAGCCAACAATGGAATTTCCAAATGCATGGCCACACATAATTAAAGAGTTTGGCAAGCTGAAAACAAAATTGAAGGCTATTACAGTCGTATGGAAGGTACCAGAGGAGGGATAGGTAAAATACAACACAGATGGAACTGTTTGAAGAAAAGAAAGAGGAAGATCATCTGCATTTTGTTTGAAAAATGACAATGGAGATATCTTATTTGCTAAAAGAGAACCACATCACTATACAGGTAGTATGCAAGAAGAGGCTAATGCAATCATATATGTAGTGAAGCATTGTACACAACCACAGCACAATAAGGTCATTATTAAGATAGACTCACTACTCATGCAGAAGGTGTTAATAGGTGAATGGAATTGCCCATGGAATATAGCACACACAGTCAAACAGATTCACAAATTCATGCAAAACAAGCAAGTACAATATCAACATATCTATAGGAAGGGCAACCAATTAGATGATCATCTTGCTAACTTAGCCATAGATACAGGTGCTTTCACCATTGCAAGTTACCAGAAATTAGAGAAAAAAAGGAAAAACCATATTAAAAAGTGGAAAATGGCAGAGTCCATACTTGAGGATCATACCAGCCAAATGATAAGGGGCAGGGGGAAATTTAAGTTAAATAGTTTACGTGCAACTTATATACTGAAGTTAGTAGCATCAAAAAAGTGCATGTACTACTCCTACGCTATTAAAGCCAACAAAAAAGACTCTCAGCACCATGGGAGGGTCGATGGGTCAGATGGAACCTTATAAACCTGAGATAGAGGCGCCTATCCAAATACTCGTGGGTCCAAGCAACTAACTTTATTCATCCCTACCATATCTATAGGCCATATGGAAGAGAAGGTAAAGTTAAGCCAAACAGATCCAGAAAAAATAATGGGAGACAAGAAGAGAATAACATACTCGAATGTTATAGTCCAACAAAGAAGACTAGATCCCTCTTAGCTGCACAAAAATCTTCACACTTTCCCATCTATTAGAGAACACAACTATAATAAGAGAAACATCATTACTCAGTTGAACAGGGAAATCAAAGAGCTAATAATAATGGAAGAGTCAATACTTAATTTTTCATGTTGAATGCAAGAAGAAATAAAGATGATGAGTCACAATATTGATCACCTAATGCAACATCAGAATGAAACTCAAATTTGAGAAAGGGAGCACCATTGTAGAAGAAGGCAGAGACAAGATGAAGATTAGGAAACTAGACTATTTTTGGAAATTCTACTCTTTGTATTTGTTAATAAGGTGGATACGGGTTGGGCCGAGTCATGTGAATAGTGATAGGTTGTTGTTTTACTGTATGATGGTTTGTCCATTAAGTCATGATTATTAATAAAATACAAAATTAAACAAAAGAAATATTTTTATTATTATATTCAAACTACTATGTTCATGTTGAGCACTTATTAGTATAGTACCATATCATGTTAGACCCATAATAATACTAGTGTCATTTAGTTGGGAGTTGTATTTAGCACCGAGCAAACCTAGGGATGGGGGCTCAACCGCCAGTTAGGATAGGTCCTTAGTACCAGTCCCTAATTTCTAAAAATATGTATCCATCGTGGGATTGTGATATATCACCCACTAGTTTATCACTGACACTCTCTTACAGGTCACCCACCAAATTAGGACTGACTCCCTAGTTCTTCTAGACATAAACTTAGTAGATCCACACTGCTATGTGTTAGTACTCGTGGCAAGTTACAGACACCCTTCAAAATGGGGTTACAGGTTGGACCTCGATTAGCTTAATTTGGGGCATGTCTATTACATGATAGTTCCAATAGTTCAGTCAATATTCAATCTATAAAAGTTTAGGTTTACTTGACCAAGTAATTAGATTTTTAGTTATTCAGATATCAGTTATTCCATTTTTGGATCATTCAAGTACATGCTTTACATGGTCTAGCATTCTCTGTTTTACATGTTCATGCATCCATGTTCAGTTGCCATATGAATTTCAGTTAGTCATTACCTCACGTACCAGTACATCAAAGTACTGATTGTACACTTTTCTATTGTGTAATGTTGTGTTATAACATAGTTTTAGATGTATAGTTTCCCAATCATCCCTAAAGAGCTCAGCAGTTTCTCAGTAGAAATAGCGGTGTGTCCTCATCCATCGAGGGCGTGAGATGTAATTTAAGTCAATTCAGTATTTCATTATGATTTATTTAGTTGGAGTTTGTTTAGGGTTTGTCCTATTAACTTCATATGTTTTAGAGGCTTTCAGATAGATAGTCTAGTTTTTAGTGTTTATCAGATACTTCAGACATATCTCTTTTTATATTTTAGTATTTAGATTGGCAGTACCTTATTGGTTTATCTTCCACACATGTTATTTTACTTTTATTTCATTTAATGCTCATAGCAGGTATAAGACCATAGGTTAGCTTGGGGTCACTTGTAGCTTGAAGCACCGTGTCGAAACTAGGGGGTAGCCTCAGGTCGTGAAAGCCTTTCTCCCATCTCTACATACTTTCTTTTATCATCCTCCACCTATTACATATAAACCACCAACTTAGATATGTTTATATCATTATTTAGTATGGCATCCTGATACTCAAATGCAAAATAATAGGACAAACCAAAAAAAAATCCTCATTTTAGACCTCAATTAGATACCAGCTCTAGATCATAGTGGAATAACTATTGGAATTTCAGTGCTTACACTTTAACACGTATCTTTCCCTATTTCATATTAATAAACTCTTCAGCCTTAGATGTTCTCAACTTTTGAGGAAAGAAGTAATCAAGAAAGGAACCTCAAAACTCATCCCATATCACCGGCTCAGCACAATTAATCCTCATTTCTTCCAACTCCTCATACCACTAGGTAGCTACATCCTTCAGCTGATAAGTAACAAACTCTACACCTTCTTCATCAATATCATTTATCACCCTAAAAATATTCTCCATAACATCGATAAATCCCCATCCTTAGAGCCTGTAGAGGTTGGGGGATTCAACTTTATAGACTGACAAACCCTGGTGATCTCAAATGAACTAGCAACAGGACCAATATGATCAAATCGATTAGACAATGATGCAACAAACTGAGCAAACATATCGATAGACCAATAGAACTAAAAATTCAAGGTATCTCTCTACATTGACTGGTCATATGAATAACCAGCTCAAAAAGACTGAAGCAAACTAGTTGGAACTAATAAAACCCTAAGTGGCATTGATTAGCCAGGGAAGGTAACATAGACCATGTTTTCACTTCATGAACAAGGAAAATTCCTTCAATATTTTCCTGACATAGGAAAAAGGTTCCAATAAAGTTTCGATGACCTTCAGATCATCGGGGAGGCATGAGCCAAAATATTAGTAACCCTAGAGTTAGAGAAGTTTCATAGAAAATAGACTCTATAGCCCAAAAAAGAATACAAGAATGGAAAACATTTCTAAATGCCTTGTACCCCCTTACACACCTGTCAAACAAACTCATCTTTATACAGCTTTGGGGATACCCAGCGACCCTAAATTTGAATCTAATACCAATTTTGTCACAACCCAAACTTGGGCCTAGTCATGACGGGCATCTCAATAACTTCATAGGTTGAAGACAACCGCCTTACCCTAACCTCTATCGCACAACATAATTAAATAGTTAAAGCTAGCCTAATCAATGATAGTTAAATAAAACCAAAGAAAATCTGATGATTCAAAGTATGACATCAATGACATCCCAATCCTGTTCATGAAAACCTCTAAACCAAAAATACCAAATAAGTTAGAGCATACCCCAACTATAATAAAAGAATCTAAAAGTACTTTAATTATAAGGATCTTAATGAAAAGATCAGTCCATCCAAGGGATGGAGGCTTGCCACTTCACAACTTATCAATAGAAGTACCAAACAACCTAAGGATGCATAGGAGCAATAGAAAAGTCTTTAGAACCTACAACATTAAATAATGTAGCATTCGAGGATGGTAAATGAGGAAAGCACTGGTATGTAACTCAAAGGATAGGGATAAAATAATGGACTTACCAACATCCAGTCATAAACAACATACACCATATTTATATAAATTTGTATAGGATTTCGGGATAGGAAAAAGGGTCAATTAAGATGATATTTTAAAACATTAGCCTAAACTATGTAGCTTGCTCCATCCTAAGGCCATCCATGGGCTATATAGGTTAGACTCTCCCTCCTAGAAGGTTCTGGGTCTATGTTAGCCATATATACAAAGGAAAGGCAAAATATACCAAAGTGATAGCCGTCCAAAATATAATATGTATCAAGACATATGGTCATAGAGACACCCAATATCAACAAATGTGGCTTCCAGTAATAGTCCCTACAGGATTACACCTTTGCGGTGAGTTACACAATTTTCTATAAGCCCAAATTAAAATAACTTGTACATTAACCAACTATTAAGCTAAGAGTCCTTTATTAAAGCATTTTCCAACATGGTATCATCATACAAATATGCTTGCAAGCTAATTGAATTATGCTCAACCAATCCATCTAACTATTAGACTCCCAAGATCCACTAAAATCTAAAACTATGGCCACTAAGGGAATTCCAAATCTATTCTTATTCATGCATCCTTTAATGCAATGCGATAATTTAAGAAATAAATTAAATTATGTAAAAATCCATAATCAATCAAGATAACAGAGTAGGTAGAGGTTAATGCCATTACTATGACAAAAATTCTTCAATTTGGTAAAAGATATGTCACCCATTTCAACCATAATCACAATGCACCAATTCAGTCCAAAATCATATATTTAATGTATGAATAATCGAATAAAACTGGAACAAGTAATTCAATTAATTATATAAAAAAATCCTGAACCTAATTTCAAACCCATCAATTCAAATCATATGAATATTTAACAAATTGATGCCATAATGTAAGATTCAAGTTAAGAAAAGAGTAACATGCCTTAAATATAGAAAACATTAAAGTGAATTTGAAGTTTAGATCTAGAATGGTAAAACCCTTGAACTTTCTTAGTTTGGGAGTTATTAAAGAGAAGGGATGTTTGATCATGATAACTAAAGAAAAAGGGAATTCTAAGTTTTTTAAAGGCATTTTATGAGGAATGGACCAAAAGTCCCTCTCCCCTAGAGAACAAACAAAAACTAGATGAAAAATTCATAGCAGCATAGAACACTACTATTGCTGAGGTAGCCTCTATGCCACGCTCTTATCGTGGAGCCTAAGTTGCATGGAACACTACTATACAAATGCTCACTACCTAGGGGTCTCAAAATGACCCCAAAAACGTTCCAAAAATTTCAAAACTTTCCCAAGATATCCTTTTAACACCTTTAAGATTAATTAAATTCAAAAATTGATGTTTCACCGCTAGCAGGGTCAAAAATAAAATGGTTAAATTTTTTATAGGGTCTTACAATAAGAAGTAGTAGGTCGACTCTGGAAGCATAGATCAACCCTTAATATGAATACACACTAGACAACGACTGAATCAACTATCATCGGACTAACTCACACTTGGATCTAATGATGATTATGTGATGTGATGTGATGTACAAATGCACAACCTCCTTATATACCTACCTAGTTGTGCTCCCGAGGTAGGATATATGAGGTGTTTATCAACCCATATACATCCAATATCCAGTACCAATATCCATAGTCAGTGTTTTCAGTATCTCCATAGTGGTACTAATATTTCACAAGTGCATATAATATAAGGATGCAATGCCCACAACCAACTAGAGCGAGAATTTCTAAAGCCTACCAATATACCAACTATGTGAGCCAAAATCCTCTCACTATGCCAACAAATCATGAATCCAATGTAACAATATGATCAAGTGAGGAATACACAACAATATACCATTGATACCATATAATCAATTTAGGATTTTCACCAAAGAAATACCACCAAATATACAGACATAAGGCCAGTAACATCATACAAGACCCCATATCTTCACATATAGCAGATAATGTCTCAATATATCATATATATCCTATATGTTCAAAATAAAAAATTAATATTTATTTCCATGATTGGTTACCACACTATTAATATGGTTTTATATCAATATTAATTACGTATCCCAGTTTGAATAAAGTTAAGTAATACCTTATCACAAATGTCATAAATAGGTACAAAAGCACCTTAACAGTGAGCTTCTATCTCACTAATAGATCCAAAATAAACTAAAGTACATAAATATAGAATATAAGTATTAAAACAAAGCTAAAAATACTCATATTATCATGTATTGGGTGGGGCTCAACACGAAAATCCAAAATGGATTTTTGAAAATGAGGGGTAAAACTTGAATGTTAGTTCAAAAATATATTTCCTATAATTAAAGAACTCAAATAAGAAAACTCAAGTGAACACAAGTTGAAAATTAGTGTTTAGATCAAGAAATTGTTAATTTACGCCGTTTGGGCTAAATCTCTGAATTCCACTCTCGAAACCAAGTTTTAACAAGGTTTGAATAATATGAATTAACGAAAAGCGATTGAAATAAAATTTTAAGCCTACCGAATATTAACAACAGAATAATTATATGCTATAGAAATTTAGCACATTCTACACATAAAACTATGAAAATATGCAAGTTTCTTAGAATGTTTTGTTATTTATGATGAATTATGGGTGTATTTTCAGGAAACTAGGTTTTGGATGCAATTTTGAAGAAATATAATTAAAGTAAATTCCTTAGGTAAATACTTAGTGTCATTCATACCAAGTGTATGTGATCAAAGAATGTTGAGAAACTAAAAGTCTAAAGACAAAGCTACAGGGAAAAGCAAGAACATCCATATACTAAGTCAATATACAGTTCATATGTTCAACATACAGTACATATGTTGACTTAGTCCATAAAAGAATGCAAAAATCTAGATATTTTATGATCCAGGATTCATGGGTGGCAGCAGACAAAGTCCAACATACAGTCCATATGTTAAACATACGATCCGCATGTTGACATAGTCAGTAGCCATTGACTTTGTTTTTCCTTTTTTATTTTAAAATTGATTTTTAGGGTTTCCATGTATTGTATAAATACACTAATGATGTTTTGTATTAAGTTTAAGAACTCTTTATACTTAAAAACATATATTCTAATTTTGAGATACGTCTTTAGTCTTACAATTATTTTGTATTAATTTTGGTTGTTAATTAAGTTAAAGCTTTGGGATTTTAGATGTTTATTATTGTGTGATTGTTGAATGATTTAAAATATAATTTGATTTAATTGTTACACAAACATGAGTGGCTAATCTTCCTTAGATTGGGTTGTGGGAACCCTGACTACATAATGAAGTAAGAGAAGAGTTCAATCCTTTCTAGACTATTGTTACTATATGTATTGGGGTTTTATTAGCTATAATTGATTTCTTAAAAGGTGCACATGTTAGGATCAAGCCTGTTCTCACTACTAATCTGAGAGGGAGGTAGATATTTGGAAAAAATAATCACAATGGTGAATTGGGGTTAATTGCTGAACTAAGCTTATTTGTACTATCTTTTAAGCCAGTTAACTCTGATCTACTAAACTTGAGAAAGGGAGGAGATAGTTGTAATTGGGTCTAAGGTAAGGGTTAGTAAGGCAACCCTTTGAGATTGTGAGGATATGAGTGAAATTTATTAAATAGTTTTAAAAGGCGGTTGGTGGTACCTATCTTACCATACTCTACATGTACAACAGCTATATAGTTGGGTTGAGAATGAGAAGCTTACTGAGTTAGAAGATAGGGGGAACATAGCTCGAGTGTTCATCTATGACTAAATTACCACCAAAAAAATATTAGTTAATTGATATCGTCACTTCAAACTCCTCATTTACTTTTTAGTTTTACCTATGGACTATAGTAGTTAAGACCAACAATTCCATGTATACCTTTGGAATTTGACCTAGACCTTTGTAGGGTTACTATATTTTGACAATGATTGCATAATATTTAGATTAAGGTGTAGCTTGGGCGTTATCAAATTTTAGTGTCACTGCCAGCGAGAATAGTGTTGAGTTATGAATTGAGGTCGTTACAGTCATCAAGTTTTTTATTTGTTATTCTTAGTTGGGTATATGTCGGTGTATTCCTAGCACACAAAATAGAGGAAATCCCTTACTCTTACTAAATATTAATCCAGAGAGGATCCTAAAAATACCTAGTAGAATGACAGAGCCAAAATGAGATGACATTCCTTAAGCGGTTCATGATGATGAATACCAAGTGCCTCTCCTTTCTCCCGAAGGAGTTTAGGACATTGGTGACCAGTAAACAGAGGTGTTTTCCCATAAATAAAAATTTAAGGAGAAAATAAGATGCTTAATGTATAAACAAAGAGGAAAAGTTACCAGTCCAGAGATAGGAAGTAGACTGCCGACAAGTACCCGATAGTAATCAAAATAGAGTTAGAGGTGGTCGTGCTCAAGTGATCTCTCTGTACAAATATTTAAAACCACATAAAAATAATGAAGAGGATCTGGTATATGTTGATCCAGCAAAAACGAGACATTCCTTCTTGTTTTCCCTCAGGATCTAAGTTTAATATATCTAGTGCTATGATCCAGCTCTTATGCTTGAATGGTGTATTTGCAGGGTTGCCTATAGACGATGTAAACATGTATCTGGCCAATGTTACTAGAATTTATACTTATTATACAAATCCAGGGGTAAATAAGGAGGCACTTAGACTGAGGTTATTCCCCTTCTAGCTTACAAAAGAAGCATCATCATGGTTGGGGAAACGTCCAAGAGGATCCATCCCTACGTGGAATGAGTTGCGCAGGAAATTCTTTAATAGGTTTTTTCCACCATCAAGAACGTTGTATATTAAAGAAAATATTTATAATTTAATGCATCTATAGTCAGAATCTATGTATAAGGCTTGGTTCAAGTTCAAGAAAAAGCTAAGTATGGTGCCCAACCATAGGACTTTAGGGATGGCCTTATTAGATATATTCTACAGATCCCTGACTATCATATCCAGAGCCATGGAAAACACCATTTTGGAGGACCTATTATGAGGCAATTCTGGGAGGTAGCTTTGGATCTCGTAGATAAGATCTCTCTCACTAAAAGAGGCTGGCGAACTCAGGAGGCTAAGAGGGGGTCTGGCTCTTATGATAGCGGTACCTCCTATGAATAGAAAGTACTTGATAATTTAGTAGTGTAAGAAATTATTCTAGTAATAACTGATATTGGGTTACTAGAAATGAAATTTGTAGCAGCAAGTTTTGAGAAAGTGAAAGAAGGAAGAGTACAGGGTTCATCTTCCAAAGTTTATGAGTCAGAGTTAGAAGAGGAACCAAAATATCTGGATTATCAGCTGGTAGGTTTCCCAGCCTTAGGGATAGTAAACCATGGTCAAAACTATTATGATAGATACTAAGATCATAGTCGAGAGAAAGAGGGGGACTGGAGGAAAAAGGCTGATTATAGAGAGCTAGGAGACAGGTACATTCCACCAGGCAGCCGGGATATAGAATAAAGTATAGAGGCGATGCTGACCATGCTCGCCAAGGGATTTTACATCCTTTTGATTTCCTTTTTAAATGCCTCACTGGATTGATGCAAGCTATGAATGTCCTCCTCCAATGTAGTTACCTAATCCGAAAGTGTTTGAAGTATTTCTTCAAAACCACTGTACCTGACATGTTGTTCTTCCTTTATTTCATCATGAGATGTATCAAACTAATAAGAAGAACTAGCATTTAGGTTAGCATACCAATGGGGTGGGGCATTTGGTCAATTACTCTAATGCCCAACCTAATCACCACACAAAGAAAAATAACACTCCCAATAGGATCAAGATAGGGTACACATCTCTTTATGGGGAGCATAACTACAATCTCACAGAAAGCTAGGTCTGTTACAATATGGACATGGATCTTCCAGATAGGATTTCCAACAACAAAAATAATATTTATCCCACGATCCCATAGTGACAAGTAAACAAAAATAAAAATCTGCCTAACACAAGAAACAAAAGAAAATCACATATAAATATTTACAAGTTTGAATACAAGCAAGTAGACTAATACTTTAAACTAACTTAATATACCAAATTGTTTCCTTGCAACGATGCCTTTTTTCATAATGCTCAACTTAAACATCAATTTAAGTGTAAGGCGTTCATCGTCACTATTATTACCCAACTAAGAGTTGGGATCAAATCCATGAGGAACAATGTGAGTGGATATTGAACAAATTTGAAGCTAAAGTTACCTGTTAGATTAAAACCTAAGGTCTAAGCATTAATAGGTATGGGTTTAGAAGTTTCAAATAGATGATTACCGTTCAAGTTTTAAAGGACTAACTCGCGGCTACGAATAATTAGAGTATAAAAAATTTGAACCAGATTTTGTGGTTATGTTTTACGGGGGGCAACTAGTATGTGAGTGCATGAAAATCAACTTTAACTCTTATTTAAAACATGTGTGGGTAAGTTTGGTTATTGAATTAGATACTAGCCTTTTAATAAAGTATCGAACTTCCACCCACTAATTCTTTCAAAAACCAAGTTGGAATGGTCAGTTGCTTACCAAAAACACTCAATTTGTCATCCCTATTTCTAGGATCCTTCCTAAGATATAGAAATTCCATAATTTATCCTTTTTTCAAAGACAACCAAAAGGGAATAACTATTATCTATCTTATTATTAACAAATTCTAATGTGACCTACATTCCTCTCTCAAGGGAAATGTAGGATCTAGATTACCCATAGCCTTTTTTCAAGGATGATGTGGGGATTTAAGAAATTTGAGGTTTTGACTAATAGATTCCATTTTAAAATCAATCATTTGTAAAACCCAATAACATCAACTAAACATTGAAGCTAACAATCATAACCTACACACTCTTTCACCCCATTCAAACATAACCCCAAGAGAAAGAACTTCCTATAAATAGGATTAATTATCAAGGATATAACCATAATCTCCATCAATTACACTTATTGAAAAATTAAGAAAATACAATTTGCAAGTTTTAGGATTCAACAATATTCAACCAAAATTGCCAATCCTTCACTTGAAAGCTAATCTAATGTATTCTTCACTCAAAAATTAGTATAATAGTTGTCTTCTCAAAAGTAGAAACTAGAATGGCAGTCCAAAAAATTTGGGGTCTCATTTATGAGATATGGTTTAAAATCCTTAAGGGAATTAGGGATGACTTTATGAATTTACAATTCTTCCCATAGGCTATATTCCCACTACGCCGCGATCATGGGAGCTTGTCCATGATGGCAGCTACTATGATCGCGGTCAAAATATGCTACAAAATATATTAACCTATCTTGACAAGTTGCGATAGCATCTCTCAGACCGCGATCACTGTGACTGAGGCTTGTTTCAGCTCTAGTCTTCTAGATACACTTCTTTGTCTCTTTTGATCCTTTTTAGTGCATGTCCAGATCTTTGTATCTCATAACCTATTACCTTTAAAATATGGATATTAGTTAATTTAATCACACATGTCTCATTTATGAATTTAAATCATGGTAATGTCCACTAATGATGAGTAAAATTGAGTAATAAATTCACTACTCATCATTTTTTAGCAGACATAGATTGATTTACTAGGGTTGGTTGGAGCAGCACAACTACAAGCATGTTTTGATCGATATCAGCTTAGGTGGATGGCCACATCCCTACGTACTTATAGCCTGGTATTGGTGTGGAAATTCTAAATGTTATACTAGGCTACTATAATCTTGACTATGCTCTGAAGGGCTGTTTTAATGCATGATGGCAGCCCCATCTTGAGAAGACACTAGTTAAAGGGGTTATGGTTGATATTCCAACGGAAGCCATCCATTGTGTCTTCTTTGGGCCAGATTATATTACACTAGAATTCATAAAAGAGTGCGATTACAAAATATGAGTTGTATAGTATATATATATAATGAGATATGTTGATCAACATAGCAAGAAAGTGGAGAAAATGGGATAGATCAATGGATACATTTCACCTCTAGGTGATGAGACATCGTGGCATGAGAGGCACGCTATAATAAAGAAGGAAACATTGAATTCTGTTGCAAATTTTTTGTGGTTGTTAGTTAGATTAAAATTATGTCTGACTACTTTGAAAAATATGTTGATGTGGGATGGAGTTACTCTAGTTTCCAGCATGGCAGCCAGGTATGATATTAACTTTTTAGACATTATCTAGTGTGAGATTAAAGAGAGATATTTTGGTGTGATGATGACTTTACCTTTCCTATGCCTTATTCAAAAACTTTTTGAAGAGGTTGGTGTGCCTGAGATATCGGGAGGTGATTAGAGAGTATAGGCAACAGCCAGAGTACAGACTAGGTTGATAAAGAATTCGGCACATACGCCTACTGTAGTACCTCTGGCCTAGTCTAAAGCCTTATCAACACTTATAAAGACTATTGAGATGGACGAAGGTGGTGTAGGAGTTAGCATAGATCATTAGATAGGGGAGCATAAAGAGGCCCCCGAGTTTAGTACTCGGGGTAAGAGGACCCCAGCCATGCCTTCCAATTAAGAGTTAGAGGGTACATCTCCAGTGCCCTCTTGCTCATCCACTACAGCTACAGCTACAAGTATAACAATTGTATCCCATGAGTTCTTGTAGAGCTTAGTGGAAAGTCAAAGAGGATGCTTAGTTTTGTATTATTTAGACCAAGGTGGATACTCTATAAGAGCAAATCCAACCATGGGTTCGAACTAGACTAGAGACGATAGAGGCTAGATTGGATGTTGCACATGGAGTCTTTATTTCATAGTTATGTGCTAAATTATAGGAATATGTTAATGCTTTTGATACGTGTGTAGTATCCAGTTTGTAGAAATAAAGATGTCGGATCTAGCCCATATGAGAGAGGAGGTGGATACCTTAAGATAAAAAGTATGCTCTCTCACAGAGAGCCATATCATAATCACTCCACTAGTCATAGCCCCATTGGTTCAGATATCACCTTTGTGTGAGCCTAAAAACTATGATTTATTTACATAAGATGATGACGAGGTCTTGGTATGTTGAACCTAAAGAGGACATATGGGGGATCTACAGGATCCCAATATTTTATATGACTAGGCTAAACAAATGGATAAATATGATTCGGTGGAGTCTGTAGTTGCTGAGACGCAGGGAAATGCTGAGATAGCAGTAGGTGCATTCTCTAGTAGTTTACCTCCTCTACCACTGCCTCAGCCATTGATTATACCCCTATCTAAGGATGGTCATGGCACAGATGCCTAGTGCATCAAAGGTATATCTTCATTCCCTTTATTTTATATTAATTGAGCGAAGGAAATTGTATCGTGCTTTAGCTACGGGTGGGGTATATCATTGCCATTGTGGGTTTATGTTGTCGTGCTTTTTTTCCTATCGAGCGTGGCATAATTGTATAATTGATATGTCTAGGGTAAATTTTTTGTTGTATCATGTTGTATTTTTGTTTAATTAGGATATTTTTAAGTATTTATGACAGTTTATGTTTTTGATTAATTTTTGAGAAATATGATACCCCTCTAAATTTTTGTTTTACAATTGTGTAAATGTATATATGTGTAAGCATTGGGGATCTTATTATGGCATTAGGATTAGGGACATTATAATCATTTTCTAATAATTTCTTAAATCGGATAGGTAGTAGCTTGAGATACTGACTCCGTGCAATGTGTGCTTGAGATGCTAGTTAGTTTCCTTTGTGTGTTAAATCTAGAACTTGCTCAGTTAGTCTTTCCTAGGTTGTATGATAGTAGGTTAGGAATGGATCAAAGTTTGTTTTTGAAGTTATCCCACTTTTAGGCTAAATGACCTTCCATGTGTGAATTCTATCCGTTGATTCCTAAGTTTGAGACCTATAGCCTATTTTTCTCATAACACTTTCACCTTCCTATTTGTCTTATATAATTTATTTTGGCCCATTCTTTGTTGGATATTATGTCACGACCCGAGGCTACCACCTAGTCATAACACGGTGCTTAGAACCTCAAATGATCCCAAGCTAACCCATGTACTTGCATGATACTTGAGAAACTGATGTATAATGTAAATAAAAACTAGATTTACTAAATGGAAACATAATCACAAGAAAGTCTAAATAAATAAGATACTGTAATAGTTTACATCATGATTAATCTGATGAAAGAACATAAATTACATGAAGGACTACGAATGACCATCTATGAATCCTCTACTTTACTGACTATCGATAGCTGGGACATATCTCACACTATTACTAATCAATACATTTAATACATGAACTGTAATGTACTAGAGTCCCCGAAATAAGGGAACTTATAACTTGCTAGATGAATGAGGAGAAATGTCTAACCCCGGTGTGTGGATTACATTTTTTAACTACATTATGAAGGAATGTAGCCACAAACGTATATATGCTGGCAATATACTTGAATTTACTAAGTATATGGAGACATGCACTAAATCATGGAAATATTCAAAACATAATTTACAGCTTTGTATATAATTTATTTATTGAAATATGCATTTAAAATATGGTTTTACATGAAAATGATAACTTATTGTGAGATTTATAAATCTTGAGCTAATAATAATTCTATAAGTTAGGAAATGGCAGAAACATGAATATTATATTTAAATCTCATGGAAAGTTGAACATGCTGTAAAACTGAACTGAGGACAATGTATGGATATTGAGCATGAAAATATGAATATGTAAAACTGAGAATGCAAGACCAACTATAGCATATACTGACATGATCTGAATAACATGAATAATCTATAAAATTGAGCGTATAATTACTAAAATCAGATTACTTGTTCAAGCTAACCTGAACTGAGATAAATTGAATACTAACTGAAACTGTGGGAGCTATCATGTTACCAGCATAAACCATGTGACCTATCATGGAGTCCAACGTCTGACCCATATTGAGGAAGGTTGTTCTATACTTTCCATCGGAGTAGAATCTGATATGGAGTGATCATTGGGCAAGGGGAAACACTCTCTGGAGAGGCCCCTAAGCCTATGGTGGCACATAGTTTCTTGGGAAATAAGATGGGCTTAACCCATACTTCCCACTCATTGCTAAATCCTACTCCAAACTGAAAAACGCTGAAATACTAACTATTGCATGCACAGATAACTTATAAGCTCAGGTCAAGGTATTTTGAAACAAGTGTACATTCAAATTATGAAGTAATTATAAACATGTAAACTTATAGTGGCAATATAATCATAAAAAAATGAGTTTCACAATAAAATCATAAGTTGATCGACTCATTATTTGAAAGTTCTTAAATGCAAGTAAACATGAAGATATCGGGTGTTTATAGCACTGAATGATTAACAAATGTCAATAACAACACTTTCAACAGTGACATAAAATCATAATTCAAAGAAACAAAACATAAGACATTTAAATAGTCTGTTAAATTTCATGATTGTAAAAATGGGAATGAGTTAGCCTTCGGAAAATATCATGTTTATACAGTTTAAAGTTTAATTTGAGAATTTTGACATAATGTTAATTTAACATGATATAGGGTTTTAGTACTTCAAACATGTAGGATTATGATTTTCATAGAGTAAAACTATTAGCATAACTTGTATGTAAAACAATGAGGAAACACTGAGGAATTTCATGATTTACATTGAAATTTATCATAAACTATAGTATAATTTGTAATTTAACCAAAAAGAGGTTTTTTGTGCTTAATAGGTGAAAGGAACCTGTTGATCAATACCCCAAATACCTTAATTAGATGACCTCTTTTAGAAATCTTGAAATAAGAACTTGAATTCCTGAATTCTTAAGAAAAGAATCTTTAATTTTTTTCTTGGGGAGAAGAGAAGGGTTTTGAATTGTGTATTGAATGTTTCGGGGTTAAGAACATGGTATTAATGTATTTTAAGAACCCTTAATTCTAATAAGAATGATTAGAAATGGTTTAGGGGTATGCAAAGACTTCAACACCCTTAAACTGATTTAAAACGGAGCAATTTTGTCACTTTGATTTTGCTGGCTAGTACACAGCCAAAGCACACCTGAGGTTGTGGGTGCATGCCAAAATCACAACCTATCCAATGGCTATTTTCATGTGTCATGCGATGCACATCCTTAACATGGTCATAACGTTTCCCTCGGGTATCGTATTAAGGTAATATTGGTATTGTTGGAAAGCTAATTCAATTTTATACAATTTGGTGGGTCTTGAGATATAAAATTCTACATATGTAAAGAGTTATACACGTTTAAAGATTACCCACACCTAATAAAAGGCCCTTAGATCAACTTTGCTATAAGTTATTCCTATGAAAATTTTTCCACATCATAATCACTCTTCATACTAGGCTAAGTATCACGACACACGTATTTAAATATAAATCATGGAATGAGATATTACACACATAGGAACAATGGTTAGATTTCTAGATAAAAAATATGTGGTATTACATTGTGTCCCCTTGGAATCATTCTTCCTTGAATGATGGGTAGGAACTTATTCAAACTTTAGAAGTATGGAATAAGGTACACATGACATGTCTGCTAATGAAGGATCTACTGAGCTAAAACATGAAAACTTCTATCATAAAACTAATTTCTGAGATGACTTGGCTTTATTAACTATAAGGAGCAGATTCATGCTGAGAGTTTAGAACTCATTTGAAATGCTTATGATATGATCATATATATAGAACTGTGAAGTGATAACTGATACAAGAAAATTTCAAAAGTTACTATGGAGGAATTAAAGTACGTAACTTCTCATTAGGAATTGGTCCTAATAAAACACGTATATAATCAAAAGAAAGGGCTTTATGGCATCGCCAAGTACATTATGTAAGAACAAATCATGAGACAATGAGACTAAGGTCGTACAATAGGTATTACACTATTTGAGCTGGAATACTTGGAAAACTGAGATCATTCACTGAACATTTTTAAATTGAATGATGACGAAATATCTTAATCAGAGACATGATACATAGGCTAAGCTGAATTCACAACTTGCGTGGACAGGAATAAATTACCTCATGCAAAGGCCATATTCATGAAACTTTGGATTGTAATACTAGATGGAAAGATGGAAAACTTTAGGATCTTACTTGTCTGATTACTAAACTGAATTGTTGGCTGTACAAACTAACTCAAAATGAAAATTCATATTCAACTGGAGAATTTCTTCAACACTCTTGCTAAAAAGTTATAATAACATTAGAGAGCAAAGAATTCTTAGGCATGATCTGAGTGATATATCCGATCAAGGAATCTCAATATGGCTACAACTTTTGTAACATGGAATATAGTCCTAGAAAACATAAACTAGGATTGAATTACCAGGCCTTAGGTAATGCAGCCGCCCACTTCAATCTTAGACATGCTTCTCATATACTCACATGTATATAAATACTCCGTCCAAAGTACAAGTAAAGCTACATACTCTCACTATGATGAAGCCTATGTTGAAATCACAAGGTACTACACATAACACCATAACACTATTCTGAACTATGAATTCAATACCCCATACGTGTTTGACAACTCTCGTCCCAAGAATAATTCTTCTTACTACTTCAACAACAAAATTCAATCTCTTAGTCGGAATTCACTAGCGCACAATGCATCTATCCATTTATACACCAACATAAAATTCAAGCCTATTGTTATAGCCACACATGAACTTCTAGACAACCTACCCTCATAGGAAATTTTCTCTTATTCTCTTATACCTCTATCCATAATAACTTCCATGTACTATCCACAAGAAAAGACATATGAAATTCCAAATATATAAAAAGCTCTACCTCAATATTCATTCAAACATATAGCCTTACATTAAAAAAACATACAACGGTCTTTTCCTAATATGGAACATTTACTCTCTCCTATATAAACCATTGTTCATCGTCACTATATTGACATAAGGAGAGGTCACCTAAAGGTTAGAACAAGAGGACCTGAAGCATGAAATAATACTATATATAACTTAGGCACTTAACTGAGGCCTGAGTAATTGAGTATCATGGCATGGATTCATTAAAGAGATCTAAACTAAGGACATACGTGACATAATCTAAATTTGTTAATCATTAAGAGTGTAGCATGAGTACCTGGAACTGAACATATATCAAAGCATAAGTTTGGAGTTCATGACTCATGAGATGCATGACCTGTGTTTGGAGTTCATAAATTAATGGAATATGATTCGTACTGCTAAGTGAAATTGAACTCCTTATACTAGGATTTGGAAGCGCACATGACTTTATGGAAAATGCATGAATATGAGTTATAATCATGGAGCTGGCTTGTGAGGCCTATGTAAATATCGTGAAAAATTAATTAAAGAATTTATACCAAAGTAAGAATGGGTCAGTCATCTTCCTTGTTTACTGATGTTCTACAATGCACTAGCATTACTACTAGAATATAAGAGTCTTACTTGGTTCCTTGTTCTATCATCTTCCCCTTAGCTTTAAGCCATTATTGTAAGACTGTGGACACCTTTAGTAAACTCTATACTGAACTACAAGCATTGTACTCTAAAGTCCAACATATAACAATACATATAAATAATAAACTCACCTAGAAAGACTACACCTGAAGTATAAAACCCACTGTTAGGACTTTTTTTTGAGATGCAACTCTTAACTTTCTATAGCACCACTAATCATCATATAATAACTTGAACACATACTAACTTAGAATCTTCATGACTATAACCATACCGTGAGTTCACACCTTCTAGAATTTTGACTCTTCTTTCTATTAGCTCATGCTTCAAAGATTCAAACTTAGATTCTAACACTTAACATAGGTACTCCAAAACATGTAATGATCCATACTAACTTCAGTCCTGAATACTCCCTTAATATATACTATTCTTAACTTTCTTTAGCATCAACAATCATTATATACTTACACCCTTCTTGACAACATACTTGCCTTACTAAACATACAATCTACCTTTTTTCATTTATAGCATACTAATATCATATCTCTAAGCTTATATTTTTCCTTAAACCATGAGAATTACTATTACACTAACATATCTAACATCATTAACTTATAACGCATAACTTAGCTGGTAAGAACATCATATACTACATATCTAGCCTTATTCGCACTTAACATTTCAAGGGTACTATCTAAAGATTTATATTTTAAAACTTAGAAATAATACAATCCCATATCACCTTAGTTATACCTCTATATCATAGATAAACCATCATACTTAACTTGAAATAAATAAACTTAAATTCTTGCATACACTCTTTCAAGACTACTAATTGAACTTTTATACAACTAGCCCCATGGATATATAATCTACTAAATCCAGATAAATACTATCACTACTTTACTGCTGCTAAACTTCTGGGTTCATGCTTGTTACTCAAGATCACATGTTATCATAGGATTCTAAGAAGGGATCTGTAAGAATATTAGACTTTGGCTAATTGCACAATTTTTCATGATCAAGAATGAAATCTTTCATACTTTGGAAAATAAAGGCATTGGGGTATACTTTTTGAAAAAACATGTAATCCCATAACTGTCTATGGGGACTGCCTGAGAAAACTCAATCAGTAGATATTTTAAGCATGACTTTTTCTGTTACCTCAAAACTAAGGTAGAGTTGGCAAGAATCGAGCAAGATTAGAATCTGTATAAGTTACTTAGAGAATATATCTATAGAATGATCTAAGGTATAAAATAGGGAAAGCATTTCTTAAATTCCCTATTGCCTCTTGACGAAAAGAATTGACATCTCCATACCATTCCTCAAGACTCTACTAGACATGGCTTTATAGAAACCCTAGGAAACTTGAAACCTTGCCCTAATACTTTGTTTTTCATGACCCAAGGCTACCCTGTAATCGTAACAGGGTGCTTAGAACCATAAGTGATCCTAAGATAACCATGTGATGGCATGACACTTAAGTAACTAAATTATAATGTAAATAAGAACTAAATTTACTGAACAAAAGCATAATCATGAGAAAGTTTGAATAAATAAGATAATGTAATAGTTTACATCACAATAAATCTAAAGAAAGAACTTGAACTACATGGATGACTCTGACTAACCATCTATGAAGCCTCAACAATACTAACTATCGATAGCTGGGACTTGTCACCAACTAGCACTAATCAATACATTTTGATTGTGAAAATACAACCCATGAACTATAATGGACTGGAGTCCCCGAAATAAGGGAACTTATCACTTATTGGATGAATATTGAGAATTATGTAACCCTAGTATATGGACTGTATCTTCTACCTACATTATAAAGAAATATAGCCACGAATGGATATACATGGTCAGTACGTTGGAATGTACTGAGTATATGGATGCATGCACTAAATCATTAAAATATTTAAAATATTCTTTACAATTGAGGATATAAGATATTTACTGAAATATGGATGTAAAATATGGTTTTACATGAAAATGGTAAGTCATTGTGAGATTTATGAATCATGATCTAAAAATAATTTTGTAAGCTAGGAAATGGTAGAAACATGAGTATTGTATATAAATCACATGTGAAGTTAAACATGTTATAAAATTGTACTAAGGACCATGTATCAATACTGAGCATTAAAACATGAACATGTAAAACTGAAAATGCAAGATCAAGTTTAGCATGTACTGGCATGATCTTAATAACATGAATAATCTATAAAACTAACTGTATAATTACTTACATTACATTACGTGGTTAAGCAAACCTAAATTGAGATAAATTGAATACTGACTGAAAATGTGGGAGCTATCACATAATCGACATAAACCATGTGAGCTATCATAGATTCAAATGTTTGACCTACATTAAGGAAGGTTATTCTATCCTTTCCATTAGAGTAGAAACTAAACTAGAGTGATCACCAAACTCAGCCCATATTGGGCAAGGGGAAACACTCTTTGGTGAGGCCCCTAAACCTATAGTGGAATCCAGTTTACAGGGAAGTAGGACTCGCTAAACTCATACTTTCAACTCGGTGCTAAATCCTACTCTCAACTAAAAGACATTTAAAAACTAATTGCTACATGCACTGATAACTAATAAGCTCAAGTCATGGTATTTTGAAAAAATAGTGCACACATATTTTGAAGTAATTATAAACATGTAAACTGATATTGCTCAATATGATAATAACAAACTGAGTTTATCAATAAAATCATGATTTAAATGATTCATTACTGTCTAAAATATAAATATACATGTAGGTATCGGGTGCTCATAACTCGCCAGCATTGAATGATTTTGAAACATTGATAACAACACTTGAAACATTCAATGACCCAAAATGTGAGATTTTTCAATAGTATGATAAACTTCATAAATGTAAACATGGGAATGAGTTAACCTTCGGAAAATAACATGTTTATATAGTTTAAAGAATAATATTAGAAATTTGACATGATGTTAACTAAACATAACATGGGGGTTTGGATTTTTAGCATGTAGGATCAAGATTTTCATGGTGTAAAACAATTAGCATAACCTGAATGTAAAAAAATAAGGAAACATGGAGGAATTTATTGATTTACATTGAACTTGATCATAAACTAGAGTATAATTCATAATTCAACCAAAATGAGTGTTTTTTGGATAAATGGGTGAAAGGAATCCATTTATTAATACCCCTCATACTCAATTAGATAAACTCTTGAAGAAAATTTAAAGTTGGAACTTGAATTCTTCAGAGAAAAAACTTGTATTTTGTTCTTGGGATGAGGGAAAGGGTTTTAAATCATGTATTGGATTCATAGATTTTAAGAGCATGGAAATAATGTGTTTTCAACCACCTTAATTCATTAAGAATGATTAGAAATGGTTTAGATGTGTGAAAAGACTTCAACGATCTTAAAATATGTCAAAACTGAGCAATTTTGGCACTTTTCTTTTGCTAGGTGGCACACAACCAAAAAGTACTTGAGGGTGTACAGTGCAAGCCAAAAGAACAAACCATCAAATATCTATTGGCATTTTGCATACGACACACAGCCTTATCATAGTCATAACTTCTTGTTCAGGAATCAGATTAAGATGAAAATTGTATTGTTTGAAAGTTAATTCAATTATCTACAATTTAGTTGCTCTTGAGGTGCAAAATTACACTTATATAAAAAGTAATACACGTTCAAATCTTGTACTTGTAGAATTGAATACCAAAATATGGCTTAATGAAAGGCTCTTAGCTCAACTTTGCTCTAAGTGATTTCTATGAACATTTTTCCATAACACAAGAACTCGTCACACTAGGCTAATTATATTGACAAATTTATTAAAATATAACTCATAAAATTAGAGCTTACATGCTTAGGAATGACGGTTTGACTTCTAACTTAAAAATATAGGGTGTTACATATTATGCACCTCAACTCAAGCAAATCGCCTAAGTTGAGGGTGCCTATCATAGGGGTGTATGATGTAAAGTGGGTATGTAGAAGGGTAAAATGAAATAAAAATATAATAGGGCTGGGTGTCGTACAAAAAGATAAAGAAAAGAGAAATTATGAAAAAAAAAAAATATAAACCACACCCAACATAAATGTGCAACAAAGAATATAAAGGAAAAGATAAGGGTGGAATAAAAAGTAAATAGGTTAAGTGTGGACCTCAAAAGGATTTTTAGTGCCAAGGAGTCTTAGTCTATTGATATATCCATATGTACCATATGACCCTCTAAGCCTACATTACAAGCCGAATAAAGTCCTATAGTGATCCTATCTCGACTCTTCAAAAACTAAGGTGAAGAAAAAAAGGGAGAGCCTATCGTATTTTATGAATATTTATTGAAACTTCTCTTTTGAGTGTGATTATACTGTCTTTGTATTTACATACATTATTTTATTTGAGAGAGTGGGCCTTCTTTGCTGAGAGGGCACACGAGTCATATTGCTAGTTGTTTACTTATTTTGGGTAGTGTAACTTCCATATACATGCATGATTATTTATTGTTAATGTAGTGTCATACCTTGATCCGATTGTGTTACATTTTTTTTCTGTATTGTTTATACACAGTTGCTTTTCAAAGGTTAGGATATGAGAGGGTATTGTGGTTTGAGTATAAAAGGCCAACTGACTGCCTTGGATAGCTTAGGTTATCCTAGTTAAGCATCGTGTTTTGTGTTCTTTTTGTTTTATAGTGTTTTGTTTCATGAGGATATTCAAAAGTTCTATGTTGAGGGTGTTGATGTGCTTTAGAAATTTAGCAATTTTGATGCTTAAAACTATGAAAATATGTAAATTTTATAGAATGTTTCATTAGATATGATGCATTTTGCTATGTTTTGCATGAACTAGGTTTTTGATGCCATTCTGAAGATGAAAAAAAAGAACAGTGAAGTTTTTGGGTACATACAAAGTCAACTTTAGGCGTATGTGCTACATACATAGTGTATATGAGCAAAGTATATTGAGAAACTGAAAGTCCAAAGACTAAGCTACAAAATAAGTAAGAACATCAACATACTTAGTCAACATACTGTCCGTATGTTCTATATATCGTATGTATGTAGATTTAGTATGTACAAAAATGCAATAGTCTAGAGAAGTGAAGATCCAAGATTCAAGGGTTACAACACACTAAATCCAACATACGGTCTATATGTTCAACATATGGTCCGTATGTTTACTTAGTACGTAGTCACCGACTTTGTTTTTTCTTTTACATTCAGTATTTAATTTTAAGGGTTTCCATGTATTCTAAAATAACCTAAGGAAGTTTTGATTCAGTTTATGCTCTCTGTATACTTAAAAATAAATTCTGATTCTGAGATTAGTCTTTCGTCTTAGAATTATTTTGTATTCATTTTGGTGGTTAATTAAGTTGAAGATTTGGGATTTTCAGTTGTTGATTATTGTGTGATTGTTGAATGTTTTTAAATATGAATTCCTTTAATTGTTACACAAACATAAGCGAGTAATCTTCCTTAGACAGGGATGTGGGAACCTTGGCTACATAATGAAGTAGGGGAGATGTTTATTTCTTCTAAACTATTATTATTGCATATACTAGAGTTTTTTTTTCTTTTATTGATTTCTTAATGGTTGCACATGTTAGGATGTAACATGTATTCTCTTGAAACCCTAGAGGGAGGTAGCGATTGGAAAAAAAAATCATAATAGTGATTTTGGTATAATTGTCAAAATAATATTACTTGTATTATCTTTTTAAGATAGTTATATCCTATCTAATCAACTTAAGACCGAGAGAAGAGTTGTAACTGGGGTCCAAGGTAAGGTCTAGTAAGCTGAAACTTTAAGACCGAGAGGAGATAAGTCAAAATTTAACAAATAGTGTGAAGAGGCGGTTGGCGATACCTATTTTACTAGACTCTACATGCACAACATTTGTATAGTGGGTTGAGCATGAGATTCTTACTATCAATTGAAGATTAGGGAGATGGATATCCCTAATACTGCATTCTGAACCCAGTATGGTCATTTTGAGTTTTTTTTTAATGTTCTTTGGTTTGACTAATGCCCGACAACTTTCATGGATCTTATGAATTGGGTCTTCCATTAGTTCTTATATATGTTCGTAATTGTATTTACTAAAGTTATTTTTGTGTAATTCAAGAGTGAGGTAGATCATTTCGATCATGCAAATAGTATTTTTGACCCTTAAGGATCAGTAATTGTATGTTGTTGAAGATGCATGAGAAGAATTATCTGACTAATGATTTGGAATTGTTGTTTGTGGTCCTTACTTTGAAAATTAGGTATCACTATTTATATGGGGTTCGTATCGAAATCTTCTCAGACCATAATAGTTTGTAGTATGTTTTCACTAAAAAATAGGTAAATCTATGCAATAGGAGATGGCTAACTCAAGGACTATGATATGTGTCTTCACTATCATCTAGGTAAAGTTAACATTATTACTGATATTGTTAGTAGGTTATCTATAGGATGCTTGTCTCATGTTGATGAAGAGAAGCGAGGGTTGGTAAAGGATATTCATTGTTTAGATAATCTTAGATTTTTTTAATTGGAGTCTGAGGATGGTGTTTTAATTATGCAAGAGATGGATAAGTCATCTATTGGTACTGAGGTAAAAGAAAAATAGGTTCTAAAGCCTATCATGATGTCGATTAAGGATGATGTGGGTTAGCAGATAGTGATAACTTTGGAGATCAGTGGTAATGGTATCTTATGGTACCAAGGTAGATTATTTATTCCTAATTTAGATGTCTTGTGATAGAGGATATTAGTTGAAGCTAATCTGTCAAGATACATTGCTCATCCTAGTTCGATAAAGATGTGCCATGATTTGAAAGAGATCTATTGGTGGAAAAACATGAAGCAAGATTTGGCCAATTCTTTTGGCTAAGTACATGGTGTGTCAACAAGTGAAGGTTGAGCACTTGAGGCCTGGTAGTTTATCTCAAGAAATTAAGTTGCCCATATGGAAATTGGAAGTAATTAATATGGATTTCGACACTGGTATCTGCAGTCTCACTATCAGTTTGATTAGATTTATGTCATTATAGATAAGATGACCAAGTCCTCTCATTATCTATGAGTGAAGACTAATTATTCCAAAGAGGATAATGTTAAGATCTTCATTCAGGAGATCATAAAGTTTCATGGTGCTCCAGTTTCAATCATATCTAATCAAGGTTCTAAGTTTGCAGCGCACGTTTTGTTTTCCTTTAATAAAGGCTTGGTAACTAAGGTGAAACTTACCACCACTTTAAACCCTCATATTAATAGATAGGCGAAGAGGATGATTAAGACATTTTAGGATATGCTAAGGTCTTGTATGATAGATTTTAGTGGTGGTTGGGTTGACCATTTTTCTTTCATATAGTTTATGTATAACAAAAATTATCACTCTAGTATTGGGATAGATCCTTTTGAGGTTGTGTATGGTAGGAGGTGTAGGTCTCCTATTGGGCAGTTTGAGGTTGGTCAGAATCGGTTGTATGGTCCCTACTTGGTTCACCAAGATATGGAAAAAGTTAAGGTGATTCAGGATAAAGACCGCCTAAATTTGCCAGAAGTCCTATACAGATGTAAAACGAAATGGTTTGGAGTTTGATGTGGATTATTTGGTGTTCTTAAAGGTGTCCACCATGATAGGAGTGATACAGTTTGGGAAAAAGGGTAAACTCATCCCCCGTTATATGGGTCTAAATCATATTTTATCGCAAGTGGGTAATGTGGCTTTGAGTTAGAATTGCCTTCAAGTTTAGTTTCTATCCATCCATTCTTCCATGTGTTGATATTGAATAAGTATGTGGGTGATCCTTCATTTGTTTTTCCTTTGAAGAGCATTGATTTTTCAGATTCCTTATCATATGAAGAGGTCCCAATTGAGATTTTGGATCAACAGGTCCATTGGTTGAGAGTGAATGATGTGGCCTCGGTAAAGGTTTTATGGAGGAACCAAAATTATGAAGATCTACATAGGAAGCCGATGAGGACATGAATTCCCAATTTTTGTTCTTATTTCCCCTGTGGGGTAATCGTGCGTAAGGTACGTGTGTTCCTTAACACTTTTATTTATTGTCTTTGTTAAAAGTAAGTGTGGATATTCTCCAGGTAACTCCTAATAATAAATGCCTTATCTCATCATTGAAGGATGAATGATCCTAAGGGGGAGAATGTTACACCCCCGATTTTAGTCCCTAAAATTTCTAAGTTTTTAATATAACTATCCACACTACGAATCTCCTAATGATTTGTTACATGTCATTACGGGTCTTTCGGACCCAATCGCAGCCTGGACAATATATTGTCCTGGATTTTTTCTTATTGCTATGATTAGTAGTTTACAAGTTGTAAATACTCAAAATGACTAATAAAGTGCCATCCGTAGCTAAACGAGTGTGATGCTTAAAGTATTCTGTCGACTCTAACTTAGATCCTACGAGTCTTATCATCTATAATTGAGTTGTAGGGTGGGATTTGTAAGGTCACCATAGGGGACTTCCCTCAGCTACTATCCATAATATGACTCGTGGTGATGAGATTTAGTGAGTCCTTACGAGTCGTATAGTGACCCATAGTCACTAACGACAATTTTTCAGCTTTCAAGTTAAAGTCACTTTAGATATTTCCCTTTTTAACTACTTAATACCCACAACCATAAAACACCCTTGGAACATTAATTTCAATACTTTGACATTAAAATCACACTCATGAGCTCTCTAAACTCTACAAGGTGTAGATACTTAGGGTTTCCACGAAGTTGGTCATCTAGCGGCTTGAGGGTTGATTTCTCGCCATAAATGATGGTATTTCAGGCATATTACTTTTCCCCAATTCTTATTTTAGGAAAAACATATGTTTTAAATATTTTAATGGTATGGATTAAAACATGGATTTTGATATGGTAGAGGTTTTTTGGATGATTGATCCTTGAATTGTTTTCCCATGGTATTGATGAGTTACTGATGCATCGAAATTGATGTTTTGAACTAATGGGCTGCACGGGTGTGGGATTTGGGATGGGGGTCAAGGTATTCCCCCAAATTGATATTTTATACTTGGAAATTGCATTTTAATAATTGTGTTCCCTCAACCCACTTGTGTAAATGGCTTTGGATTGTGAAATTCTCACTTGGTTTGACTTACTTTCCTATATTATTGCATTTCTTAAATGCTTAAACAATGAACATAGATATTGAAGGCCTTGTTTTCTATGGTTGAATTAATGAACAAAGGGGGTCGAGGCATTCCTCTAAGTTAATATGATTGTTATGTCATAGACATAAGCTTGCAAGAGTATGGGTATGACGATATTTATGGTGTGCCTTAACAATTGTTTTTTAGTAAATAGATAGATTGTATGAAACTTGTTTCAAATTGGGTTTGATGGGGGTTATGTAGCTAATCCTTGAATGTGTGGGTCTTGGTAGACTTATATTGGAAGCTGATGTTTGCCGACATGAGATTCGATTTTAATGACCATATGAACAGTTCACACTATTAATATATAATAATATCTTTGATTGACATGGGGTATAAGCATTCCCTAATCTTCCTTGATACCTCTGGTTGATGTGGCTAACACACACTGGGACTCTTTCAGTAGGGGGAGCTTAACCCATATAGCCCATGGGTGTATGTTTATTATGGTTGAGCTACAAAGTCCAGGGTAATATTTTACTATCATGCTAAACCCTGTTCCCTACCTAATTAGTTCTTCAATCAAAATCACCTAATATCTCAATTAAACTCCCCTATTTCTAGGATCATACCCTATGTGTAATAAACTTCATAATCACCCTTGTGTCTAAGATAGTGAAAATTAGCAAACTAAACCCCATATTTGTCTACTATTGCCTTGGTTCCCATATCCCTATTTCAAGGAAGATGAGGGTTCTTAAAGTTCACCCAAACCCCTCTTTCATAGATGGTTTGAGATTTTAAGAGTGTAACGCCTCGAGTCTATACCTCCAGACACTACACGGTGCTTATGACCTCGAAGGACCATAATCTAACCCATGACTGATATCTGTTGTGCGCACTAAAACACGATACTATAATAAATGTGGAACAATAGGCTGAAATACCATAACATTCAGAACATCTGAAATATTGATAAAATATATCAGCTGAAATAACAATCTGAAAAACTGAATACTGACTGAAAAGTAGTAAGGAAAACCTCTAACTAAAATTTTAAGAAAGTGGAGTTGATGGGATAATCTCCCAACAAACTCCATTTACTAAAATACTTAGTCTACTGAAATAATGAAACAAAAGAATATCCTCAAACTATGATAACTCACTGCTAATAAACTATTGTAGGCTAGATCTGAATCTATCTATGCGCGGTCGGGAACCTGAGCATCTGAACAAATGATATAAGACATCATAGTTCAAAGAAAGAGTATGCATTAGTATGAGGAATTTACTTGTATTCTAAATGAGTTAAGGCTGAATGTAAGGGTTCATATGCATGAACAACAACTGACTGTATGATATAAAGTAACTGAACATGAGAGTACATGGATAACTGATCCTGCTGTAAAAATTTAGTATGCACTATATAAATATAAATAGATATTGTGACTAATCTTGTCTGAAGCTAGGTCCTGAGTTTTGATACTAAGTAACTAATATCTGAAGTTACAGATAACTGAGTTACTGATTCTGATTGACTGTATCTAACGGTCCTAATTTTGTAAAAACTGAACTAAGTTCTATTCAGATGACTGAGACTGAGACTGTCAGAGGTAATCATCTAACCGACATGCCCTAAATAAGATAACTAAGTTAGGGTCCAACCTGTGACCCCAGTTGGAAGGGGGTCGGTACCGTTCCATGGGTAAAGACAAGCTGAGAGTTACCATCATCTCGTAGGTACTCTAACGAGAATGGTGGAACCCTCATCCGGTAGGTTAAAACACCTCATTGACCCTTAACTGGTAGGTTTGATGTCTCAACCTATGTTGGCTATATAGTTATGGAATGCAAAGATTTCTTCTAAGGGTCACCCCTCTATTGGAAAGTGACCCCCATCCTTGGGTTCACTCAGTGCTGAATCTTACTTCCAACTGAATGGCACTGATCTGAGTACAATAAACTAGACTGAACTGATACTGAGTTTATTGAGATTTTATGAGTTCTATAAATGACTTATTTCTACTCAGTTCATTAACTGGCTGAGAGTACTACTGATCATGACATGATTGAGATTCTGTAACTGACACTGGCACTTGGCACATAGCTAAATTATTGGGCATTAAATACCCCCTGGACTCGATAGCATAAAAAATAGAGCATAATACACTCTTGTAAATCATAACGATGTATACTTGTCCATAGTTCACTCATAGAGGTATTTAATCAAACACTTGTAATGCATCTACTTATACATAAATGGGGAATACATGCTATCATGTTATAATGGCACTATTTCATTCACATAGGAATTTTATCAAACACATGAGGAGAATGCTTAGATTATACAATAATCAAAACATATAATTATCATGGATACATCAATCAACTTACTAACCAAAGGGTTTATTTTGAAGATCATGTAATTCAACACATACAATGATTAATTTCATAAAACCATGTAATTTAATAATAGACTAAAACCCAACAATGACATGAACATCAATTCAATTCAATTCAAATATAGAAATCATAAATATGAGATCTTGTAAGTGTGGAAAGGGTTCTTAGACTTCATGGGTGAAAGGAACACATGAATGAACACCTAACATACCTTGGATTGTTAATTCTTGTAGGTTCTTGGAGAGACTCTTGATTTTTGCTCTTGTTTCTTAATGCTACGGTTTAGCCCCTTTTGAGTGTGAATGACTTAATCTTTGAATAAAGTGAATAAAGGTGTGATAATGGGTTATTTAGGGGTAAATTACATGTTTAGACTGATTATGGCCGTGGAAAAATACGCATTTACCCCTAAGATCAACTTAAAAATTCATAATGCAAAACCCGATTTTGGGCCTAGGAGCTATGTGCTGCTTTGGCACCAAGCCAATAGAAAATAAGAACTGTGAATGTGGTTGGTGGCACGATGCGGTGGAATCGCGTTGCAATACTGTATGGGACCTGAAAGCTCGAGGCGATGCCGAACAATCACGTTAGCTGACTAGAAATTGACAAATGTGAAAATGAACTTTGGCACGATGCACCGATATCGTGGTACCTCACTGGAAACTGACAATTATCATTTTGTCTTACTCCACAATGAGCTACTCGCTTGAATTACAATGTGTAACGACTGAAACGTAAAATATCCATAACTTCTTACTGGGTTATTGGATTTAGGAGAATTTTATATCGTTGGAAATCTAATTCAATTTCCTATGCAATAGAAGGCACTAAAAATAAAATTACTAAGCATTTCAAAGAATTTTATATTGGATAACTCATGAATGGAGATTTAAGTTAACCTTAATAAATATGGTGTATTACAATATCTCCCCCTTGGGAACATTCATCCTCGAATGAGACTGATTAGGCTGAGACATTAATAGACAAAGTTTTCACACTGAACATGCATATTTGATGCATGGAATTTTTTATTGAAGCTATTGACAAGTTGGGTATTCATACTAAACATGCATATCTGATGCAAGAGTACATGACTGAACTGATTCATCAATGCATGACTGAATATGCAATGGTAATGATTACCAAGTTATAATTATAGCTGAACATGGAACTGAGTAAAGCTAAGGAAAAGTATTACCTTAAGTTGGATCTGAGGTTGTGAAGAAGAGGTGAGTATACTTGGTCCATATATCTTCTTCTGCTCCAAAGTAACTCTCTCTATGGACTGATTCTGCAAAAGAACTATGACTAAGGGAACTTTTTTATTCCTCAGTCTACGAATCTGATGATCAAGGATCTAGACTGGAACCTACTCAAAAGAAAAATCATTTTGAATATTTACATCCTCTAAAATAACAATGACTAGTGGGTCACTAATACATTTCTTTAGAAAGCAGACGTAGAATACTAGATGTACTGAGGCTAGATATGAAGGAAGCTCAAGCTCATAAGCTACCTTTCCAAAATGACTGAGAATTCAGTTAGGGTAGATATATCAAGGACTGAGCTTTACCTTCCTGTGAATCTCTTTACCCTTTTCATCGGAGAGATTTTCAAGAAAAAAAATCACTGATCTCAAATACGAGATCCTTTCTCCGTACATCTACATATGATTTCTATTGGGTCTGGGTAGTTCTCAGTCTTTTTCTAATTAACTGAACCTTCTCTAAGGCAGAGAAAACATAGTCGGGCCCTACAACTACAGCATTACCTACCATAAACTAACCAATTAGAGATCTGTATCTCCTACCATAGAGAGCCTCAAATGGAGCCATCTGAATACTGGAATGATAGTTATTATTGTATGCGAAATCAATCAAAAGAAGGTGGTCATCCCAACTACCCTTAAAATTGACAACATATGCTCTTAGCATATCTTCTAGAGTCTGAATGGTCCTTTCTTCTTGATAATTTGTCTATGGGTTGAAGGTTATACTGAGGTTAACTCGAGTACCAAGACCCTTTTGGAATGCTTTACAGAAATGAGAGGTAAATTAGGTACCTCTATTTAAGATAATGGATACTGGGACTTCGTGTAACCTGACCAACTCTCTGATATAGAGTTTGGCATAGTCCTCGGCTAAATACGAAGCATGAACAGGCAATAAATGAGTTGATTTGGTCATCCCATCTATGAGAACACAAAAAGAATCATGTTGATGATGAGTTTGAGGCAAACCCATCACAAAGTCCATGTTCACTTCCTCCCATTTCCATGTGGGATTACTGAACTCCTGCATAGACCAACTAGGCTTTTAGTACTTAATCTTATCCTAGTGAAACGTAGAAACCTTAGCTACAAGTGTTGCAATATCCCTCTTCATCCCACTCAATCAATAGTTCTCTCACATATTGTGGCACATCTTAGTGGCCCCTAGAGAAATAGAGTAACACGCACCATGTGATTCTACAAGAATTCATTGCCTCAAGTCATCTACACCTGACAAACATAAATGACCCTAGCAATGCAACACACTATCTCCCCCTTGGGATAAAACCTCTACCTTTTTATCTCTGACCGACTCTTTCAACTTAACAAGACTGGGATCTTAATTCTGCACCCATACACTACCTTCTACTTTATTGACTAAGTGGACACCTAGTCTGGCAAGATGATGAACTTCCTGAACTAGCTTCTTCTTACTATCCTCAACATGAGCAACACTACCCATAGACAGTATACTCAAAGCATCAACCACTATATTGTCTTTGCTCGAATGATAAAGAACACTCATGTAATAATCTTTCAATAATTCAAACCACCTTCTCTGATGGAAATTCAAATCTTTTTAAAAGAACACATAATGAAGGCTTTTGTGATCTGTGAACATATTAACATACACCCCATACAAGTAATGCCTCTATCTATAGCTGCTAACTCGAGATCATGAGTCGGATAATTCTTCTCATGGGGATTAATATATATGGAGTCATAGGCTATGACCTTGCCTCTATATATGAGGAAAAAACCCAAACCTACTCTAGATGCATCAAAGTACAAGAAAACCCGTCTGAACCTTCTGGTAGATATAAAACTGGGGCTAAGGTGAGTCTAGTTTTTAACTCATGAAACTCTTCTCGCAAGAATATTACTACTGAAACTAGACTTTCTCCTTAATCAATCTGTACATGGGGGATGCAATAGACAAAAATCCTTTAAAAAATCAATGGTATTAGCCATCCAGACCCAAGAAACTTATGATATCTAATGGAGAGATAGGTCTAAGCCAGTTTCTCACTGCTTTGGTCTTTTGAGGATCAACTCTAATAACATCACTAGAAATAATATGACCAGGTAACTCTACTGACCATAGAAAAATTTGCACTTATTGAGTTTGGCAAACAACTGATCAGTTCTGAGAGTCTGATGTACGACTCTGAGGTGATCTACATAATCATTCTCGCTATAGGAATAGAAAAGAATGTCATCAATAAAGAATATAATAAACATATCCAAGTATTATTTGAACACATGATTTATTAGGTCAATGAAAGATGTTGGAGCATAAGTAAGACCAAAGGATATGACTAGAAACTCGAAGTGACTATACCGGGTTCTGCAAGCTGTTTTTAGAATGTCACATTCTCTGACTCTGAGTTGATGATAGCCTGATATAAGGTATATCTTATAAAAGTAACTGGCACCATAAATTTGATCAAATAAGTCATCAATTTTGGGAAGTGGATATTAATTTTTGACTTTGACTTTGTTAAACTAATGATAGTTAATACATATTATGAGAGAACTATCTTTCTTATGCATGTATAGAACTGGTGCACCCTACGTGGAGATGTTGGGTTTGATGAATCCCTTATTTAGGAGATCCTTCTACTGTTCTTTCAACTCCCTGAGTTCTGCTGGTGCCATTCTGTAAGGTGGAATAGATATGGGCTGAGTACCTAGAAGAAGGTCTATTCCGAAGTCAATTTCCCTAACGGGAGAAACTCCAGGAAGATCTTCGGGAAACACATGATAATTTATTTACTACTGGAACTGACTCAAGACTTGGAGTTTTTGAGTTAGAGTCTTTGACTCGCATAAGATGGTAGATACATCCCTTGGATATCAGTTTTCTCGCTCTAAGGTATGAAATGAACTAACCCTTAGGCACTGTGGTACTACCTCTCTATTCAAGGACTGGTTGATTTGGAAACTAAAAATGAACTATTCTGTTTCTACAATCAACTGAGGCATAGCATGAATGGAGTTAATCTATGCTAAGAATGACATCAAAATCTGCCATCTTTAACTCTATAAGGTCTATTGAAGTAAATTTTTAAGATATCATAACCGGACAGTTCCTGTGTACCCATCGGCCTATAATAGATTTACCCACTGGGGTAGACACTAAGAATGACTACGGTAGGATTTCTAGACTGACTCCAAAGTTAATGGTTATGTAAGGAGTTACGAAAGATAAAGAAGCTCCTAGATCTAGAAAGGCATTAATATGTAAGTGGAAGATTTATAACATACTAGTGACCATAGATGGAGAATTTTCCTGATCTTGTCTTGACTGAAGTACATAAAGCCTGTTTGGGCGTTACCCACTGGTGGCACTAGAAGTGATACCCTACTGATTCAGGTGACCTGATAGAGCTGAAGAATAAGTATTCTGAACCTAAGAACCTGAATGAGGACAATATCTAAATCTATGGCCATATATCAACACCCCAAAAAAACATCACTGCCAACTCTACAGACACCGTTGTGATTTCTTCAACATGTTTGACAAAGAGGATTTATTTGAGCACTGCTCACACTACCCTGAGATTTAGAGCCAAGTGCCCTATCGCTATTACTATTTATGAACTTAGGTACTGAAGCAGTGGCTGAATATGGAATTAGAACTGAACATTTTGGACAAAACTAGGAACGGTTACCGCCCTCTGACTTGGGATGATTAAAATAGAAGCTACCTATTCTAGCTCTCTTGTTCTGCCTCTTTCTCACAGATATTAGCCTCTTCTATTTGATGATCATATACCATGAGCCTATATATATTCATCTACTTAATCAACATCGTTGTACTACACTTCTTAACCACATTATCTGACACCCCAGATACGAACTTACTTATTCTAGACCTACTGTCTGCTACTACATGGGGAGCATACCTTGCTAACTGAGTAAACTTCAGGGAATACTCTTTTATTCTCACACTGCCTTGCCTATGGTTTATTAACTCTAACACCTTGGCTTCTCTAAGCTCTAATGGAAAAAATCTCTCTAGGAAAGAAGTAGCAAACTCTTCCCACTCTATGGGCTCTACATCTGTGCCCTTATCTACCTTTCACTACTTAAACCACATATGGACTAAATCTTGTAGCTGTTAGGCGGCTAAATCATCACTCTCACTAGGAGTCACTCCTATAATATCTGTCACTTTTTGACCTTGATCAAGGAACTCCTGTGGAACCTATTGTAGCTTAGATCCTGAGAATAAGGGAGGATTCATTTGGGTGAAGTCCCGAATCCTAACTGCAGCAGTATTGGCCACTAGATTGGCCAAAACAACAGTTGGTCATTAATTCAGAGCTGTTACGGGGTTGGCTAGAGTAGTGAATACCACTTTGAATTCTACATGGGAGACATTCTCGTCCAGGCAATCTGACTGAACGAGCTCAGGTGTTGACTGGTTTCTAATTCTCCTTTCATTAGTCTTTTTGGGAGGCATGTTCTAACTTGATCCCATACTCACTTCACTACATAAATACTGAAAGAATGGAAACTCTTTCCTAAAATATTTCATAGCCTCCGGTCCATAAGTATGGCGTGCTATACACCATGCACAAGACTCTACTAGATGTGGATTTCAAACTTCCTGGGACACTGTTGAACCTTAGGCTCTAATACCAAGTTTGTAACACCCTGTATCTGTACCTTGGATGCTACATGATGCTTATGAACCCTAAGGACCACAAGCTAATCCATGACTGATATGTGTTGTGAGAACTAAAATATCATATTTTAATAAATACAGAATAATAGGTTGAAATTCCATAAGGTTAAAAACATCTGAAATACTGATAAAACATATCATTTTCAATAATAATCTATAAAACTTAATACTAACTGAAAACTAGTCTGGAAAGCCTCTAACTGAAACTGTTTGAAAGTGGAGTTGATGGGCCAATCCCCCAACTAACTCTATCGACTGAAATACCGAGTATACAAAAATAATGAAATTGAAGAATATCCTCAAATAATGAGGACTCACTGGTAATGTGCTGCTGCTGGCTAAATCTGAATCTATCTATGCGCGGTCGGGAATCTGAGCATCCGAACCTATGATATGAGATATCATAGCACAAATAAAGAATATGTATCAGTATGTGGAATGTACTTGTATGCTAGATAAGGTAAGGCTGAATGCAAGGGTTCATATGAATGACCAATAACTTAATGTATGATATAAAGTAACTAAACATGCGTACATGGATAACTGATCCTGCTGTAAAAACTAAGTATGCACTAATGTACATATAAATAGATACTGTGACTAAGCTTGTCTGAAGCTAAGTCCTGAGTTATGATACTGAGTGACTGATATTTGAAGTTAGTAATAGCTGAGTTACTGATACTGATTAACTTTATCTAACAATCCAAATTTTGTAGAACTAAACTGAGTTATATTTTGAAGACTGAGACTGAGATAGTGGGGGGTAATCATCTAATCGACATACGCCAAATAAGATAACTGAGTTGGGGTCTAACCTGTGACCCTAGTTTGAAGTGTGTCAGTACCGTGCCATGGATATAGACAAGGTGAGAGTTACCCTCATCTGGCATATACTCTAATGAAAATGGTAGAACCCATATCTGCCAGTTTAAAACACCTCATCAACCCTCAACATGCAAGTTTGATGTCTCAACCTACGCTGGCTACATAGTTCTGGAATGAAAAGATTGCTTCTAAGGGTTAAACCCTCTACTAGCAGGTGATCCCCCATCCTTGGATTCACTCGGTGCGAAATCCTACTCTCTACTGAAAGACACTGAACTGAGTACACTGAACTGGACTGAACTGATACTGAGTTTACTAATTTTTCCTGAGTTTTGTAACTGACTTAGTTCTATTGAGTTCTGTAACTGGATGAGAGTATACTTCTCATGACATGACTAAGATTCTATAACTAACACAGTATCTAGGAACACAGCTAAATTGTCGGGTATTAAATACACCCAGGTCTCGATATCATGAAAAATAAAGCATAATATACTCTTGACAACATAACAATGTATACTTGTCCATAGTTCACTCATAGAGGCATTTAATCAAATATTTGTAATGCATATACTTATAAATGAATGGGGAATACAAACTATCATGTTATAATGGCACTATTTCATTCACATAGGAATTTTATCAAACACTTGGGGAGCATGCTTAGATCATTCAATAATCAAAACATATAGTTATCATGGCTACATCAATCAACTTGGAAATTGAAGGGTTTATCATGAATATCATGTATTTCAACACATAAAATGATCAAATTCATAAAAGCATATAATTTAATCATGGACTAAAACCCAACAATTACATGAACATGAATTCAATTCAATTCAAATGTAGAAATCATAAATCTGAGATCTTACAAGTTTGAAAAGGGTTCTTGAACTTCATGGGTGAAAGGAAACCATGAATGAAAACTTAACGTACCTTGGAATGTTAAATTCTTGAAGGTTCTTGGAGAGACTCTTAATTTTTGCTCTTGTTTCTTGAAGCTAAGGCTTAGCCCCTTTTGAGAGAGAATAACTAAATCTTTGAATACAGTTAATAAATAATGAGATAATGGGTTATTTTAAGGGTAAATTTCGTGTTTAGACTAATTAGGGCCATGGAAAAATACCCATTTACCCCTGAGAATGACTCAAAAATTCGTACTGCAAAACCCGATTTTGGACCCTGGCGCGACGCGTTACTATTGCGTCAAGCCACTAAAAAATGACAACTGGGAATATTGTTGGTAGCACGACGTGGTGGAATCACATCGCAATATTGGATGGGACATAGAAGCGCGGTGTGACGCGGTACAACCGCATTGGCTCACTTGAAATTTACAAATATGAGAATGAGCTTTTGATCGAAGCGCTGGTATTGGGGTACCTTACTGAAAACTGACAGTTTCCATTTTGGCTTACTCCGCGATGCACTACTGGCCTAAATTACAATGTTTAATGACTGAAACTTAAAATAGCCATAACTTCTTACCCAATTATCAAATTTAGGCAAATTTTATATCGTTGAAAAGCTAACTCAATTTCCTATGCAATGATAGGCTCTAAACTAAAACTATACTGAGTGTTACAAAAAAATTTATATTGGATAACTCATGAAATAAGAGTTAAGTTAAGCTTGAGAAATACAGGTATTACAAAGAGCTTGGAATTTTCATCCATCAAACCCATTTGGGTATTTGGGGTTTTAAACCATAACTCTCAACAAATTTACTCAAGAAGTATTAGAAACAAACATCAACTAGTAAATGCATAAAACAATCTCATCTCATACATATTCAGACCCGAATATACCATAATCCCAACGGGAAGAACTTGTAACACATAAAAATAGTAAGCAAGATATACCCAATAACCTCAATTGATTAGATCTATGAAAGACAAAGTGAATATTACTTCAAACTTTGAATATCTACAAATCTCCAATGGGAGTTAGATAATTCTTCATTTGGAAGCTTCTCCAATGTAATCTTCACCCAAAATTTATACAATATTTTCTTCTTCAAAAATAGAGGCTAATAACTAGAACAATGTTCAATAATTGGGAATTGAATAAATGATCCCCAAAGAGATAGGGTTTGAGTCTATGTGAGGACATGTAAGATCAGTTGCGTGCATTTATGCTCCTTCCATTGGGATGCATTTTTATTTAGGCCGCCATTACAATAAGTTTTTCGCGATTGTGCCTACCGCAAACGCGAGTAATGCCATGACATTGTGGTATCTTTACTATCTCCACTGACCGTGTTTGCGGTCTGAGGATCGTGATCATGATAACTGAGGCCATGTTCTACTCTAGGTCCTCAGTTGCACTTCTTTTCTTTTCTACCTTTTGTTCCTTTTTTTAACTCTAATCTGAATCTTTCCATATTATACCCTTGATGCCTGCATATGAATATTAGTGCATTCAATCATAATTATGTATCACTTATTCATTCATACCATGGTAATGTGCATGATTGTGGAGTACAATTGAGTCGTAGATTCACCACTCATCAACACCCCAACTTAAAGTTTTGCTTGTCCTAAAGCAACACTACCTCTTACTATGAAACAATACATATTTATGCCCAACGTTAATCTCCCGATGATCACATTGACTTTAAGCTTAGTCACCACCACAAGTAGCTCTTTGCACATGGGCCAAGTTATTCTCACTTCACCCTTCAACATAAAAAACAATAATCTAAGGACGAAAATGGCTTCAAAGAGTATAATGCAATCACAAAAAATACTCGAGACGTGACTCACTTTCTTACCTCAACCACACCATACTCCTTTTTTCCTTTTTTCTCGAAAGATGATAAAATCACCACCTCAACTTGTTCACATTACTCCTCAAAAGATGAAGAATTTTACATACCAAGCTACCAAATATGCAACAAGGAATTTTGAGTGCAAACTCTATCCCTCACAACCTATATGCAATTACACCATATTGTAGCAAAATCCCAAGAGAAAAAACTAGCTACTCATAAGATAGATAAGTAACGATTTTAACCACAATATTCATTGTTTTTATTTGAGAAAATCTAATTGAATGTTACTTCAAACTATGAAATACAAAAAATCTTCAATGGGAGTTCACTAATTCTTTACTTGGATGTGATTAAAGAATATTCTTTACCAAAAATTAATACAGTGTTTGCTTCTCCAAGAATGGAGGCTACAAACCTTAGAATAATGTCTAAAAGTTTAGGAAGATAGAATATAATGCTTGATTAGGGTTTGAATCTTCTTTTTGTCAAATTTAGTATCAGCCATAAGCATTTACATTTCTACCCTTGGGCTGCATTTTTTTTGCTAGATCGCTATCGCATAGGTTTTATCGCGAGTATGGCAATCACGATCGCGATTATCTTAAGTGATCGAGGTAGGTTGACTTTTTTGACTGATCACGACTGCGATACCAATGGCCATGTATGCTCTATGTCTTTAGTTGCACTTTCTTGCTTCATTTTGATCCTTTTAAGCTTTAATCAGCATCTTTCCATCTTATCAATAATGTACTTAAAAAATGTAGATATTAGTGCATTCAATCACAATTTTGTCTCATTTATTCATTTAAAACATGGTAATGTGCAAGAATGTTATGTTAAAATGAGGGATAAAATCACCACTCATCAGGCACCCCAAAATGAAAAAATAGCAGTGTCCTTACTGCATAAGCAATAACGAAAAGAAAAAAGGATCCTCCCTGAATCTGTTATAAGAACTGCTCTCTCCAATAGACTCTGCATCAGCTCTACCAATATCAGCATTTGAGCAGTCAACAGGGGCCTCATTATTAGTCTCGACCCTAGCAGACAGTAACCTATCACGGGGTTATAGGACCTTTCATAGGCCCTTTACCCCCTTCCACATCTAGCCAAAAAAATTGTCCCTTTTATTTTCCATTTTATTCATCTTTTCATCAGAGTCCAGAAGCTCCCTGTGAGACTCTGCTATTCTTGAGTATGCTCTCTTAATTCAGGCCACAGAGGCTCCCTGTGTCTCCTTCTCTTTCTTCTACTTCTCATAATCCACAAGTGACACATACGAAGGACGTTTAGTAGATGACTCTCTTAGACCTTGTGGAAAACCTAATACTAGATACTTAATAGCCATAATATCAATATCAATGTCTTCCATTGGCCTAGACGCGGATGGTGTACAAGATTTAGGCTCCTTAGTTGTTGACTTGACAAAGTTAACTTTTCTCTTTTTGCTCTGGATAGGTGAACCCTCTCCCCTGATTTTGAGTTGAGTGATGTGGGGGCTAGGTTTCACCCAAGTATATATGGATTACTTCTCTACCTAGGACCTCATGCAAAAATCAGTAATAAGAAGGAAAGGGAATACGTGTTCCACCCTAAATTTTGATATTCATTCATTCTTCTAGCTTAATCTGGCCTATGTTAAGAGAAATACCAGACATAAGACAGGATACCATACAAGATCACAAATCATTGATCGAATTCATATGTGTACAAGGAGAAACTATGTTGCATATAATGTTAAACTAGATTCTCGCCTTTACTGTGAAGTCCTGTATGGAGATCCCTCTTTTGGTGGTAGCCTAGGAAACCACTCTGGTAGGGCTTAGAATTCTAGCAATCTAGGTCCCTGGCTTACAGTTATTTTCCTGCAAGTCATCCATAACTACATCTAGGGGAACATATACTTTATTTACCTGTGCAACTCAAAAATTTACCTCCTTCCCCCTAATCATCATAACTATGTTTGAAAGAGAGACTATACTTAGATTTGCATAGAACTCTCTAACAAAGTGCTCATTATCCTTATAGGGTCCGAGGAAAAGTATATCCACCCATCAGTAGTAAGCCTACTGAAGAAGTCTAGAAATTTTTTGGTCACCCTATATATGTAGATACCCTTCTCCGGGAGTAGTTTTTTCATTGAATGGTTATTGTAATACTTTCTGCGGCATTCTGGAGCCATAAAATGGTCATGGTTGAAGTCTCCTAGGTTGAGTAACTATAGGCATCATAACCGGACCATTATTATCATTTTTCTACCTAAACCATGCTAGATAAATAAGATAAGCTTATGTGGTAATGTTATAACGGGTTTTGGGGTGAGAAATGGGTTTGCAGAACTTTTGGACTCACCTGAACACTGGCTTCAGTTACAACGATGAAGGACCATTAACCACAGTCGTAGGTACATGAAATAAGACCATAGACGAAGAATATAGTTCCATAATTGATATCCTGAATACTGCAATTGCAGTAACTAAGACTATGCTTTTAATACCCTGAATTTTCTTTAAGTCTAGTTTCATCCTTAAGGAGAGTAAGGGATAACTTTCCAAGTGAGAATTATTTTAAACCGTGTATAATTTTCCTAATATTAATACTAATTCACCTAAATCAGACACTTTGACTAAGAGTTAGAGCCATTTTATTGAGATAATGTACCACCTAGTCCTTTAGCTTATCACGAAGCCTACCGAAATGAAAATCATCAAAATACAGTGAACCTCTATGATTCCTCCATGTCGTGGTGAATTTCAAGTTCACAACCAAGGTTACAACGCAATTTCCACCGCGCTGCACAATCAAGCAGTTTTTCAATTGTCCAATTTTTAGTATGCTGGCGCAATTATGGTGCATCGCACTAGCATAAAAAGTCAAGATTTTTATATTCCATTATTTATTTCCAAGGGCATCTTATACTTTTCCCATGACCCCTATCTACCTTAAACACAAAATAAAATGCCCAATAAGCCCTTATTCTATTATTTTCCTCACTTTTGTCGCAAGAATATTATATTTTCTCTTAAAGTGGAAAGAACCCTAGCCAAGAAATCAAGAACAAGACTAAGGATTTTATTCAAGAACCTTCAATAAAGAGTCTTCTAAGGTATGTTAGATGTTGCTTCTTTAGTTCCTTCCACCCAAGAAGTCCAAGAATCCTTTTCAAAATTACAAAGTTTATGTATTTATGAGATTTCATGATTTATGTGTATTGAAGTTCATGATTATGTGTTGTTAAGTTTTAATTCATAATTTAGACTACAGGTATTAAGAATTAATTCTAGCATATGATTAATTATGTGATGTTTATGATAAACCCTTTTCAAGTTGTATGTTGGTTTATGAAATCATGATACTAGGGTGTAGTATTTATTGTTTAACTAAAGCATGCTCCCCACATGTTTGACAAAATTCTTATGTGAAGGAAATAGAGTCAATATAGCATGGTTAGCAAGAAATCCCCAATTATGTATAAATACATGCAAGCCAAGTGTTTGTTGAAAAACCTTATTGAATAATTTATGATATGTTGTATGCATTCCTATTAACGTGTATTCCTTATTGAGTGAACTTTAAGATATTGGTATGCACTTCCTATACCATTATATGTTCATGATATTCAAGTTATTGGAGAGATGTGACATTGATTATGTTGTGGAAAATAGCCTATTGTCATCTCATGTCATGTACGAGTTGTCCTATTTTATGATATTTATGTTATCAAGTCTTGGGGGTATCTACTACCAAAAATTTAGTTGCTTGTCTAGAGCTAAGTCAATCTCAAGATTTTCTTAGTCAGCTATGCTCAATAGAATTCCGACAGTTACATAACCTAAGGAAATCCAGTGATCTCAGTATAAGTGCAATGTAGTCTTAGTATCAATCTAGTCCGACTTAATATTCAGTTTTGACTCAACAATATTAAGAAGTAATCAGTATTTAGTACTACTCAGTAGTATTCATCTCAGAATTCAGTGAGACTCAGTACGCTAAGAAGAATTCAGTAGCTTTTAGCTAGATAGTAGAATCCAAGTGGTATTTCGTCAAATAATGGAAACAAGTGAATTCAGTCAAACCAGTCAAGAAATATCAATAGTAACATATTTAGCTCAGTCTAATTTTAGTTAAGAATCAGTTAAGAGTCCTTCAGTTCGGAGTAGGAACTAGCACCGAGTGAGTGCGTGGATGACGACTTCGCCATTACAGAGGTAGAGTCATCAGTAATAGTCCCTGAACTCAAGAATTGTGTAGCCTGCACAGGACCAAGAGTCACCCATTAGATTAAGGCTTGACTATCATACTGAATTAGGCATGACTTCCTGTTCAAGGTCACCCGTTAGAGAGGCTTGACCACAGTAGGGGTATTTACCCGTGGAATGGTATTGACACGCTTCCAGTTGGAGTTACAGGTTATACCCCTCTAGTTTAGATTTGGGACATGTCCATTAAGTGAGAACTCCCACAGTTTCAGCTTTTGTACCAGTCTTCAGAGTAGAACTCAGAAATTAGGAATGTCAGATTCAGTCACCCATCTTAGTAAGGAACTTATATAGTTCCATAGATTTATTGACCACTTGCTAGATAGGCCTGGTCTCATACAAAGTTTATCTGTATCAGTACTAATAAAGTTAGAGATCACCCATTTGATAGGCCTGATCTCACACTCAGTCCGTCATTTCTATTATTAAAAAATTCAGGGATCTTTCGCTTGATAGGTCTGATCTCAGATACAATTATTCTTTATCATTATTAGTAGATTCAGAGATCATCCATTAGAAAGGTTTGATCACAAATTTAGTTAGTCAATAGTAGACCACTTAGAACTCAGTCATTGATATAAGCAGATTCAGTTAATCAACTTCAGTATCATCAGTTTCAGAGATGAACCGCTAGAGAGGACTAATCTCCACTTTAATACTCAGTTATCAATATCAGAAGATTTAGTTATTTAGTATCTTAGTATTAGTAATGAGTTCAGATGTCCGTAAAGCAGTATTCGAGTATCAGTATTTAGAGTCATGAAGAATTCAGTTATGGTTTGTGCATTCATGCATACATCCTCATTCAGTACTCTCATGTTAATCAGTTAAGTTATGTTCATGAAGAAGCCCTTGCATTTAGACTTACCTCATCTATCATACCAGTACATTCAATGTACTGACGTATGCTTTTCTCTTGTGCTATGGTGTCTTATACCATAGGTTTTGAAGTGCGAGATAAAGAGCACCCTTAGCAGTCCAGACTCAGCCAACAACAGTAGACATAGCAGTGAGTAATCTTCATATTTTATTATGGAATTAGACTCAGTTTATTTTTAGTAGACGGAGTTAGTTGCTGACTTATACCATCAACTCTATAGTTCATATAATTAGAGGATTTTCAGACAGATGTATCAGTATTCAATTTTCAGTTTTTAGTATTTTAGATGTTTTGAAGCTTATGGAAAGTTTCTACTAGTATTACATATTTATTATATTATACTATGCAGTGCTAGGTACAGATATCAGTAGAGGGTTAGCTTGTGGTCCTTTAGGATCATGAGCACCGTGTGGAGTTATGATTCTAAAAAATCGAGGGGTTACAATTCTACACAGTTTCTGCAACACCTTCTAAAACTCTTACTTTTAATTCCAAATTTAGTTCTAATAGACCAATTGATTTCCATAGTTATGAAACTAAAACCCTAAATGCTAGATTATACCCTCAAAGCATAAAGAAAGAATCATAAAATTCATTAGGGCATCAAATTAAGCACCTGGAGTACACATCAATTATATTGTTTTTTGTCCAAATTTGAGTAATCGAGACTTCCCCATCAATGTGTACACTAACTACAACAGCTAACCACAAAAATAACAGCATATAAACATGGATTTACAATTGAAAACACTATTGTAGTTACTAAACTACTAGTTCCAAGACCAAATCAATCATCAAAGCGAGGGTGTTCAGATCATTTATCTAGTTATAGGATAAAATGGACTAAAATGCACTCTAGGACTCTCAACAAATGCTTACAACATAGAGAATTTTAAGATAATTTGAAAAAGAGGCATGGGTAAGGAGAGGCAGTTTGATGAACTTTTTAAACTGATTCGACCATGATCGCAGTCCTAGTCCATGTCACGGTCACTGGGCTACAGTGATCGCAGTGACACGATCCGTGATCACGGTAATTGAGACCAAATTTAAGGTCCCCAGTACTCCCCTATTCCATTTAAAATATGATAATTTCACACTATCCCCTTTTTCAATTTCAATCAACACTCCTCGTAGTGTTACAATTTCATGGATTATGCAAAAACAACAATAAAATCTACTCTATCATGCATAAATGAAAGGATATGGGACAATTTTGTGGCATGATGGGTTATTCCTATCTCTTTTTGTAAGTCACCCCTCCTACTATCATTTGTGTTTCCATTTCGATGATTTGAATCTCCATCCCAACTTTCACTTACTATGAGTTGAGCGTCAGAGGGACAGAAGAGTTAAATCTTCCAATATGAAGCTAGATAGAGGTAGGGGCATGACGATAAAGCTTCTATCTCGACACTTTGAAGACTTGAACCTTTTACCCAATATCACATCATATTTTTTATTTGGCTCCTTAGGTAAGGGTTGGAAAATCAATAGGCCATTAGTTGAACATCGGAATTTGAGCTTTTTAGCCTTTGATGATGGGGTTTCCATGTACTCTTTTGGGATTTCAAACTCTAAAATGTAGGTATAAAGCCTCTTCTCTCCAAAATCTATCATTTGTTTGGGTGGATAGACTTTCATTAAATCCCCCAAGCATAATATTGAAAAATATTTTGAATGGGTTCTATTCATTAATTCAGACAGTACATCCATCTTAGGATTCTCACCCCCGAATGGGCTAGAGTCTTCACAAGAGAATTGCTTTGCTTCTTCTTTGGACTCGAGCACTATTTCCTTGAATTTGGTATCTTTAACAAAATTTGGTTCAGTTGGTTGGAAAATCCTCTAGGACTCTTCACTACCAAGCGTAACATTGACCACATAGCTTAGTTTTTCTTCTTTATTCACCTCCCTCTTGGGAAGTGGGCAAGGTGATGATATGTACAAGATTTGTTTCATTTCTCATTTTCTCTATCTTAGATATCTCGTCTTTACATGCCCCCAAGGATTGATATATGTCTTGCACATTCTCCCTCATTGTAGTTACCCGATCCAAAATAATTTAAAGTATTTGATCAAAACTATTGGCTTAGTTTGTTGTTCTTCCCTTATTGAATTATGATACCTATCAAACATATAAGAAGAACTAGCAATTTGGCTAGCATAATGAGGGGAAGGGTCATTTAGACAATCACTCCAATATTTATCTTCCCAACACATAAAGAACAACCATACTCCCAATAGGATCGAGATGGTGGTTCTTTCACTATATGGGTAGCATATCTAAAATCTCTCAAAAAGTGGTGTCCATCACAATATGGATATGTATCATTAAGATAAGATTTCCAACTACCAAAATCATAGTAGTCCCGAGATGCCATAGAGAAAAGTAAATAAAAACAAAAGTCTACCTGACACAAGAAATAAAAGAAAATCACAAGTACTTATTTACAAGTTTGAATTTAAGAAAGTATGCTAAAATTTTAAACTAACTCAATAAATCTAATTTTCCCCGGCAACGACGCCATTTTTGATAGCACTCAACTGACATGTCAATTTAACTTTAAGGTGGTCTTCATTAATATATTTTCCTCACTTTTGAGTCAGGGTCGAATCCACGAGGAACAATATGAGTAGCGATCAAATTAGGTTGAAATAATAGACACTTGCTAGATTCAAACCTAGAGTACCAGAATATAAAAATTGGAGTTTTCAATGGTATCTCAACTAGTATCTCTTTTTCAGATTTTCTAGAATAAATTCAGGGTTACAAATAATTACAGTTTAATCAATTAGGCGTGGATTGTGGGATTATGCTTTCTAGGGGAAACTTATGCATGAACGTGTGATGACTTGATACAAGCTCTAAATGATGGTGATGTGGTAGGCTAGGTTGGAAATCCTTGAGGCTTGTTTGTCAACAAAACCTCAAGGGTGTAACTCATTGAACCATTCCATTACCAAATGAGTGTTTCAATAGAAACTACCTAATATCTCAATTAGACATCCCTATTTCTAGGATAGTGCCCTAAGTGTATTAAACTTCGTAATCACCCTTGTGACTAAGATGGACAAAATTATCATACTAAACCCCATAATTATTTACTATTGCCATGGTTCCCACATCCCTCTTTCAAGTAGGAAGAGGGTCCCGAAAGTTCCCCCAAACCTCTCTTCCAAGGATGGTTTGAGCTTTCAACAACTCGAGATTTTCATCCATCAAGCCCACTTAGGTGTTTGGGGATTTCACCCATAAATCACAACTAATTTACTCAAGAAATAGTATAACCAAACATCACAAACTTGTAATAAACAAAAAAATCACATCCCATACATATTTACACCCTAATCTTGCATAATCCTAAGAGGAAGAACTAGATACACATAAAAATAGTAAGCAAGATATACCCAATGACCTTTATTAATTAGATCTATAAAAGACCAAGTGAATGTTACTTCAAAATTTAAATATCCTCAAATCTTCAATGGGTGTTATCTAATACTTCACTTGGAATCTCCTCCAACATATTTTTCACCCAAAATTTATAAAATATTTTCTTCTAAAAAGATGGAGGCTAAAAACTAAAACAATTTCAATAATTGGAAATTGAAGATATGATCCCCAAATAGATTAGGTTTGAGTATTTATGAGGTCATTTGGAATTAGCTATGTGCATTTAAGTTCCTTTACTTGGGTTGTATTTTCTGCTAAGCCACAATCACACCAGTTTTTCTAGGATTGCGCCTTTTGTGACCGTAGATAACACCATGCTATCGTAGTCTCCTGACTATCTTTATTGATCGTGATCACGGTGTGAGGATCGTGATAGCAATGAAGCTATGTTCTTCTCCAGGTCTTCATCTATATCTCCTTGCTCCTTTTTGTTCCCTTTTTAGCTCCAATCCATATCTTTCCCTCTTATCATCTTAATTCCTACAAAATATGAATATTAGTGCATTCAATCACAATTATGTGTCACTTATTCTTTCAAACCATGGTAATGTGCATGAATGTGGAGTATAATTGAGTGGTAGATTCACCACTCATCAATCTCTAAGAAATTTTATAGGTGGACATGTGAATTTTTGTGTGACAACCCTATAAACTTCCCGTTGTTGTGGAATAATTTATTATGTTTTACTTAAGCTCAAATCTACCTTTAGGTTCTAGTTTTTTTTAAGGTAGAGGTAACATTAGTTGTGAATGGGATTTCTAATTTGTGCACTATCCTGCGGGATAGTTCTTCTTTAGCCATGACTATAGGAATCACTTTTCCTTGTTGAACTTGTGGTATGGGATAGAAAAGTGATATTTCTCTCCTCAATTGATACAAGTGTCAGTTAGGTTTGGGGTATGGGTCATTTTCCTTGGCAGCTTAATCAAGATTCAGACCTGTACCTATAAGTTCAGTAGCTGAAACAAGGTCGTCAATACTTATCAAACAAAATAGCAAAACTAAAAATCAGAAGGTTGCTAATTTTGAAGTCCTTGGCCACGACGCCTAAAACATATCATTTTCTACAAACACACACAAGTGTACATGGTCATGCAAGTAATAAAGTGGCCCTTTCAAGCCAAATATCGATCCTACAAATATTTAGTATTTAGCAAGAAATCCAATTCTAGCATTACTAATGAGATTAAAAAAGTGTGATCTTGTACAAAATGTATTAGCTTTATAACTATAACTAGGTAATAAAAACTAATGCAATGAAATTTGATTAGTAAACAATATAACGAGAGTTTCCAGGGTTGAGACTTACTACATATTCATTCATAATCATGATTTCTAGCTGGTGTTTGTGTTTATCATGATTGTTCATTTAGGATTTTATATTATAACTTGAGAATTTCCATCCTCTAAGTCATCTATCCAAATTAATCTCACAACTACATCAATGAGTTGGAATGTGAGTCTTTAATTTGGATCCATTAAGTTTTCTTACCATTTCATTAACCAAGTAGGGAATTTAGGTATATCTCTATGCAAACCACAGTCATTCTTTACTAATTAATTTATAACTATTGAAAACATTATTTACACTCCTCACATTATTTATTCCATCACTCCATTCCTATGATCAATTTGTTTGGTACTTAAATTTATCCTAAAGTTCTTGACACTTTGAATAGTAAACCAATAGTGCAAAAATAATCACATAGTTGATAAGCATATAAACCAACAATCTAACCATAATTAAAAAATCATATTTATATCCTCATCCCTAGAATGATGATTTTTAGTCACTCATAGTCTTACAAAGAATCACAATAATGGAATCCATAAGTAAAAAACTACAAGAGAACCAAAGTAATGAAGCAAAACCATTGTGTAGAGACTATCTGATGCCTTCTCTTCCCTATAATCTTGTATTCCAAATGAATAATGTAATTTTGGCTAAGTACTCATTTAATAATATTTTGGTTCATCCATTGTCTGTAACATATGCGTTTACAATATTGTCCCTCACTTATAGACATCAAAAATTAAATTTTGGACATTTTGTCATAGGGGTTGCATGATAAGGACAAAAGCAAGCCTTAGCGGATGAGCCAAACATCCAAGTCAAGGGTTAGTAATTTTTTCATGGACCTAGATGGTTGGACACACAACCCATCCCATGTTTTGGGGTGTGCGGCGCAAGACACCTCCTTAAGTGTTTGATTTTGCTCCATTTACACTCCTATCTTCTCGTACAGTTGATCCTTGTTTACCCACTTCTTATGCCATTTTGTAGAATTAAATTAGCTTTAATAGAACCTCCTATGGTACTTTACAATATCATATAACAATCACTAGTTTGTAAAACATAATACAACTCCTAAAAGTACACTAGAACAACCATAACTCAAGTTAGCACCACTAGTTATCTCGTCTAAGATCTATGATTTTATTTTGAATCTACTTATTTCTAATGCACCGTAAACAATCTAAAGATGTCACTTAAAACACAAATACACAATTACACCCTTAATACCTTATTAAGGACATCATAAAGCCATCAAAACTAAGCTAATCATGCATAGATAATTACACGTAGGTGTATAAATATGCCTAAGATCACTATGTGAGTGTGTATGAATATTTTTTTGGATTTTTGTTTAAAGAAATTAATTTAAAATATTTTTTCCTAAAAATATGCCTTTAGTGAAAGGTTGTGTCTTTTATAGAAATAGATGTCTTTTTAGTGAAGAGGTATCTTTTAAATAAAGAAATGTCTATTAGATGAATGGTTTTGTCCTTTCAGTATTTGATTTTAACCATTTATATATGCATCCTGCCTATTTAGATTTCAATAAATCTTTACAAAAAGTTTAGTGAAACATTTAGAGTATTACTTTTCTTACAACATTCCCCAAAGAATTATTAAAAGATCAAGTTTTTAATTTCTTATTTTCCAATAGGATTGTCTTCAATATTTTCTTGATGAAGAAATCCAAATTTTTGTCATATCCACTAAAACTATTTTTGTTAAATCTCATAGAAATCTCATAGAGGAGAAGGAGCAAATCACATTTTTAGGAAAGCATTTCGGACATGTTTCAAGCCTTCAATCCAATTTTTGTGTTTAAATTATTAACCCTTCATCTCATGTTATTCATATATTTTGTGTTCATGAAACATATTTTGAAACAATCTAAAAAATTTAGCACTCTTTTCTCAATGTAATGATTTCCTTGTTGTGGATACGGAAAGACATAAATTATGCTGCAGTGATTGCTCAAAGAATTTGGTTTGAAAGTTTTTGTGAAATAGCTACTCTTGGTGTCATTTGAGATGTCAAAGAGGAAAGAAATAAAGCAAGCAACAAAAAACAGGTTCTACTTTCTGTACTTATTATTTATTTATAAATTATATATTTTTACCCTTTGTGATTTTATGAATTTATTTTAATAAATGGTAGGGTAGATAATATTTTTATGATAATCTTCAAATGTCTGAAGATTAAGAATAATATTTTCTTGTGTGATCACTATGGATCTTTATTCTTGCATAAAGATCATATGTGGAGTTTAATAAAATGACATGAACTAATACAAGTGCATGTCTATAACCTAAAGTTGTTATGAGTGAATATGAAATCTAAAGAACACAAGTGAATTTAGTTTTGTCTATATGTGAATGAAAAGACATTTAATATGTTTGAAGTGTAGGGGTATTTGACATGTGAAAAGAAATCAATAATCGAATTAGAATTTTTTAATATTTATTTTGAAGAGCATAAATATAAGAACCCACAAAATTCTAAGTTTGATTCAGTCCTTTAGGCTTGTCATGGAGTCCCAGACTTAGATTATTTTAGCTAAGTACTCAAACTTAGTGTCATTTTAACCTACGAGGGTTGGCAATCTTATTTCATGACCTTTACGTTCATTAAATGTTAAAGTTTAGGTTGATTCTTAATCAGGAATGTCCGTAGGTATTTTTGAACAATTTTTTGATTTTTTAGACATCGTTTGAAGCCCTTTTGGAACGTTAAAATAGTAGATCAATGCGATATTGGCGCACCACGTCTAATATAACATTGATAAATATTTTTTCCACCTACCAGCGTCCAATTCTAGTGAATCAATGTGAATATAGTATAGCGTGTTGACTACCGTATCGATGCCATCGACATGCCGCGTTGACCAGCGCGTCAGTAACCCAGTTTTTAGTCATTTAAAAGACTGTGTTATTGGGGGTATTTAGGATATTTTCCCTTGACCCTAAGCCCCCAAAACACAAAATTAAACTCCCTGTATAGCAAATATTGTCATTCATTCTCTAATTAGCTCAAGAACAAAATCCTACGTGCTTAAATTTCAAATCAAGAACTCAAGATTCAACCATAAAATTTCAGAAATTCTCCAACACAGGTATGAGAAGTGTTCATCAAAGGGTTCCTTCCACCCTTGGAGTCAAAGAATCTCTTTTAAACTTCAAGTAACTGATTTTCTGATTTCCATGATTGGAATTAAAGTGTATGAATGATTGATATTTGGATTAAGTTCCTAATTCATGATTATATATATATATATATATATATATATATATATATATATCTCATGTGAAATGATCATTATGTGTGTAGATTCATATGAATCCATAATAAACCCTTGACTTGTAAAATTAGAGTTAAATTATGATGCGTACATGTTATTCAATACTATGTTCATATACTATGATCACCAAGTGCTTGATAAAATGTCCATGTAAACTATTAAGAGAATGAAATCATGTCAAGTTAGTTTATGTTCAAGTTATATCATGCAAGTGTTTGTCAAAATGCCTCAATGAATAAATGATGATAAAGTTCATAGTTTACATATATCATGTTATGCCATGTCTCTTAATTTACTTTATAAAGTCCTAGGGATACTTGAACCCGATAATTTAGCTGATTACCTAGAGTCATGGTTAGTCATAGAACAATATCAGTTACAACATGATCAGTAGTACTCTCAGTCAGTTACAAAAATTAGGAAAAACTCTGTAGAATCTATATTAGTCCAGTCTAGTTCAGTATCCAGTTTAGACCTCAGTAAACTCAATCGGATAATAGAATTCAGTAGTATTCCATCAGTCAATGGAACTCAGTGAACTTAGTTCAGTTAAGCTAAATAGTAATCTCTGTAACAGCTCAGTTTAGCATAGTGGAAACTAGAAATCAGTTCAGTGTCTATTCAATAGGATTCAGCACTGAGTGAACCCAAGGATGGGGACTCACCTCCCAGCATAGGGCAAGATCCTTAAAAGCAATTATTTTTTTCCAAAACTACATAGCCAGCATAGGTTGAGATATCTTCCTTCAAGATATTCTGAGGGTTGATATTTCTCATCCAAGTTATCCTACCAGTGAGGGTTGATGGAAGAGCTTTCTATCAGATAGAGTTAACTCACTACTTTTCTTTACTCGTGGCATGGTATTAACACTGTTCTTGCTGGGGTTATAGGTTGGACCCCAATCAGTTTAGAGAGGGTCATATTAGTTAGATAATTACCTTGCACAATCTCAGTTTTAGATTAAGTATCAAAATATAACTCAGTTTCGTTCTACAGATTCAGGACTATCAAATATAATCACTCAGCTAAGTATGGAACTCAGTGCAGCTCCAAAGAGTTCAAGACTGTTAGATACAGTCATTCAGATTTCAGTAATCCAATATTAGTAGACTCAATAATCAGTTAATCAATATTTAGACTCAGTATTAAGTGTGTAACGATCTCAGTTACAATATACGTATTCATACTTGTACTCTTACTCAGTCATACTCATTTTATAAAAATTGGTTCATATGTGAGTAGATGCTAACACAACTGAAGCTTTTAACTAAGAATAATTACAAAGTCTTAAGCAACTTTTGTAATTTTTGATTGTTTTATGTTTTATTTTGCAGTAAAAGCTGATATGATAGAGAACCAAAAAAAATGGATGTAAAGGAGTGGGAATCTAAAGAAATCTAAAAAAAGGTGGCTGACGGCATTAGTGATAAGTCGTCAGCCCAGTTATAAGCTATCAGCTTCATCATCAGCAGAAGACAGAGAATTGGCCTAAGTTGAAAGCTGTGACAATATTTTGTGATAGGTCGTCAAGAGTCTAATAAGCTACCAAGAATGTCGTCTGCCTAAGGTAGCACATGAGAACTGAAGTAGAGCCTTGATGACATTTTCTGACAGGTCGTCAAGGAGTGTAGAAGTCATCAAGATTGTCATCAGCATTAAACAGAAAGAGCCAAAACTGAATAAGGATTTGGCGAAATTTGTGATAAGTCGTTAGCCTCCTAATAGGCTATCACAAATGTCATTACCTAATTCGAGGAATTTATGAAATTTTATTATTTTGTTTCAAAATTTAGGGTGAACTATTTAAAGCCTTGTTGAGTGTTTTCATGGAGAGGCCCGCACATTGAGTTTTGTCTATACTTTGATATTATCTCTCTCTAAATTATTGGCTTCAAAAACTAAATACTTTAAAGAGATTATTATCACTATTTTGGGATCTAATTTGCGATTCACTAGTTATTGTTCTTCTTGTGGTAAGTTTAACTTGCAAAGAATGAATACAACTCGTTGTTTCAATTTTAGCATTATTAGAGGATAAATTCCATTAACCTAAATTGGGAGATCTAGGGTTAGGACTTGATAAAGTGCTGAGTGATCAGGATTCTAAAGATGGTAGGACTTCTTTAAAATTTTGAGGTTTTAATTAACGTCTGTTGGTTGAAAACAATAGATCAAACCCACTTTGATTTTCTTGAGAAAGAAATCAAATATAGTGGGAAATGAATTATGAACAGGGACTTGGGAATACTCCGTTTAATAATCCGTGCAGTAACAAGGTTGGTTAACCTGAGGTAAATTTTGGCTGTGAATATAAATTCACTAAGTCCGACAGGATGACGTAATTAAATGCTTATGTAGGTCGAGAGACATTTAGGCATAACTTCGATAAAGATAACTTGGTGTCCTATTTATTGTGACAATATTGAACTAGTATTAGCATCTGTCAAGTACCAAAGCCCCTAGTGAACATAATTTTGTTTTTTCAAAAACTCTTGATTACGAACACTTAAGTTAAAGTGACAATAACTTATTAGCTAATCTCAAAAACCCCCAATTTTATCTATTCATATTATCTATTTGAATTTAACTTGTAGCTATAGTCTCAAATTATATTAATCGCCAATTACATTGTTCCTAGTGGATTCGACCCTGATGCCAAAGTTGTGTAAATATATTGACGACAATTGCCTTGCACTAAATTGATGGGTAAGTTGAGAATTATAAAAAATGGTTGATGTGTGAGTAGATTCTAATACATTTGAAGCTTTTAACTAAGAATAATTACAATGTCTTCAGCAACTTTTGCCATTTTTTTATTATTTTATGTTTCATTGTGCAGTAGAAGCTGATATGATAGAAAACCAACAAGAATGGAAGAAAAGAAGTTGAAATCTGAAGAAAAGGGTGGCTGACATCATTTTTGATAACTCATAAGCCTCATGATAAGCTATCAGCTTCATCATCAGTAGTAGATAGGAATTGGCCTAAGTTGAAAGCTGTGATGACATTTTGTGATAGGTCGTCAAGGGTCAGATAATCTGTCAAGAATGTTGTCTGCCTAAGGTAGCACAGGAGAAATGAAGCAGTGCCTTGACAATATTTTATGATAATTCATCAAGGAGATAAGAATTAATCAAGATTGTAGTCAGTTGTTAGAAGGAAGAGCCAAAACTGAAGAAGGAGTTGACGACATTTGTGATAAGTCGTCAGGCTCCTGATAGACTATCACAAATGTTGTCACCTAATCTGAGGGATTTCTGAAATCTTACTATCTTGTTTCTTTATTTAGGGTGAACTATTGAAAGCCTTGTAGAGAGTTTTCTTGGAGAGACCCACACATTGAGTTTTGAGGATACTTTGATATTTTCTCTCACTAAATTCTTGGTTTGAAAAAAAACATACTGTGAAGTGATTATTATCATTATTATTTGATTTTCTTTGTGATCTAATCTGCTATTCACTAGTTATTATTCATCTTTGGAAAGTTTAACTTTCCAAGCATGAATACTACTCGTTGTTTCAATTTTAGCATTATGAGTGGATAAATTTCATTAACCTAAATTATGGGATATAAGGTTAGAGATTGATAAAGTGCTGAGTGATCAGGATTCGAAAGGTGGTAGGACTTCATGATAATTCTGAGGTTTTAATTAACGTCTGTTGGTTGCAAACAATAGATAAAACCCACTTTGATTTGCTTGATAAAGAAATCAAATATAGTGGAAAGTGAATTATCAACAGGGACATGGAAATACTCAGTTTAATAATCAGTGTTGTAATTAAATATTTAAGTAGGTCGAGAGACATTTAGGCATAACTTCGATAAAGATTACTTGTTGTCCTATATATTGTGACAATCTTGAACTACTATTAGCAATTGTCAATTACCAAAACCCATACTGAACATAATTTTGGTTTTTCATAAACTCTTGATTACGAACACTTAAGTTAAAGTGACAAAATATTTATCAGCTAATCTTCAAACCCCCTATTTTATCTTTTTGTATCATCTGTTTGAATTCAACTTGTAGCTATAGTCTCAAATTAGATTAATCACCAATCACATTGTTCCTATTGGATTCGACCTTGTCGCTAAAGTTGGGTAAATATATTAACGACAATCGCCTTGCACTAAATATACATGTAAGTTGAGCTTTATCAAAAATGGTTGATGTGTGAGTATTTGCGAACACATTTGAAGCTTTTAACTAAGAATAATTACAATGTCTTCAGCAACTTTTGTTGTTTTTGATTATTTTATGTTTCATTGTGCGGTAGAAGCTGAAATGATAGAAAACCAACAAGAATGGATGCAAAGAAGTTAAAATCTGAAAAAATCTGATGAAAAATTTGGCTAATGGAATTTGTGATAAATCGTAAGCCCCGTTATAAGCTATTAGCTTCATCCTCAGTAGTAGATAGAGAATTGACCTAAGTTGAAAGTTGTAACGACATTTTGTGATATGTCCTCAAGGGTCTTATAATATGTCATGAATGTCATCTGCCTAAGGTAGCACAGGACAACTGAAGCAGAGTCTTCAGAATATTTTATGATAGGTCATCAGGGAGATAATAATTCATCAATATTGTCATCCGTTTAAGCAGGAAAATCCAAAACTGAAGAAGGAGTTGACTACATTTATGATAAGTCGTCAGCCTCCTGATAGGCTATCACAAATGTTTCACCTAATCCAAGAGATTTCTAAAATTTTATTATTCTGTTTCCTTATATAGGGTGAACTATTTAAAGCCTTGTAGAGGGTTTTATTGGAGAGACCCGTACATTGAGTTTTGATGATACTTTGATAATTTCTCTCTCTAAATTCTTGGCTTGAAAAAGCAAATACTTTGAAGAGATTATTATCATTATTTTTGGATTTCCTTTGTAATCTAATCTGTGATTCACTAGTTATTATTCTTCTTGTGGTAAGTTTAACTTTCAAAGCATGAATACAACTCGTTGTTTCAATTTTACCATTATGAGTGGATATATTCAATTAACCTAAATTATGGGATCTAGGGTTAGAGCTTGATAAAGTGCTGAGTGATTAGGATTCGAAAGTTGGTAGTACTTCTTGATAATTCTGAGGTTTTAATTCATGTCTGTTGGTTGCAAATAATACATAAAACTCACTATTATTTGCTTGAGAAAGAAATCAAATATTGTGGAAAGTGAATTATCAACAGGGACTTGGAAATACACCGTTTAATAATCAACGCTACAACAAGGTTGGTTAACCTGAGGTAAAATTTAGGCTGTCAATATAAATTCCCTAAGTCCGAGATGATTAGGTAGTTAAATTCTTAAGTAGGTCGAGAGACATTTAGGCAAAACATCGCTAAAGATAACTTTTTGTCTTATCTACTATGACAATCTTGAACTACTATTTGCATCTGTCAAGTACCAAAACCCCTAGTGCACATAATTTTGGTTTTTCATAAACTCTTGACTATGAACACTTAAGTTAAAGCAACCAACAATTTATTAGCTAATCTCCAAAACCCCCCACTTTATCCTTTTGTATCGTCTGTTTAAATTAAACTTGTAGCTATAGTCTCAAATTAGATTAATCACCAATCACAATGTTCCCAGTGGATTCGACCCTGACGCCAAAGATGGGTAAATATATTGACGACAATCGCTATGAACTAAATTTATATGTATGTTGAGCGTTATCATAAATGGTTTATGTGTGAGCAGATGCTAACATATTTTACGCTTTTACCTAAGAATAATTACAATGTCCTCAACATCTTTTGTAGTTTTTGATTGTTTTATGTTTCATTTTGCAGTAGAAGACGATAAGATAGAGAACCAACAAGAATGGAATCAAAGAAGTTAAAATCTGAAAAAATCTGATGAAAAGTGTGGCTAATGGAATTTGTGATAAATCGTAAGCCCCGTGATAACCTATGTTTCATCATCAGTAGTAGATAGAGAATTGGCCTAAGTTGAAAGCTGTGACAGCAATTTATGATAGGTTGTGAAGGGTTTAATAATCTGTCATGAAAGTCGTCTGTCTAAGGTAGCACAGGAGAACTGAAGCAGAGCCTTGACAACATTTTATGATAGGTCATCAAGGAGATGAGAAGTCATCTAGATTTTCATCAGTTTTAAGCAGGAAGAGCCAAAACCGAAGAAGGAGTTGACGACATTTGTGATAAGTCGTCAGCCTCCAGATAGGCTATCACAAATGTCGGCAACTTATTCGAGGGATTTCTGAAATTTTATTATTTTGTTGCCTTTTTTAGGGTGAACTATTTAAAGCCTAGTCAAGGGTTTTCTTGGAGAGACCCGCACATTGAGTTTTGATGATACTTTGATTTTTTCTCTCTCTAAATTCTTCGCTTGAAAAAGAAAATACTTTGAAGAGATTATTATCATTACTTTTGGATTTCCTTTGTGATCTAATCTGCGATTCACTTGTTATTATTCTTCTTTTGGTAAGTTTAACTTTCAAAACATAAATACAACTCGTTGTTTCAATTTTAGAATTATGAGTGGATAAATTCCATTAACCTAAATTATGGGATCTAGGGTTATAGCTTGATAAAGTGCTGAGTGATCAGGATTCGAAAGGTGGTAGGACATATTGATAATTCTAATGTTTTAATTAACGTCTGTTGGTTGCAAAAAATAGACAAAACCCACTTTTATTTGCTTGAGAAAGAAATCAAGTGCAGTGGAAGTGAATTATCAACAGGGCCTTGCAAATACTACGTTTAATAATCAGCGTTGTAACAAGGTTGGTTAACCTGAGGTAAACTTTGGGCTATGAGTATAAATTTGCTAAGTCAGAGAGGATTAGGTATTTAAATGTTTAAGTAGGTTGACAGACATTTAGGAATAACTTGGATAAATATAACTTGTTGTCCTATCTACTGTGACAATCTTGAACTATTATTAGAAACTGTCAAGTACCAAAGCCCCTAGTGAACATAATTTTCGTTTTTCATAAACTCTTGATTACGAACACTTAAGTTAAAGTGACCAACAATTTATTAGCTAATCTCCAAATCCTCCATTTTATCTTTTCGTATCATCTATTTGAATTCAACTTGTAGCTATAGTCTCAAATTAGTTGAAGAGCCATCACATTGTTCCCGGTGGATTCAAAGCTGACTCCAAAGTTTGGTAAATATATTGACGACAAAGGCCTTGAACTAAATTGACATGTAATTTGAGTGTTCTCTAAAATGGTTGATGTGTGAGCAGATGCTAACACATTTGACGTTTTTAACAATGAATAAATATAGAGTCTTAAGAAACTTTTATCATTTTTAATTTTTTTATGTTTCATTTTATAGTAGAATCTGATATGTTACAGAACCAACAAGAATGGAAGCAAAGAAGTGGAAATCTAAAGAAATCTAAAAAAAAGGTATCTGACGGCATTAGTGAATAGTCGTCAGCCCCGTTATAAGCTATAAGCCTCATCATCTACAGTAGATAGAGTATTGTCCTATGTTTGATCGGCTATCAAGAATGTCATCTACCTAAGTTAGGACAGGAGAACTGAAGAAGAGCCTTGACAACATTTTTTGATTGGTCGTCAAGGAGATGAGAAATCATCAAGATTGTCGTCAGAATTAAGCAGAAAGAGCCAAAACTTAATAAGGATTTGAAGACATTTATTGATAAGTCGTCAACCTCCTGATAGGCTATCATAAATGTCGTCACCTAATCTTAGGAATTTCTGATATTTTTTTAGTTTGTTTCAATATTTAGGGTGAACTATTTAAAACCTTGTTGAGGGTTTTCTTGGAGAGGCCCGTACATTGATTTTTGATGATACATTTATATTTTGTCTTTCTAAATTATTGGATTGAAAAAGAAAATACTTTGTAGAGATGATTATCATTATCTTGGGATTTCCTTTGTGATGTAATCAGCGATTCACTAGTTATTATTCTTCTTGTGGTAAGTTTAACGTTCAAAGCATGAATTATGGGATAAATTCGATTAACCTAAATTATGGGATCTAGAGTTAGGGCTTGATAAAGTGTTGAGTGATCAGGATTTGAAAGGTGGTAGGACTTCTTGATACTTCTGATGTTTTAATTAACATCTCTTGGTTGAAAAAGATAGATGAAAACCACTTTGATTTGCTTGAGAAAGAAATTAAATATAGTGGGAAGTGAATTATCAACAGGGACTTGGAAATACTCCATTAAATAATTAGCGTTGTAACAAAGTTGGTTAACCCGAGGTAAAATTTGGGCTGTGAATATAAATTCCCTAACTCTGAGAGGATTACGTAATTAAATGCTTAAGTGGGTCGATAGACTTTTAGGCATAACTTCGATAAAGATAACTTGTTTTCCTATCTACTGTGACTATCTTCAGTTAATATTAGAATCTGCCAAGTAACAAAACCCCTAGTGAACATAATTTTTGTTTCTCATAAACTCTTGATTACGAACACTTAAGTTAAAGTGACCAACAATTTACTAGCTAATATCCAAAACCCCCCATTTTCTCTTTTTGTATAATTTTTTTGATTTCAACATATAGCTATAGTCTCAAATTAGATTAATCGCCAATCACATTGTTCCCAGTGGATTCGACCCTGACGCCAAAGTTGGGTAAATGTATTGACAACAATCGTCATGCACTAAATTGACATGTAAGTTGAGCGTTATAAAAAATGGTTGATGTCTGAGCAGATGCTAGCACATTTGAAGCTTTTAACTAAGAATAATTATAATGTCTTCAGCAATATTTGTCCTTTTTGATTGTTTTATGTGTCATTTTGTAGTAGAAGCTGCTATGATAGAGAAACAAAAAAATGGAATCAAAGAAGTTGAAATCTGCAGAAATCTGAAGAAAATGTTGGCTGACGGCATTTTTAATAAATCGTAAGCCCCATGACAAGCTAGTAGCTTCATCATCAAAAGTAGATAGAGAATTGGCCTAAGTTTAAAGCTGTCATGACATATTGTGATAGTTCGTCAAGGGTCTGAGAATCTGTCAAGAATGTCGTCTGCCTAAGGTAGCACAGGAGAACTAAAATAGAGCCTTGACAACATTTTATAATAGGTCCTCAAGGAGATGAGAATTCATCAAGATTGTCGTCAGTTTTAAGAAAGAAGAGCCAAAATTGAAGAGGGAGTTGACGATATTTGTGATAATTCATCAGCCTCCTAATAAACTATCACAAATATCGTCACCTAATTCAAGGGATTTCTGAAATTTTGTTATTTTGTTTCCTTATTTAGGGTGAACTATTTAAATCCTCATAGAGGGTTTTCTTAGAGATACCCGCACATTGAGTTTTGACGATACTTTGATATTTTCCCTCTCTAAATTCTTGGCTTGAAAATGCAAATACTTTGAAGAGATTATTATCATTATTTTTGGATTTACTTTGTGATTTAATCTGTGATTCACTAGTTATTATTCTTCTTATGGTAAGTTTGACTTTCAAAGCATGAATACAACTCGTTGTTTCGATTTTAAAATTATGAGTGGATAAATTTCATTAACCTAAATTGTGTGATCCAGGGTTAGAGCTTGATAAAGTGATGAGTGACTAGGATTCGAAAGGTCATAGGACTTCTTGATAATTATGAGATTTTAATTAACGTCTGTTGGTTGCAAACAATAGATAAAACTCACTTTGATCTGCTTGAGAAAGAAATCAAGTGTAGTGGCAAGTGAATTATCAACAGGAACTTCGAAATATTTCATTTAATAATCAGCGATGTAACAAGGTTGGTTAACCTGAGGTAAAATTTGGGCTGTGAATATAAATTTCCTATGTCCGGGAGGATTAGGTAATGAAATTCTTAAGTAGGTCGAGATACATTTAGGCATAACTTCAATAAAGATTACTTGTTATCCTATCTACTTTGACAATCTTGAACTACTATTTGCATCTGTCAAGTACCAAAACCCCTAGTGAGCATAATTTGGGTTTTTCATAAACTCTTGATTACGAACAATTAAGTTAAAGTGACCAACAATTAATTAGCTAATATTCAAAACCCCCATTTTATCTTTTTGTATCATGTGTTTGAATTCAACTTACAGCTATAGTCTTAAAGTAGATTAATCGCCAATCACATTATTCCCAGTGGATTCAACCCTGACGCCAAAGTTGGGTAAATAAATTAACGACAATCGCCATACACTAAATTGACATGTAAGTTGAGCGTTTTAAAAAATGGTTGATGTATGAGCAGATACTAAAACATTTAAAGATTTTAACTAAGAATAATTACAATGTCTTTATCAACTTTTGTTGTTTTTGATTGTTTTATTTTTTATTTTGTAGTAGAAGTTGATATGATAGAGAACCAACAAGAATGGAAGCAAAGAAGTTGAAATCTGAAGAAATCTGAAGAAAATGGTGGCTGGCGGCATTTGTGATAAATCATAATCCCCATGATAAGCTATCGGCTTCATCATAACTAGTAGATAAAGAATTGGCCTAAGTTGAAAGTTGTGACGACATTTTGTGATAGGTCGTCAAGGGTATGATAATCTGTCAAGAATGTCGTCTGCCTTAGGTAGCACAGGAGAACTGAAGTAGAGCCTTGACAACATTTTATGATAAGTCGTCAAGGAGATGAGAAGTCATCAAGATTGTTGTCAGTTTTAGGCCGGAAGAGCTAAAATTGAAGAAGGAGTTGACAACATTTGTGATAAGTTGTCAGCCTCCTGATAGGCTATCACAAATGTCGTCACCTAATCCGAGGCATTTCTGAAATTATATTATTTTTTTTTCATCTTTAGGGTGAACTATTTAAAGCCTTGTATAGGATTTTCTTTGAAAAAAACGCATATTGAGTTTTGACTATACTTTGATTTTTTTTCTCTCTAAATTCTTGGATCGAAAAATAAAATACTTGAGGAGATTATTATCATTATTTTTGGATTTCCTTTGTGATCTAATCTGCGATTCACTAGTTATTATTCTTCTTGTGGTAAGTTTAACTTTCAAAGCATGGACACAACTTGTTGTTTCTATTTTAGCATTATGAGTGGATAAATTCCATTAACCTAAATTATGAGATATAGAGTTAGAGTTTGATAAAGTGCTGAGTGATCAGGATTCAAAAGGTGGTAGGGCTTCTTGATAATTCAGAGATTTTAATTAACATCTGTTGGTTGCAAACAATGGATAAAACCCACTTTGATTTACTCGAGAAAGAAATCAGATATAGTGGGAAGTGAATTATCAACAGAGCCTTAGAAATACTCCGTTTAATAATCAGCATTGTAACAAGGTTGGTTAACCAGAAGTAAAATTTGGGCTATGAATATAAATTTCCTATGTCCTAAAGGATTAGGTAATTAAATGCTTAAGTAGGTCGAGAGATATTTAAGCATAACTTCAATAAAGATAATGTGTTGTCCTTTCTACTGTGACAATCTTGAACTACTATTAGCATCTATCAGGTACGAAAACCCCTAGTTAACATAATTTTGATTTTTCATAAACTCTCGATTACGAGCACTTAAGTTAAAGTGACCAATAATTTATTAGCTAATCTTCGAATCCCCCATTTTATCTTTTTGTATCATCTGTTTGAATTCAACTCATAGATATAGTCTAAAATTAGTTAAATCGCTAATCACAATGTTCCCGATGGATTCAAACCTGACTCCAAACTTTCTTAAATATATTGACAATAACTGCCTTGCACTAAATTGACATGCAAGTTTAGTGTTATAAAAAAATGGTTGATGTGTGAGCAGATGCTAACACATTTGAAGCTTTTAACTAAGAATAATTATAACATTTTAACCAACTTTAGTCATTTTTGGTTGTTTTATGCTTTATTTTGCAGTAGAAGATGATATGATAGAGAACCAACAAGAATGGAAGCAAAGAAGTAAAAATATTAGGAAATCTAAAAAGATGGTGGCTGACGGAATTAGTGATAAGTCGTCAGCCCAGTTATATGCAATCAGCTTCATTATCAGCATTAGATTGAGAATTGGCCTAAGTTGAAAGCTGTGACTACATTTTGTGATAGGTCATCAAGGGTCTGATAAGCTGTCAAGAATGTCGTCTGCCTAAGGTAGCATAGGAGAATTGAAGAAGATCCTTGAAAACATTTTTTGATAGGTCGTCAAGGATATGAGAAGTCAGAAAGACTGTTGTCAGAATTAAGCAGAGACAGCCAAAACTGAATAAGGATTTGACAACATTTGTGATAAGTCGTCATGCTCCTGATAGGCTATCACAAATGTCGTCACCTAATTCAAGGGATTTCTAAAATTTTATTATTTTCTTTCAATATTTAGGGTGAACTATTTAAAGCCTTGTTGAGTTTTTTCTTAGAGAGACCCACACCTTGAGTTTTGACGATACTCTGATATTTTCTCTCTCTAAATTCTTGGCTTGAAAATGCAAATACTTTGAAGAGATTATTATCATTATTTTAGGATTTCCTTTGTGATCTAATCTACGATTCACTAGTTATTATTATTCTTGTGGTAAGTTTTACTTTCAAAGAATGAATACAACTTGTTTTTTCAATTTTAGCATTATGAGTCGATATATTCCATTAACCTAAATTATGGGATCTAGGGTTAGGGCATGATAAAGTGTTGAGTGATCAGGATTCGAAAGGTTGTAGGAATTCTTGATAATTCTGAGTTTTTAATTAATGTCTGTTGGTTGAAAACAATAGATAAAACCCACTTTGATTTACTTGAGAAAGAAATGAAATATAGTAGGAAGTGAATTATCAACAGGGACTTGGAAATACTTCATTTAATAGTCAGCGTTGTAACAAGGTTTGTTAACCTGAGGTAAAATTTGGGCTGTGAATATAAACTCCCTATGTCCGAGAGGATTAGGTAATTAAATGCTTAAATTGGTTGAGAGACATTTAGTCATAACTTTGATAAAGATAACTTGTTGTCCTATCTACTGTGACAATCATGAACTACTATTAGCATATGTCAAGTGACAAAACCCCTAGTGAACATAATTTTGGTTTTTCATAAACTCTTGATTACGAACACTTAAATTAAAGTGACCAATAATTTATTAGCTAATCTCCAAAGCCCCCCATTTTATCTTTTTGTATCATCTGTTTGAATTAAACTTGTATCTATAGTCTCAAATTAGATTAATCGTCAATAACATGGTTCCTAGTGGATTCGACCCTGACGCCAAAGTTGGGTAAATATATTGACGACAATTGCATTGCACTAAATTGATATATAAGTTGATCGTTATCAAAAATAGTTGATATGTGAGCAGATTCTAACCCATTTGAAGCTTTTAACTAAGAATAATTACAATATCTTCAGTAACTTTTGTCGTTTTTGATTATTTTAGGTTTCATATTTTAGTAGAATTTGATATGATAGAGAACCAACAAGCATGGAAGAAAAGAAGTTCAAATCTTTAGAAATATGAAGAAAGGGGTGGTTGACGTCATTTGTGATAAATCGTAAGCCCCTTGATAAGCTATAATCTTCATCATCAGCAATAGATAGAGAATTGGCCTAAGTTGAAAGTTGTGATGACATTTTGTGATAGGTCGTCAAAAGTTAGATAATCTGTCAAGAATGTCGTCTGCCTAAGGTAGCACAAGAGAACTAAAGCAGAGACTTGAAAACATTTTATGATAGGTCGTCAAGGAGATGAGAAGTCATCAAGATTATACTCAGTTTTAAGCAGAAAGAGCCAAAGCAGAATATGGAGTTGACGACATTTGTTTTTACTGTGAGAATCTTGAACTACTATTCACATCTGTCAAGCACCAAAACCCCTTGTGAGCATAATTCTTGTTTTTCATAAAATCTTGATTACGAACACTTAAGTTAAAGTTACCAAAAATTTATTGGGTATTCTCCAAAAACTCCATTTTATTTTTTCATAGCATCTATTTGAATTCAACTTGTAGCTATAGTCTTAAATTAGTTTAATCTCCATTCATATTATTTCCTGTGGATTCAACCCTGACTTCAAAGTTGGGAAAATATATTAACGCTGACCGCCTTACACTAAATTGACGTGTAAGTTGAGTGTTATCAAAAATGGTGCCTTTATCGAGGAATAATTTAACATATTGAGTTGGTTTAGAATTCTTGCCTACTTGCTTGAATTCAAAATTGTAAATATTTGTTTTTAGTTTACTTTTATTTCTTCTATTAGTTAGATTTTTATTTTAGTTTACTTACTTCTATGGCATCATGAAATGAACATGATCTTCGTGGTTAGAAATATTATCTTGATGATTCATGTCCATATTGCGATGGACCTCACTTTTGGTAAGACTATAGATATGCTCCCTGGAGAGAGATGTAAGCACTATCTTCGTCCTATCGAGAGTATAATTTCTTTGTATATGGTGGTCAAGATGGACATTAGAGTGATTGACCAAATTCCCCCTCCCTCCATTTTGCTAACCCAAATTCTAGTTCTTTATATGATTTTGATAGGTCTTTTGGTTAAGAAAAGGAAGAACTAATCCCCCAAAAGAGTGGCATTGAATCTATGCTTCAACTAATGTTGGATCATATGGACACAATGAATGATATCATATGTGATATACGTCAAGAAATTAGAGCATTTAACAAGGAAAAAGAAAGGACAGGGGAGATGGATATCGAGGTCAATCATCCAAAGCATTCTTCTACATTATATTTAGATGATATCTTATCTGTGGAATTATTTAGGCTAATCGAAGATTGTGAATATAAGGAGAAAGAATCCTATACTGATGATGAGCTTGACGTTTATAAATCCTTGGAGATTTCCCAACCAACAGAACCGACCATGAGGGATGATAGAAAGATTGTGGAAATGGTACTAGAGTTGAAAGAAGAAATTAAGCACAATTCTTGTGAAGATTCTAGTCCATTTCGAGGTAAATATACTATTATGGATGCTACTCTGAAATTGAGAGTTAGTCCTCATTCCAACCACTTTTCAACATTATGCTTGGTTGATGTGATGAAAGTCGAATCACCCAAGCAAATGATGAATTTTGAAAATGAGGAAGAAAATTCTTACATTTTGGAGTTTATCATTCCAAAAGGGTATACTAAAACCCCAATCTTGAAGGCCAAGAATCTTAAAGATCGATGTCTATTGAGTGGCTTTTAAAGATCCTCACTGCTTCCCAATGATCCCAGATGAAAGTTTGATGCAAAATTGGGCAAGCAGTTCAAGTCTTCAAAGTGGTGTGATAGAACATTCCTTATCATGCCCTCAGCTTTACCTAACAGATCTAAAAGACGTAAGATCGAAAGATGGGCCAACAATTTAAATTATCTAAGTGGAGGTATAAAGGATGAAGAACTTTCAAGATATCTTGATGAATTCAGAGTTGTGAGGATAACCTGGTCGTGCTGCGATATTAAATCAGGAGCTAATTTGGAGGAAACCCAAGGTAGTTTTTTATTTATATTTTTATTATGTGATTGACATCAGACCTTCGCACCCATGGTGCCACAAGTATGTTTCTAACTCTCTTGTTTTGGTTTGACGCATTGGGGACATTACATGATTCTAAGTTGAGGGTGTTGGGACTATTTGTGGGTGTTGATGTCCTCTTGGGGATTTTGTTTCCACGCCTTTTTTCTCTGAAGTCTTGTTCCTAGCAGAGTCTGCATGTTTAGGCGTATTGTGTTTGTTTTGTGATTTGGTATTGTTAACAAGGGGAAAAATAAGTATCTAGGACAATAAACATATTTTTGTTGATTTTTCTTGGAATGATAAATACCTCTCTAATTGTTTATCTAGTAACTATGTAATGTGCATCTATATATGATTATTGTAAGTCCTTTTATGGCATTAGTACTAGGGACATGATAATCACTACTAACAATTGCATGAACCGAATGGGTAGTATATTGTGATGTACGTTTGTGTCATGTGTGTGTGAGATACTACCTAGTTCCCGTAGTGTGTGAAATTCAGAACTTGCCTGCTTAGTCTTGCCTTGGTTGTAGGATAACAGTTAGGAAAGGATCATAGGCCATTATTTATATTAGCCCACTTTTAGCCTAAACTACCTTCCATGTGTGAATAATATCCCTTGATCCTGATTTTGAGCCTGAATGCCTATTCTTTTTATTATTCATATCACCTTCCCATTTGTATCATAATGAACCTATTTTGGCCCTGGTCCTCCTTGGATATTGTGCAGTTGAGTTAGGCAAATAACCTAAGTTGAGGGTGGCTATCATAGGGGTGTGTGATGTAAAGTGAGTATGAAGAAGGGTATCAATATATATATATATATATATATGCAAAGCTGAGTGTGGTAGAAAAAGAATGAGAAAAGAAAAGTTGTGAAAAAAAAAATCAATGACTAAATGACCACACTTATCCTGAATTTGCTTAATCAAGAAAGGAAGAAATAAGGTAAAGGTTGATAAGTGAGACCCCAAAAATAGTGTAGTGCCAAGGAGACTTAGTTACTTTAAATATACTTGTGTATCATACCAGCCCCGAGCCTACATTACAAGCTAAAGAAAATTCCTATAGTGATCCTAACTTAACTGTCTAAAATCTTAAGTAATGAAAATAAGGGCAAGCTTATAGTATTTGTCATACATTGATTGGAACTTCTTACTGGGAGTGAGTGTTTCTTGATCGTTCCTCTATTTATGTGATTGATTTCATATATGAGTGAGGAGGGACTTATCTATTGTAAGGGCACATCGGTTGTATTACTAGTTGCCTACTTGTTTGGGTAGTGCAATTTATATATAGGCATGGTTATTGTTGATAAGTTGATGCCATATCTTGATTATTTTCTGTCTTACTGTTGATCTTCAGGGATATACACAGATGGTTTTATATTGATTGAAAATGGAGAGGGTAATGTGTTCTGAAGTAAAATTGATTATCAACTGTCATAGGTATCCTATGTGTCTCATGGTTAAGCATTGTAATGTTCTGTTTTAGTAGCTTGAGGACAAGCAATTGTTTTAAGTTGAGGGCGTTGATATGTGAGCAGATACTAACACATTTGAGGCTTTTATCTAAGAATAATTGCAACATCTTAAGAAAATTTTGTAGTTTTTAATTAATATATGTTTTATTTTGCAGTATAAGTTGATATGATATAGAACCAACAAGAATGGATACAAAGAAGTTGACATCTAAAGAAATCTAAAGAAAAAGGTGGTTGACGACATTTGTGAAAAGTTGTTAGCCCCGTGATAAACTATCAGCTTCATCGACAGCAGTAGACAGAGAATTGGCTTAAGTTAAAAGCTGTGATGACATTTTGTGATAGGTCGTCAAGGGTCTGATAACCTATCAAGAATGTCTTCTACCTAAGGTAGCACAGGAGAACTGAAGCAGAGCCTTCACGATATTTTGTGATATGTTGTTAAGGAGCTGATAAGTCATAAAGATTTTCGTCAGCCTTAAGAAGGAAGAGACAAAACTGAAGAGGGAGTTGATGACATTTGTGATAAGTCGTCAGCCTCCTGATAGGCTATCAAAAATGTCGTCACCTAATCCGAGATTTCTGAAATTTGATTATCTTGTTTCCTGATTTAGGGTGAACCATTTAAAGCCTTGTTGAGGGTTTTCTTGTTGACTATACTTTGATTTTCTCTCTCTAAATTCTTGGATGGAAAAATAAAATACTTTGAGGAGATTATTATCATTATTTTGGGATTTCCTTTGTGATCTAATCTGTGATTCACTAGTTATTATTCTTCTTGTGGTAAGTTTAACTTTCAAAGCATGAATACAACTCGTTGTTTCAATTTTAGCATTATGAGTGGCTAAATTCCATTAACCTAAATTATGGGATCTATGGTTAGGGCTTGATAATGTGCTGAGTTATCAGGATTTGAAGATGGTAGGACTTCTTGATAATTCCTAGGTATTAATTAACGTTTGTTGGTTGCAAACAATAGATAAAACCCACTTTGATTTGCTTGAGAAAGAAATCAAATATAGTGGGAAGTGAATTATCAACAGGGACTTGGAAATACTCCATTTAATATTTGCGTTGTAACAAGGTTGGTTAACCTGAGGTAAAATGTGGGATGTAAATATAAATTCCGTAAGTTTGTGAGGATTAGGTAATTAAATCTTTAAGTAGGTCAAGAGACATTTAGGCATAACTTCGATAAAGATAACATTTTGTCCTATCTACTGTGAGAATCTTGAACTACTATTAGCATCTGTCATGTACCAAAACCCCTAGTCAACATAATTTGGGCTTTTCATAAACTCTTAATTACGAGCACTTAAGTTAAAGTGACCAAAAATTTATTGGCTAGTCTCCAAAACCTCCATTTTATCTTTTCATATCATTTGTTTGAATTCAACTTGTAGCTATAGTCTCAAATTAGTTTAATCGCTACTCTATTTGTTCCCTGTGGGTTCGACCTCGACTGTAAAGTTGGGTAAATATATTGACTATGACCACCTTGCACTAAATTGACGTGTAAGTTGAGAGTTATCAAAATCCTATGCTTAATTCAGTCCTTTAGACTTGTCAAGGGGTCCCAGATTGAGAATATTTTAGCTAAGTACTCAGAATTAGGGTCATTTTAACCTACAAACGTTGGCAATATTATTTGCGACCTTTACGTTCATTAAATATTGTTGTTTAGGTTTATTCATGATTAGGAATATCCGTAGGTGTTTCTAAACAAGTTGCAGATTTTTTGCACTTCGTTTGAAGCCCTTATGGAACATTAAAACAATTGATCAATGCGATCTTGGCGCGTCGAATTGACTATTGCGTTGATTAATATTTTCCCTAGCTACTAGCATCTAATTCGAGTTAATCGACATGAATATTGTACGATGCGTTGATGCCATCGACACACCTCGTTGACCTGCACGTCGGTAACCTAATTTTTGGTTATTTAAAACATTGCATTCTTGGGGGTATTTACATCTTTTTCCCTCGACCCTCATCCCCCAAAACAGAAAATTAAACTCCCTATAGAGCAAATATAGTCATTCATTCTCCAATAATATCAAGAACAAAACCCTAGGTGCTTAAATTTCCAATCAAGAACTCAAGATTCAACCATAAACTTTCAGCAATTTTTCAACACAGGTATGCGAAGTGTTCATCCAAGGGTTTTTCTACCCTTGGAGTCCAAAAATCTGTTTTGAACTTCAAGTAATTGATTTTATGATTTCCATTGTTGAAATTAAAGTGTATCCATGATTGTTATATGGATTAAGTTCCTAATTCATGATTATATATATATATATATATATATATATATATATATATATATATATATATATATATATATATATATATATATATCATGTGAAATTGATCATTATGTGTGTAGATTCATGTGAATCCATGATTAACCCTTTACTTGTGAAATTAGAGATGAATTATGATGCTCACTTGTTATTCAATACTATATGCATATACTATGCTCACCAAGTGCTTGATAAATTGTCCATGTGAACTATTAGGAGAATGAAATCATGTCAAGTTAGCTTATGTGCAAGTTATATCATGCAAGTGTTTGTCCAAATGCCCCAATGAATGAATGATGATCAAGTTCATAGTTTACATAGTTCATGTAATTCCATGTCTCTTAATTTATGTTTCGAGTCTTGAGGGTACTTGTACCCGACAATTTAGTCGATTACCTAGAGTCATGGTCAATCATAGAACAGTATCGATACCGACACGATCAGTAGTACTCTCATTTAGTTATAGAATTTAGGAAAAACTCAGTAGAATCTATATTAGTCCAGTCTAATTTAGTATCCAGTCAATGGAACTCAGTGAACTCAGTTCAGTTTATCTAAAAAATAACCTCAGTAACAGCTTAGTCCAGCCTAGTATAGACTAGAAATCAGTTCAGTGTCTATTTAGTTAGGAATAGAATTCAGCACCGAGTGAACGTAAGGATGGGGACTCACCTTCCAGCAGAAGGCGTGATTCTTAGAAGCAATCCTTATGTTCTAGAACAATATAGCCAGTGTAGGTTATTATATCTTCTTCTAGATATTATTAGGGTTGATACTTCTCATCTGAGTTATTCTACCATTGAGGATTGATGGAAGAGCTTCCTGTCAGAGAGGGTTAACTAACAACTTTTCTTTACCCATGGCACGATATTGACACCCTTATATCTAGGGTTGTAGGTTAGACCCGTATCAGTTCAGAAAGGGGCATGTCGTTTAGATAATTACCTCTCATATTTTAAGTTTCAGATTCAGTATTAGTATAAAACTCAATTTAGTTCTATAGATTTAAGACTATCAGATAAAATTACCCAACTCAGTATGGAACTAAGTACTGCTCCACAGAGTTTAGGACTGTCATATACAGTCATTCAGATATCAGTAATACAGTATCACTAGACTTGGTAATCAGTTAATCAGTATTTAGACTTAGTATTCAGTGTATCACGGTCTCATTTACAGTATACATATCCATGCATGTACTCTTACTCAGTCATACTCATGTTATTCACTTAGTATTGTTCATGCATATGAACCCATGCATTTCAACCTACCTCACTAAGCATACTAGTACATTCAAAGCACCTACGCATGCTTTCTTTTGCGCTATGATGTCTTATATCATAGGTTTCGATACATGGAATCCCGAACATCCATAGCAAATTTGACATTTAGTAGTCAGAGTTTTGGTGAGTCCTCATAGTTCGAGGACATGCTTATTATTTATAGTATTTCAATTCCAGTATTAGTATTCATAGTTAGTTGGGGGTTTGTCCCATCAACTCCGCAGTTCAGACAGTTAGAGGCTTTTCCAGACTAGAGTATTTTCAGGCAGTTGTTCAGTGTTTTAGTACTTATATTCAGTTTTGGTATTTTGATACCGCATTCAGTTTCATTTACAAATTTGCACCTTATGGCATATGTTTCTGCCTATTTTCACATAATTACAGTATTTACTACTCAGTTATTGTAGCGGGTACTAATCATAGGTTAGCTTGTGATTATTCAAGATTATGAGCACCGTGTAGCATCTGGGGTATAGACTCGGGGCATTACAATAAACTTTTTTAGAAAGTTGATATGCCTTTAATTTATTTTGATGTACATATGATTGTGATAGTTTATAGATATGTTAATCCTAAAACTTGATACATAAGTCATAACACAATGAGGAGATTTTAATTTTCACATTTAAAATGAAGGATCCTGGAAAATTGGTACTATGATGGGTATCAAGATTATACAAAACAGTGGGGGTAATGTATTGAGTTAATCTTGTTGCATGAAAAATTGCTAAGTAAATCTAGTCACTTAAAAACAAAAGTGCTTAATACCCTATTTGATCCTAGATCGAGTTAGTCCAAGATGATGAAAGAATCGTGGCTAATTAACTTATGTAATCAAGTGTTATTTGAAGGGCCAGTAGTTGAGTTTTTATTTTATTTAGAAAGCTAATGAGTTACGAAACTCTAAGTTTTATACTATTATAAAAATATATCGATATAAGTTGGTATTGAAAGAGTGAGAAAAAAAAAATTTCACATGATGAAAATTTAGCTTGTGAAGAGGTACAATTTCTTGAAATCAAGAAAACCTTGGCATAAGAAAAACAAGCAAACTAAGAAATTGAGTTGTTGAGGGATTACTAAGATAATCCATTGGTTTTACAAAATATAAGCTTGGTTTGTGATGCTAAGCTACTCTAGCTCGAGCATATATAGAGATTGTATAATAAGAAGTCAAACGCATAAATTCTTGACTTGATTGTATTAGCAAGTTAATTCAAGATGGAATAACTTCTATCACATTGGTGGAGTCAAATGAATTTTACTAATCTATTTACTAAACATGTTAAAAGGAAGTTGTTCAATACATCTTGAAGTATGATTATATCAAAACTCCTTAATTAGGTCCACCTATAATGGTAACCCTACCTAGCACTATGAAATGAATAGTTATGGGTTCAAAAGGTAAAAACAAATTATTGATATGTGGATGTTTCAGTACTTAAGTAAAAGTTATAATAGTACTGGTTGTCATAGTTTGGAGGTTTGAGTTCTAATACTTTTAATGAGTTTCAATTCATGGAACAAGTGTCTAAAATATGACAAAGACACTGGAAGAACTAAATCTATATGAACATAGAAGTTGTGACTCTTCGATTGGGAGTTGCAGTTGCACTCATAAATGTTCATGAACCTTAGATAAAACATGGCCATAAAAGTTCTAATCATGTTGAGTGGAAAGAAGGAATGAAATGTTTATGTGTGTAGTGTCACTGATGTTATCTCATGGAATAACACATTCAAGGCTATTATGCTACGTGGAATTTTGATTTTATCTTGTGACATAGAACTAAGCTGATGTTCAAATTGAAAGATACATTACTATATGCGTGAACATGACTTGATCTATATGTCCTAATTTAGATATAAACAAGTGAGGGATTATTGATTTTTTATCACAATAAACTAATTTAAAACTTTTTTTATGAAGAGATCCCTTTAGTGTAAGGTTGTGTCTTTTATAGAAAGCGATGTCTTTTTAGTGAAGAGATATCTTTTAGATGAAAAAGTGTCTATTATATGAATGATTGTATTCTTTCAGTATTTGATTTTCACCACTTCTATATGTATCCTACCTCTTGAGATTACAATAAATCTCTACAGTTTAGAGAAACTTTTCATAGTATTAATTATTTTTCTTGCAACATTCCCCAAATAGTTATTAAAAGATCAAGTTTTTAATTTTTAATTTTTAATTTTTCAATCGGATTGTCTTCACTATTTTCTTGGTGCTGAAATCCAAACGCTTGTAATATCCAGTAAAAATATTTGCTTTAAATTCCATAGCAATCTCGCAGGGGAGTGAGAGCAAATATCATGTTTAGAAAAACGTTTTGGACATGTTTCAAGCCTTAAGTCCAGTTTTGGTGTTTATATTATTAACCCTTCATCTTGAGTTCTTCTTCGTATATTTTATGTTCATGGAACATATTTTGAAACATATGTTTTCTCAAATATTGCTTACTTGATATTTCTTTAATTTCTCAATGTGTTGCTGATGCTTGTCCTGGTTGTGCGTTCATTTTAGTGGTGGTTGTTCTTTTTAGTGGTGGTTTTCATTCACTTACTGTAATGTGGAATCACATAATTAAAATGGGAGTGGATTTGTTTTTGTGTTTTGATTTGTCTATTATTTTTCCTTCTTTCTTTCTCGAATGTCATGGTCATGCTATTTGTGATTGGATGTGGATTTTTTAACGTATTAGCTTCATTACCATTTTTTTTATCTCTATAAAAGAATTGCCTAGTCATTTTTAGGCTCATTCTCTGGTTGTTTTGATTTATATGGAAAGAAGCAGATAAGTCAAGAGTATTCTTTAACTCATAGTTCGATAGAAACAAATGAGTTCGTCCATTATGTAAGGTAGTCAAACCTTATAAATCCTTAAGGACCCTTTGGCTTATTGTTTCATGTGAATAGGAAAAGAGAGGATGAAGATAATTTTTGCATTGATTTGAACAAAAAAATTTACTTGCCTATCGAAATATTTGTGTTTGTTTGTTAAAAGGTCTGACTCCAACATCTCTTTTCCTTTCTTCTTTTATCCAATTTTTTCTTTCTTCTCTATTATATGTATATACCCTTCATCTTTCCCTTTCTTAAAACATAGTTAAATTGTTTGTGTGATATTCCAAGAACAATACTTTAAATGATTTTCTTTGTTTGTTTTATAGTTTATTATTTGTTTCGAATGCCAATTTGCGTAAGTTGGTAGCATGACCTTTTCCCTTTTGTTATGTAGTAGATTGATGCAATTTTTCTATCAGTATTTATGGTGTGAGTAATTAAAATTTGGGTACTTTACTCACTTATCCGGTAAACTGGTTCATGTATACCAAGCAAGCATCTTCTATTTTCTTGTGTTTTGTTTGTATGTGTGATATATATATATATATATATATATATATATATATATATATATATATATATATATATATATATATAGAGAGAGAGAGAGAGAGAGAGAGAGAGAGAGAGGTGTCAAAATGTACCCAAATTGAATTGACCCTTTCAACCCGTCCAAAACTTAATGGGTTGGGTTCGAGATAATTCGCTATTGGGTAAATCTCAACCCATTATATCCCAACCCATTTTTAAATTGGATTCAAATAAACCCAATCAATCTCTATTTCAACTCGTTTAATAGAAAAATAATTTTCTTAATGGAAGTAGGAAAAAAAGTGACAATATGTCCTTCCACTCTCAAAATCACCCACCTCGCATCACCCCTACCTTACCCCAACCCCACCACAAGCCAACTTACCCCACTCCTTCCCTACCCAACCTCCCTTAAATAAATTATTTTTAATTCTTAAATACCTCTTTATAAATTTTCTATCTTGTCTCTGCCCTACCTTATCCTCATTCCCCCATCCTACCCGGCACCACTACCCCCACCTCCACCCTAAAAAATCAAAGATCTTTTAATTTTTAAAAGAAAATAAAATAATTTTTTTTTGAACAAAACAATTATTCTTACTCCAACCCCCATCTTTCTCTACTCCCTACACCCCCATACCATCCTCCCCTATACGACATATCCTCTCCTCCCTCACCCCCCAACAAACCCTCCCCCCCTAAAAAAAAAAAATGTATGTTTTATTTTTTTAAAAATATTTTTTTAAAAAAACTAAATTAATTTTTTTTAAATTACCTCAATCCCCATCTTTTCCCTACCCCGTACATCCCACACCCACACCCCTACGCCCTGCTCACTCCTAATTTTTTTTTGTGATTTTTTTTGAAAAAATTAAATTTCAGTTTTTTCTAAAAAAAATGACCTCAAATCCAGTCCTAAAACCACCCCTCCTATCCCCGACCCCTTAACCCACACCTCTCCCTAAAAAATATATTTTTATTTTTAGAAAAATAAAATTTTTAAAAAATATTATTACCCCACTCCCTACCCATCCACCCAACTTTTCAAATTCATTCAAATTTATTTTCTTTAAAAGAGGTAAATATTAATATGTTTATATTTTTAGATTAACCGGGTTAAATTGGGCGGGTCAAGAACCACCCAGAATTTTACCCATTTCAACTCAATATCTGTGGTGTTATAAAGTTTATGTATTTCATTAAAGAGTCAATTGGATAAATTTGGTGTGTTGATTTATATTAGTTGAGCGCATTAGTTGATAACTAATTCTCATCTCTTCTTCGTTTGCATGTGAAACAAATTTGAGTCCAAATGGACTCTAGACTTGCATATCTTAGATGGGTTGTCCAAGCCCAACATTGTATAGAGTCAAGTTTCATGTTGAAAGTCCAAAAAAGGTTGATATAGTCCCATATACAATACGTATATAATAGTATAAAAGTGATATACAAAAGAAATGAAAAAGGGGAGCAATTATACAGGTCATATATACTAGTATACAATATGTATACTGCAAAAATGCAAAGTAAAGATTTTGATATACATACTACTTGTATGAATAGTTGAAAAATGGGCTGAAAGTCCAAAACATTTTAAGCCCAAAGATTGGACAGATTTGAAATAGTCTAAATGGGCCTAAACTTCAAACTTTTCTCACTTTATTTATTTGTAGTGCTTATTTGATTATTTGTATTAACTTTCTTTTTGTTTGAAAAAATATGCGTTGAACCCTTTTAGAGTACCATGTTGTGTACAAGTACTCCATCTTTGTTTATTTTATTTAATAATCCAATCCTCGAGTTTTAATTATTTCCTCAAAATAATCACTCAAACTTGTTCTCAAGTCATTTCCTCAATTTATTCAAATCATTTTGTGTTTCCTTGATAGAATGAATTTTCTATAGAAACAACTATTCTGTAATCAACTTCCCATTTTATTGAGTTACTCAATCATTTGTTTTTTCAAATAGACGAAATAGCATCAAGTTAATGGATACCTTGAATGCCTTTAAAACTTTCTCGAGATATTAATTTGAATCCTTACCCAAATCTTTTAATCTTAAAGATTTTGTATGTTTTAAACTTAAACGTTATTTTTCCTAGGTTTTCTTAATTTTCCTTAATAAAATTAAGTGGAGAGTCTATTTTTGATAAAATTTGAAAAATTCCTTACGTTTTCAATTTTTTTAGTAAATAGTTATTTAATACAAAAAGTGAGAGTTGAAAGCACAATGTGTGAACAAACTTCTGGACATTCATCCTAGTAGTCAGTTCAAGCTTAAAACCAAACCAACTATAATTACTCAGAAGTCATTACCCAGTTTAAGTAATTAAATTTTCTAACCACGACTATTCTAACTATGCTACTTGCTCTAAAGTAAATCTCTTAGATGATATTTTTATCATGATCTTTCGGTGATGTGTTTTCTATTTGAGAGGTCGCATATTCTTCTCCTTTCAAATGCAGTACACAACCTCTGATCTTAGGTTGATTTATGTACATAAGTGTCATAATCTCTCCGTATTTAGCCTAGTTTAGAGGAATTCTAGAGTGCGTAATGAGTATATATCCATACAATTGAGCATCTAAGTGTAAATTACTTGCTTATGATATGTTCCAAAAAAGTTGGGAATGAAAACGATCACTTAGAGTTTAGAGGAGAAAAGTTGTGTTATTATCTTGAGCTATGTGTTGTTCTAGTTTATCTTGTTGGATTCCATTGTATTTAAGCACTAATTCGTGGTTCTGGATCATATAGGAATCCTTGTGAGATGTTAAACTCTATTATGGGATTCTACACAAGTTGAATTTGAAGGTGAAAGACAACCACAAGGTGAGTAACTCAAAGATAAATGGACGGATTAAACATGGATGAAATCTGAAAATTCAGGGCATAAGAGCATGCTCCACGACCTCGAGTCTCTGACAAAAGGGTGTTCCATTCCCTTAGACACAAGTGAAAATGTGGAAAACCAATGAGCATATGTGATAAGCTAATGCCACACTGTTATAGCGCCAATGCAAGAGCGTGGCATGCCCAATACTTGAAAGCGTGCACTTGGCTCCAACTATAAATATAACACTTTTGTCTTATTTTAAACATCTTGGATGACTTTTGGGGAAAGAAATAAACTTTAGGAAGTTTATTTTATGGCTCTAAATCTTTTCTTTAGTTTACTTTAGTTTTTTATACATCAATTTAAATCATGTGATTCATTGTAAGACCATGAGCAGCTAAACACTCTCTTCTAGGGTTGAGACCAAGAACATGATTACTTATGCTTATCTTTGAAGTGTTTTATAATTATTTGATTAGTTGTTCGTATATCCTTGTTATTACTATTCTACGGATTCGCATTCCTAGAGATAAATTTATATATCTATTGTGAGGTCCAGAAAGAGGAACAATAGATTAGAACGTGGGATGTGTGGAGTGGGATCTTCAAAGTTCAAGGGATTGAAGTTAGGATTTGCGCTTGGGATAAAAATATACCTAATTCACCCTATTTGTCACATATACAGAATCAAATATAAATGATTTTAATTTAGTTCTCACATTCCCGCTCAACAATGTAGTTGTGGGTCTAAGTTAGATATATGGTTAAAGGATGACCATTCCCTAATAATGTTATTAACCTCGTGAATCAACACCCAAAATAATTAAATGCACTGACAAAACTGTATGACTGCGTAGGATTTTTCATAATGTCTTGACCATGGATTCTTCCCTATTATTTTCTCTAATATTTCACATTATAAAATTGTTTACGGTCACTTTATGTTTTCAAATCTCAAACATTATTGGGTACTCTTGCATTTTTTTTAATCTTTGTATTAATACTAGAATTTGATTATTGCTGAGCACAAGTTCCTTACATGGATTTTCGAAGCCATTTTATCTCTTGGAAAACCATATGCACTTTCGTGTGTGCTATGATGCAATAAGTGATTGGCACCACTGTTGGAAACATGAAAATTGGCAATCGTTTTAGTTTTAGATTTTCTATTATATTTCATAAGTTCTAAAAACTTGATCTTAGCTTCTAAATTTTTAGGTACAAGTTTGAAACTTAAGTAAGCTGGAAGGGAAAGGGATTCAATTGACCCGTATCCTAAACCTTAGTGATGCCTATATTAGTTGAGGAGAGTAACAAAACTTATCTATCAAACACCTAAATTTCATCAGGAAGAAGATATTTCCATACCAATGCTAAATATCCACCAACTCACAAGACAATTTCTAAAATGGCAATCCTACTTGCAACCAATATCACCTACATAATCCACAGACCAAAAACTAGAGGTAGATTTGAGATCAAACAGAACATACTGTAGTTACTTCACATCAGTGGGCAATTCAAGGGCCAGTTACATGAGGATTCACCAGTCCATTTGCAAAATTTCTTGGTGATCAGTGACACCTTTATTCCTACTAGAGTCTCCATTAATTATGTGAGGCTCATTCAATTTCCTTTCTCTCTTTTGGAAAAAGAAAATAAATAGTTAAAAATAGAACCTTCAAACTCCATTACTACATGGGATAATCTAGAAAAGAAGTTATTCATTCAATTCTTTTCGTCTGGAAAGACTTAAAGGCTACGCGATGAGATTCTAATTTTTAAATAAAAGAAGGCAAGAACTTATATCATGCATGTTCGAGGTTCAACTCTCTTCTTAGGAACTACCCACAGAATCAATAGATTAATACTGTATTAGCTCACACTTTTGTTGAAGCTCTTAATCATAGAAATTTTTTTTTTAGATTCAGTTGCCAGAGGTCAAGCTTTGGAGAAAACTTGTGATAAGATTTATACTTTGTTGAACCACATTGCACAAGGAAATCTCAAATGGCAAAGAGATATATGTAGAAATATAGTAAAGAAACCTACTAGGATGATTGAAGTGTATAGTGTCCTTTGGCCTCTCAACTGCCAACCTTCCAAAACCAAATAATGATACAGTTCATCATGTTAGGAGTGAACTAACCTCAGTCATAATAAATGCAGCCCATTAGACCCTGTGTTAGTACGTGATTTGTGGTATAAGTGGCCACTCTGTAGACTCTTATGGTGAAAATTTGGAGTTGGTAATTTTTATGGGAAATGCATAGAAATAAAATTTGAACAATGGTAATGCCTAAATCCATAAGTAGCAGAGGCAGGCCAACAACTTATATGGCAACAATCAAGTTTAGACTCAACAGTTTCAACAGTAGTAAACAGGTCAAGCCAATAATATTGAAGAGACCTTGAAGAATATCCTGGCAATAAAGAACAAATGGCTAGAGAAATAAAAAAATTAGCAACTTTCCTCAAAAAATTTAGAGAAACAATTCGGACAGTTAACTCAGGCCTTGAATTCCAATTCTCAAGTGGCCTTGCCAAGTGACAAAGAGAATCCAAAGAAGGTAATGACAATCACTTTTAAGAGTGGTATATATCTAATTGACATACCTCCAAGAAAAAATCAGGAGGTTTAGGTGGAGTTAGTTCCAAAGAAAGTAGAAGGAATGCAAGTTGCAGCCAAAGATGCTGAAATTTTGGGGAAGTCTGAGTACCTAAAAACTAAGGAAGCTGAGTTGGTACCAGAAATACCACCTCCACCATTCCCTCAAAAGTTCAAAAAACCAAGGAAGATGCATTCTTCAAGAAGTTGTTTGACACATTTAGTGAATATCAAATTAACCTCCCATTGTTTGATATTTTGTAGGAATTGCCTAAGTATGCCAACTGCTTGAAGTATAGAAAAATAAGCCAAATCTGAATGATATTAAGATAGTGCCACTTACTGAGGAGTGCAATTCAATTTTAATGAGAAAGATATCAGTAAAGCTGACGGATCCTGCGAGATACACCCTTCCTATACAAATTGGTGATTGTGATATTGTCCACCTTTTAAGCGATTTTGGGGTGAGCATAAATTTAATTCCCATATATGTTTTCAATACTCTTAGAATATGGAATATGAGACCATGTTCTATGGTACTCAAAATAGCAGATTGAACCAAAGTGTAGCCTCAAGGGATCATGGAAGACATGTTCATTAAGGTTGATAACTTCATTATTCCTGCTGACTTTATTGTTCTTGACTATGATGTAGATTACTGGGTACCGATCATACTATGACATCCATCCTTACAAAACAGAAAGAGCATTGATTTATGTTGTAAAGAGCACTCTGATAATGAGAGTACATAATGAAGAGATCAGAAAAAAGTGAGAAGATGTCCTCTGAGTAGGAGGAAAAATAAAAAGAAATACGGTTGAGTAGGGATGTAGGTCATGTCGTGACACTAAATTAGGCATTTGTTAGGAGGAAGCCCATCTTAACGTAGGTATTTTATTTTTATGTTATTTATTCAGTATCACATTTGATTTTGTTTGGTGTCAAAGCTTGACGAGAAGTATAAGTACTTGAGATCTAAGCTAAGAAGCAGGGAAAAGATGTATTATGGGGTGCACCTAACCTCATTGCTGATTAATGATGTTGCTAGTTTGGGCTACATGCCTCAAGGAGTATTTCTATCCTTGCTTTTGAATTATACTTTGGGTAGAAAGTGTGTTTTTATGTATGGGGTGGAGAATGTTTCAAATGGTTTAGTGTGAAGTGCTTCTATAGGATTTATTTTTATTTGTTTTGTTAGTATTTGAAAAAAATTGAAAAATATTACAAGAAGATTTTCTCTTTGTTATTATTCATATTGGTGTCAGTCTAGTAAGGACACACTTCACCTACACCTTGGTTTTTATTTCCAGTTCCTTTTCATGGGACACCCTTTGAACCTTGTATCCCTTTTTTTATTTTTAGGAATAAAATTTTAAAAATTTTATACTAGGAATATGTAAGATGTTCATTCTAGTTCTATGTTTGATTATATTGAATGTAAAAGCAAGTTGGTTGTGTTGAATGACTACTTTTGATACACCTATGCTCATTTATATGAGTCTTATGGGTAATTGTAACACCTAGGTTCTAAATACTACAATTCTCTTAGTGTTGTGCTCACTGCTTTGGCTACGACTCAATTGATGAGTTGTGAAAACTCCTTATGAGTTATAAGGTACTAATCATAGCCTCACTAGTAAGTTAGCAATGGTTTCCGTTGAGGTCATGATTTATAACTTACATGAGTCGTATGGTGAGGTCAAGAATCAAGATGAGGGACTAGTGACCAAACTAGTAAAATGGACCACACTTTCTCCCTAGACCATGAGTAGTGGTAATGACTCGTGAACAAAAATCATGAGTCGTAAGGTGACTCGCAGTCACTAGTGGTAGATTTTTTGTATTTTAATTTGGTGTACTTTGTACAATTACTTCCTTCTTTAAATATATCCCACGACCATAAAACATATAAAGGTCCCTATTTTTATCATTTATCTAACATGAATACTTCTCTCTTCTCTCAAAATCTAAAGTGAAGAACAAAGCTAGGATTTCCAAGGGTTGTTCATCAAGGGGCTCCAGGTGTAGTTTCTTCTTCAAATTTTTGGTGTTTTTAGGCATATATCTCTTCCTTAACTTGATTTTCATATAAGCATGTGTTTAATTATGAATCATGAGAAACTAGTTGTTGGGTTTTGAAACTAGGTGGAGGGATTTGAATGATTATTACTTGGATTGGTTTCCCATAGTATTCAACTTGCTTTTATTTATTTATTTATCATATGGTTTATGAACCAAAAATGTTCATGGTTATGGGAATTGTAATTGAGAACATGGGTTTTTCCCAAATTTATGGATTTTGGCATGGAATTTACAATAACCTCAACCCACTAGTGAAATTGATTTTGAAAAATAGATATATGGACAAATTGAACTTTCTCTTGGAACCTTGTATTGTATAAAAGGTTAATGGAACATAATAATTTTGAAAGGACTTGGTGGTCCTGGATTGGTTTAAAATTGGAACTTCGAGTCAATTTGGTTTAATGGTTTGGAATGTCATATTTTGACTAAGCTTGCAAACATATTAATTGGTATGACAATATCATTCAGTAAATGCCTAGATGGATGAATTCTTGGATAAATTGATGGTCTATGTGTTAATATTTTAATTTTTCTTAAAGGTGTTGTGTAGCTTATCATGAAAGATAGAGGTCCTAGGGGACTGATACCTGAAACAACATTTGCCCACGTAGGGGCCTTGGTGGCTGTATGAAAATTTCAAACTTTGTATATATATATATATATATATATATATATTTGTAATGGCTGGGGTCATGGATTTTCTGGCCCTTCCTCGGTTTTCTCTAGTTCGTGCAACTAACACACATTGAGGCCCTTTGACTGGGGGAAGACAAACCCATATAGACCATGGGTGTTTTTAGGACTATTAGTGATACAAAGTCAATGATAATGGATTTGAATATTATGCTAAACCTTTTTTCCTATCTTAAGATTCTTATATATACATATGCATGCATGTTTGTGAACATGTACATTGAATTTGGGCATGATTTTAGAAAGACATTATTTTATTCATATCCTAAGTTACATGCTAGGGATCACCCCGTTAACCATCCTAGAATGCTATAGTTTATAATAATGTAGGGTCCAAACACACTTCTTTTACCTCTATGCAGCTTTAGGTCATCGGATTCGTCGGTTGATTTACGGTGAATTGTTGAGCTTCCATCTTTTGGAAACTTTGTCATTCCATTGGTTTATTTCAATATTTTAGAATTGAAGAGTTCACATTAACAATATCATTTTAATTTTCATTGTCATGGTCAGGGGCATGTGCCGACCTAGTTTAATATTCGAATTGGTTTAAAGGATTTTGTGGGCATGTGTAGGTTGAACGGTTGTTATTGGCTAATAGAGCTTACTATTGAGTACATTAATTGTCTTATATCATGCTTTGTTTTCTTCCACTGTTACTTTGGGATATGTTTTGGAAAGGATATGGGGGTGGTCTCCAACCATAAATAGGCTTGAGATACATACCATGACAAGGCCCAGGTTTAGGATGCGACAATCTTTGTATCAGAGCCTATGTTCAAGGTCATTGGGTAGCCGTGTCAGGTAGATTCTCTTTTATAGGTATGTAGCGTGCCACACTTATAAGTGAGAGGCTACAAGAGAATGTTTCCCTTTATTGTGTTCTATTTTTGGGCTTTAGATTCTGGTGTCTTGAATTTCCATAACACTAATTTACTTGCATTTCAGATTATGCCTCCATAAAGATTTGATGTTCGTTGAAACTTTGCCAGACCCTCTTTCCGGCCTGAGGACACTGTGGATGGAACTAAACCTGCTTATGGAGTATAACCCCGGTCTCGGGTCCTTGATCCAAATTGTACTACCCCACATTGAGTTCCATATATCTCCACTAGTCCTTCTCTAGTTGGAGACACTCATTCTTATCAAACATAAGGATACAAATCTAATACAGAAATTTGTTGTTCTATTCATCTGTTGACTTAGTTAGTGACCTCCCAGTCTAGACAATCAGGTCAGGGTGTTTTTGTTGCTCCTCCTTATGTGGTTACCTAAGTTTGTTAGTTAATGAGATTGAATCCCCCAACCTTTATTAGCACAGTTGGGGAGGATCCTCAAGAATTTATTAATGAGATGCAGAAGATTTTTAGGGTGATGCATGGTTTTGATTCTAAAGGTGTTCAGTTTTCTGCATATCAATTGAAAGATGTGGCATATCAATGGTACAAAGAGAGGGAAGAGTTGGGAGGTGATGATACTGAGCCAGCTATATGGGATGAGTTATCTTGTGCCTTCTTTGATTGTTTCTTTCCTTGGGAGTTGAGGAAAGCGAAGGTACAGGAGTTTGTGAATCTGAATCATGGTGTTGACTTCCAAGCAACACCTCCTTTAAGAAAACGGTATAGTCCCTGTCAAGATATATTAACCCAACTAAGGTTGGGGTCGAATCCTAAGGGAACAAGTTGAGTTGTAGTTGTCAATAGTTGTAGTCTACAGGCAGTACGAGAAAGTCCAACTGTACCGCGCCAATCGCCCAACCATACCAAACCAAACCATAGACTATAAACCAAAAGGAATACAAAAACATAATATGAAAATCAATCCCAAAATGTAATAGGATGGAGCAACCAAAAATATCATTCAATGATGTCAGCCCAATAGCTTATTCCAATACCAAGGTCGAGACCAATACCGATCCCACCCATACCAACGCCTAGAAGTACCATAAATCCTCTATCTAAAGGTGTAATCAAAACTCGTTGGAACATATCCCCATTATAGCCAAAACCAATATACTAAATAAATGAAAAATGTTTAAAGATATTCATAACATGAAATGATGCCTTCCGAGTGGATGAAAACTCACCACTACAGTCCGAATGATGATACAAAATTTATGTTCTAAACAGGAGGAGTAGAATGGTCAGTTCCTGCATAGCATGGGTATACAACTGCCAGTAGATGGGGTTAGAGAGCAACCTCTAGAATGAATCTCAAGATAAGGTTAAATAATCCAGTCATAAAACCAAGTAAAACTATCCATAATGCATACAAACATACATATATAAGTTCTAGGAAAAGGGACTGGGTTTAGCATGCACTTAACCTTAACCTAGGCTGTGTAGCTTTATCGTCCAAACCACCCACGGGCCATATGAATTTATCTCCCCCTGCTGAAAGGGCCCGAGTACGTGTAGCCGTACGACCAGGGAATATCTGATGGGATGAATAGTATCCACCCTAATAAAAAATGTGACACATGTATATGTTCATTAAGACCCCTCATAACGGCAAATATGAGTTTCTAGTTTTGGTCCCTGATAACGCTCAATCTACAGCTCTCGTTTGAGTGTAAAGCGGTCGTTAGCAAATATAGAACCCAACCTGGGTTGGGTATCGATCCCACAGGGAATAGCTTGGTCAACAAGTAAGAGAAATTATTAGACTTTTGATGCAAGTCTCGTAAGAATGGGGGGATTGTAGTATGTAACCAAAACAAGAATGTAAGAACTGAAAATAGCAAAATAAAGAGAGATTGTCGCGTGTGTTGTAAACAATGAGAATTGAGGCGTTGGGATTATGTCCACCTTCTGAGGTATACGTCTCTATTGGCTATGAGTGTGTAGAGTCTTGACATGCAATTGCTTATAGAGAATTGTAGTCGATGGTAAATCCAAGCGTCTCTCGACCTAAACAAGGACTATTTCACTTTAACTCTCTCGAGCTTAAAGCGTGTCTAACGGTACAAATTCTCCAAGAGGTTAGTCCAGGTACGGCACTAGCTTTTTAATAGGAAAGGGTGTCCTACTACCTTGACATTATCTCTTTTCCAGACAAATAACCTTTCTCTCGAACAAGTTAAATGTTAGCCTGGCGTTGGTCTATGCGTCTTCTTTTCTAGACAAATAACCTTTCTCTCGAACAAGTTAAATGTTAGAATGGCGTGTTCTTGTGTTTGAACCGCAAAGAATGTAGATTTAAGATGAAGAGAATAATGATATAAGCAATATACGTGTCTTGAACTCACAAGCTCATAGCAATAGATAGTAACTCATTCGGCTTTCATAACCCCAACTAAGAGATTTAGTTACCCATGAATGCGAAGGATATCACGTTTTGCATGGTGGATGGCGTGTAAAAGAGGTGTTAGGCGTGTGGTTTTGGTGATTCCGTAGCAAGTAACGATTCTCTTGTTGTGGAATTTAAGAATAGAAGAATAGATTAGAAGTGTTTGTAGTGGAAGATGAGAGGGATGGAAGAAAATTAAGTGAAGAATGTATTGAATGCGGAATGTCTCCAAATCTCTAGCATGATAGGGTATTTATAATACTCCTATCCTACTCCTACTAAACTAATAACATAAATAACCAAATCCTAATATACTAATGAAATCCTTGACCCAAATGTACTAGGGTAAGGTTACAAAATTATAATCCAAATAGAATAATAAAACACATAACCTAATTGCACTAGGTTAATGTATTATGGCAAAAATCCAGCTTTGTGTCTGTAAGTCCCCAAAGTCTTCAGAATTGCTGTTTTAGCCCGGGACAGATTTTCCATGCAGCAGATTTAGTCCTTTAGGCGTCCAGCTCCTTTCCACTTCGTTCGTGAGCTTTCTTTTGCGTCAAGTAAGCCATAAATTGCTGTATTTTGTATCATTTATACCTGAAACTTTCCTAATCACATTTGTTAGCTCATTTATAGGAAAAAGGACTAAAAGTGTATGAAATAGATAATTAGTTCTCAAAACTAGGCTAAAATATGGGCAAAATATATTGATATAGGCGCGTAAATTCGCCTATCATCAACACCCCACACTTAGAGCTTTGTTCGTCCTCGAACAACATATCATGTCCTTCTAAGCATCGACTTAAGGTTTTTACAGAAACAACACAAAACATTCTTCAAGACAAGCACAACAATTATCAACGAAGAGTAGCTTTCCGATTATAAGTAGAAACAATTTAACCTCAAGCATAGACTCGTGATGGTGATCAACTCGCATGCAAACGTTAAGGTGCATAGAATCATATACAACTATCCAAGACTCATCAACCATGTGTGTCTCACAATATAGTACCCATAATCACTCACAAGTATAGCATATTTTTCAAACATGGGTATCAAAATATCCTTGCACTCACTCTCACAAAGAATTCATATGTAGCAACTGATGACCATAGGCTTGCCTTTAATGTAGTACTCTACTAAATGTCGGAATGTTAAGATTAGGATCAAGTAGGTCTTTAGATGGTTGTAATGTAGGCTAAGGGACGGGTAGGACTATTTTGGCCAGAAATAGTGACTAAGTTCCTAAGCACTTTAATACATCACATTGTATCATTGACACTTTTTTCTTTCAACCTTTCTTTATTTTATTTTTCCACCCTTGTTATCATCTTTTGTTTTTCAATTTTAAGCACAACTCACTTTTCAGCTTTCTTGTCCTTTTTCTTTTCACAACATACCTCTTATGATAGCCTTTTCATAACACATTCAAGAACCATTCCAATTTAAAGCTTCATACTCACCCAATTTCCTCTTATGTTGTCACATGACTTATTCACTTTAAAGCACTTAGGAATTTGGATCAAATTACGGTCTTGAAAAAAAATGGATTAGGCTTACATACAAGGTTGTCAAAGAAATAGGCTAAAGGCTCAAAAGGGTTTAACTAGGATGATTTACATGGGTAGGAAAAACTGAAAGTAAACATGTATAGGTTGCCAAAGAAATGCCTAAATCATATCCTAAACTTACATTCCTTATTTTCGCTTTGCATACATACGAGGCAAGTTCTAGCATCAGCCACATACATAGAATATACTATTATCTCACACACACAAGGCACATGGTCGACTTGATTGGTAGTAATATAGACTCTCGACCCAACAAGTGAAGGAATTGAATCACACACTATCACATAATGAGTCACAACTAGAGCCTAAATGTCTCAATAGTCACAATTGTAGCACATACTCTTGTTCTAATCTCATGCTGCCTATCCAAATAATTTCATGCGTAGCTAGAAAAAATTTACTACTAAAAAAACACAACGAAACAAAAATGAAACAAAAGCAAACAAACATAGATGCGAATAGAGAAGTATAGCATGCAATACCACCACCCCACACTTAGTCGGGACACTGTCCTCAGTGGAAAATAAATGCGAGGAACCTGGTTGGTCGGACTTATTCTCTATGTCTGGGGTTATACCCCTTGCATTGGAATCATCATCATAGTCGTCATCCTTAGAAGTTCCTCATAAGTATCCCACTTAATTCCAAGCGTGAGTCGGGGTATTTGCTGCGAGGAGGGTTCTCCTTGGTCCTTGCAACTTCTCTTTTTGCCCTTTTGGGAGGTGGTAGCCTTCTCCTTGCCTTGTCTCGCTTTAGGTGCCATTGTACCTGAGACTAGAAATAGTGTTAGTTGCAGCACAATCTCACTTGATACAATCTATAAGCAAGTACTAGGGGTACCACCCCACACTTAGTTTTGTTGCACAAATCAGCGAGGTGAACGTAGTCGATTTACTCAGATTTCGTCGACATACGTTTTAGGCTTGTATTCCAGCAAGAAAATCAGCATTGTATCACTTATTTGCAGCCATTGGACTACTTTCATGGTAGATATAGCAACACTATGACATAGGGGTTACCACATGGAATCGTTATTCTTACAACAAGCACAACCTCCTAAGTCGATAGGCACTATAATCTTATCCCGATGGCCGGGATAGTCTAACATGTAAGCATCCAAACAACACTCTTAAGCAATATTCATAGCCATATCAATTCAGCAAATATCATAACAATGCTATTGAAACCAAATTCAAGTTGGAAATAAGTCAAGAATTCCCTACGTATATGTTCACTCACATGATTATGCAACAACAATTCGAACACATGAACATCACCAACAATCTTATATGATTTAGCAATTTATAATAAGCATAGCAACGTAGTACTTACGATAAATAGGTGGAGAATAAGAGAGCACTTACTTGCTTGAAGATTGTGGAGAAGTTGTTGTGGATTGGAAGAACAAAGGAAGAAAATTTTGAGAAGATTTGGAAGGTTATGTGGCGCCTTTAGGGTGTTTTCTAATGTGGTTGTGTTGTAAAACTATGTCCCCTTTATATAGGAAGAGTATGGGTCGGGTTATGACCCATTTACAATCGGATTTGGGGACAAAATCACCCTATATGCGGCGCATATCCCTCGGCATAACACATGTATATGCGGCGCATTGTCCATGGCATAATGGGACATATGCGCCGCACATTGTATGGCATATCTAGGCATATGCGGCGCATATGGTATGGCATTTGGTCTCAGTATCTCAAATGCCATAGCTCAAAAGCACACCTAGGAATAGGCGGCGCATAGTCAAAAGCACACCTAGGAATAGGCGGCGCATAGTGTATTGCACACTAGATTCCGAGTCCTTAGGCGATAGAATAGGTTGTGCATCGTTCGTGGTCTATTTTTACCAAGGCCTAGCCTTTCTCGAAGCCTATTATGACGTGAGAAAGGCTCAATCCATAGCCTTATGCATCACCATTCCTAACTTACCGACTTTACCATATAATGCGACCAAATCGTCAATTGAAATCAATCTTCTCGTTGCATACTTCTTGCACCTATATTTGCTCAAACAAATGAAGACGATTAGTACGATGGGTTGCCTCCCACCAAGCGCCTTAGTTTTGGTCGTGGCACGACTCTTATTTTTGGATTTTCATTTATCAAAAGCAAAAACAAGTACTAGAATGAAAGAAAGACAAAACGATAAAACGATAAAATGATAAAACGATGGGTTGCCTCCCATCTAGCGCCTTATTTATTGTCGTGGCTCGACGTAGTTACCTCGAGTACTCAGACTTCGTCGAGGTAAATGGTGGATCGTTTTCTGAAAGGATTTAGACGACAATGAGGCTTACCTGTGGGCATGCGATCTTCTTCAAGATGGTTCATACGTTTCCCCGGAGAGTCTCCAATTATATCATCAATAGTCCAACCCATAGCTCTCTTGTATCTCTTCAGAGCAGAGATAAGAGCTTCTACGTGCTGTTCACTTAAATCATCTGCGCTCTCCGGAAGTATATTTCTAGTTTCCAAGAACACATACCTTAGATAATCGGGGAGCTCTTGCGATTCTAGCACTGGTGGCTTATCAATAGGAGTCTTTGCTGTTGGTTGATTCTTGAGATCACATCCCGGTTGCTTAGGAGTATAAGACTCTATTTCTGTTAGATCACCCATAAGTTCTTCATAATCTTCATCATGCTCAACATTCAGTGGCGCAGCAGACAATGGCTCAACAGTAGGTTGTTTCTCTATAGATAATGCTTTCGTATCCTCATAATGAACATCAGCTATGGATGACTCATTCATATCGCTGGGCTGCTTCATTGTTTTGCGTATATCAAACCGTACCACTTCGTCATTGATTCGAAACAAAAGCTCATTATCTTTCATGTCAATAAGCACACTTCCAGTTGCAAGGAAGGGACGTCCCAAGATGATGGGAACTTCAGAATCCTCCTTACAATCCAGAATAACGAAGTCTGCAGGAAAGATGAATGAAGAAACTTTCACCAACACATCATTCAAGATACCCACAGGTCGTTTTACCGACCTATCAGCCATCACGAGCCTCATATTGGTTGGTGTCGGATCGCCTAGCCCCAACTTCTTGTAGATGGATAGTGGCATCAAATTGATGCTAGCTCCCAAATCGCACAATGCCTTCGCAAAATCCAACGACCCAATTGTGCAAGGAATAGTGAAAGCTCCAGGGTCTGCCTTCTTTTGAACTAGCGATCTTGTAGCAATTGCACTACAATGATGAACATTATCTGCCAAGTCATAACTTGCTGCCCGCTTCTTTGTCAAGAGATCCTTCATAAATTTTGCATACCCAGGCATTTGTTCAAGTGCCTCCACTAATGGAACATTGATGGTGAGCTGCTTTAACATATTCATGAACTTGTTGAACTTTGTGTCATCCGCCACCTTCTTCAATCTTTGGGGAAAAGGTGGTGGTGGGTATGGAAGTGTTCTCTCCACGGTTTTCTTCTCCTCTTGCTTCCGTTTTTCCACTTTTTCAGGCTGCACAGTGCTGGATGTGGCGTCCTTAACGTCAAGAGTAGTAGCTGGGGCATCTTCTCCTTTTGCGTTGTCATCTATGTCTGCAACTTCGTCAATCACTTTCTTGCCTTTTGCTGAAGTTTCCAGCGCCTTACCACTTCTGGTAGTGATGGCCATGCATGACCCATCATTCCTTGGGTTTTGCACAGTATCGCTAGGTAAGGTGCCGACTTTTCTTTGGTTGAGTGCTGCTGAAAGTTGACTGAATTGCTGCTCTAGTTGTCTTATAGAAGTGGAATGAGAGTCAACTAATTGCTTCATGGAGGCTAAATCGTCGATTACCTCCTTAACTCCCGCGCTCGTTGCTTCTACTCCTTTCAATAACTTAGCCATCATGTCTTCCATAGAATTAGATGTGGTGGTATCACGTCTACCAGGGGGAACGTACAAACCACTATTTTCATTATTTTTCTTCCAACTACCTTGGTCTTTACCTCCAGATTTATCATAATAGTTCCGACCTTGGTTTCCTTGGGCATTCCCACGGAAACCCCCCTGATTGTTCAAGTAGTTGGCCTCCTCTTCCGAATCAGATTCGTCTCTTCCTTTTGACGCAATAGATTTCACTTTTTCAGTCTTCCCTAATAGATGCTTTGTAAGAAGATCCATTTGGGTTTTCATGTGCGCCATATCTTGATCACGTTCTTCTTCTCTCCTTCTTTGGTCTGCAGACATGCCAATAGCTAAAGTGGGGCTTGCTATCTCAGAATCCCTAGTATGCCAAGCTCTACTTTGTTTCGTCATACGATCTAGCATGTTGCTTGCTTGACCAAAGGTGAGGTCCATAAAAGAACCTCCAGCTGCGTTGTCCACCACTGGTTTAGTTACTGAATTCAAGGCTCTATACAAGATCTCCATGAGGTGAACATTAGTCATGTGATGGTTTGGGCATCTCGCTAGCTTTGTCTTGAACCTCTCCCATGTTTCGTGAAGAGCTTCAGATGGAAGCTGACGAAAGTTGCTGATTTCATCTCTCAATTGAGCCCTCTTGGATGGCGGAAAGAATCTTTCTAGGAAAGCGTCTCTCAATTGCCTCCAATTTGTAATAGAATCAGGAGTCAGCCCATTCAACCATAATGTTGCCTCCCCAGACAGAGACAATGGGAATAGACGTAATCGAATAGCATTCTGACCAACACCAGGATTGTCAAAAGACTTGCATGTAGAAATAAAGTTGATGAGATGCATATTCGGATCATCGCCTGCTAGTCCACCAAATAATCACTTGAGTTGCAATAACTGAATCATGGTGCTAGTGATGTTGAACTTGGCTCCGGGCGCTAATGGTGGTGGAATTATAGCTCCAGTGGCTCCGGCACCATCAAGATCATCATCATCATTGTCGAAAGCTGGTTGCAAAGGTTGGCGATCATATCTGTACCGAGCTTGTCGACCTCGTCTGTTGGCAGGTGTTGCCATTTCAGCGCCATGCCTTGGGTTGATCAACTCGTCATCTCCTAAATCTTCATCGTCAGGATTTGTTGCTCGTCCAGGATTATCAATGTTTTGTTGTTGGACTTGAGCAGCGGCAAGAGCAGCTAATCTTGCTTGCTCGTGTTGAGCAGCCATCCTGTCGATTTCCGCTTGTGCTTCCATTCTTCTAATTCGTTGCGGTTCCGGATTGATTGGTAATAACGGTTGACCAGAACTTCTAGTATGGGGCATGCACTAAAAGAAAAACCTGCAATAAACAAAAACAAAAACTAAACGTAAAAGTACGAGAATCTTTGACCAAAGGGTCTAGTAATTTTCACGAACTTGATTGACACTTGTATTCCCCGGCAACGGCGCCAATTTTTGATAACGCTCAATCTACAGCTCTCGTTTGAGTGTAAAGCGGTCGTTAGCAAATATAGAACCCAACCTGGGTTGGGTATCGATCCCACAGGGAATAGCTTGGTCAACAAGTAAGAGAAATTATTAGACTTTTGATGCAAGTCTCGTAAGAATGGGGGGATTGTAGTATGTAACCAAAACAAGAATGTAAGAACTGAAAATAGCAAAATAAAGAGAGATTGTCGCGTGTGTTGTAAACAATGAGAATTGAGGCGTTGGGATTATGTCCACCTTCTGAGGTATACGTCTCTATTGGCTATGAGTGTGTAGAGTCTTGACATGCAATTGCTTATAGAGAATTGTAGTCGATGGTAAATCCAAGCGTCTCTCGACCTAAACAAGGACTATTTCACTTTAACTCTCTCGAGCTTAAAGCGTGTCTAACGGTACAAATTCTCCAAGAGGTTAGTCCAGGTACGGCACTAGCTTTTTAATAGGAAAGGGTGTCCTACTACCTTGACATTATCTCTTTTCCAGACAAATAACCTTTCTCTCGAACAAGTTAAATGTTAGCCTGGCGTTGGTCTATGCGTCTTCTTTTCTAGACAAATAACCTTTCTCTCGAACAAGTTAAATGTTAGAATGGCGTGTTCTTGTGTTTGAACCGCAAAGAATGTAGATTTAAGATGAAGAGAATAATGATATAAGCAATATACGTGTCTTGAACTCACAAGCTCATAGCAATAGATAGTAACTCATTCGGCTTTCATAACCCCAACTAAGAGATTTAGTTACCCATGAATGCGAAGGATATCACGTTTTGCATGGTGGATGGCGTGTAAAAGAGGTGTTAGGCGTGTGGTTTTGGTGATTCCGTAGCAAGTAACGATTCTCTTGTTGTGGAATTTAAGAATAGAAGAATAGATTAGAAGTGTTTGTAGTGGAAGATGAGAGGGATGGAAGAAAATTAAGTGAAGAATGTATTGAATGCGGAATGTCTCCAAATCTCTAGCATGATAGGGTATTTATAATACTCCTATCCTACTCCTACTAAACTAATAACATAAATAACCAAATCCTAATATACTAATGAAATCCTTGACCCAAATGTACTAGGGTAAGGTTACAAAATTATAATCCAAATAGAATAATAAAACACATAACCTAATTGCACTAGGTTAATGTATTATGGCAAAAATCCAGCTTTGTGTCTGTAAGTCCCCAAAGTCTTCAGAATTGCTGTTTTAGCCCGGGACAGATTTTCCATGCAGCAGATTTAGTCCTTTAGGCGTCCAGCTCCTTTCCACTTCGTTCGTGAGCTTTCTTTTGCGTCAAGTAAGCCATAAATTGCTGTATTTTGTATCATTTATACCTGAAACTTTCCTAATCACATTTGTTAGCTCATTTATAGGAAAAAGGACTAAAAGTGTATGAAATAGATAATTAGTTCTCAAAACTAGGCTAAAATATGGGCAAAATATATTGATATAGGCGCGTAAATTCGCCTATCATCAGTCCCCCAAGGACTGCCACTTTCCACGGATTAGCTATACACCAGGCCATTAAAGCCCAATTAAAACTATTTCCAAACAATATATTTACCATTTATTAACCAAGGAAACTATTGGTAGTATCATCACATCAACACTTAGTTTCAAGTTATGACCATAGCCAAACTATTTAGGTTAAGGGGACCTTAGGTGCCTTCTATATACAATATTAAATCCACTTGGGAGACTTCTATGTTCTCCATAAGCATTACCATTTAGCCCTTATCCATTTCACACCATTTAAACTATGCATATATCCTTTGTTTAGTTTAAAACATGCAAGAATTCTATTAAAAGAGGTCGGTGCAATAAACATATCTTTATAAGTATTTTATCAAACACCTCGAGGGCATAATATAACCAAAGCATTTACCAAAGACCATTAAATTATAAACAATAAATCCAATTATCAAAATCCATCGTTAATGCATATAAAAGTATAATTAAAATCAAAGGAAACTATACCAAGCATTCAATATCAAACACCCCAAATAATAGTTGAAACCCATAATCGTGAAATAGTAAAACCATGAAATCAATCATTCAAACCACGCCTTTAGTTGAAATTACAATGAAGGAAGAGAATCATGGCTTATACCAACAAATTGATGGAAAGAAATCACCAGGACAAGCCCCAAAGTAATCCATAAGACGAAACCCTAGCGTTCTTGCCCCAAAAGCTCTTGAGAGAATTATGACATGTTTTTGAATAATTTGTAAGTGTTAAGGAAAATAATAATAGGGTAAATAACCTCCTACGTGTATTCCAAGTCATGGGTCCTAATTAGGGTAAGTAGAAAAATGTCCAGAATACCCCTACTTAAATCCCTTACAAATCTATCACAGGGATACGACTGACCCATATGAGTCGGACCCTTCTATACGATTGGTATCAACCACTCGTATCAAAGTCTCAAGCCTTGGATCAAACGCCATCCATTATATGACTCATCCAACAAAGTTGTAACCACAACATATGATTCGTATCCATAACCCATATCCCTGACAGAATAAATTACCAAGACAATAAAACACATCCTACTATATGATCCCCTAATACGACTCATACCAATCCATTATGACTCACACTTCTAAGTCGTACCTATTCCAGTGACCAAAACATTCCCACCGACTAACGCTGGTCAGTATACGATATGACCATACCACTCGTACCCTAGCTTACTGCTCGTACCTATGACTTGCATTGGGTTCGGAGAACGAATTTCCAAGAAATTTTCTAAGAGTCAAAACACAGGATGCTTCAGTCTCCCCTACTAGAATCATTCATCCCCGAATGACAAAAAAGGTAGGGGTAACCATACACAAAGTCATTTGCATTATCAAACATCCCTTTAACAAAGTTTAAAAACAAAGAGGAAAGGATGTTAATCTTCACTTTAATAAACTAAACAAACAAAAATGTGTTAAAGATACATACCATGAACACAAATCCCAGGAGAAGAAAACAAATGCGGATACTTGGACTACATGTCCTCTTCCGCTTCCCAAGTCGCTTCTTCCACCTTATAGTTCCTCCATAGAACCTTCACCGAAGACACATCCTTGTTCCGCAATCGATGAACTTGCCTATCTTATATCTCAATTGGGACTTGTTCATAAGATATAGAATCCAAAACCAATCCTTCCAAAGAAACAACTGAAGAATGATCACAAAAACACTTTCTCAACATAGAAATGTGAAAGACGGGATGAACCAAACTTAATCTAGATGGAAACTCCAACTTATAACAACATTGCCAACTCATTACAAAATCACATAAGGACCAACATATTGAGGATGGAGTTTCCCCATTTTGTGAAACTACACCACTGCTTTCATAGGATACACCATAAGGAACACCCTATCGCTAACCTTAAACTTTAAGTCTCTATGCCTAACATCCGCATAGGACTTTTGGTAACTTTGGGTATCTTTAAGCCTATCCAAAATAACCTTGACATTCTCTATCACCTGATAAAACAAATTCGGACCAAATATACCGTCTTTCCAAGATTATAACACCCAATAAGAGATCTACACCTCCTATGATACAACACCTCAAAAAAAGCCATACCAATACTTAAATAATAGCTACTGTTGAAAGAAAAATTTAACAAAGATAGATGCTCAACCCAATTGCCACTATAGTCAATCACATAGGCCCGAAGCATATCTTCAAATGGATGAATAGTTCTCTTCGCTTGCCCATCCGACTATGGATGAAAATTAGTACTTAAACTAACCTTAGTCCCCAACCCTTTTTGAAAAGACTGCCAAAAATGCAACATTAACTGTGTACCATAATCATAGATAACCTAAATAGGTACCCCATGCATCTTTACAATCTTTTGAAGATACAAATGTGTATAATCCTCTGTTAAAAAGGTAGTCTGCACTAGTAAGAAATGCGCAGACTTGGTCATCCTATCCATGATGAACCAAATCAAATCAAACAGATTTTGAGATTGAGGAAGACCGATAACGAAGTACATATTGATCACTTTTCACTTTTATTCAGGAAAATCAATATTTCAATACAACCCTTCTAGCGTTATGTGCTAAACATTAACGTATTGACACACCATATACTTGGCCACAAAATCAGCAACATCCCTTTTTATGCTATTCCGCCAGTAGATATCCTTGAGATCATAATACCTCTTAGTCTAGTTGAGATGAACAACATAGCATGAATTATGTGCCTCAACAAAATCCCTTTGCAGTAGCCTGTCGACATTAGGAAAACACAACCTCCCTTGGTACCATAAAGTACCATCACCACTGATCTTAAACACTACTTCATTTCTCCCACCAACATCTCCCTTGATTTTCATCTAGATGGGGTCTAACACTTTCTTCTCTTTGATATCTACACCAATAAATATCCAAATCACCTCTTGCACCATCATACCACCATCTTTAGAGTCTACAAGACAAACTCTAAATTAGCTAAATATTGAATATCCTTTACCAATTTCCACTTACCTTCCTTAATGTGAGCTATCTCTATGGATAACCTACTAAGAGCATCAACAACCATATTAGTCTTACTTAGGTGGTAGTGAAGACTCATATCATAATCCTAAGAAGCTCAAACCACCTTTTCTGCCTGAGATTAAACTATTTCTAAGTAAATACTTACTGAAGACTCTTGTGATAGTAAAATATAACCATATGAACACCATACAAATAATACCACCAAATTTTCAAAGCAAACACAATCGTCCATAAATCTAAATCACGAGTAGGATAATTCCTCTCATGTACCTTTAACTGCCTAGAAGAATAGGCAATCACCTTCTCATGCTGCATCAAAACACAATCAAGCCCTACCATATATGCATCACAATAAACCACAAACCCATCGTTGCCTTTCGGTTAGGTCAGGATTAGAGCCAAAGTTAACTTATTCTTCAACTTCTCAAAACTCGCTTCACAAGCATCCGACGAAAAAAAATTAACCTTCTTCTGAGTTAACTTAGTCAAAGGAGAAGATATCGAAGAAATACTTTCAGCAAACCACCTATAATACCCAAATAACCCCAAAAAGCTTTGAATATTAGATGAAGTCATGGGCCGAGGCCACTTCTTCACCACAAGAACGTTATAAAGATCCTCAATGATCCCTTTACTAGAAATAACATTAATAAAAAAAGTCACAGTATTGAACCAAAACTCACACTTAGAGAACTTGGCATACAATAGTTGTTCCTTTAAGGTTTGAAATACCACACGTTGGTGATTAGCATGATCCATCTCACTCTTTGAATAAACCAAAATGTCATCGATAAACACAATGATGAAGAGATCCAAATATTTCCTAAACACCCTATTCATCATGTCCATAAATTTTGCTGAAGTATTTGTTAACCCAAATGACATCACCAAGAACTTAAAATGCGTATATTGAGTATGAAAAGCCATCTTAGGGATATCCACCTACCTAGTCTTAAGTTTATGTACCCAGACTAAAGATCTATCTTAGAGAAGAACTTGGAACCCTATTACTGGTCATAAAAATCATCTATCCATGAAAGATAAGACTTGATCTTAATTGTCACCTTTTTCAACTTCCTGTAGTAAATGCATATTCGAAGGGAACCAGCCTTCTTTCATAAAAAATGACACAATTGTACTCCATAGAGAAACACTAACATTAATAAACCCCTTATCTAGAAGATCCTTAAGTTGCTCCTTGAGTTCCCTTAACTCAGCCGTAGCCCATTCTATAGGGAGGAATAGAAATTGGATGAGCCTCTAGAAGTAAATCAATACCAAACTCTATTTTCTTATCCAGAGGAATACTAGGAAGATAATTCGGAAAAACCTCTGGAAACTCATTAACCACAGGATCAAAGATAAAGAAGGACCTTCTGAATTAAAATCTTTAACCCAGACCAAGTGATAAAGACAACCCTAAGAGATTAACCTCTGATTTCTAAGATAAGAAATAAACCTCTCCCTAGCAGCTAAGGAACTACCTTCTCATTCTATTACCAGTTCGCTAGGAAACTTATAGATAACCCTACGATTACAATAATCGATAGACGCATAATAAGAATGCAACCAATCAATACTTGGGATTACCTCAAAATCTACCATATCCAACTCAAATAGATCTGCCAAGGTCTTCTTACCACCACACACCTCCATAATCTTTTAGCAATAACTGAGTTACCTATAAGGGTAGAAATAGAAAAAGGATTCGAGATAACTTTCATATCAAAACCAAAAGACACAACCATTTATAGAGTCACATAAAAAAATTGGACATCTGATCAAGAAAATATTATACATCACAAGAGAAAAGTTGTAATGTACTAGTATTGACATTTAGTGATGCCTCAAATTCCTATTGGGATACCAAACCATACAACCTGTTCTAACCAAAACTAGAAACAAGAGCAGTAATAGAAACAGATACCACCCACCGATTGTAGTAGTAGAAAATAAAGCCACAAGAATCCTATTCGCCCCCATAGCAATCTTATTGATCAAACAATCCCATAGCCGATGGCCTACCTGGCAATACTTAAAGCACTTCTCCCTTTCTTGCCATAAAAACACTGATAAGGACGATTACAGTATTGAAAAAGACGATACAAAAACTGACTGACCTGTACTCCCCTGAGATTGGGCAACCCTTTCTTAAGGATTATTACCATCTTTGTGATGCTTGTCTCCTGACTAATAAGGAGCACTAGAAGAAAAAAAGCCTAAACTTCCCCACTTCTTTTTCTTCCACTTGCAAAAATCCCTACCACCCTGAGACTGAGCCCCTTCTTGATTAAAAAAACCTGCTCCATTTTCCCTATATATCCCTATACTCCACTTAATTTCTCTTCTCATCCTTAACCTGGTGCATATGAATAGACAACCTTGAGGTGTCCATATCTTTAATCAACAAGGCAGTCTTGCTCTCTAGAATAAAATATCTAGTCAACCCGAAAGCAAACTTCCTCATTCTCCACCTCATGTCAGCCACCAATCAGTAGCATACCTTAATAACTGATAGAACTTTAAATCATATTCCTTTACAAACATCCTCCCTTGCCTTAGGTTCATAAAGTTCTCCATCATTGCTTACATGAACTATTGAGGAAAGAATCGGTCTATAAAGGGATTAAAAAGGCCTCCCACAACCCTTCCTTTTCCGTATAACTTCTATCCCTACACCACTCCTCATACCATTGATAAGAAATATCCTGGAGCAGATAGGCTATATGGTTAACCCCTTTTACATTAGTAGCCTGCATTACCCAAAGATCTTTTCCATATCATCTAATAAGCCTAGTAGATCCTCCTCATTATCACCCTAATAAAATTTATAGGTCTCATCTTCATAAATTGACCTAGAATTGTGACCTCAATAGACAAAGCACCAGTCATACCCCGCTCAGCCTGAGCAATAATAAATTAGGCAATGACATGGATAGACTAACGAAATTCAAGGTTAATAATATTTCATTGGGGGAGCCGAGGGAACTATCTCGATAGGAGGATCTCCAGCACCATTAGGAGTAGACCATGAGATCAAAGATGTACTCTAGAAGTAGGATATACTCTTTCAGTATTATCCCCAATTGGGATGAAAGAATTTTCTTGTGTTCCAAATCTAGGAGGGATGATCTGAAAGAAGAATAAACAAGAAATAGAGCTGATTGAATAATTAAGAACTCAGCATGAAGTTAGAATACCAAGAAAGTAAAACATTCCTAAATGTCTTGTAGTCTCTCCCTTATGAGTTTAGTGTGCTTCACACCCTTTAAGAAGACTCTACACGACATGGCGTTCTAGACTACCCTGTTGACCATACACCTAGGCTCTGATACGAACTTAACACGACCCACCCCCAGGATTTGTCGTAATAGGTTTCTGAAGTACAACCTGGATCGAGGACCGCCCACTGTGACCCAACCCAACTACCTATTCCAACCTTAGATGGGCTAAATTTTAAAAATATAACAAGAAAGAATTACTATTCATATTGAGACAGTGGGATAGGGTCACAATCGTGACAAACCTAACCGAGTCCATCCATACCTCTCCAACTGTCCAACTATACCAAACTAAACCATAGACCATAAACCAATGGTAATACCAAAACATAAAATAAAAATCAATCCCAAAATGTAATAAAATGGAACAACCAAAAATATTATCCAATGATGTTAGCCCACCGACTAATTTCGATGCTAAGGCCGACAATAATACCATTCCCGCCCATACCAACCCCCAAAAGTACCATAAAGCCTCTATCAAAAAGAGTAAACAAATCTGATAGGGATATGTCACCAAGCATGGCCAAATCCAATATCCAAAACAAAAGAAGAATGAAAAAAAGAATACATAACATGAAATGATGCCTTCTGAAAGGATAGAAGCTAACCACATTAGTCAAAATACTAATACTGAATCTGTGTGCTAAAAGGATGAGTTGAATGACTAGTTCTTACATAGCGTAGGTATACAACCACTAGTAGACGTGGTTAGAGAGTGACCGCTAGCATAACTCTCAAGATAAGGATAAAATAATGTTTGTCATAAAATCATGTAAAACCATCAATAATGCATACAACCATACATATATAAGTGTTGGAAAAGAAGATCGGGTTTAGCATGATCTTAAAACCTTTACCTGGGTTGTCTAGGTTTACCGTTCTAACCACCAACAGACCATATGAGTTAAGCTCCCCCTGCTGAAACAGCATTATTGTGTGTAGCCGTATGACCAGGGAGTATCCCATAGGATGACTAGTACATCACCTTATATCAAATATGAAACAGGCATATGGTCATCAAGACATTTTATATCCACAAATATGAGTTTTCAATATTGGTCTCCTTAGGATTGCCACCTTCTATGGATTAGCTACACACTAGGCCATTAGAGCCAAATTAAATCCATATCCAAAAATTCCATTTACCACTAATTAACCAAGGCAAATATTGGTATCATCATCATATCACCTCTTACTTGCAAGTAATATCCATATCTAAACCATTTAGGTTAAAGGGGACCTAGGTGACTTTCCATATAGCATATTAAATCCATTCTAGAGACTTCCATGTTCTCCACTAGCATTACCATTTATACTTTAGCCTTTTAAAACCATTTAAACCATGCATAACTCTTTTTTCCTATTTAAAATATGCAAGAGTTCCATTAAAAGAAGTCAATGCAATGAACATATCTTTATATGTTTTTTATCAAATACCTTAGGGCTATAATATAACCAAAACCAATTCCAAAGACCATTTAATGCAATTGTACAAATCCACCATTAATGCATATAAAAACATAATTAAAACCATAGGAAACCATAACCAAGCATTCAATATAAAAAACCCCAAATAATAGTTGAAAACAATAATTATGAAATAGTAAAACCCTAAAATAAATCATATAAACCATGCCTTTGGTTGAAATTACAATGAGTATAGAGAACTATGCCTTATATTGAAGAATTGATAGAAACAAATCACTAAGACAAGCCCAAAAACGATCCTTAAGATGAAACCCTAGCCTTCTTGTCCCAAAATCCCTTTAGAGAATTATGAGATATTTTAAAATAGTTTGTAAGTGATAATGAATAGAATAATAGGATAAATCACCTCCAAAGTATATTAGAAGTTGTGGGTTCCAATTAGGGTACATAGGGAAATATCTAGAATACCCCCACTTAAATCCCTTAAAACCCTGTCAGATGGAAATGACTGACCCATACAAGTTGTACCCTCACATATAATTGGTATCCATCACCCATATCAAAACCTCAATTCTTGGATCAAACATTGTCCAGTGACCAAAAACATACCACCAACTAACACTGGTTAGCTTACGATAGGACCATACGACTCGTACCCGAACATACAGCTCTTAACCATGCATCATACTATGTTCGGAGAATGGATTTCCAGGAATTTTTCAAAGGGTCAAAAACCCAGGATATTTTAAGTCTAACCACCTAAATTATCCCCAATGTGTGTAGCCACAAGAATCATAGATACCGTAAAATTAAGGGATTCCTAAGTACCCTCACCCTTCATGATACATATGTACAATGTATGTAGATGATTCCTGTGTACCTCATAGTTTCATAAAAAGGTCTTTATGCCCTTACCCTCATGTTGGCAAACATGAGTTCCAGTGTTCTTTCACTGAGCTCTCACCTTCATGGTTAGCTATCACACCCCGACATTATTGCCTAATTAAAACCATTTCCAACAAATCAAATCATTGTTATTAATCGAGGCTATACACAGTGGTGTCATCATAACAACTATAACTTGAAAGTGTTCTCCTTTGCTAAGCCTTTTTGAGATAAAGGGAGTCCCATGTACATATAAATCACATTACCAATTAACTACCCATGTACCCCATAAGTGGTCTATTATTATTATTCATTGGGGGATTCTATGGTAACCCATGAGAATGATTGTTAAACCAAAACTATTCCATTTTTACCATTCCAAACCATTTAAACAATTAGGTTCCATTACCAAGTTTAAACCATGCATAAGTTCCATTAAAATCCAACAATGTACTGAAAACATTCTTATTTGCATTTTATCAAACATACTGGGGGCATAATATTTCCAAAACCAAAGTCAGTTACCAATTAATCATTCCCATGCAACTAGTTATCCAAACCACCATTAGAGCATATAAAAGAATAATTAAAGTATGGAAAAACTATAGCTATGTATTTATAACCAAAACACCCAAATTATAATTGCAAATTCAAAATTATACAATATTCAAACCCTGAAAACATTGAATAAAATAATGCCTTTACAATGAGGGAAGAGAACATACCTTAAAATAAGAATATTATGGAGTGAAATAAGAAACACAAGCGCTAAATTAATCCCGTAGATAAAAAAATAGCCTTTCTTTACCCAAAAGCCTTAGATAAAATTGTAGAGCCTTTCAGGGAAGTTTCTATAAGTTAATGAATAGAATAATAGTTCAAATAACCTACCAATAGAAATATATGCCATGGGATCTTATTAGGTTAAGTGGGGAAATGTCTAGATTTCCCTCACTTAAATTCCCAAAAATCCTGTCAGGTGGTTACGACTATCTATACCAGTCGTACCCTTTAATACGAGTGGTACCCACCACTCATACCCAAGGCCATCTCCATTGAACCTAATATTGTACAAGGTATGACTTACCTAAAAGCATGTTGTTATCTAAGTATATGACTAGTACCTATGATTTGTACCTCTGGCAGAATAGAATCCCAAGAGGATTGAACACTGACCACCATAAGAGTCCATGGTACGACTCCTACCATGGCTTACAACTTTTCATAAGAAGCTCATACTTAGATCCAACTTATGATACCAAGATTAAGATTGGATAAAGTAACTGAACAAACTATATCCACTTTTATGACTTGTACCACCCAAGTTGTACCTACGCCAGAAACTAAATCCAACACACCAACCAATAATCGGTAGCATATGACTAACCCATACCACTCATATCCCATTGAATGAGTCATTTCCCCTAGTTATATCCTATATAGAGACTAGAAATCCAGGAAATTTTCTAAGGGCCGGAAAAATGTGTTTTAGTTTTTTCCCTACTTTGGTTTCTAGATCTGTCATAATAGATCCAATCTTCGTTCACTTACCCTTGGTCTTATAAACCCTCCAACTGGTGATCTAAATAGATAGCCTCCTCTTATAATAAAGAGTCTTAAGCTTTGTAAGCTACACCCTGTGCTCTTCATGCATGAACTTTTTTGGAATTCATGATCACATACTACCTTGCCAAAATACTAATATCAATTATTAGTAGATCAATATCTTATGCTACAAAATAATAACTCTTTAGTCACTAATAGCTCCAATGGAATAAGTGCTAGAACTTCTCTATTTCTCTCAAGTTTGGCACCCTTGGTTAGTGAGTGATATTTGGTCTAGAATATTAGAAGCTACCTTCTAACATATTCTCATAAAAGCTCCTCTAGAGATAGTATCTACCGTAGCTCTAGAACTGATGGTTAGGGCTCTGTAGAATAACTCCATTAAGTTTGTCTCTGAAATCTGATGGTTGGAAATCATACTCATCTTCTTCCTGAACCTGACCAATTCATCATGCATAGGTTCAGACTGCAGCTATATGAAATTTTAAATCTCAAACTTAAGTTGCAATACCCTAGATGAAAGATAGAATATGTTACTATCTACGTAGATCCTTTCTATAGTAATAGCTCCTCATTGCAGTTCCATAAGCCATAATGGTGCTTCCTTAGTAAGAGAGAAAGGAATCTTAAGTTTTAGTGCCTCCTGATGTACCCCCGATATGGTATATGAATGGCATATCCCAACAAAGTTTTCCAAGTGCATGTTTATATTATCTGTTGGCAACCCCGCAAAGACACCTTTCAAGTACAAGAACTAAATCATAGAACTAGAGATATTAAAATTAACATTAGGAGATAAGGTGGGAGGAATAATAGCACATATATCAGCTAGAACATCATATCCCAAATATATTTCATTATCAACACACGTTTGAATAAATAAACATGTTGGGATTGCTTAAGGTTAGCCCCTGTTCTAATATGTATGAAGTATTTCTTGGTGGTCTGCTATCTGTCTCTACATAACTAACTTAGTATGAGCTAGCCTTTTACCAATCTGTCTATCAAAAGCACCCTATACTTTGTCCTCAAGGATACTTTCCCTCCTTAGCTCTACCATCCTACTATTTAATTGTAGGATCTTCTCTGAAATAAGTGGGATTAAGGGATTACCTCTACCCTATATGTTAATCATACACCGACTTATGCCCAACTAGAAAAATAGAAAAACCCAAAATCTACAACGACTTCAATCAAAAAATCAGCACCATGCTCCCCGACAACGTCGTCTATTTCTTGATGACATCCAAGAAACACTTTATTTTGAATAATGGTACAGTTGCTGTCAAGATATAGTAACCCAACTAAGGTTAGGGTCTAATCCTAAGAGAACTCGTGGAATTATGATTATCAATAGTTGTAGTCTATAGGCAGTACTAAAAGGTAAATGGAGGGATTTATTTGTTGTAATCTCAAGCAAGTAACAATATTATCTCTTATTGAAATAAGTTATGGGTGAACACTAGGATTGTGTTCCCCCTGGTATCCTAACACCATAGGTTTATCATGTGTCGTTAACCCAACCCAATACCTTGATATCTAAATAATTAAGTTATGTACCTCCTATAGTCTTTTAGATGAGTAGGAGGATTTTACCCTTTACCAATTGAGTCTTAGAATGTAACATTACTAACCCTTACCCTAGCCATAGTTAACTATCACCTTTTAAGTCTGAAGCTATTAGATGAAAACAAATAATTCATGAGATAAATATTGTGCCACCCATGGTATGCAGGTACAAACCACTAGTACTAGATGGGAAATTTCTTGCAAGTTAGTTTTCGGGATTTTGAACTTTTGGTATCTGCTTTGTGTACCTATGATCAACTTAGTAGGTGCAAGGAGTCCATTTTTTAAGGTTTTTTTCGATTCTCAAACATGCATTGATCACGATCAGGCATTAAAACATTTAATTTCCATAAACACTCCAAAAATGGGCAAAAATACCTTTTTTACCTTTTTCTTAAACTTCTATCCAAATTATGGTTTTCTATAAAACATACCCAAAATAGATGATATCCAACAAAATGGACTTAGAAACTTGCATGTTTGCCTTGTTTTAAGCATCAAAATTGTTGTATTTCTATAGCATGTCATAGGTCAAGATGCCTATTAAGGAGTAATCCTTGAAATTCCGTCACTAGTCTCGCTATGATCCATATTTTGTGTCTAGTATAAGGGATAGAATGAGGAAGTTTTCTTTGGGTTTGTCTTGAGACTTGGTATTAGAATGTAAGGCTTTAATGTTGATCGATGAAATGGACATCTCTATATTTTTGGTTTATATAAAGTAAGTGAAGGATGAAAAGAAGAGATAGGAAGAAGTTAGTGAAAGGTAGAGTAAGAAGTTCAAGTATTAAAGTAGGGTACAAATCAGTAAAATAATAGGAGTGATGGTAGGTAGTGAAGAGAGAAAAAGACTTTGTGTTATAAGTGTTTATACTCTTCGGATAGTTCTTCTTATTCAAATTCATCTGGTGATCATTGTTTTCAAATTAGTAGTGTCCCTAAGGCACAGTGTGCCTACTTTCAGGCTAGTAGAGCTCACTCAGCCCTTATGTTTCCTCATTGTAGATTTTGCGGTCACTTTCACAAGGGTTATTGCGATAGGGTAGGAAATTAATTCTTTAACTGTGATCTACTATTTCACATACAGGGGGATTGCCCTATGACTAAATATCTACTGGTGATAATAAAGTTTTGATTTCCACTTTTTTGGCCTCTGCACCAAGGGGTGGTAGTTTTGGTACCTGCCCTGGCGGGAATTAGTTCAATGATCTTACCACTTATCAGGAATATAAGTCATCTTCTGATGTTTTCACTGATATATTAAAGTTTTTCGCTCACAGTGTGTATTGTTTTCTTGATTTGGGGTAAACCTTTTCCTATGTTACCTATATCTGGCTGTGCATTTTGGTTTTGGTGCCAAAATTATTTTTGACCTTTTTTTTTGTGTCTACTACGGTGGGTTACTCTATTATGGCTATAAAGATCTATAGGGGGTGTGTGGTTTCTTTCCTTCATAAGGACAATTTGGTGGATTTAGTATAGCATGATATGGATTTCGTGCTATGATTCTTTGTAATGTAGGACTCGAAAAGTCATTTTCCAATTTCTTAATAAACTGGTAATTGAATTAGAGGGCCCTTCTTTTAAATTGGTCTCAATGGTTAATGAGTTTCCTGAGGTGTTTCGCGATGATCTTCCTTGTATTCATCTTCTTAGGGAAATAGATTTTGGGATTGATCTTAAACATAATACACATCCTATCTCTATTCCTCCTTAAAAATGGCTTCGACTAAATTGAAAGAGCTAAAGGATCAATTAAAGGATCTCCTTGATAAGGGATTTATCTATCCCAGTGTTTCCCTATAAGGTTCCCTTATGTTTTTTGTGCGAAAGAAAGTTTGGTCGCTTTGGATATGTATATATTATCGGTATGTAAATAAGGTGACAGTGAAGAATAAGTATCCTTTTCCTAGAATAAATGATCTTTTTGACCATCTTCAGGATGCTAGATGCTTTTCTATGAATGATCTTCATTTGAGCTACCATCAATTGAAGATTTGGGAGACTTATATCCCTAAGACTGATTTCCAAACCCGATACGGTCACTATGAATTCTTTGTTATTTCCTTTGGGTTAACTAATACTCCGGTTGTTTTATGGAATTTATGAATCGGGTGTTCTGATAGTTTTTGGATTTGTTTGTTGTGATGCCCCAGGTGTTGTCCACTAAAAATTTTGAATTTTTGAAATTACTAATCATTCTGACTACGACTCACCTTTCAAGATGTAACGTGTCATTCTGGGCCATAGGACCTCAATCATAGGGTGTCTTATAAAGGTATCCTAAGTTACTATCCTGATTAGGAGTGGCTCTTAACGAGTCATAAAGAATCTAAATGAGTCATATAGTCCCATCCATTGCCAAACTAGTACGATGCCTAAAGTATTATATCTTTACTATGACTGGGACCCTATGAGTCTTAGGGTCTCATAATAATTCATAGGGTTACTAGAGGAGGGTCCTTCATCAACTATCTTGGCGAAAACTCATGGTGATGAGCCATAGTGAGTCCTTACGAGTAGTATAGTGACCTGCACTTACAAGCAACATTTTTTCAACTGGTAAGTGAAAGCATTTTGGATAATTCCCTCTTCCCTCACCTAATACCCATGACCATAAAACATCATTGGGAGGTTATTTTAAATAATTTAGAACTAAAAACACTCTCTCAAACACTCTAAATTCTCCAAGGTGAAGATACTTAGGGTTTCCAAGAAGTTAGTCATCTAAGGGCTCAAGGATTAATTTGCCTCGATAAATCTTAGTATTTAAGGCGTGTTGATTTTCCCCAACTACTACTTTGTGAAAAAATGTGTTTTAAATATTTCCTCGTGTGGTTTTGATATTGGTTTGGGAACATGGGTTAAGAGTTTTAAATGTTTGTTGTTTATGTGATGTTTCATGTTTAAATATGCATCGTTTATATTGTAAATAGTGATTTTGAAATAATTTAATGTATGGTGGTAATAAACTAGAGGATTATGATTTCCCTAAACTTTTCCAATATTAACAATTGAATAGGCAATAACCCTACCAAATATTTTATGGAAGTGGTTTTGAGTATGAGTAAAAGTGTATTGAACTATTTCTGGAACAATTGAATGATATAAAGTGGTTATTTGAAACATGATGGTTTGATTTAAAGAACAAAGGGAGTCGGTGTCCTCCCTACGTTGTATTTATGAACAAATGGAGTTGTTCTCTTAAGTTAATGGAATTCAAATGGCATGTTGATATTACCTTGAGAGTGTAGTTTGTATGACGATAAAAATAAAGTATGCCTAAATGTGTATTATAGTTCAATGAATGGGAATGTGTGACAATTATTTTAATGAATCTTAAAAGAGGATTGTGTATCTTTTTTGTGAAAGTGGTGATCCCGTGGGACCAATTATGGAAATTGTATTTATAGGTGTAAGGGTCCAAAATTCCTGGGGTTTAAGTCCACCTTACAATATGATTAGTTCGAGTAACCCATAATACATTACATGATCAATTTCTTAAGTCAGTTTAGTATATGGTTGGGAGGTTTGAGTCCACCATGCATATATATGAGATTATTCTCTGATTCATGCAGCCACACATACCTAGGCTTGACCAGGGGGTGAGAGATGGGGACCATGTAGCCTATGGGTGCTACTATATAATTCTAAAGATACATAAGACAGGTTAAAGTTTTAAAGTTCATGCTAAACCTTATTCTCTATCCTAGAATCTTATATCAGTATATATGTATGCAGCACATGTATGTAAACGTGTACATTGGGTTAAACTAGATTTTAGAATTATCACTTCTTTATCCTCTTCCATCAGTTACATACGAGTGCTTAACCCACTAACCTTCTTTGGACATTGTATCCCCACACAAAACAGCGCCTGAAGGTAATTGTACTTTTTCTATGCAGTGTTATCTTTATCAACTTGGTTCGTCGGTCATTTGCACTGAAGCGATGAGATTTTATTTATTGGAAGACTTGATCATTCCATTGGTTTTCTTGGACAAACTAGAATTAAAGAGTTCACATTAACATTGTCATTATCATTATCATTGTTAGGTCGGGGGCATGTCCTGACTTAGATTATTTTTTGGATTTGTAGAGGCTTTGTGGATGTTACTATAGATTGGGCATTTATATTGACATGATTTGGTGTCTATGAGTTTATTACCTTTCTATCTTGTTAAATGTTCAAATTTTAGCCACTTCTAAGGGTGTTATATCGTTTTTGGCTAGGCAAAAATGGGGTGGTCTCTAGTCCTCATTAGACTTGAGATACATATCATGACTAGGCCATGGTTATGCTCATGACAAATATGGTATTAGAGTCGTGCTTTATGTCATTGGGTGTCCACAATGTCAAGTCTAGTTGAGTCTTTTAATGGGAGTGTAGTGCGCCATGATGATAAGGGAGAGGCAAAGAAATATTTAGAAATATTTCCCTTTCTTGTTGTTCTATTTTGGGCTATAAAGTCTAAGGTACTGATCTTCTCTACTCCTTGTGTTTTGTTTTTCATATCATTCCTTCGGACAGATCTGATGCACGTGAAAACTTTTTTTCCCCATCTGATGATAATGTTGATGGAGCTCGTTTACTTATAATTTTCAGCCTTGATCTAGGGTTCCAGTGTCTAATTGTTCTACCTATGCAGTGTTCCAGCAGTCCCTAACAGTCCTTTTCATCCCCCTCGAGCTGATGATAATCATGTCCCACTGCCCCGGGGAGACATTTCTAATGTTGAGTTTTATTGATCTATTCATTTGTTGACCCAGTTAGTGACATCTCAGTCGGATCCTACTAGAACTTTTGTGAGTTCTTCAAAGGTTAATCGAGTTGGAGAGTTTATGAGGCTCAATCCCATGACCTTTATTTTCTCTAAGGTTGAGGTGGGTACTTAAGGAGTCATAGATGAAATAGAGAAGATCTTCTGATTTATGCATTATTCTAACTCTAATGGTATGAATTTTACCATATATCAGCTAAAAGATATGTTATATCAGTGGTAGGAGTAGTGGGATCAACCTATTGGTGATGATGTGGAGTTGGAACGATGAGATGAGTCTCAAGTGCTTTGTTGGATTGTTTCTTTCCTTAGGAGTGAGGGAAATGAAGGCCAAAGAGTTTGTGAATTTGATGCAAGGCACTATGGCTCTTAAGGAGTATTCCTTAAATTTTATCTTGTTGTCTCGTTACGCTCCTTAACTTGTTGTCTAGATCCCGACTAGGGTGTGAGAGATGGGGCCCATATAGCGCATGTTTACTATTACATAATGGTTAAGTTACACAATCTAGTATAAAGTTTTAAAGTTCATGCTAAGCCTTTCCCCATGTCCCAATATTTTATATGAGTATATAAATGTGTACACATGCATATGAACATATGCATTGAGTTAAAGTAGAGGTTTAAATTATCATAACATTATCTTTTTCCTTGAGTTTCATGCTAGTGATCCACACACTAACAATCTCTGGGTGCTGTATCCCCATATGATATAGGGTTTAAAGGCAATCCTATTTTTTATTGCAGTTTTAGGAGGATCGACTTACTTTGCCAGTTATTTGTGGTGAAGTGGTCAACTTCTATTTTCCAGAAAATTTGATCATTACATTAGTTTCTTATCACGGACTATAATTAAAGAGTTCACATTAACATTATCATTGATAGGGGAAGAGGCATATCCCGACTAAGATTATTTTTGTATTTGTAAGGAATTTGTGGATGTTACTGTGGATTCGATATTTATGTTAACATTCTTAGGTGTATTTGAGTTTATTACCTTTCTATCTTGTTATATGTTTGGATTTTAGCTGCTTCTTGGAGTGTTATATCCTATATAGCTAGGCAATAATTGGGTGGTCTCCGATCCTCAATGGACTTGAGATAGCCATCATGGTTAGGGCCTGGTTTGTGTCATGACATTTTTATAGTGTTTATTGATGATATCTTAGTGTATTCTAAGAGTGAGAAGGATCATGCTAGTCACCTCAAAATTCTGTCGTAGACCATTAAGGATTAAAAGTTATATGCTAAATTTTCTAAGGGTGAGTTTTGGCTGAATGTTGTGAATTTAGTTTGGCATGTTATTTTTGGTTAGGAGATCGGGCAGGATCCACAGAAAGTTGAGCCTATTAATAAATGGCCTAGACCCTCGACTCCAATCGACATTCCAATATTCTTGGGCTTGGCTTTATATTAAAGGAGGTTTTTAAGGAGTTTCTATTGTATTGCTTACCCATTGACTAAGTTGACCCTGAAAAAGGTGAAGTTATTGTAGATAGATGCCTGTGAGAGTAGTTTTGAGAAGTTGAAGGACAAGTTGACTTTTGATCTAGTATTGACCCTGGACAAGGGTACTAATAGATTTGTGGAGTATTGTGATGTGTCCCACATGAGGTTTAGTTGTGTCTTGATACAGCATGGTAAGGTTTTGGACTATGCTTCTAGGCTGCTCAAGGTTCGTGAGAAGAATTATCCAACTCATGATTTGAAGTTGGAAGCTTTGGTATTTTTTTTTATGATCCGGCGCGACTATTTGTATGGGGTGCATGTAGATATCTATTTAGATCATAAGATCTTGCAGTATGTATTTACCATAAGGGGTCATTTGGTGGAGTGTATAAGGTTAGTGCTGAATAGGGTGTATTAGTAATGTTTGCATTAATAATACATGTATTAGTTATCTAGTTAATATTTCTTGCACACCATTTGATTTGATGTATTAAAAATAATATAAAAAAGATAATTTTTACAAAATAATATTATTTACAAATATACACTTCAATGTTATATGCTTCCTTTTCAAATGGAGAAAACAGTAGAAACTAGTTCTTTATCTAAATTCAAAAATTATTGAAAAGGATAATCCAAATCCCCTTCTTCTAAATCGTAAAGCTTATGTCTAGTTGAAGGTATTTGGCTGCAAAATCATTAACATTAATAAAGTTAAAAAAGACCATGGTAGTGTTCATATTCCTAATTCGAATGAAAGGTGAAAAACCATAGTACAGTGAAATTGGAATACTCTGTTCATATTCCTACAATGGTGTCGATGAAACTTTCGATAAAAAAAAAGAGTATCAGAAGAACAAGAAAAATGAAGTTGAAAAAAGTAAAGCAAGGAAGAAGATCGGAGAAGATTTTAGGGGTAATTTTGTCATTTAATAAGTTAATACATGTATTGAAATCCTTTGAATTACTAATGCATAAAAGATGGATTGTATTCGAAATACAGAACTTAATAAACAATAGAGTGTATAACTAATACAACAATTATTTATACATAAGCTGAAAATGTACCAAACAAGGTACTAGTTGTACACATTACCTAATGCATGCATTATTTTTCTAATACACTATACCAAACGACCCATAAAGGATTTGAATCTCAGGAAAAGGCGATGGCTCGAATCATTCAAGAATTATGACATGAATCTTCACTATTATCCAGGCAAAGATAGTGTGGTTGCTAATATCATAGTAGGTTGTTTATGGTTAGGTTATTTCATATGGATGAGGAGGAGCGAGGATTGGTGAATGATATTAACTAGTTGGATAACTTTAGATTTCATCTTTTGGACTCAGAATGGAGGAGTAATTGTACAACAAGTTATTACATCATCCATTGGTAGTGAGGTAAAGGAGAACAAAGCTTTGGATCCCATTCTTATGCAGATTAAGGATGACGTGGAATACTAAAGGGTTATGGCCTTTGAGATTGGTGGAGAAGGTATCATGAGGTACCAAGGTGGGTTGTGTATTCCTGATGTTGATGGGCTATAAAAGAGGATTTTGACTAAGGATTATGAGTCGAGGTATACAATTCATCCAGGTTCAACGAAAATGAATCATAATTTAAAGGAGATCTATTGGTAGAACAATCTAAGAAGGTATGCGTCTAACTTTGTGGTTGTGTACGGTTTTTCAGCAAGTGAAGGTTGAGCACCTAAGGTTAGGTGGTATATCCCAAGATATAGAGTTTCCTTTGTGGAAGTAGGAAATGATCAATATGGATTTTGTTATGTGTTTTCCGTGGTCTCTCAATTAGTATGATTCACTTTTGGTTATTACATATAGGATGACTTAGTATGCTCACATTTAACCAATAAGTGCTACTTACTCTGGAGAGGATTATGCTAATTTATTCATTGAGAAGATAGTTGGATTGCATGGTGTTCCTATTTCCATCATTCCATACCAAGGTACATAGTTCTCTTCTTACCTTTGGCATTCATTTCTAAAGGTTTGGGGACTAAGGTAAACCTTGGCACCACTTTCAACCCTAAAAAATAGATGGACAAGTGGAGTCTATTATTCAGATATTTACGGATATTTTATGGGCTTTTGTGATTGACCTTAATGTAAGTTAGGCTAATCACCTATTTTTTATTGAGTTTATATATGATAAAAGTTATCACGCTAGCATGAGAATGATTTTTTATGGTGGGAGATGTATGTCTCTTATCTAGTGGTTTGAGGTTTTTGAGACTCAATTATTTGGTCCCGACTTGGTATACCAAGATATGGAAAGGTAGAGGTGATTAAGTATACGCTTAAGCATGTTCAATGTAGCCAAAAGTCCAATGTGGACGTAAGGAAAAGGGAGTTGGAGTTTGATGCAAGTGATTGGGTGTTCTTAAAAGTTTCTCCTATGATGGGAGTGATGAGGTTTGGGAAGAAAGAGAAGACCATCCCCATTATGTTGGTACATATTCAATCTTGAGGAGTGTGTGGAATGGTTCTTATGGATTATAGTTGAAAGCGAGTTTGGCTCTGTTCATCCGATCTTCCATGTGTCGATGTTGAAGAAGTGTATGGGTGATCCTTCTTTGATTGTTCCTTTGTATGATTTTTGTATTTAAGATTCATTGTCTTATGAGGAAGTCCCGATTGAGATTTTAGATAGCCATGTCTGTAGATTGAGGGCTAAAGAGGTGGCATCAGTAAAAGTCATTTGGAAGAATCAAAAGGTAGAGGAATCTACTTGGGAAGCCAAAGAGGACATGAAGTCCAGATATCCGTTCTGGTACCCCACGTTGGATGGAATTTTTTGAGGCGTAGGTTCCCTTTTTTTGTTGCTTTAAGCATTTGTCCATGGTTTTATGGTTGCATACTTTCTTGTATCTTGGTAATGAGTGCCTCAACTCCTCATTCAGGGATGAATGATCGTGGTGGTAGGGGGTAATGAACACCCCATGTACAGAAATCTAAAATTCTCTAAGTATTGTGCTCACTACTCAGGATATCACTTGGTTGATGAGTCGTGAGGTGCTAATCGTAGCCTGACTAGTATGTTTAGCCATGATTTATGTTGAGGTTACGATTTGGACCACACACAAATTATATGGTGAGGTCACGAGTCGGGATGAAGGACTCATGACCAAACTAGTATAATGGTCCAATATTTCTACTCAGACCACGAGAAATGGTAACGACTTGTGATAAGTCCTCATGAGTCATGAGATATCTCGTAGCCACTTGAGGTATTTCTCTTGTATTTTAATTAGGGGAAGATTGGATTTTCTTCCTTGTATAAATATAACCCACACCCACAAAGCATCTGAGGGTTCCTGTTTTTATTATTTATCCAATATAAACACTTCTCTCTTCTCTCAAATTCCCAAGTCAAGAACTAAGCTAGGGTTTTTAAGGGTTGGTCATATTGGGGCTCCAAGTGTGGTTTTTACTTTAAATTCTTGTTTTTTTTAAGCATGGATATCTTCCCTATCATAATTTGCATAAAAATATGTGTTTAATAATGATTTATGAGAAGTTAATTGTTGGGTTTATACATTGGGTAAATGGGATTTGAATGATTATTACTTCGATTGGTTTCCCATGGTTTTGAACTTGCTTTTCATGCTTTATCACATGTTTTAAGAATGAAAATGTGCATGGATATGGAAATTGGCATGGGGAACACGGGTTTTACCTAAATGTATGGATTCTTGCATGGAATTTATGTGAACCTCAACGCACTTGTGAAATAGATTTTGAAACATAGATATATGCACAAATTGAACTTCTTCTGGGGAAGCTTTCATTGCATAAAAGGTTAATGGAACATAAAATTATTTTGAAAGGCCTTGGTGGCCATGGACTAATTTAAAATTGGAACTTAGAGTTAATTTGGTTTAATGATTTGGAATGGCATATTTTGACTTAGCTTTCAAGCATAATTAATTGGTAAGATGATACCATTGTGTAAATACCTAAATGGATGACTCCTTGGTTAAATTGATAAGTTATGTTTAAATTTTCTAACTAGTCTTAAAGGGGATTGTGTAGCTTATCATGCTAGGTGGAGGTTCCATGGGGACCGATATTAGAAACCACATTTTCCGGCATAGGAGACTTAGTGTCCGGCAACATATATTACCCTTTATATATAAATATATATATATACATATATATATATATACATTATGGAATTATTGGGGTCGTTGATTCTATGGCCCTTCATTGTTTTTTTCCTTGTTCATGTCGCTAACATGCACTGGGCCATTCAGGTGGGAGAGATGGGCCCATATTGCCCGGTGGGGTGAGACGTACCCATATTTTTATAATAGCTAGAGATACATATTCCAGGCTAATTTCTTGAAATATCATTATAAATCTTGTTCCCTATCACAACATTCTTATATATACGTATGTATGAATGTATGTGAACATGAACATAGAGTTTGGACTTGATTTTTGAATGACATTATTTTATTCCTATCCTAAGTTATGCTAGAGTTGACCCTTCTAACCATCCTAAAATGCTACATTGTTTAATAATGTAGGGTCCAAAGATAGTTCTTTCACCCCTGTGTAGCATCAGGTGATTCGGTTGGTTTGTAGTAAAGTAGCAAGCTTCTATCCTTTGAAATCCATGGTCATTTTGTCAGCTTCTTTCCATATTTTAGAATTGAAGAGTTTTCATTAACATTATCATTTTCATTTTCATTGTTACTGTAATGGTCGAGGATATATCCCAACCAAGTTTGATATTCAGATTAGTTTAAAGGCTTTTGTGGAAATATGTGGGTTGAATGGTTGTTATTGACTCTTAGAGATTACTATTATATACATCTACTATCTTATATCATGTTTGATTGTCTTTCTCTATTAATTTGGGTTATGTTTTGGACGGGTTCTGGGGTTGGTCTCTAGCCCTCGATAGGCTTAAGATACCGGTAATGATTAGGCCCTGGGTTGGGATGTGACAATTATTAGATAAATTTTGACTTTTTTCTATTGCTTAGTTTAGATTTTAAAATGGTCCTACTTTATTTAAACATGTTCCATGTGTGATGCGAGTTTTGTTGTATATTCCTTGTTTTATTTTGATGTCAATAACTTGCTTGGTGTGTGTGCAAAGCGAAATAAAAACTGTTGGGTTAGAAGATTATATAGGTATTTCTTAGATATCCATGTTTCATACCTCTTTCTAATTACCCTTATGCATAATATTAGTTAACCATATTGAAACTTAAAATATTTCATTGGTAGCTCCTATGTAGTCTGTTCCTTTTCTTTGATAGACCGTACTTTTATCCAAAGCTCCTAAGTGCTTTCGTTAAAAAATTTATATGATTAAGAAGTGTGAATTTAAGGAAAGAGATGAAAGTGAATCCCCAAAGTAGTAGCTAGTTGTGTTGCAAAAGTATGTGTTGTGGTTAGTAGTGATGTATTAAATGGAAAGAAAATTATGCAAATATGAATCGTGTGTTGAAAAAATATACTCCCTCCTTAATATATGTGAACTATCTTAAAATTATGAGGCAAAACAAAAGATATGTGTGAAGATAGAGGGGGTTAAAGTTTAGTTGTTTAGAAAAGAGTTCAATGTCTAATGTGATGTATTGTAGTTATTAAGGGAGATAGTCATTATTACTAGTCAAAATAGAGCCTACCTGTCCCTTAGACTATATTACAACCAGTAAAGTCCTTGATATTGTTCCATAATATTCTAATATTAGTGGAGTAATATAGTAAGGACAAGCCTATGGTTCATCTTATGTGCCATATGAATTCCTTGTGAGAGTGAGAAAAATTTGATTCTCATAACTATTCTTGTGATAAATTGCATCTCTATGGGTAAATATGGGTAACTTTCTTTGTGGTGAGAGCGCATGTTTTATGATTGTTAGGTAACTTATATGATCTCTATATTGAGTAATAAACACAAGCTTGCCAACTTAGTTTAGTCAATTCATGAGGCTAGAGTGTTTGTAGTGCTATCTTTAGTGTCTTATTTGTAGTAGTAATATTTGAGTCTTCCTTAATTATGGTTCTTAGTGTAAATATTTATTTGAGGATAAACAAGACTTTAAGTGTGGGGTGATGATTTTTCGTGGATTTATGCACCTAGGCTTCATAATCTCTACGTATTCAGCCTAGTTTTGTGGACTTCTTGTGTGTATAATGAGTTTAAATTCATGCAATTGAGCATCTCTGTGTTAAGGTAATTTTTATGATGTTTAAGATGTGTTCTAAACAAGCACTAATTTGAGATGTTTGATGATATAAGAAGCCTTGTGTGATGTTAAACTCAATTATGGTATGCTACATAAGTTGAATTAAAAGTGGAAAGACAACCACAAAGTGAGGAACTTAAAGCCAAATGGATGGATCAAACATGGACAAAATCTGGAAATTTCTTTACCCAAGGGCATGCCACGCCCTCTAGCCTCTTAGATAACGATATGTCATCCCATTAGACACAAACAAAAATGTAGAAAACCTGTGAGCATCCTTATCATATCAATGCAAGAGCATGGCACGCCAAAGACTTTAAAATGGGAACTTGGTTCCAACTATAAATAGAAAACTTCTATCCTATTGTAAACACCTTGGACGACTTTTGGGCTAGAAATAAACTTAAGGAGGCTTCTTTTAGTGTTCTAAATCATTCCTTTATTTTACTTTTGTTTTTTATACATAAATTTCAATCTTGTGATTCGTTGTAAAACATTAGCGGCTAAACACTCTCTTTTAAGATTGAGGCAAAGAGCATGATTACTTAAGCTTATATTTCAGTTTTTTTTATGTTTATTATCATTGTTTTTTGTTTGTATATCCTTGTTATTACTATTCTATGAATTTTGTTCTGGCTTTTGATGGAATATTTTACATCTTTTCTTGGGATAATTGTACCTTTTTAAGCAACTGATGTTGTATTTAACACTAGATTATAATGTTTTTAGGTTAAGGAGTGAGCCATAGAATGAACTTGGAAAAGTAGCATAAAAAGACCTTTGACTGGCAAAATGTCAGACCATCAGCCATGCGACTGGCCGCTAGGGAGACCATCAGACCAAAATAGAATAAAGAAAACAAGTGAAATCTGCGACAGTCCAAGTGGCGGACCATCAGACCTATGATGGACCGCTAACTTAGTTGTCATTCTTAACCAGAACTTAGGATTTTAGAAGATCAAGTGATGAACCATTTGATGGACCGTCGATCTAGCGACGGTCCACCAACGTGATTGTCAACCCCTAATAGAATATGACATTCTGGGATATTCAGCGACAGTCCACTCGACGGTGCTCCAGTCTATCGATGGACCATCGATATGAACGTTAACTTACACGTGGATTTTTATTAGTTTAAATTTTAAAATACTGTGTACCTGGGAACATATAAATACCTTGTTTAGGTTTTATTTTATTATCTTTTTCAATTTTTTCCAATGCAAAATATCATTGTAAGTAGTATCCTCTGAGAAAAAGCTAGAATTGTGGATCTTAACATATTATTCATATTTTATTTTGAAGATCCAAGAAGAAATATTTGATACCTTGTAAGTATTTTTTGAATCTATTTATGAGAAATACAATGACTCTTTCTTGTTCTTCTATGGAGATGTGTGGCTTAGCTCCCATAACTAGGGTTATGGAAGCCTTGATCTCAATAATAGATTTAGGTTGTGAATGTAATTGAGTTCTTTGGAAAATTCACTTTGCATAAACCCTTATTCACTTTAATGACTTTTATTAGTTGTAAACTTGAAATGAGAGCCCAAGAACATCACTTGTTCGAATAAAAAAGTGTTTGTTCGAAAAAGAAAGGGTTTACATGAAATCTAGTGTCTTTAACTTTTGGATTAAGGGAAAATGCCTTAACGGGATTAATCTACAAGAGAAAATAATTGAATAATCAATACACTCTTTATGTTTGAGTGAATTAAAGGGTAAACTATTCATTTAGTATGAGAAACTAATAGGTAAATAGTAGGACTCAACTACTCTTGCAATTGAAGTATTAATTTGAACTCAAAGATGATTCACAACACCAGCTATTTAAACATCTTGGTAACCATAACTCTAGTTGGTTTAATGCCATTGAGTTACTATTTATAAAGGAATCACTAGTTTTAACAACTCTATTACAATTATTTAGACATAATTCATAAATCAAAACATCTTTTGCTCTGGAATCTTTGATCAACAATCTTATAAAGACCGCAACACTTAGTGAGCACGGTATTCCCTGGGGATTTGACACCCAATATAGTTGGATTCTATATTTGAAAGAAATAGCTTACTCTCTCATAAAAGATGTGTAATTTCGGCGAATCAAATTTTGGCGCCGTTGCCGGGGAATACGATTGTCAATTAAGTTTGTGTTTGTGAAATGACCTTTGGTCAAGTTTTCCAAATTTTACTTTTATTTGTTGTTTTTGTTCTACACATGGTAAATATTGTGTATTCCAAATACATGGAGGTCAGGTGACCCATTATTACCAGTACACCCAGAACCTCAGCTGATTGGCAGAATGGCCAACCCACAAGATGCTGAAAGGCTAGCCACCTTGGCTAGATATCAGCTTAATCAATAGAATAACAGTCAACCAACACGTCATATAATACTGATGATGATGATTTGGGAGATGATGACATGTTGGAACCTATCAACCCAAAGCGTACAGAGCATGCGGCTGTACCAGTGAATCGTAATGTAAAATGGAATCGTCCCTTCAGGGCGAGACAGGATCTCCAACTTGGGTAGTTTAATCTTAATGATGATGAAGAGAGAATGGATGAAGTAGGTGCAATTGGAGCTATTATACACTACCTCTAGAACTTGGTTCTAAGTTCAATATTACCAGCACGATGATTCAACTCCTTGATCTAAAGGGGTTATTCAGTGGTCTACTAGGAGATAATCCTAAAATGCATTTGGTGAACTTTGTCTCCATTTGAAAGTCTTTTGATAACCTATGAGTGGGCCATAATGCCATCTTCTTACAATTATTTCCCTTGCCTATGTCTAAGGAGGCAACACTATGGCTTAGTGGGATGACTCCTGATTCTATAACCAGCTAGAGGCAGTTAAAAGAGGCTTTCCTAGAAAGGTTCTTGCCACCTTCCAGAAGGGTACAATTGAGGGATGAGGTCAACAACTTTTGGCAGCTTCCAACCGAAGCTATTTATGACACCTGGGAGAGGTTTAAAAAGAAGATAATGTAGTGCTCGAATCATAATATGATTGATATTCATTTGATGGAAACTCTTTATAGGGCCTTAAACTCTATTATGAAGCTAGTTGTAGATAATGTTGCAGGTGGATCATTTGTGGATCTCAATTTTCTAGAAGCCTCACAAATGCTAGATAAGATGAATAAAAAAAGTAAAGCTTGGCATACTAGGGATTCTATGGCAGCAAGCCCTACTGTATCTGTTGATATGACTACAAACCAATGCCAAAAAAAGGAAGAGCTTGATCAGGATATGGCATATTTAAAGACGCAGATGGATTTGCTAACTAAGCATCTATTGTCTGGAAAAATAGAGAAGGTAAAAGTTGTTGCATCCCAAGGCAGAGCTGATTCCGATTCAAAAAAATAAGCAAACTACCTAAATAATCAGGGGGTTTCTGAGGCAATATCCAAGGAAATCAAGGTCAAATCTATTACGAAAAAGCTGGTTACAAAGATAGGGACCAAGGGAATTGGAAGAATAGAAATGACAGAATTGGAATATATGTACCTCCCAAAATTCTAGATAATGCTACTACAAGCTTGGGCAAAGTTTTAATGGAGGACATGATGGAGAAGTTATTAAAGAGAGTAGAGGCAACCAACTATGGGATGACTACTATGAAGAGTGATTTATCTTCCCTGAGTTAGTTTGTAAAATTACACTCAACTTCCATAAAAAAGTTGGATCAATAGATGGGAAAACTCTCAGCAACATTAAATCAGAGAAAGAGTAGAACGTTGCCAAGCGATACAATTCAGAATCCTCATAATGATTGTTGTTGTATGGTAGTTACTATACAGAGTGGTAAGGTATTACCGGGCCCTTCTGTGGGAAAAGCTATTATTGAAGATGCGATTGAAGGGGACATTGGACATGAAGAAAGTTATCTAGTAGGTCCAGAGAATCTGAAAGGTAGTGATATTCTTTCTAACTATCAGTAGGTTGATGGGTTAAATGAAAGGAGAAGGAAGTAGTGGTTACCACTATCCTAAAACCACCACCTCTCTTTCCTCATAGATTGTAGAGAAAAATGAATGATACAAGGTTCAGTAAATTCATGGCTATGCTAAAGCAGCTGATAGAGAATGTGCCTTTAGTGGAGGCATTAGAGAAGATTCCTGGGTATGCTAAGTTCATGAAAGACCTTATGATGAAGAAGAGAGATGTTAGTTACAAAATGTTAGATAATTTTCATCACTGTTGTGCTATATCAACAAAGTATTTCATGCAAAAAAAGCAGACCCAGGAGCAGTCATGATTCCTTGTACAATTGGGTCACTTGATTTTGCCAAAGCTTTATGTGATCTGGGATCAAACATCAATCTAATGTCGTTTGTTGTCTATAAGAAGTTAGGTTTGGGGGATCCTACACCCACAAACATATGGCTAGTAATAACAAACAGGTCGATGAAGCAACCAGTAGGGATATTATATGATGTGTTAGTAAAGGTGTTCAACTTTATATTTTCTGTAGATTTTGTTATTTTGGATTGCGAGGTGGATTTTGAGGTGCCCATAATCTTGGGTCAACCTTTTCTCGCAACCGGGAGAGTGCTTCTTGATTTGTGAGTAATGAACTCTTATTTAGGCTTAATGATAAAGTGGTTTGGTTTAGTGTGAGCCAATCTATGAAGTGGAAAAAGGAAATGAGTGTCTTCTCTATTATTGATGTCTACTATAAGGATCAGAAGAAAGTTCTGATTGAAGAGTAATTTGATGTTGATCCCTTAGCTGCAGTCTTGATAAATTTTGATAGTGAAGGCATTGAAGAGTATGAGGAGAGGAGATTGTTTGTTCTTTGATAGGAATGGGATCATATTCTTATATTTTGAAGAAGCTAGATCTAGATCTTGAAAAATGACCAACACCAGAAGCTAAGCCCTCGATTGAGGATCCAACGGTGTTGGAGTTAAAAGAGCTACCAGGCTATCTATGGTACGTGTTTCTGGGAAGTGTAAACACCTTACCTATGATTATTGTGGCTGATTTGGTTGAGAAACAAGTGGAGGCACTTATTTTGGTGCTTTAGAGGTACAAAGGTAAATAGGCTGGACTATTGCGGATATTATTGACATTTCTTCAGGTATTAACACTCACAAGATTTTGCTTGAAGAAGATTACACACCAACCATTAAACACCAATGCCGTGTTAAGCCACTTAAGCAAGAGGTAGTTAAGAATGAGAAAATCAATTGGCTTAATACGGGAGTTGTATATCCCATTTCTGATAGTAAGTGGGTAAGCCATATTCAATTATGCCCAAGAAGAGGGGCATGACTGTTGTAGCAAATGAGGAAAATGAGTTAATTCCGCTCAGTCTGGTGACTGGGTGGAGAGTTTACATGGACTATAACAAGCTTAACTCATACACCTTGAAGGACTACTTTTCGATACCTTTTATGGATTAGATAATTGATTGGTTGGTGGAAAGAGGTTGGTATAATTTTTTGGATGGGTAATATGGATATAACCAGATATCTATTACCGTGGAGAATCAGGAAAAATGACATTCACTAGGTCGTATGGTACTTTTTCATTTAAGCGGATGCTATTTTGATTGTTTATGGACGATTTATTAGTGGTTGGTGATTCATCTAAGCAGTTTTTGGTGAATTTGAGTAGAGCCTTGCAGTAGTGTGAGGGGTTTAATCTTGTGCTTAATTAGGAGAAATGCCACTTCATGGTGAAGGAGGGAATTGTCCTTGGACACAAAATTTCAGACAAGGGGATCAAGGTCTACCATTCTAAGGTTGAGGTTATTGAGAAGATATCGCCTCCCATTTAAGTAAAGGGGGTACACAGTTTACTTGCTTACGTGAGCTTAAATCGGAGATTTATAAAGGAATTCTCAAAAATTGGAAATCCACTTTGCAAAATTTTGGAGAAAGAGGCTAAGTTTAATTTTGATGATGAGTACATGAAGGCATTTGAATGCCTTAAATGGAAATTAGTTTATGCTCTTTTTATTATTGCACCGGATTGGTTAAAGCTATTGAAGATTAATTGTGATGCAAGTGGTGTTGAACTTGGAGATATATATGGCAAAACAAGGGATAATCTATTTCATCCTATCTATTATGCAAGTAAGGCCTTAAATAGTTCTCAAAATAACTACACTATTACTGAGGAAGAATTTCTTTCAGTTGTCGATGCGTTTGAGAAGTTCCGAGCATACCTATTGGGCACCAAGGTGGTGTTCACACAGACCATGCCGACTTGAGATATTTGAAGTCCAAGAAGGATGCAAAGTCGAGATTAATCGAATGGGTATTACTTCTCCAACAATTTGGTTTAGAAATTAAATATAGGAAGGGATTTGAGAATCAAGTTGCAGACCACTTGTACTGACTAGAGGGGGGTCAAGCACTTGAGGATGGGTTAGAAATTATTGATGCATTTCCAAATAAGAAAATCTTGGCTACTGTGTTAGAAAGAGTGTCGTGGTATGCAGACTTTGCAAACTATCTGGTGAGCGAAGTTATTCTGGAGAACCTTTCTTTCCATCAAAGAAAGAAGTTTTTTCATGATGTGACACATTACTTTTGGGATTATCCATACTTGTTTCGATGCTGTGCAGATAATATTATATGAAGGTGTGTCCCAGAGGTAGAAATGATAAACATTTTGGAAGCTTTCCATGCCTATCCGATTTGAGGTCACCATGCAGGTGACCAAACTGCTAGGAAAGTTTTACAAAGTGGCTATTATTTGCCGAATTTATTCAAAGATGCGTTAGAGTTCGTGCAGAGATGTGGCTAATGCCAACATCAACGGTCAATCTCAAAGCACCATGTGATGCCTTCGACCAAAATGATGGAAGTGGAGCTTTTTAACGTCTGGGGCATCGACTTCATGGGGTCCTTTGTGAGATCATATGGAATGAAATACATCCTAGTAGTCGTCAATTACATATCGAAATGGGCTGAGGCCATCTATTTGGCTGATAATGAAGGGAAATGAGTTTTTGCATTTCTTAAAAGGAATATTTTCTCTTGATTTGGGGTGCCTCGCACCATCATAAGCGCTGATGGATCTTACTATTGCAACCAAGTATTTCGAGCTACCTTAGCAAAGTATGGTGTTAAGCAACATAAGGTAGCAACTCCATACAACCCACAAAACAGTGGATAAGTGGAGATTTCGAATAGACAGATCAAAACTATTTTTGCTAAACTGGTGAATGAAGGTAGATAAGACTAATTTTGTAAGCTTGACGATGCCTTATGAGCATATAGAATGTTTTTCAAGACATCTATCAGCATGTCACCGTATAAATTTATTTATGGCAAGGCATATCATTTGCCAATTGAATTGGAGCGTAAGGCTCTATTGACACTTAGGAGGCTGTACTTGAATTGGAAAGAGGTAACATTGTTAAGATTGGGGCAGCTGAATGAGCTAGATGAGTTCTGTCTTGGTGCGTATGAAGGAGAAGATCTCAATAAAGAAAATATGAAAAAGTACCATGACTGGTGGATTGCAAGGTGAGACTTTCAGAAAGTTGATTGGGTACTTCTATTCAACTCTAGATTGAAGTTGTTCCCAGGTAAACTTAAATCCAAATGGTCTACCCCATTCAAAGTCAACTAAGTCTACTTATCTGGAGAAGTTGAACTTGAAAATAAAGAAGGTAGTGTATTCAAAGTCTTTGGGCAACAAGTGAAGCTTTGTATTAGTCCCATGGATTGATAAAGTGAATAGATACTATCTATCTCAATGAAGTCTGAGTAATCTAGATAACTGTATTGTGCCATGATATTAAATCAAGCGTTAGTGAGAGGCAACCCACGAAGTGTTGTTTTAATGGTAGTTAGAATTTATTTGTTGTTTTTGTGCAATCCGATATGTTTGTAAAGTGTCTATGGCTGAAAATGCAAAAAAAGGAGTTCTACAGTTGAAAGTGCATTGAAGGGAGGACCAACGGACCATCAGAATCCCGACGGACCATCATATGAACCGTCAAAGCCTTGTAAAAAATTTGGACATTCTAGATTAGTATTAATGGTCAAGTTGGACGACCGTCAATGCCTCGACGGGCCATCATTTCCTCCGTCGCACTAAAGCTAAAATTCTGAGTTACTGGAGTATACCAATGGATAGGTTGATGGACCATTGCAAAACTGATGGACCATCTCTTTATCCATCCCAGTAATGCATAATTTTTTGGTCTCTGGTAAGATATGATGTCCACTCCGATGGACCGTCGGACATCCGACAGACTTTGAAGAGGGCCACCAATGAAACCCTAAATGCGAGTCGAGTTGGGCTATTTTGAAAGGTTATTTAATCCTAAAGAACCCGATCCAATTTTCTTTTAAACTGATAAGAGAAAACGGTTACAGAATTTGATACCTTTTCAAATTCTAAAACTATTTAAGTCCCTCTGAATTTATAAAATTTAGAATCAGTTATTTCTCTCTAGGACTCCTACTCTCTTTTCTCTCCCCTATTTATGCAAACCCTTTATTATGTTCTCTTCATCACAACCAAAGTAGCAAACACAGATAAAATATTTAATTTAATTTTATTCTCTAAAGTTGCAAGTGAGTAGAGTGAAGTTACTACAAAATCAAGGTATGATCACAACTTTATTTATTTGTGTTGAATTTCTTATTTTTTAATGAATAAGTTGTTGGTTCATAAATGAAATTATTCCTTTCTTTTGCTAGTTTTAATGGTAATCTCAAAAGTTGAATCATGTTGTACAATCTGTTCTGATTGAAGCCTGAATAACCCATGTGTTTGATAGAGAAAAAGTTGTTCTTAAATGTAAAATTGTTGTTATTTCTGTGCTAAATTTAATATTGTACATCAAGTGTTCGACCAAATGTCAAAGTGGAATCTAAAACTGAAGAAGGGGTTATGATTAACAACATGGCGGACCATCGAACTTGCGATGGACCGCCGGGTAAACCATTACAAAATTTCAAAAAATAATACTCACAGGATAAGGGGAGACAAACAATTGGTGAACTATCGATAACCCGACGTACCGCCAGTTCGACCATAAAAAACCTTTGAAAAATTAGCACATACTGATTAAGACTGACGACCAAACTGGTGGACCTTCACTGCATCAACGGATCATCGAGATGACTGTCAAGGCGATGTTTCAACTTTTTACCATCTGTTTAATTTGCCAATTGATTCCTTGTACTTTATTTCCAGGAATTATGGCATATATACTTCCATTAAATAGGGGTGGTGGTCGAGCATGAGGACAAGCCAAACCCATTAGAAGTGAGGAGGCACTAACCTTTAATACTAGGCAAAGACACATGACACTTCCTATACACTCCCAGTCTGAAGGGGAGAGTGAGAGAAACACTAGCAGTATTAGCTAGAGCCTCGATGAGGCAAGGGTTGAGACATCTTATCCTAAGTCAGTTGAGGCTACTAATATGGAGGTAGAAAATTAATGGCTAATGTGGAGACTGAACCTTAGTATGCCAATGTTAGTAAATGTAAGGATCCTCAATGAAGAGAGGAAGTCAGATAGCAACTCTAGGGAGCAAGAGATAAATTCTACGATGGCTTGGCACCGACAACAAGTAGGGCAATCAAAATACCATTCTCTGAGGAGTACCAGATAGTGACAACTGATATACATGAGTATCCCAAATTGGAGCATTGGTTCAATGAGTACAAGTTGGTCTGGATGACCATTCCACTTGGTTCATATCAACCGAATCTGGCAAGAAAAGTATTTACCAATTATGTAGTGCTGATAGAGAAAGATTTTTCCAAGGGGATAAAACTTTTATACTTCCTAAACAAGGATTCAGTTACAGTTTGAGGAGTTGACATTGATATCTCAGCCCGAATCAATAGGATGCTATTTACTCCTGACTATGAAGCTTTACCGAATGTTCCTAATCTTGAGTATCGGATAACCTCCGAATATACTTAGAGGCCTTGGTTGGATGGGTTGTTGACTGATGATGGTAATCCCTCCTGAGCAACAAACCCACATGAGTACATAGCGAAGTCATAGTGCTATGCTTGTTGCTTTTTTGATCTCATGGCTAAAAATTTATTTTGTCTAGATTATTTTTGCTGAAATGTTTGTGAGGGATCATAAAGTGGAAAACACACTACCATTCCCATGTTTCATCACAGTGTTATGTAGGAAAGTAGGTATGCCTTTGATTTAGGAGGTTGATAATGTAGTTTAGGATTGACATAAAGAGGACATTGAGAAATAAAAAGATGAATCAAAGTTCTTGATGAGGGTCACAAAGCCTCCAGCCTACAAGACCCAGTCTGCACTAGCCCCGGATACGTCAGAAATTCCTTCAGGTATACTATTGCCCATCATTACATATATGCCACCTGATTATATTCCACCAACTACCTCTACAGGGTAAGGGTCTACACCACCTATGGGTGGGGTATATTTCAAAGAATATAGGCTAATGTAGGAGAACTTTACAATGTCGGTAAAGCTACAGAAAATGTTTCAGAAATAGCTGGACACATGGGCTTTGTAGTTCAAGACATTTGTTGATCAAGTTATTGCAGAAGAAATCCATCCGTTCCAAAATATTTAATTAAGGATGGAACACATGGAAGTACATATCAACAAAAGGATGGATATAATGTTTATTCTAGACCTGGCCAAGTTCATGGTGAAGTTTAAATAGGCACAAACTGACATAGTAGAGTTGAAGAGCAAACAGTCTCAACAACCCATTTTTAACCTAACCCTGGTGATGAGTGATGACGATAAAGGGATAATTGATTTGATAGGAAAGACATTAAAAGATAAAGGAAATAAGAAAGTTGATGAGAATGGGGAAATAAAAGCTTTTTGGAGAAGAAAGAGAAAAACAATGATATCAAAAGAAAGAGAGTAGTATGACATGAAAAAAAGCTGCAAAAAGGTTGAGGATAGATAAAAAGAGAAGAAGGAATAAAGTGGAAGATGAAGCTGCTGGTGTATCTACTAGTTCCACTCTAGCTAGAAGGGCCAGTTCAGACCTTGTTCGGGATGTGATCCCTTCAATTTCGGAGGATGAGTTTATGAGTACTCCCACTACCATGGGGATCAACATTGAAACAGGTGAGGATATTAGAGCCTCACTGCATTTCACAGACACCTTAGATGAATAAGAGGCATTACAAGTATTTCCCCTCCTCTGTACTTCAATTTTATGCATTTGATGACAAAACATGTATTTTTATGGGGTTGGGGGGTGTACTTGTACCATGGGTTTTTTTTTAGCCAATGTTATCTTCCTCCCATATGGTATTTAGGAGAACGAACATGTTAAGGATTACATTTTCTTTTCTTAGGTTGTGATGCAAATATCTGTTTGTTAATGTTTATTTATGAAGTGTCTTTTATTTTTAACATCTTATTGTATATATGGATGATAAATGATGTTGTCCTAAAGATATGAACATGTATGTGTGATTATTTACTCTATTCATTTAGCATAAGTGAGCAACCTTTAGTGATTCTGTAATTGACATTAATATGTAAGAAGTGCATAATCATGTGATAGAAATCTAAAAAGTAGTAGAACGAGTTTGACTAAGTTGCCTGTGTGGGTGAGTATTTGTATTAGTTCTTGCATAGTATAGTACCTAGAATTTGCCTGGTTTATTAATGCTAGTTTGTGGTTGAGGGAATAGGATGTGTGTAACACCCTAAATTTGATACTCGAAACACTACATGATGCTCACGACCCTGAGGGACCACAAGCTAACCCATGACTGATATCTATACTTGTATATTGTATAAAATACTAAATAATGCAGAAACATATAATGAAAGGCCATAAGTTTTAAAAAAAAACACAATCTAAATAATCTGACATCTGTATGGGGTAGTAAATACCCTAAACAGAACTTAAAATATTGAAGTCTAAAACATGATAGTCTAGAAAGCCTCTAACTGACTGAACTCTCTGAGTTAGGAGTTGATGGGACATGTCCACAACTAACCCTAACTAATAAACTAATTAATGAGATGATAGGGAAATCATCATGTCCTTGAAGGATAAGGAGTCACTTCTAACTATGATAACTGAACCTAGAATCTACTGATGCTCTGGAGCTCGTGTCTCTGAACCTATGGTATAAGACACCATAGCACAAATATGTCAGTACTTTAAATGCACTGGTATGCATGTAAGGTAGACCGAACGCATGGGGTTCATATGCATGAACAACACTAAATAACTATCTAATAATGTATGTGAGAATACATGCAGGCATACATAGCAACTATATCTGAAATCTTGATAACATGAGTATGCTGATGACTAACATGACTAATGACTAAATTCTGATAACTGATAAAATGAGTGACTGTATCTGACAGTCCTAAATATGATGGAACTAGCTGAGTTCTGTACTGTATCTGAGTTGACTATATCTGACAGTCCTGAATTCTGAAGAACTATTTGAGTTCTTTTGCTGAAACAGATACTGAGACTGTAGGAGGTAGTGATCTACCCGAGATGCCCCAAATGATGCATTATACCAAAATTGGGGTCCAATATATGCGTTGGTTGGAAGGGTGTCAATACTGTGCCACTGGTAAGGACAACATGTGAGTGACCCTAATATAATAGGTAACTCTAGTGAGAACGGTAGGAACCCTTATATAACAGGTTAAGCAACCTTATCTACCTTCATATAGCAGGATATGATGTCTCAACCTATGCTGACTACATAGTTCTGGAATGTAAAGATTGGTTCTAAGAATTGCACCCTCATATAACAAGTGAGTTCCCATCCTTTGGTTTGGTCGGTGCTAATGTCTACTCTAATTCGAATAGATACTGAACATAATTTACCGAACTGAACATGGTCTGAGTTATTGAATTCTTTTAACTGACGAAATACTTCTGATATCTTTCAAATAACTTAGTTCATAAGATCATGGAGAATACCTAAGTCATAAGACTGTCTGAAGTTTAAGTATCATAGCTTCACTAAGAGTATTGTGAAAATATGACATGGATCTAGGCACACAGCTATATTGTTCGGGTATAAGTACCCCCATTACTTGATAGTAGGAAACTGGCATAATTTGACGCTCTTTGACACATGGGTAGAGTGCACAACTCATCATATAATAGTTTGGGAGTATTTCATGAGGAACTTGATTACCTTAGTTTAATACATGAACAAGAGAGCACATAATCATGGTTTGTTTACATAGTTCAAGTATCAAGGACATTCCATCAAGAAAGCATAATTCATAATCAATAATATGTAGGTTCTGTTAAACATGAACAGATTGCATGCATTTAGAATTTACAACACAATTGGGTCATTATACATGATTTCTATTAGACTACACATTTTACCAAACACCATGCATGCTTTATTTAAGGCAAAGGAATGATCATAAATCAAATACATTATGATTCCATAATTTAACTTCATTGCATGGATTTCAACCCCAAAGTAACATGGTTTTATGAAAACATGGTAAAGATTCATTCATGGCATTTACATAACCATACCAACATGAAAATAATCAATTCACCACATAAGTATCATGGTATAGAATTTAAAAGAGGATTCTTAGAGTTCATAGATGAAAGGAGTCATGAACACTGTGCATACCTTAGTTTGTGATTTCATAAAGATTGACGGTGAAATGTTCTTGAATTCGAATCCCCAATGGAAACCCTAGCTTGTTCTTGAGATAAACTTAAGAGAAGGGAGTGTATTTTTGGTCAAAAATAGTTGAATCACGTGTTAACAGGCTTAAATAGGGGTCGGAAGTTGTCCCTTTTAACCCTCGATGCGTCATTTAATTTTAGTAAAAAGTTTCCCAAATTGGACCCCTAGCAACTCGCGCCGTGTCACAAGAATTTGACAATTGATAAATAAAGGAATAGCGTGAAATGGAGCCATCGTGTTGCCCCTTCTTTTACGACCTGGAACTTTGGCGCGACGCAAGGGAAATCACAGTGAGACACTGGGAAACTGACAAATCTAAATTTGGGCCCTAGAAAAATGCACTATAATCATGGACCCCTATTAGAATTTGCCAATGCCAAATCTACTTGGGGCGCGGTGCGCCAATGTCTTAAATGGCGCTGTTTTACGATGGCAACTTGAAATAGTCATAACTTTTGACCTAGTTATTGGATTTGGATGAATCTTATATCGATGGAATACTTATTAAATTTCCCACTTGAAGGAGGAAATATTGAAAATTCCTCATAGAATAACCATTATTCAATTTAGAAGCTAATACTAGACATTTTTAGATGAAATTAGCTAAGAAAAGGTATGGGGTATTGGAATATCTCCCTCTTGACAACATTCATCCTCAAATGAGACTGACTGATAGAGGAGAAAAGACAAATGACTTATATACTGAACATGAATAACTAGAACATGATCTCATGGAAGACAGGATGGCTAATCTGAACATATAATACTGAACATGCATATCTGATGCATGTGTAACTGATTCATGAATGCATGACTTAGTGTTCTAAAGCACTAAGTTTCTCACAATGAGGATGCATGTCTGATGCATAATTACATAGCTGAACTGATACATGAGCACATGAATGAATATTCAATGGTACTTGATACCTTGTTTCTAATGGGATCATGAGTACGAAACTGCATAACAAGTTTGTGATGAATGCTGAACATGAAATTAAATAAGCTTAAGGAGAACTGTTACCTTAAGCTTGATCTGAGTTGGCGAAGAATAGGTGAGGATACTTGGACGCATGTCTACCTCTTCTTCAAAAGTAGCTCCCTCAATGAACTAATTTCGCCAAATTAGCTTAACTAGAAGGACATCTTTGTTTCTCAATCTACAAATCAAATAGTCTAAGATTTTGACTGGAATCTCTTCATAAGAGAGAGTGTTATGAACATTAATACTCTGAATAGGGAAGACAACTGATGGGTCACCTATGCACATCTATAGCAAATAGACATAAAAGACTGTATGAACTGACACTAGATCTAAAGGTAATTAAAGCTCATAGGTTACTTTACCAAAGAGACTGAGAATCTTAAAGGGACCAACATATCGGGGACTGAGCTTTCTCTTTTTCTTAAATCTCTTCACACCCTTCATAGCAGAGATATTTAGATAGAAATGATCACCAATATCAAACTTGAGATCTTTTCTAGGAACATCTGCATAAGACTTTTATCGGCTCTGAGCAGCTCAGAGTCTTTCTCTAATCAACTGGACTTTTACTAAGGCATTGAATACCAATTCAGGCCCTATAAATGAGGCCTTACTAACTTCGAACCAAAAAATTGGAGATCTAAATATCCCACCAAAGAGAGCTTCGAATGGAGTCATCTGAATACTAGAATAATAGTTGTTGTTATATGCAAACTTAATCAATGGTAAGTGGTCATCCCGAATTCCCTTGAAATCATTTGCACCCACCCTTAGCATATCTTCTAAAATCTAAATGGTCCATTCTTATTGACTATCTATCTAAGGATGAAAGCCTGTACTAAGATGAACTTGGGTACCAAGACCCTTTTGGAATGCTTTCCAAAAATAATAGGTGAACTGGGTACCTCTGTCTGAGATAATAGACAATGGAACACTGTGTAATCTGACCAAGTCCTTGGTGTAGAGTTTGGCATAATCCTCAGCTAAATTAAAGGTATGAATTTGAAGGAAATGGGTTGATTTGGTCATCCTGTGTACAATGACCCAAACTGAATCAGACTGCTGATGATTTAGAGGCAAACCCATCACGAAGTCCATGTTCACTTCTTCCAACTTCCAAATAGGAATAATGATCTCCTGTATAGGACCACTAGGCTTCTAATGCTCTATTTTAACCTGTAGACATGTATAGCACTTGCCCAACAAACATTGTAATATCTCTCTTTATCCCACTCCACCAATAGACTTCCCACAAATCACGGTACATCTTTGTGGACTATGGATGAATAGAGTAGAACACACTATGCCCTTCTGCAATAATTTTCTACCTTAAGTCATCTACACCCAAAATACAGAGATGACCCAAACAGCGTAAAAAACAATCTCCTGCTTAGGAGAAAACCTCTACTTTCTAATCATGAACTAATTCTTTCAACTTGACAAGGTTGGGATCTCTATCTTTCTTTTCTTTTAACACGGAAACTAGAGATGATTCTGAACTACTCTGAACCCATATATCACCCTTATGTGTATCGACTAAGAGAACACCTAGTCTTGCAAGATGATGTACTTCCTAAGCTAACTTCTTCTTACTATCATCCACATGAGCAACACTACCCATAGACAGTTTACTGTGAGCTGTAGCCACTGCATTGTCCTTGTTCGAATGATGGAGGACACTCATGTCATAGTATTTCAAGAGCTCTAACCAGCTTCTCTATTGAAGATTGAGATCTTTCTAAGAACAGACATCCCGAAGGCTCTTATGATCTATGAATCCATCTACATAAACTTCGTAGAGATAACGCCTCTAAATCTTCAAGGTAAAGACTACGGTTTCTAACTAAAGATCATAAGTAGGATAATTCTTCTCATGAGTCTTAAGTTGGCTGGAGGCGTAGGCTATGACCTTATTATGCTTCATAAGGACACAACCCAAACCTACTATGGGTAACTCACAATATACTTTGAAACCATCTAGACCATCTGGAAAATCTAATACTGGAGCTGAGGTGAGTCGATTCTTCAAATCCTAAAAACTCTTCTCAAAATAATATGACCACTGAAACTTAACTTTCTTCTGAGTCAATCTAGACATAGGGGATGCAATAGAATAAAATCTCTTAACAAACCATCTATAATATCCAGCCAAACCCAAGAAATACCTAATATCTAATGGAGAGATAGGGCAAGGCTAGTTTCTTACTGCTCTTGTCTTTTGAGGATCTACTCTGATGCCATAACCGGAAATAATGTGATCAAGGAATGCTACTAACCTTAGCCAAAATTTGCACTTACTAAATTTGGAGAATAGCTGATGATCATTGAGAGTATGAAGTACTATTCTGAGATGATATGTACGATCATGCTCACTGTGTGAATAAATGAGAATATCATCTATGAAGATTGTGACAAACATGTCCAAGTACTGCTTGAACACACGGTTTATTAAGTCCATAAAATTTTCTGGGGTATTGGTAAGACGAAAAGACATAACTATGAATTCAAAATGACCATACTAGGTATGGAAAGCTATTTTTGGAATGTCATATTCTCTAAATCTGAGCTGATGATAGCCAGATCTAAGGTCTATCTTAGAGAAATAACTGGCACCCTGAAGTTGATCAAACAAGTCATCGATTCTGGGAAGAGGATACATATTCTTGACCATGACCTTATTGACTTGATGATAGTCTATACACATCCTAGGAGAACCTTTTTTCTTGTGCATGAATAATACTGAAGCACCCCACAGAGAAATGTTGGGCCTAATGAATCCTTTATCTAAGAGATCCTTCAATTATTCTTTTAGTTCTATGAGTTACATTGGTTACATTCTATATGGAAAAATAGATATAGGCTGGGTATCTGGAAGAAGATCAATACCGAAGTCTATTTTCCTTTTGGGAGGAATTCCTAGAAGATCGTCGGGAAAGATATTTAAATATTCATCACTACTGGGACTGATTCAAGATTGGGAGTTTTTGAACTAGTGTCATTAACTTGAGCAAGATGATCAACACACCCTTTAAATATCATTTTTATGCCCGAGGTAGAAAACAATCTGACCTCTAAAAGTGGAGACACTAGCCTTCCACTCTAGGATGGGTTCATTCGGAAACTGAAACTAGAATATTCTATTTTTGTAGTCGACTGTGGCCTAGCTGGAATAAAGCCAATCCATTCCAAGAATGATATCAAAATCATTCATCTCTAATTCGACTAAGTCTACAGAAGTGACTTTCTAAAATATCATAACCAGACAGTTCCCGTATACCCATCGGGCCATGATGGTTTTACCTATTGGGGTAGAGCATAAAAAAGACTTTGCTAGAATTTTGAGCCTGACTCTAAAAAACTGACTGCTATATAAGGAGAGACAAAAGAAAAAGAAGCTATTGGATCTAGCAAAGCATAAACATGCACAAGAAAGATATATAACGTACTGGTACCATGTCAAGAGAATTTTCTTAATCTTGTCAAGATTGAAGAATATAGAGATGATTTGGGTGTTGCCCACTAGTAGCACTAAAGGTGCCACACTACTGATTTGGGTGGCCGAACTGAGCTAATGAGCGATCCTGTTGATCCTGGGGACCTGGCCGAGGACAATCTTTGACTCTGTGGCCTGGCTTGCCACATCCAAAACAAATACCACTTCTAGCTCTGCAAATACCCTGATGGTGCTTGCCATAATTCTAGCAAAGAGAAAAGGTGCGGGCGCTACTAATAATGCCTTAGGACTTAGAGCCTGACCCTATATCTTTGTTACCCTCTCTGAACTTAGGAACTGGAGCACTGGCTAAAGAAAGTGTTAGAACTGATGACTTAGGACAAAACTGAGAACGATTACCTCCCTCTGACTTAGGATAATTAAAATTAAAGATACCTGTCCTAGCTCTCTTATTCTACTTCTCCCGCTGCTTAAACTTCTTCTCCTCTATTTGTTTATCGACTCATGAGCCTAGAAAAAGTCATGTCACTATTCAGCATAGCAGATCTACACTCATTAAGTACACTATTATTCACCCCTAAAATGAACTTACTCATCCTTGCCCTGCTATCTACAACAAAATGAGGGGTATATCTAGATAATTAAGTAAACTTAAGACAATACTCTTTCACTGTCATATTGCCCTACCTAAGGTTGAAGAATTCTAGCACCTTAGCTTCTCTAAGATCTAGGGGAAAGAATCTATCAAGAAATATTGAAGAAAACTTGTCCCACTCAACTGACCCTGCATCGTCTGTTGTCTCTGGCTTCCACTGCTTGAACCAATTATGAGCCATATCCTGCAATAGATATGCATCTAGATCAGCACTCTCACTAAACGTAACCTCCATTTATGTTTGTAACCATCTGTACCTTATCTAGGAATTCCTAAGGGTCCTCGTCTGTTTTTGACCTGAGTCTTAGCTATGGTTGAATTGACCTGTGGGTTTGATGGAATGACTACTGACTGTTTATTTTGAGTGGCAACTGACTGAGCTAGTGTAGTGAATGCAGCCTTAAACTCTACATGAGAAACATGATCGCCTAAAGAATCTTCGAGCTGAGGGGATGACTGATTTCCATTACTTCTTTTAGGAGGCATGTTCTATAGTAGAAAGGGGGGAAATATTAGACTTAGAGATTGAATTAAGGTTATGCTCACTGTAATGACATGAATACTGGAAGAAGGTAAACTGTTCCTAAAATCGTGATGACATGAGTATATTGATGACTAACATGACTAACAACTAAATTCTGAGAACTAATAACATAAGTGATTATTTCTGACAACCCTAAATCTGATAGAACTAGCTGAGTTTTGTACTGTATTTGAGTTAACTGTATCTAACAGTCTTGAATTCTGAAGAACTATTTGAGTTTTTTTTACTAAGACTGATACTAAGACTGTGGGAGGTAGCCATCTAACCAATATGCCCCAAATAATGCCTTATAGTTGAATTGGGGTCCAATCTATGTATTGATTGGAAGGGTGTCAACACTGCACCACTAGTAAGGGAAACATGTGAGTGACCCTAATATAATAGGTAACTCTAGTGAGAATAGTGGGAACTCTCATATACCATGCTAAGCCACCTCATCTACCCTCATATTGCAGGCTATGATGTCTCAACCTATGTTGGATACATAGTTCTAGAAGATAAGGATTGCTTCTAAGAATCACACCATCATATAATAGGTGAGTTCCTATCATTGGGTTCGGTCGCTGCTAATTTCTACTCCCATCTGAATAGATACTAAACATGATTTACTCAACTAAACATGTACTGAGTTAGTGAATTCCGTTGACTGACGGAATACTACTGATATCTAACAACTGACTGAATTCATGAGAACGTAGAGATTTCTTGATTCATATGACTATCTAAAGTCTAAGGATCATAGCTTGACTAAGAGTATCATAAAAACATGGCATGGCTCTAGGCACATTATTATATTGTTCGGGTACAAGTACCCCCAAGACTCGATAGTAGGAAACTAACATAAATTGACACTCTTGGACACATGACTAGAGTCCACAATTCATTATATAATAGTTGGGGAGTATTTCATGAGGCACTTGATTACCTTAGTTTAATAGATAAAGAAGAGAGCACATAATCATGGTTTGTTTACATACTTTGAGTATCATGGACATTCCCTCAAACAAGCATAATTCATAAGCAATACTATGTAGATCATGTTAAACAAGAATAGATTTCATGCATTTAGCATTTACAACACGATTGAGTCATTATACATGATTCCTATTATACTAGGCATTTTATGAAACACCTTCCATGCTCCATTTAAGGAAAAGGTATGATCATAAATCAAATACATTATGTTTTCATAATTTAACTTCATTGTATGGATTTCAACCCTAAACTTAAATGCTTGCATGAAAACATGGTAAAGTTTCATTCTTGGCAGTCACACAACCATAACAACATAAACGTAATTAATTCACCACATAAGTATCATGGTGTAGAATTTAGAAAAAAAGATTCTTGGGCTTCAGGGATCAAAAGAATCCATGAATGAACACTGTGCATACCTTAGATCGTGAATTCGTGAAGATTAAAGGTGAAACATTCTTGAATTCAAATCACTAAGAGAAACTTGAGAGAAGAGAGAGTATTTTGGGTGAAAAGCATCTGAATCACGTGTTAAAAGGCTTAAATAGGGGTGAAAAGTTGACCCTTTTAACCCTAGATACCTCATTTAATTTCCTTAAAAAATTTCCTGAATTAGACCACTGGTATGACGTAGCGCTATCACGCCGTGTCACTGGAATTTGATAATTGAAAAATTGAGGGATGGAATAACGTGGATCTATCGCATTGCCTCTTCTTTTGCGACCTGGAACTTTGCTGCAACGCAGGGGAAATTGAACTGAGACACTGGGAAACGGTTATTTCTGAATTTGGGCACTGGCATGATGTGCCATATTCATGGACCCCTACTAGAATTTGCCAAATTTCATTTCCTCTTGTGGCGTGGAATGCCACTAACTAATATGGCATTGTTTAACAACGGGAACTTATAATAGTCGTAACTTCTAACCTGGTTTTTGGATTTTGAAGAATCATATATCGATAAAAAGCTTATTGTATTTCCCATATGACAGAAGGGAAAATATTAAAAATTCCTCACTAAATAATCATCATTTAATTTAGAAGCTAATAATAGACATTTTTGAGATGAAATTAGCTAGGAAGAAGTATGGGGTATTACAATGTGATAGCATGCCTCCTTATACTTTCAGTCTACTTAGCCAAAATAATTAACCCCATAAAAATGATTTTTTGATTTTTGAACCCTTTATGAGCTTGTAGTAGTTTTTCTTCAAACAACAATAACTCTAATTAACTCTCTTTAGGTTATTAACACCTAATTCAGGCCCTGGTCTAATATTGGACATTGTGTACCTTATCTTAGGCAATACACCTATGTTGAGGGTGGCTATTGTCAAGATATTAGCCATCTAACAGAAAGTTAATTTAGAGCATAGCCTAAAGAATTTTGCTTGGGATTATTTAAGATATTGTGCACCTTGTCTAATTGCATAAGCATAAGTTTAGGGATGCTGATGCTTGTAAAAAAAGGGGGGTGTTATGGTGAAGTATAAAGGAATAGAGGTTGTAAATGAGCTGGTAAAATAGTAGTTTAGTAAGTAAAATGTAAGGGTAAAGAGAGTTATGTCTTCATTGTTGAGTCAGTAGTCCTTAAATATGTCCTCGCCTAGCCCCGGAGCATCATTACAAGCCTGAAAAAGAACTGCTTGATCTTAGGGAATCAACCATAAGGTAGAATTAGATGATAAAGAAAAGCCTATGGGTATGTATGTTATGCTCTTTACATCCTTGTTAAGTGTGAGATTCTTGATTTTGTGCACAAAATATAGTGAGTGGTGAACTTTATTGACTGGGAGGGCAGCTAGATTTACACCTGGTTTTACTAATCTTCGAAGGATATTATGTTCATGATTGTGTATGTTTGCTGTATTTGGAACAATGATGGTCATAGAAACTATTGTATTGCACCCATATGTGTGAGATGATAAGTAAATAGCTGTGTAAAATCTAGTTCAATAGATGTGTGCCTGTCAATGTATTGCTCATGTATACAATTTGGTGCTGAGTTGGTTGAGGATAAGAAATTGCCTTAAGTTAAGGGTGTTGATGTTCTGACTTTTGATGGAATATTTTACATCATTTTCTTGGGATAATTTTATATTTTCAAGCAACTGATGTCATATTTAACACTAGATTTTAATGTTTTCAGTGTAAGGAGTGAGCCAAAGAAGAAGCTTGGAAAAGTTGCATTAAAATACCTCTTTCTTGTTTTTCTATGGAGATGTGTGGCTAAGCTCCCATAACTAGGGTTATGGAAGCCTTGATGTGAATAACTGATTTGGGTTGCGAATGTATTCGAGTTCTATGGGTAATTGAATTTGCATAAACCCTTTTTCACTTTAATAACTTTTATTGGTCACAAACCTGAAAGGTGAGCCCAAGAGCATCACTTGTTCGAATTGAAAAATGTTTGTTAGAAAAAGAATGTATTTACATGGAATCTAGATACTTTAACATTTGGATTAAGGGAAGATGCCTTCACAGGATTGATCTGCATGACAAAATAGTTGAATAATCAATACATTTTTTAAGTTTGAGAGAATTAAAGGATAAACTATCCATTTAGGTTAAAAGATTAATAGGTAAACAGTAGGATTCAACTACTCTTGCAATTGAAGTATTAATTGGAACTTAAAGATGATTCAATGCCCCAGCTGTTTAAACATCTTGGTAACCATAACTCTAGTTTGTTTAATCTCATTGAATTACTATTTGTAAAGGAATCACTATTTGGAATAACTCTACTACAGTTCTTTAGATATAATTTGTAAATCAAAACCCCTTTTGCTCTGGAATCTTCGATCAACAGTCTGATAACAACCACATACTTAGTGAACATGGTACTTGCCATGGGATTCAAAACCTAACCTAGTTGGGTTCTATATTTGACAGTGGCTGCTTACTCTTTCGCAATAGAGGTGTAATTTAGGCGTATCAAATTCTCAACCCTTAGGCTAAATCTATATTTTATTTTTGTGTGTGAAAGGAGGAACAATAGATTATAATATTAGATGTATGGAGTATGATCTTAAATGTCCAAGGGATTAAAGTTAGGATTTTCATTTGGATAGGAATGAACCTAATTCGAGCAATTTGGATCATATACGAGATGGAATACAAATATGTTTAACTTAGTTCGTACATCCCCACTCAATGATGTAGTTGTGGGTCTAAGTTACATATATGATTAGAGGATGACTATTACCCATTAATGTTATCATCCTTGTAAATCAACAACCAAGTTAATTAATCAAGCAAATAAATTTATATTGCTAAGCTGCATAGTTTATCGTACATTGACCGTGGATTCTTCCCTATTATTTTCTCAAACACTTTACATTATCGAATTGTTTATGGTTTCTTTAAGTCTTAAAATCTCAAATGTTATTGGGTATTCTAACACTTATATAATCTTGGTAGTAATACTATAGTTAAATTGTCGTTGAGCACATGTTCCTGTGGGATCAATACTTTGATTTAAAGGACATTTTAATACTTTGTAGAAAACATTCACTTGCGTGTGCACTAGGATGCTGTAGCCCTAGCTAAAAACATTTTTTTACAAATGATCTCTTAAACCTCTTCGTCTTGCCCATTTCTCAGCCCATGACAATTCAACATCTCACTAAATAAGAAATATATTGGTACTCAACCATTGCAGTAGCATCCTCCACATATAAGCTAACACATCACATTCAACTAAATAAGTGTGCAATATTCTTATTTACCTACTCATAAATTGGACATACAAAATATGTTATGACACCATATTTATATAGTGAATCTTGAGTAGTACTTGTCTTATAGGTAACAAATTGTAGTATAAATATCCATCTAGGAAATCCCAAGTTATCACAAGTGTGTTATCTTTAAGGTACCTTTTGATAATGGCCTCGTAACCTAGTATAGAAACCTTTTATGGAGAATAGAGGAATGTTTTACTATATCAGTGGTTACATACTCTACTCTAATAAACTATTTAGTAGCTTTTAAAATCTTCTGAGAGGCCCAGGATGCCGATTTTTTCCCTACTTCAAGAAAGTTTTTTTTCTCCTATAGTAATAGTGAATCATCTTTATTAATAACTTATTTTTCTTAAAAATATTCCATAAGTTTTTAGCTAAAACAATCTCTTTCTAGTCAGAAATTCCAAGGATATATAGGTTTCCATCTGATTTGGGATAACCAACTCCAAGCTAGTAGTGCTTTCTTATACAATTCAGTTCCACTAGTCTATAAAAAATTTCTACATATAGCTTCAATGACCTCGACCACTCTTTTTAGCAACACAATTATTTTAACCTAAAACTATAACACCCCGGGCTTATAGCCCTTGCCAAATTTCATGAGTTTTGGACATTCTATCTATGCTACAACTTGTGGGTTCAAATGGTACACTAAGATATGGCTATATATTACTATAGGATATGTTAGGTAGTGTGTTTTAGGTTGGGTTATATACATGGTATGACTCAATATTTTACTAGTTGTATGGTAGGATACGAGGTGTATAATGCTAAGTCAAATAATGCTGATTGACTAGTCTTGTTGAATTTGTGAAAGGTACAGTTTAGAAGAACTTTTTGTACCTTAAGATATGACTCATACCTAGCTGGTTTTATGATAGTCAATATAGGGAACATGTTAAGGTCTAAGGTACGAATTAAGGTCCAACTCATACACTAGGGTACGGGTTAAGGGGTTGGGTTGTACCATCTTGGGATGTGGTTTCCAGCTTTTGAGTGAGAGTATTCTTAATATTTCCAACTACAACCCTTATGTTGCCATATTATATAACCCTTTGTATCCTCTAACGACACACATTAAAGAATAGAAAGACTCCAAATATCCTCTCTAAATATTTTCTTGAAGATTGGAGGGTAGGGTTTCAAGGAGTTTTCTTCAAAGGGATCAAGAGTCAAGTTTTCTTCCATGAATCTTCTTGTATAAGGCAAGTTAATCTTCCCTCATTGTTTGTTCCAACAAAAGGCATGATTTAATGTGTTTTAAATCTTGGTTATAAATAATAAATTGTTGGCTTGTAAAACCAATGTTTAGGGTTTTGTTGCATATTAATGAGTATTTTCTGCTCTTTATTTAAACTATGTTTTCATATGTTTTGGGTGATTGTATGCACATTTAAGTACTTGTTAGTAATGGTTTAACAAATGGGTCATAGGTAACCCTTATTTTGATGGCTTATACTTTTGTTTTGATCTTGGAAAAATTATTCCCTCAACATATTTGATAAAATGCCTAAGAGAATATTTTTACTCTATTGTTACACTTTTATTGGGACTATTACATGGTATGGTTTGTTAATGGAATGCTAAATGGATTTGGATGGTTTTGCATGATTTAAATAGTTTTAATGGTCTAAATGTTTTAAATGATTGGAATGGTTTAAAATGGTATAAATGGTGTGAATGGTTGGAATAATGAAATGATGAAGCCTTAATTTTTAGGGAATCGATTTCAATCAAATTGTTGAGGGGTAAATGAGAATCCCCCAGGTAATCTTAATAATGATATACTTGCGGGATACATGGGAATCCCCCAAGTAAACTAAATAATGTATCCTATGGGGTACATGCAAATCCTAGAAGGTTGGCTAAGGTCATTACTTGCAAGATATAGTCGATATAACAATACCCCTTGTAGTAGCCTTGATTAATAATGAATGGAAATAGTGGTTTAGTTGTACAATAATACTTTTAATTAGGTAGTATGGGGGAGAGGGTGATAGCTAATCATGAAGGTGGGAGTCCATGGGATGAACACTAAAAACTCATTTGTTTTTACATAAGGATAGTTCATGACGACCACATATATGACACTTTTAGGGTATACGGTAATCCCCTAAGTACACTTGTACATATGTATCATGGATAGCGAAGGGTACTTGGGAAACTCCTACGGTATCTCTGGTTTATGTGGCTACACGCATCAAGGCCCATTCAGGGAGGTTACACTACACTCATATAGCACATGGGTGGTTATAGGTTGGTTAAGATGCATATACCTAGGTTAATGGTTTTAAAGTCATGCTAAACCCAATTCCATTTCCCGACATGGAAAATATATTATATATATAAATGTATATATATATATGGATATGAATTCATATGGATGGTTTACTTGATTTTAAACATTAGCAATATTTAATCCTTATCTTGAGTACTTGCTAGAGTTTACCTTCTAACCTATCTTCAGGTGGTTGTATCCCCACACGATTCTAAAATCGACCATACTACTCCTCCTTCTCATTTATCAACTTTGAAAAATTTAGTGTTGGATTAAAGTGGCAAGCTTCTATAGTTTGGAAGGCATCTATTTCATTTCATGGATTACTTTACATATTTTGTCTATCTTTAGACTTTGGCTTTTGAGCTATAGTCAAAGGCATGTCTCAACTAGGATTCCTGGTGAGTGGGTTATGGCATGGGATAATGATTTTTTTTGTTCCCTAGATATTAGGTAAGAGGTTACATTATATCATAGAACTCAAAGGTTAGTCTCCAAAGGGATGACTTTATTAATTGGTTTTGTTTAAAGATTCTTACTCGGAAGGTTCTTATTTACATTCGATTATTGTGGTGAATGAGTTTCTAAAGGTCTTCTTGGCGACCCTCATTGTGTCATCCTAATGGGAAGGCTTGGTTTGGTGTTGGTCTTGTTTTGGACACTTGTCCTATTCCTATCATTGTTTTATAGAATAGTCCCAGATAAGTTAAAGGGACTTGAAGGGCAATTAAGGGATCTCGTGGATGAATGGTTCATCCATCCTAATATTTCTACGTAGAGTATTTTCATTCATATATGCATAAGGGGGATGGTTCCTTATAAATGTGTAGGATGTTGGTGGTGGAATACTGTATTTTACGGTGTCTTCCTTATAGTGTAGACTATATATACATATTCTATATGAGGTACTTGGTTAAGGTAGTGCTTAGTGGATGATAGACACTAAGTATAAAAAATAGATGTTAATGTTGATAAAAGAGGTGTATTATCTCGTGGAGAGCAATGCAAAATTCTAAATGTAGGATGGTAGTTGAATGAGATATATGGAAGAAAGTAAGGTTAGTTTCTTGGGAATGCACTAGTGGGAATGTTACGACTATAGGCCGAAGTTTCAGGTTGAATGGATGGATTGGGTGGTTAAGTCATTGAGTGAGTTCGAGCTTTGAGTTTGTATAACTATTTTGAGCTCTAGGTAGCATTTGGATGGTTGAGGTTTTAACTATAGGAGAATTGAGTGTCCTTGGTGTACATCCTAGGTGATACCTCGTAAAGAAGAGTGTTGTGCTTATAGGTATCATGGGATGATGGTCGACGGTTAACCTAATATTTTTCTCTAGAGGTAGACTCTAAAGAAAGGTTCGGTTGCATATTCGAGTGATGCTCTCTTATCTCAATTAAGAGCACCCTCCTAGTGTTTGTTGCATTCTAATAGTTCTTATGCTTAAGGCTCTCATTTTGCATTTGTCTTATTCCCTGGATATGAATCTTGACCTTATGTTGCATACCTATAATGTATGCGGTCGTGTGTCTTTCGGCGTCCAGTTCTAAGGACTTCTATTATGGTGTGCTATGTTGGGATGTTTCTTCAATTGTGACCTAGGTTATTTTTATAGAGTACTTACTGTCTATGGTTTTGTGTCTTGCTTCGGGGGTCTCGCTTTGAATGGCATGTGAAATCCTTCTAATTTGGTTCCTTAAATAACTCTTCTTATGTTCGGATAGTAGTGGCTTGGGGAGCATGGTGATGTTTTAAAATAGGGAATATAGAAGTCCCTAAGTTGGGGAGATTTTAGGGTGACTACTAGAGTTATGGTTGTTGAGGGTAAGGTAAGGTTTTTTCCATGGGAAATAGTTAGAAGAGGAGTATATGGTGAAGGTCTTTGTGAAAATGGTAGAGGTTGCTAGATATTTGGAAGGATAGATCATACCTTAAGTATATAAGTGGTTGGCTTGAATGTTGTGATTGGTCGATATACCAATTGTTGTGTTGGGTACTAAGGGGACTTAGTGAGGTATGTTTTATGAATTATTTTCATGGCATGATTATGTTATGGTTTGTTTTTGGGATTTTCAATTATATATTAAGTGTTTTGGTTATAATGGTTGGTTGTGGTTTTTCCATGTCTTTTAATTATGGTTTTCAAATTATAATAGTGATGGGCCAGGGTAATGTTTCGGAATATATGTAATGAATAGATCCTTGTGGCTTAAGTTAACTCCTACTTTCTTTGAATAGGATTAAACATGGAGGTGGTGTATAGTTAGACTCAAGCTCTCATAGTAATATGTCTCTAGGATATTGTAAGTTGAATTGGACTTGGTCCCTAGCATGAGGTCTATTTATGCGGTCTTCCATGTGTTTGTATTGGGATATGGAGAGGGTGGCTCTTTGTTGGTTTGTTCCTTTCGGTTGTGTTGGTATCTTAGATTCTTTGTTCCATAAGGAAGTCCAAGAGAGGGTCTAGAGTTGGCAAATTCACTTGTTGCAAATAATAAGTGTTGATTCTGTAAAGGTTCTATGGTTGAACAAAAAGTTTGAGGAAGTCATTTGGGATACGGAAGAGTACATGGACTCCAATTATCCATATTGGTTTTCATTTTAAAAAATCGTGCATAAGATATGTATTCTTTAACACATCTTGATTTTCTAACTTTATTAAAGGAAAATGTTGGTTTTCTTGCCTCTTTGTATTCTGACTTAGTTAGAGGCCTGAATGAAGTTGTTGGGGTGTAAATCGTGCATGGGATTGTGGTGATCTCCTCATCTTGTTTTACGTCTTTTTTTTCTAAATATGGTTGGATGGAATCTTGATGTTTGTTAATATGTTACCTCATGTTTGTTCTTGACCTTACATATCATTTGAGGATGAATGATTCCAGTGGGGAGATTATAACACCCCTGACTTTTGGCCCTTGCAATTTAGTCTTGAGTTTCTGACATTCTGTCCATGGTATGACTCATGGGTACCAATGGTTCCATAAGATATGATTTGGGATACATCTCTCATATTTTAGGCAGTGTGTTTTGAGTTGGGTTCTACCCAAGGCTCGACTCAATATCTTAATAGTTGTATGGCAGGATACGAGGTGTATGATATCAAGTCGTATGATGCGTATTTACTAATCTAGTTGAATCTATCTAAGGTACGGTTTAGGGGTAATTTTTGTAACCCAAGATATGACTTAGACATAGGTGGTCATATGATAGGTAGTATAAGGGACCATGGTGAGGTCTAGAGAAAGAGTTAGGGTACCACTCGTACCCTAAGGTATGGGTTTGAGGGTTGGGTCATACACTCTTATAATTTGGTTTTCAAATATTAAGTGAGAGAATTCCTAACATTTCACAACTGAAAACCTTTATGTCCCCAACTTATTTAACCCTCGATGGCCTCTCTCCACACAGTTTGAATAATCGAAACACTCTAAATATCTTGTCTAAACACTCTTCTGAAGATTGAAGGCTAGGGTTTCTTTGAGTGTTCCTCAAAGGGCTCAAGAGTTATGTTTCCTTCCGCGAATCTTCTTGTATAAAACAAGTTATTCAGTCATTATTAATTCAAACTTAAGGCATGATTTAATGTCTTTTAAACCTTGGTTATATATCATAAATGGTGGTTTTAAAAAATCAATGTTGAGGGTTTTGATGCATATTGATGAGTATTATTTACTCTTGGTTTAAACTATGTTTTCATATGTGTTTGGTGATGATTTTCACATGTGAGTGCATGTTGGTTATGGTTTAACAAATTGGTCATGGGTAACTCTTATTTTGATGGTTTATGTTTTGGTTTTGGTCTTGGTAAAGGTAGGCCCTTAACACGTTTGATAAAATGCCAAAGAGAATGTTTTTACTTTATTGTTGAACTTTTATTGGGACTATTGCATGATATGGTTTGGTAATGGAACCCTAAATTGATTTGGATGGTTTTGCGTGGTTTAAGTGTTTGGTAATGATCATTCTATCTTGTCTTAAGTTCGGAATTCGTACGACACAGGGTATATAATGGTTTATTTGGTTGTGTATTGAGGGTGGTCTCTAGTTTGGGTTGGACTTGGGATTTCTCATTAAGACAAGCCCCCGATTTGGGTCTTGTCAAAAACACTTCAATTGAGAACAATACAGATTTGATAAGTTAGGTCCTACATGCATAGGATGGAAACCTAGTAATTCGGGATTTAATTCTATTGAGAATTTTTTTCTAGAATAGGTTGGCACTAAATAATAGACACACTTTTTGAATTCAAAAGGATACATAGATATCTGAAGGAGAGCACTCACTCATTGAAACCTAAGACACCCTGAATATCTTATTGGACCTCAAGTGACAAACCAACACAACACATAGCTATTTTGGAAGGATTTGCGATCAGAACAAAGACATAAGAGATATCCTGAAACTTGGCTGATGTATCATGGAAACATGACACTTTCGATGCTTAAAACCATTAATTTTTGCATAAACTTTGGATATTTTGTTAAATATGATGCACTTTGGTGTGAATTGCTGGTAAAAAAAGTCCACAACACAATTGAACTAAAAAGAGAAGAACAAAAGCTGGAAAAGATCAATTCTGATCAAGGTACGAGTTAGCTCTAGATTCATAAACATTAGATATGACTCCTAAGTTGAATCGTATGAACACCAGAACTAAATCCAATCTGGAAAGATCATATTTGGAACATAAAATTCAAGTAATCAAGTCGTAATCTAGGATACGAGTAGTACAGAGAAGTTGTAGGCAAACCAGAACCTAAGCTACCATCCAAAACTTGAATTCACAGAAATATATGAGTTAAAAGTCTCAATACGACTCATATAGGAAAGTCATATAGAAACCAGTGTTTAATACTTTGATGGATACAAGTCCCAAATGGATACGAATGAAGGACATGAGTCATATACTCAGGTATGACTCATAAGAAAAAGTCATATGCTGAATAGAAAGTTGAACCCTTGGGAGTTCAGACACTAGAATGGATAAGAGAAGGTAGGGTACGACTCATATGATATTGGAATGAGTTGAACACCGAGTCATATTGGCCACTGACTTAACTTTACCTTTCCCTTTTTAATAGAATTTATATGCTATTTTGAGATACTATAAATAACATGGGGTTTAACTTCTTTAGGTTACACTCTATTATGTTTTGTTATAATACTTTACATATTGTTATAATTATTCTTGATATTTTGGGTTTTCATTCAATTCAAGACCTTGGAGCTTATTTATTTTATTCTTGTGCAATTAATTTTATGTGTTCTTCATTAATAATCTTGGTCTCTTGCACAAAACATGTGCGGCTAATATTTTTCAGTAGGGTTGTGGGAACCCTGGCGGGTTAGCTACATAGAGAAAATGTGATACTCATCTGTTCTAGTGTTTATGTGTGTATCTTAATCTTCTTCGCATTAATTAATCTAGAGTAGATGTAGTATGTTGTGATAGAGTGTATTTTAATCCATTCCTAATAATGAGTTTTTTATTGGGAAAAGAAGTTAAGATAGTGATTTGAGATTTCTACCTCCACCTTTTAGTCCCTGTATCTCCTCAAATCACTTGATCCTAACTAGTAATAGTGAACTGCTATCGAAGCAAGGAGCACCTAGGTGATGGAAAGATATCAGGAAAAGTTCATGATGGGGTTTGAGATCCCTCACCGATGAATCCAAAAATGGCACTCCCGCGTGCTCCACTAGATGTATAAAATATTGCTGACATACAGACGCAACAACTTTTGGAGCTAGAACAAAGAAAAGCTGAAGTGGCTAGACTTGCTGTAGAGGCTGAGACGGTTCAGCAGGGTGGACTAATCAGTCCTGGATAGGTATATGATAACAAGTTTAGAGAGGAAGAGAAAAATTAATTCCTTCATATCAACACTTAGATCTGTATGATAATGATGAAAAATGTATGGGTTATGTTGAGCCAAATAAGATAGGACCAATTGTTCCTTCTTCTTTATCCCCCAATGTGAAGTTTGATATTACTAGTTCTTTGATCTAATTATTGAAGCTGAAGGGTTTATTTTCTGGTGCAACTAAGGATGACGCGAACATGCACCTTAATAATTTTCTTAGGATCTACAGGTCTTATACTATTCCAGGGGTTCATCCAAAAGCATTGAGATTGAGGTTATTCTTATTTTCTTTGACAAGTAAAGCATCACTTTGGTTATGGAAACTTCAAAGAGGATCTATCACCACTTAGCATGAGTTGAAGAAACAATTTTTAGAATATTTTGTCCTCCTGCAAAAATTCTACAATTAAAAGATGAAATTTATAATTTCAAATAATTGCCTATAGAATCTATGTACGAGGCATGGTTTAGATTCAAGAAGAAGCTGAGCGTGGTACCAAATTACAGAATTAGATGATCTAATATTCAAGAAATATTCCATAGATTGCTGAATGATAGTTTAAGAGCAGTGGTAGATACCATTTTGGGAGAAGAATTTATGCATCTTTGGTGGGATGCTACATAAAAGATGTTAAATAACATTACGATGACAAATTTAGACTGGCATACTAGAGATTTAGAATGTGGTGGTCGTATATATGCTATTAAAGCAATAAATACTTATGGATCAGGTCATGATATGGTTGAACAAGAGGTTGCATAGCCTCATACAGATATTAGGTTGCTTATAAAACAATTTGCGACAATGAGTATTGAGGAGGTGAATACAGTTACGGCATAGGGTTCTACTTTAAGATCATTCAAGATTGAATCTGAAGAAGAGGTAAAGTATCTTGATCATAGATTAGTGCATTTTCAGGCCCAAGGCCAAGGAAATGATGTTCGGAACTATTATAATAAAATATACAACGACAAGAGTAGAGAGAGATAACGATTGGAGGCATAATGATGACAATAAAGAGAAGAGTGACAAGTATATTCAATCAGGTAGTTGAGATGTAGATACAAAAATGGAGGCAGTTTTGTCTAAGCTGGTCAAAGGGCAAGAAAGTCAAGAGAGCTCCCTGAAGGATATCAAAGGATATTTGTGAGGTTTGAAACAGAAAGTTGAGTCACATCCTTCAACAAACAAGCAGTTGGAGCACCAATTTGGTCAGATGTCAGCCATATAAATCAAAAAGAGCCTTCCACTCCTCTGAGCAATAAACTAGTAAATCCTCGAAATGATAGTCACTGCCATGTCATTACCACTCGGAGTAGTAAAGTCACTATAGACCTACTTGTACCCACTATTGATGAGAAGAAGAATAATGAAAAGTCTAATAATGTAGAGATCATAAATAAGTAGGATATAAGAGAAAAGAAGGTTGTCGAGTCTGTATTGAAAACCCTTCTAAAAGCTCTTCTTGTTTATCAACAAAGGCTGAAAAAGAAACAAGAAGATAGTAAGTATCATAAGTTTTTATCCATGATAAAATAACTGTGAGTCAACATACCACTTATAGAGGCATTAGATAAAATGCTTGGATTTGTAAAATTTAGAAAGGATTTGATCACCAAGAAAAGAGTTTTCATTTATGAGCCAGTTGATAATGTTCATCATTGTAGTGCTATAGCTACTTGTTCGTTGGTAGAGAAAAAAGAGGATCTCAGTGCTTTCACTATAACTTGAACAATTGAATCTTTCACCTTTTCTCGTGGTTTATGTTATTTGGGTCCTAGTTTCAACATTATGCTATTTTTAGTTTTTAAATAACTAGGGTTGAGAGCTTTAAGAACTACCACCATGAGATTAGTTATGGCAGATAGGATGATGAAAAAGTTAGTGGATCTTTTATATGTGTTGGTGAAAGTGGATATTTTAATTTTTAATGTTGATTTTGTGATCATACATAGTGAAGTGGACTTTCAAGTCCCAATTATTCTAGGAAGACCATTTTTTGCTAAAGGTAGGGCATTGATTGATTTAGAGCTGGGGCATTGAAAAACCCGGCAGGTTTCTGGACCTTAGAAAATTTCTTGGAATTCTGATCTCTAGACCCTATATGACTCATAGGTATAAGCCATATGTTGGGGTATGAATGACATGGTCTAGTCGAATACTAATCATTGTTGGTTTTTGGGATGGGTTATAGTTATTCAAATGGATATGACTAAGAGAACGAGTCATATTGGTTGTTACAGATCATTTGTGTCCTTAAATTAATCTTAGACTTGGTTACTTAGGTTGTATCTAAGTATAAGTGGATGACCATGAACAATAAGATAGGGTACGATTCTTACCCAGGACTTATTTGGTTGATAGTATCTAAATCTTCCGTGGGTTTATATATGGTAGAGGTCCAGATGAAGGGTATAGATCATATTCTTTAGAGATAACTTGGTTGGATTAGACATATGCTGGACAGTATTTGATCCAAAGGATTAGGATAAGATATGAGCAAAGGGTACCAATCACATCGAAAGGTACCACTTGTGAGGGTCAATCGTATCCCTGGGATGGTATTTTGTGCAACATAAGTAGAGGGATTTTAGACATTTTACCACTTATCCTAATAAGATCCCATGACTTTTAACCTACTCAGGAGATTATTTACACTATATTTCTATTGATTAATACTTAGAAACTTTTTTAAACACTCTAAAATTCTCTCAAAAGCTTTTGGACTAGGGAAGCTAGTGTTTCAACAAAAAGTTGATTTGGGGCATGTCTTGGTGATTTCTTTCCATCATTATCTTGGTTTAAGGAATGTTCTCTTCCCTCATTGTTAATTAAAATTAAAAGTATGGATTTTATGAATGTTTTCATGACTTCATTGGTTGTATCATTTTGGTTTACAAGTATGAATTGGGGGGCTTTGATATTAAAGGGTTCTTTTTGGTTCTTCATGGTATTAATTATGCTTTTTGTCCATTAATCGTGGTTTTAGATGATTAGATTTCATCGAAATGGTTTACTGGTAATTGGAATTGGTTTTGATTATATTATGCCCCTAATGTGTTTGACAAAATGCCTATAGTAATGTTTTCAATGTATTTAGTATTTTTAATTTGACTCTTTCTTGTCTTAAAACCTGGAAAACGAATTAATCATGGTTTAAATGGTTTGAAAAGGTAAATGGCTAAATGGTTATGCTTGTAGGGTAAATGGAATTCCCCAAGAGGTTTAATATGGTAAATAAAAGGGCACTTAAAAGTCCCCTTAAGCCTATATGTAGTTGGATATGGATAGTACTTGCAAGTATGGTTGGTATTACGATACCATAACTAAATTTCCTTAGTTAATAAGTGGTAAATTTATTTATTGATTGCCTGGTAATGATTTTAGTTGGGAAATATTTGCAGGATAACTAGCGAAGCTTTGGAAGGTAGAGGTCCTGAGGGGACCAAAATTGGAAACTCTTATTTGACGATGTGAGGTTTGTTTATTGACTGTGTGCATGATATCATGCTATATTTTTGTTGATGTACTAGTCATCCCAGGTTTTCTTTCCTGGTCGTGTGTCTTCACATAGCGGGGCCCCTTCATCATGGGGAGCTGAACCCATATAGACGATGGTTGGTTTAAGATGACAAAGCTACACAACCCAGTTTAAGGTTTTAAAGAAATGTTAAACCCAAATACCTCTCCCAGCATATGGATTGTTTTACTTGGTTTTATAAATGACATTATTTTATCCTTATCCTGAGATCATGCTAGCGTTCACCCGCTAACCCGTCTACTAGCTGTTGTATACCCACGCTACGTAGGAACTATCTATTCTACTTCTCCTACATAGTGATTGACTTGGGGATCAATATTTGGACAAAATTTGTGAGCTTCCTTCATTTTTGAAGTCTATATTTCATGTTTTGGATACTGCTAGAGTCTTTTATTTTGTTTTGGATATTGATTTTGGCCATGGTTTGGCGATGTCCCAACTAGATATTTTTACACTTGATATTAGAGGCTTTGAGGTACTACAATGGGTTGGAATAGGCGGGATAGGTATTGGTGTAAGCTTTGGCATTGGAATAAGCTAGAGGGTTGACATCATTGAACGATATTGTTGGTTGTTCCGTCATATTTCATTTAGGGATTAATTATATTATGTTTTAGAACTTATTGGGGTTATGACCTAGTTTATGGCCATTTTTTGGTATTGGTTTTGTAGGGTTGGATTAATTGTATGGGATGGTTGGACTCGATTGGGTCGGTCATGGTTGTCATTTTATCTAGGAGTTTTCTTGTTAGTTGTTACACTATTTTGTTACATACTCAAACTTCAGCTAACTTAGGGCAGGCTGCTGGGGGTTGTGTTGGGTAATGGGGGTGGTCTCCAGTCCCGATCGGATGTAGGACAGCTATTATGACATGGCCCCTGTTCAGGTCACGATAAGTTGGTGTCAGAGCATAGGTTCATGATCAATTAGGAGTCTACAAAGCCATGTTGAGTAGAGAAACTTTTAAGGGTGTGTAGTTCACCATAGTCATAAGGGACAAGATACATGGCATTTAGGAATGTTTCACTTTCTTGGAATTCAATTTTCAAGATTGGAGTCTCCATGTTGAAATCTTCTCTAATCCTTGTTCAATTATCTTTTTGATCATGCCTCGTAGATCTGGAACACAAGGAAATTCTTTTATCCCATATGGTGGTAATGTTGAAGGGGTGCATCCTACTTCTGGGGTTCATTTTCGATCTCATGGTCCTATCTCTAATAGTTCTGGAGTTCCATAGGTTGGAGAGGTGACTAATACAAAATTTCATCAGTCTATTGATATTATTTGTTTGATGGTCGCTACTTCGGTTGAGCGGGGTGCGACTGGTGTTTTTTCTATTAAAGCCATAAGGTTTGGCCAATTTATGAATGTGGGTCCTCCTACTTGATTTAGAGTAACGGTGGAGGAAAATCCATAAGGATTCTTGGATAAAATGAAAAATATATTTTGGGTGATGCAACCTACAAATGTGGAGGGGGTAAAATTTGCATCTTATCAGCTCAAAGAGGTTGCATATCAATTGTATGAGGAGTGGGACAGGGATCGGGGTGATATGGAAGAATCAGACTTATGGGATTCTTTTTCTAAGGACTTATTAGATTGTTTCTTCCCCTAAGCGTTGAGGGAAGCATAGATGGAGGAGTTTGTGAACCTTAAATAAGGGAGGATGTCTTTCATGGAACATTCCTTGAAGTGCCACCAATTGTCAAGGTACGCCCCTAATTTAATTGTTGACATGCGGGCAAGAATGAGAAAGTTTTCTTCTGGGTTAAATCCAAATTTTATTTTGGAGAGCAACACTACCCTGCTAATTTAATATATGGACATCTCTAGGTTGACTATTTATATGTAAAAAGCGAAGAATAAAAAGATTAAGTAGGCGGAGTTCACAGATCGATAGGGTAATAGAAGTAGGTTTTCTAACTAGAGAGGTGCTCAGTCTCAATAGGAAAAGAAGTGGGGGAGTTCTAATTCCTACTCTTTAGCTAGTGCTCTTTACTAGTCGAGCGATAAGTATCATCAAGGTGGTGATAATTTCTGGGCTCAGGGTGCCCAATCTCAGGCAAGTGAAGCTCAGTCAATGTCTTGATGCCCTCATTGTTAGTTCTGTAATAATCCTCATTGGTGTTATTGCGATAAAGGAAGGGAAAAATGCATCAAGTGTGTCCAGGTAGGCCATTAGCTCAGGGATTATCTAGTTAATAAGGTTTCTATGGGGGCGAACAAGATTCCTTTGGCTTCATCTTCTTCTCTTACACTTTGAGGTGTTACATCTACTTCTATTACTGATCTTTGTTCTAGTGTTGCTCAAAATTGGTTGTATGATTTGGCATACCGACAAGAATCTGAGGCATTACCTGATCCCATTATTGGTACATTATAGGCTTTCTCTCATGAAATTTATTATTTTCTTGACCTAAGGTCGACTCTCTCCTATGTGACTCCTTATATGGCTGTATCTTTTGGTTTTGATTCAAAAGTTATTTCGAATCCTTTTTTATTTCTACCCTTGTAGGTGACTTTGTTATTGCTAAAAAAGTTAATAAGGGGTTGATGTATCTGTTGGTGGAAAGCAGACCTTGGTGGATCTATTTGAGTTAGATATGTTGAATTTTGATGTTATTCTGGGTATGAATTCATTGCATTCTTTTTATGTGTCCTTAGATTCTTATAATTGTAGAGTTATCTTTGGGTTCCTTAGTGAGCTAATTATATAATGCGAGGTTGGTTCTTTAGATCCTAGGGAAAGATTTATTTCTTATCTTAAAGCTTGGAGGTTAATCTCTAAAGGGTGTCTTTATCACTTTGTCCGGGTTAAAGATTCTAACTCGAAAGGTCATTCTTTCCAGTCAGTTCCAGTGGTTAATGAGTTTCCAGAGATATTTCTAGATGATCTTCTTAGTGCTCCTCTGGATTGGGAAATAGAGTTTGGTATTGATCTGGATCTGGACACTCATCTAATTTCTATTACTCTATATATAATGGATCTGGCTGAGTTGAGGAAACTAAAGGAGCAACTTAAGGATCTTCAGGATAAAGGGTTTTTTCTTCCTAGTGTATCACCATGGGGTGCACCGGTGTTGTTTGTACGCAAGAAGGATGGTTCCCTTTTGATGTACATTGACTATAGGTAGTTGAAAAAGGTGATGATCAAGAAAAAGTATCCTCCTTTAATTATAGATGATCTTTTCGATCAATTGTAAGGTGCCAAGTTTTTTTTTAAGATAGATCTTTGGTCTCTATACAATCAGCTAAAGATTGTTGAGGTGGATATCCCTAAGATGGTTTTTCGTACTCAGTATGGGTACTTTGAATTTTTGGTGATGTCATTTAGATTGACTAATGCTCCAACATCATTTATTGATCCGATGAACAAGATTTTTCATCAGTATTTAGATGATTTTGTTATTGTGTTTATTGATGACATTCTGGTTTATTAGAAGATTGAGGTATATTATACTAATCACCTATCTGTGGTGTTGTACACCTTAAAGGAAAAGTAGTTGTATGCCAAGTTCTCCAAGGGTGATTTTTGGTTTAATGCTGTAACTTTCTTGGGAAATATTATTTCTAGAAAGGGGATCATGATTGATCTGCAAAAGTTACTGTGGTGAAGTTGTGGCCTAGACCTTTTAATCCATCCGATATTTAGAGCTTCTTAGGTTTAGCCGGGTATTACAGGCAGTTTGTGGAAAACTTTTCATCGATAACTTCTCCATTGACTAAGTTGTGTTTTGATGTAGCATGGGAAGGTGATTACCTATTCTTCCGAGCAGTTGAAAATGTATGAGAGAAACTATCCTATTTAAGATTTGGAGCTGTTGGTGGGTGTGTTTGCTTTGAATAAGCATTGACAAAATAAAATTTTCTTGTTTCATACATATCTAATGTTGTAAATTATAAGGAATAAGAACTACAGGCCAAATGCTATGAGAGGTTTTTGAATTCCGAAAAGGATGAAATCCATCACTAGCAAGTTTAACTCTAACATTATAGGGATCGACAGCAAATGAAGGATAAATTTTATTTAATGAATTCCATGCCATTGAATCAGTCGGGTGCCTCATTATTCCATCATAAACTCTTTTATCCTTATGCCATATCATTATAGTAGATGTCTTTGTAAACACAAATAACCTCTGAAGTCTAGGATTTAAGGGAAAATAGCATAAGCTTTTTGCTTCTATCTTCTTACCCTTTTTGTTGTTTTTTTCCCCGCCATGGGTATCTATTTTCCAGCTAGACATACCACAAACTATGTAAGAATCGAGTAAGCTATCTTCCTTCTAGTATAACATGCAATCAATAGTGCAAGGATCTAACATATTGTAAGAAAGTCTGAGTTCTCAAATTACTTTTTTTACCTCATACTATGTGTTAAGAAAATTAGTGCCATCAGTAAACAACTCCTCTTTCAATATTTACAATAACATTGTAAATGATGCATTACTCCAATGGCCTATACTTGTGATGTAAAGCAATTTAATCAAAGATAAAAGATTTGATAATTTTGAATTTTGGTACAATGGTTGCTTGAAATCCTTCAATAGTTTGTAAAAAAAATTTGCATCAACATTGTGATCCTCCTCAAATAAATCATCACAATCAGTGTGTGTAGGTCTACCATAAGAATTAATTCAAAGTTCTATATATTAGTTTAACTTCAAGGTATGATATGTCACCTGCCTTGAACTAGTAAAAAACATTACCAACTTCAACCAAACTTTTACCACCATTTTTACAAACTTCTTTCCATTTCATTACACATATAACTTTTTTGGCACTATACCATTTCTTAGTTGAACAATAAATGTTTCATTGTAAGACATAATCTCCACTACAAAAATGAGATATATTTGGGATAGCAAATTCACCCATCGCAGAAAGATCAAAGTGACCAAAAAAAAAGCACTCTACCAACCAAAAAGGTTAGAAGAGACAAGTAGAAAATGATTGACAAACAATATTCATAAAATAAAACTTTCGGTCTCTCTTTACCAGAGGCACATCTAATAGAAAATAATTAAAGTTTGATGGGAAACACTTTTGAGTATTTAAGGAAAGCACATGCTGCTCATAAACATTGTCAGTTATTTTCCTAATTTGAATTTCTCAACCTAATATAAAAAATAAAAAAGGGAGAATTATCAAGAAAGAGTAAAATTTATCATAAAAGTACAATATTCTAAAACTAAAATATCAATGCTACAACTCTTATTCAGAACCTAGCACTTGTTCCACTATGATTTGATTCTTAATTTAAAAAAGAATGAAATTAACCCTAAAAACAAGCTTAAACAAGGTAATCAATATTAAAAATATGAGACAACACATCAACCAATATAGTCATATTGGTTGCCTTGGGATTCATGTTGACTGATGCATAAAAAAATAGTAATTGCAACAAACTATACAATTCACAAACACAAGAATTCCCAAATTCACATTTATCTAAATGCAAGCTTCTTCAGCATTTCGATATAGTGTGGACTTCGTATTGATTGTTATATTGTTATAATTGGTTTGAAGATGTGATATAATGGTTAGTAATACAAGCTTTGAAGTTTTGATATAATTGGTTTACTTATAGTAAGATTAGTAATATGTCTTGTATACTGTTGAAGCATATAGAGGTAAATATAGTTCACATTCTGTACTTATTTATGGTTTTATCAATTAAGTTGTTTCCTAATATACATATTTTTGTTGGTTGGCAGACTATTGTATTCTATTTAGTTGACATATATATCATGCTCGGCAAAGCATTTTTGTTACATTTGGAAGGGATAAATAGCACACAGTTGAGATTGGTCACTTTTTATGCAAATCGAATTTCTAAGGCTAGAATAGGGACTCTCCTAGATGCTAACCGTAGTTATTTGGTGATGGATTCTTTGGGATTCCCCTATAGGTTTATGAGAGTTCGTATTGATTATTATATTGATATAGACTAAATATCTAATAATAAGATTTTAATTAGTTCATATGCTCTTGATCCATCAAAAATGAAATAGAGAATGAACTAAATATTTTAGTCTTTGTGTTTGATGTCTTGAACTTCTAGGAAGACTATATTAATAACAAGAAATAAAGTATACGTTCAACAAACACTATATCTCTTCATATTAAATATTACAAACTCATCAATGATCTATATTACCATAAAACAGAGAGATTAGGGCATAACGATTGAGATTATTGGAATTAATGGTTCTTTTTAGAAAAAAAAGTTTCACTGTCAATCAGCTAGGAATTATTGAGGAGAAATCATACCTTAGTTTCTATATATGGAATCTACGATAATGGAAGTTGCGATAGTGGAAAACAGAGAGATTTAGGTCAAAAATGATTTGAAGCCAATAGAAATTTTTATAATAGAAGTTGAAATAATAGAATCTATGATAATGTCGATCGATAATGAGAAATCCGATGTAAATTTTGAAGTTGGAGATGTAAAATTGGGGCGTGATTTTAGGACAATATAGAGAGTTTTTTATTTTTGCCGCGTTCAGTAAAATTTTATTAATTAGAAATATTTTTGCCAAAAATTTTAGTAGACTAATTTGGTGGTACTTTTCTCTAAATTACTAATAGGGACCACTTAATAATTTGTTTAGAATCAGATCTTACACCTTCACAATAAAATGAACAATTAGGGACCGAAATTTAATCTCTTCCTAATAAGTGTAGTTTTAGAGATGAAATTATTAACGTATCCCTGAATGTTGGTCTTAAATAGACCTTTTTTGTAGTAAGCCTAGGACCCTCTTAACTGTGCTGCAGATGGTGGACAAAACTATATTTTTCCCTAAAAGAATGATAGAGTGTGTTCTCATCAAGGTTGGTAAGTTCTTTATTCCTACTGACTTTATTATTCTTTATTATGATTCTTAAATTATAGCATAAATCATATTGGGACATTCATTTTTGGTTACTGGAGAAGTATTAATTGATATGAGAGAGGGAACACTCAATATGACACTAAATTATGAAGACGTGATATTTAGAGTCTATAAAGCACCTAACACACCCTCACACTATATATATCTATCCATGACCATATCAATTAAGTTTTATGAGTATGGTGTTAAGGAAAGCACCTCTTGTATCCTCTTTGGAATCTCTCATGGAGTTGCCTGAGTTGACAAATAATCTTGAATCTGCAAAACTTGAATGGAATTCTTAGAATAAACACGTATAAAAAGGTGTAAACCTCAATGGTGAGCCCTTAAGAGGTCAAAAATAAAGAGAAGATGTCCCTGTTTATGGAGGAAAAAGATAAAATAATATGGTTCTTAGTTTTAATGCGAGTCATGTCGCGATGATAAATCTGGCCCTACTTGGGAGGCACCCCATGTTTAGGTAGTAATTTTCATTTTTTAGTCTTTCTGTATTATCTTGTTTAGGCATTTTTTGTGTTAACAGGTTGAAGGAAAGTCCGAGTATTTGAGATCATAGCTAAGGATCATGGCAAAAATAAAGTTTGGGGTCTTCTGGACCTTATTGATGGATGAGATTCTACTATCTATTCCTAGAGGCCTCAAGGAGTATTTCTTTTCTCAATTATTTTATTTATACTTGGGGGTAAAAAGTATGTTTTAAATGTTTTGTGGGGAATCTTCCAAATGTTTAGGGCGAAGTATGCCAGAGGATTTTTATTTTGATTTATTTTCTAATTTTTGACTAAATTTTAAAAATTAGAAAAACATTTTAGCTTTGTTTATTATCAAATTTTGTTGGTGTCTCTTTCGTAAAAATTACACTTCACCCCCTCCCCCTCATAGTTTTTCTTTCTGGTTCTTTTCTAAGGAAGAGACATTTTATCCTAAAATCCTTTTTGATTTTTATGCATAATTTAAAATTTTTAGGAACAAATAGAGATTCTCTACCTAGGTTCTACTCATGGTTACTGGTTATAAGTGTTGTTGAATTTTATGGCATGAGGTAAAATTGAAGGACACTGTAAGACATCTAGCCTCTTTAATCTGACTCGTGGTTACTTTGTCTTAAACAAAATTTGTTCAATTATTTGGTTGAGAGTTTAGAGGGATCTATCTTTGTTTAAACATGTGTCATGTGTGATGAATGACTCTATGAGTCACTTGGGCTCTTTTATTTGAATTTTGTTGATTTTTGCTTAAAATTGAATTCATGCAATTGCTTGGTGAAGAATCTAGAGGGATCTGTCTATATTTGAACATGTACCGCATGTGTTAAGTTTTTTGTCATATTATATGTTTACATATTGATGTCTAGTACTTTCTCTGTGTTTTCAAAGGGAAATTAAGAATGTTGAGTTTAAGAGATGACATAGGCAATTCTTTGATAGTCATGTTTTATACCTACTTTATCTACCCTTTCTACATGGCCATAGTTATCCCCATTGAGTCCTTAGCCAATTCTTTTCTTAGCCTCATTTATAGCCTATTCCCTTACTTATAGTTGACCATAATTGGATTCAAAAATTCTAAGAACTTTAGTTGAGAAATATAAGTTGTTAAGGAGTATAAACTTGATGAAGGGAAAAGGTGGACATAGAATTCAATCACTCCACAGGAAGAGAAGAAAATGCGCTGGCCCCTATGTCGCCTGGGGACATAGCGTTCAATCACTATTAGCGGTTGGAACGCTAGCATGTTAATCAAGGATAAGTGATAAAATATGATCATCAATCAACAACAAGTCAATATATCACATTACATTTCATTCACACATTAATCCATACATATAGATATATCACATGTTAATCAACATATCAAGGCTAATCATCATTCTCAAGCATTCATTCATTGACAGGAAGCGGGGGATTTCGACACTCCACATTTGTAGGTTCAACAATTCACATTATGCATAAGACTTTAACCGTGATTACCCATTCATTAGCCAAGGACTTTAACCGTAAATGTAATCATTCAAACAAGGGGCTCTAGCCATACACACATCCAATTAAAAATAGTACTTCAACCACATGTCCACACATTCAACTAGTATGGGATTTTGACCTCATGCTCAAACATTAGGCAAGGGAATGTATCCTCATGCTACACTTTGACTCTAACGATAAGTCGTTCTTTTGGCGAGGTTCTCTAACCTCAAGAGATCTCTTTATGTAAGGAACTTTAACCTCGAGCAGTATCATTGGGTAAGGGATTTCAACCCTAAGCCTTTCATAAGGCAAAGGACTTCAACTTCAACGCATCAAAACTACCATATTTTGGAATTTGGGACTTTAACCTTTTGCCCAAACATCAACATGCATTAAATACAACATTTAGGACTTTAACCACTTTAGCCAATTCAATACTATGCATAGCCCTATGGCCCTTATTGGAGCCTTCATTTCTCAACCACATCAATAGGCCAAATCTTTCACTTAATTTAACATACAAAGCAAGTCATGGTCAACAAGACCCTTAGAACAATTCTATTCAACATTCTCACAACTTTGGGGTTCAATCAATAATTTGAGTTCCTCTTTATATCTAGGTACTTTACCCTTTCATTATACAACAACAATAGGTTATAAATTTCATCAAACATGGTTCATATTTTATTAAACACATAATTTATCATTCATCCATGTTCATTGGTCCATTAACCTCGTTCAATACTTCAAAGACGTATGACTAGACAACTCACTTAGACATTTTCACAAACACCTTTGGTGCATATATTCAACAAGGCCATTTCCATGGTTTATATTATCAAGATTAGGGTTACTCAAGACCCTCATGTTAATCCATATACAAAAAGTACCCACACATGTAATTCAGCATCAGTGTCACATATAAACATAAGTCTAGGAAAGATTTAACATCATACATCAGTAGGTAATAAAACCCGTTTCATTTGATGTAAAAGAGACTATGGACACCTACTAATTAAAGTGTGAAATATTTATGTTTAGAGATATTTAAAGAGGGGAAGAGATACAAGACTTAAACAAGATGAAACACCTAAAATCTTGATTTGTTCTTGCCAGTAGATGAGCTTTCTCCAAACCCTAGCCTCCAATCTTGTTTCAAGAAGCATTTTAGAGTGTTTGGAATATTCGAGACTTGCAAAAATAAACACTTTGAAGGATACAATGTCTTATATAGTGAGAGGGGTTAGGGTTTTTGGCTAGGGAAATGACCATAAGGCCCTTAGTTAAAAGCTGAAAAGTTCAGTCATGCAGGGGTACAACTCCTCTATACGGTTCGCATAGTGATCGTACCCTAGGATTCTCGTAGGTCAACCATATTGTTGTGGGTATCAGTGAGCATCTTTCAGTCATAACCAAATGGTACAAATCACCCCGTAGTCGTATACACAAGTCGTATACCAAACAGTCCACTCAAAATGGAGACTACCCTCTATATGATTGAGTTGCATACGACTCATATGCAAGGGTACAATCAAGGGAAAGATATGTCATATAAAAGACAGTATGCCACTGTAATGGACTGATTAATGTCCGAAAGTGGAGGGCTAGGTGGGTACAATTTGTTACGAATTGTACGACTCAAGTCTTTTAGTCATACCCAACTCAGAGGCACAAAAATGAAGTATTTTTACAATGGTTCAAGCCTAGGTGTTTCAATTCTCCCCTCACCTTGATCATTCATCCTGGAATGGGGGATATGCAAAGTATAAACATAAGTTAGCCCATCAATATTCATCAAACCAAACCTTACATAAGTTAGAAACAAGAACACAACAAGGATACAACACAACACATATCATGATCATTAATCAACCATTTCACCTCATTGGTCTTGGGACTCAAACCCACTAGTTATCAAGCGCTTACTCATTTCATAACTTAGGGACTTCAACCCATCGACTTTCAAAGGTATAAAGAAGATCAACGCATTAGGGACTTCAATCCACCACCTATAAAACACATGAATAAATTCAATGCACTAGGGACTTAAATCCATCATAACAAGACACACATATTTTCAAGCATTAGGGACTTAAACCAAAAGTCTAACAAGGCACAAATCAATTCCAACGTGGGGACTTTATCCCTTTATCTAACAAGACATAACTCAATTTCAAACATTGGGGAACTCAATCCATTGTCTATCAAAGGTATAAATCAAGCATGGAGATCTAACACATACCTCCATCAAGAGATTCCGGAATGGGAAATAAATGCAGGTACTTGGACTTTATTTCCTCTTTTGCCACCCAAGTAGCTTCCTCAAACTTTTTGTTCCTTCATAAAACCTTCATCAAAGCCCCATCTTTCATTTGAAAATGAAGAACTTGCCGATCTAAGATCCTCACTGGGACTTCCTTAGGGTACAAAGAGTCCGACATACCAACATTTTCCGAGAGGGAAACCAAGAAATGATAACCCACATATTTCGCCAACACAGAGACATGGAAAACTGGGTGAATGGAGTCCATACTAAAAGGCAACTCCAACTCATAGGCAACATTTCTAACCTCTGCACAATCAAGTAAGGGCCAACATAGTGGGGACTAATATTACCCTTTTTATAAAATAACTTCACTCCCTTCATGGGAAATACTTTAAAGAATACCCAATCCCCAATATTAAACTCTAAGTCTCTATTCCTCATATATGCATGGTACTTTAAGCAACTTGAGCGGTTTTCATTCTATCAAAAATCACTTTCACCTTCTCTAAGTCTTGGTAAACCAAATCGGGTCCAAGCAACATACCCTCGCCAACTTTGTACCACCCAATAGGAGATTGACATCTCCTACCATATAAGCCTCAAAAGGTGCCATGCCAATCCTAGAGTGGTAACTATTATTATTGGCAAACTCAATCAAAGGCAAATGGTCATACCAACTACTGCTATAGTCGATCACACAATCTTGCAACATATCCTCTAGTTTTTGAATAGTTATCTCTGCTATTCTATTTATTTGCTTGTGGAATACAGCACTAAGGCATATTTCTTCCAAACTTCTTTGGAATGACTTCCAAAAGTGGGATGAAAATGGAGGACCATGAACCTAGATAATAGACAATGAATCACCGTGAAACTTCACGATCTCTGCAATATACAACATAGCATAATCTTCTGCTGAGAAGTTTGTTCTCCTGGGCCAAAAATGGGCAGACTTAGTCATTCTATCAAAGATGACCCAAATGGAATAATAATGATTTTGATATCTAGGAAGACCGATGCTGAAATACATATTAATTTCCTCCCACTTCTAATTAGATAAGACAATCTCTTGGTATAAACCATCGGGCCTTATGAGTTCCACTTTAACTGTTTGACATACCATACACTTGGCCACATAGCTAGGTACATCTAGTTTCATATTACTCTACAAATAGAACTCTCTAAGCTCATGATACATCTTGGTAGAATCCAGGTGAATAGCATAATGGGCCCTATGAACCTTAGCAGTGACCCTTTCCCTCTATCCATCAATGTTTGGAACACATAGCCTACCTTGGTACCTCAAGATACCATCACCACCAATAACAAAGTCCATAACTTTGTTTTGACCTATATTACTCTTTATCTTTATTAAGTTGGGGCCCAATACTTGCTTATCCTTTATCTTAACAATAGGAGACGATTGAGATATCAGATACGCAAATACACCACCACCCTCATAGTACACAAGTTGATCTATAAAATTAGCGAAATAGTGAACATCTCTCACAAATTCATATTTATCACCATCAACATGGGCTAAACTTCCCATAGACACTCTACTAAAAGCATCAGTGACTATATTTGCCTTACCAAGATTGTAATAACGACTCATATTATAGTCTTGCAATAGCTTAAGCCACCTTATCTGATGGAGAATCAACTACTTTTGAGTAAACACATATTGGAGGCTTTTATGATAAAAAAACATTCAAACATAAACACCATATAGATAATGCTGCCAAATCTTTTATGCAAAGACCACAACTAATAACTCTATGTCATAAGTGGGGTAATTTTTCTCATAAACTTTCAATTTCCTAGAAGCATAACCAACCATCCTACCATGTTGCATCAACACGCAACCAAGAAAGATACTAGAAGTATCATAATACACGAAAAACCATCACTACCCTCGAGCAAGGTCAAAATCAAAGCTGAAGTCAATTTATCTTTCAACTTCTCGAAACTACCCTTACATACAACGGACCATAAGAACTTGACCTTCTTTTGGATAAACATGGTCAACGGGGAATCTATAGTGGAAAAACACTTCGTAAACATTTTGTGATAACCGGCAAGACCCAAGAAGCTTTGAATATTGGTTAGAGTCATAGGTCTAGGCCAGTTCTTACCTACCACAACCTTTTAGGGGTCTACCATGATCCCTTCACTAGAGATGACATGACCAAGAAAAGCTATGGCTTTAAACCAAAACTTACACTTGGAGAGCTTGGCATATAAATAATAATCCTTGAATGTTTGCAACACGGCACATAGGTGATCTACATAATCAGCCTCACTCTTAGAATACACTAAGATATCATATATATTAATAATGGCAAACATGTCCAAGAACAGACGGAAGACCCTATTCATCAAATCCACAAATGTCGCCGAGGCATTGGTTAATCCAAAGGACATGACAAGAAACTCATAGTGACCATACCATGTTCTAAAGGCAGTCTTAGGGATATCCACATCCCAAATCTTAAGCTGATGATAACTTAATCTAAGATCAACCTTAGAGAAAGACTTCACAACCTAAAGTTGGTCAAGAAAATCATCTATCCTAGGAATAGGATTCATATTATTTATGTTCACTTTTTCAACTATTGATAATCAATGTACATACGAAGGGAACCAATCTTCTTGCAGACGAACAAGACAGGAACACCCTACAGAGACACAATAGAGTGCATAAAACCTTTATGTAAGAGGTCTTTCAATTGCTCCTTAAGCTATTTTAGCTTCGCCGAAGCCATTCTTTAATGAGGGATGGAAATCGGATGAGTGTCCAGAACAAAATCGATCCCAAAATCAATTTCCCAATTAGGAGAAACATTGGATAGATCACTGGGAAATGACTTAGGAAACTCATTCACCATGGGAATGGATTCTAAGGAAGGTTCTTACGAGTTTAAATCTTAAACTGGTACTAAAAGATACAAAAACCCTTTTGCAATTAACATTCTAGCTTTAAGGTAAGAAATGAATCTTCTCTTAGGAACTAGAGAATCACCTTCCCATAAAATGGCTAGCATATTAGGAAATTTAACATGACCCTATGGGTCTGACAATCTAAGGTAGCATAGCAAGAGTGTAACCAATCCATCCCCAAAATGACATCAAAGTCAATGATGTCTGACTCTATCAAGTCGACAAAAGTATCTCATCAACTATCAGATATCACACATCCTTATAGACCCAGTGAACAACAATTGAGTCTCCTACCAGGGTAGAAATAGAAAAAAGAACTAACAGACTCTTAGGACCACAATTAAGATGCACAACCACACACGAGGTCACATAGGAAAGAGTAGACCCTAGATAAAGAAAATAATACACATCACGGGAGAAATATGTCAACATACCTATGACAAAATCAGGGGATGCCTTAGAATCCTAGCAAGTAACAAGTACATACTAGCAAATTCGGCCAGCAATGGTGCTAGAAATAGAAGTAGAGGTAGACATTGCACCCTTCAGTACGGGAGGTGGTAAAGTAGCAACATGGGCCCTATTGGACTAAAAGGCTGCTAGTGAGGGGTACACATGGTGCATGTTCCTAACCTAACCACAATAGAAACACCAATTTCTCCTCTTCTCTAAATAAGTATGATGACTTGACTATAGAATCTACAAGGAGGGCGAGGTTGAGTCGATTGAGCACCATTAGTCTGAAATTGGGCACTTTGTGCCTGGGAACCACCACTGAGCTGAGATTGACAACTACCCAAAAACATCAGGTAAGGAGAGCAAAGACTAGTTGAGAATAACGAACCTAAACTCCCCCACTTCTTTTGTGGCCACTTTCCACTATCGCCACCACTGCTCTCACAAGGCTTAAATTTCTTGCCTAGCCTTTCACTAAGCTCTACGTTCTTCTCTTTCTCATCTTCTACATATTGTAAATACACAATCAACCTAGAAATATCCATGTTCTCAATCAAAAAGGCCATCTTCTCTTGAGAGCTAACTCATGAGACAATCTTGAGATAAAATTATGCATCCTATCCCTCATGCTAGAGACCATATGGAAGCATACCTTGACATTTGATGGAATTTCAAGGCATAGTCTTGAATGAGTATCCTCTCTTGCTTTAAGCTTACAAACTCTTCCGCCTTTACTTCCCTTAACTCTTGAGGAAAGAAATGGACTAAGAAAGCCTCAGAGAAATAAACATATGAAGTCAGACAAGCATAAACACCTCTAGACAATTCCAACCCATTGTACCATTGGTACGCAACATCTTTCAATTTCTAGGAAGCAAGCTCAACACTCTTAATTTTTGAAGCATGCAAGATTCAAAAAATATTTTCCATTTCATCGACGAAGTTGACAATATTTCTCAACCCTCGTACCCATGAACATAGGAGAATACAACATCATAAATTTGCCTATTCATATAGCCTCAAAAACAATGGTGGCCGAAGTACCACACTATCATTGGGAGGTTACTAATTGAGACATGAGGTTGAGACAACGATGAATTTATACATTCAAAGCATTTCCTTGAGAGGACTAGGAGTAGAGTCACCAGTATAAGTAGGGTTGGTGGGTTGATCCCCATAAGGATGGCTAGATGCTGTAACACTAGCCCGGGTCAAAACTATAAAAATTGGATAAACTTCATCCATAGGGCCCTTAGTTTGGGCGAAAGTGTTTGCCTGAGTTTCAAATCTCCTTAGAGGCATGACTTGAAATATAGAAAATAGAGTTAAGGGGATTCAATACCTTAGACATTATAGCTTGAGATTGAAACACAAGAAAGGGAAACATTCCTAAGATGTCTTATAGCCTATATTTTATAAGTTTGGAGTGATTCATACCAATAAAAGAGACTCTACATGACATGACATTATGAACACCCAACTGACCATAAACCTAGGCTCTGATACAAACTAAACATGACATAACCCAAACCCAAGGCTATGTCATATGGGTACCTTAAGCTCATATGAATAAGAGGTCACCCTGATAACCCAACCCAAATATCTCATCATACCATAGAAGTCTAAGGGACACCAATTCATAAGTTAAGATTTGAGAAAGTAATATCATAAGTCAACATTAGATTAATAATATTGAACTTACACCTAAGTTCCCAGTTCTTAGAGATACAAGTGACCCTAAGCTAACACATGGTCTGGCATAACACTAAAAATACTACAAAGTAATAAAATATTATGTAGAAAATAAAATGAAACAACTAAGGAAAATAATAATAATGAAATATTGACCATTAAAAAAAATAGGAATAAAACTTTTTGATAATACAACATACTAAAAATCTAGATATATGTCTGAAAGCCTATAAATATTAATTAGTTGTTGGGACAAGCCCCCATCTAACTCCAACTAACTAAACAAAAGTAGACTGAAAATAACTAACTAATAACTAGTACTCAAATTATGACGACTCACTAAAACTATTGTTGAGTAGTAAAGGAACATGCTAATTGTGATCTGAGTGGTAACCATTCGAACATATATTATAACACAATATAGCATAGAAAATGTATACAATCAATTCTTTAAATATAAAGAGTATGTGAGATGGGAAACTAACTAGTGCATCTGAACATGAATGCATGAACACGCAAACTAAGTGCATGACCAGCTATAAACTTGTACTAAATACAAGTTGAATAATTTAATACAGAGTTATACAAATCTGAAATAAAACACAAACTAGGGATTATGGAAGATATAAATATCAAACACACCCTAATTTAAGCGAATCAAGGTTTAACTTGTTAACCTAATTTGAGGGATATTTTGTACCTTGCCAAGGGTACAAACACTAGTTTCTATTGATCCACTAAACTGATGTCTTAAAAGACTAGGCTGTCAGTCCTTAACTAGCTGGTGATACCTTATAACATATGGTGGTGCCATAGTTATAGAACTTACAAACTTCTACTATAGGTCACAATCCTAACTAATAGGTAAGACTTCATCCCTGAGTTCACTCGGTGCTAAGTACTACTCCAAACTGAATAACACTAAAAATTGAATTGCTTATTTTAATTATAGTCTAAAAAAGCAACAATGGATAATTTGAAGTACTCAAAAACATGTAAACTGATGCATGCATAAATCCCTAGGTATTGGGTGTTCATAACCCATCATCTTCGACAACTACAAGTGAACATGATAATATTAAAAGATGATCATAATAGGGAATTTAATAATTCAAGCCAAAACTCAATTATTTATCCAATCAAGGGGATTTTATGGTTCTATGTATGGGAATATGATGCTCCTATGGTAAAACATGTACTAATACTTTATTCATAACAATAAACTAAAATAATTTTGTTATATTACTTATCATTAACATAAAACCCAAAACTTGAAAGGGAATTAAACTTGAGGAGTTAAAAATTGGGATTTAGAAGTTCTAAGGACTCAATGGATGGAAGGAACCCATTCATGAAATCCTCATACTTGGAGATGGAAGCCTTGGAGGAATCTTTGGAATTTGAACTCAAGGTTGAGGAACCATAGCTTGGCTTTGGAAAAAACTAGTTTCTTCTTTTCTTGTTGTTGATTGAAATTAAGACATAATGGTGGGGAATTAGCCATATATTACACCCATGGAAAAACCTAAATGATCTACTTTAGGATTTAAATGAATGTGAAAAGGCCTTCTTTAAACATTAATTCTGAGAAATAGTTATCATAACATAGAGTACGACTCATTGGGTCTGGTCACGAGTCGTGGCCTTAAGTCATGACCCGAGGACCTTATACATTGGTCCTTACTATAATTGAAACAATTTTTTCCTGACTAATTATTGGGTCTAACTATGAGTTGTTAGGAGGAATCATTTTCACGAATTTGATTTCTTGGTTTTTTTTTATTGTGATGATGGGTCTACCTAATGACCCATTTAGGCTAATAACAAGTCTCATGCTGGAGTCGTCAATGCTTCACTAAAGAATTTTTGTCCATAACTTCCATGACAATGAGTCTTCACTACGAGTTATTGTGTATAACAACGAGTCACTTATAGGGTCCTTTTTAGTGGCAGTTGGATAGTTCCTCAGTCAACTTGACATAATTTTTTACTATGATATTGGATTAATGCAAGACTGGTGACATTGGATACCTAATTAAATGGACTATTATTTTGGGGGTCTACAACTTAAATACTTAAAGTATTGGACCATATATCTCTAATAAATACACATAAATATAACTAAATACTAGAAATACAAACTCACTTGAGTCCTCAAATAATGATAAGTCATAACCTACTAGCTAGAAGTTGTGATCTTCCTGTGTATGATCTTCATAGTAAGCACCTGAATCTGTATCACATGAAAAATAAAGGCAGAAGATGAATGTGGCTAGTACTTTTAAGTATACTTTGTATGTGAGATATGTAATATGAATTACTGAACATAAAACTTTTTTGAAGGGAAAATGTAATAATCCCCTGAGTAATAACCATAAATATAGAACATCATAATATTCTAAAACTATAATGTAATTTACAACTATGCATGTTGATGATAAAGTATTTAAATCATTAGTAATATTAATGCATACTAAGATGCAAGGACTCATTTAGATTAGCATAAATAATGCATCCGTGAATATTCTAGGATAAATGAAATACTCTGGACTACACATAACTGAAAGTCATGAAAACACTCGATTTCAAACTTATGGGAGATATTATTTACTAACATACAACCATGTTATTTAAACATGAAGTTTGATGTATAATCCTATAATAACCTAAATTCTCATCCATTTCCAACATTTTGATCCTTCAAACAATTGCTACATGTCATTCATGACATAAAAAAACTATCAATTTCGTCATCTAATAGTTCAATTGGGTTTTAGGATCCTTTACCTATTTTTGAGTTATCATTATTAAGGAATTGGTTTCAACAAAAATTTCTAGTAAATGACCTTGTATGTGAATTTTGATAGCACAATATGCTTTTAAACGTTGATTTTAGGCTAAAGGGACCCTTAGTTCAGGTCCCAACACTTTTGGAATTTTGGGCTATTTGGTGGATTATATGAAGAAATAAAACTATAGGAATAGGCCATGAATTTATTCTAAATGATGTTGGATAAAATTTTCAAAGGTTTTATGGAGTTTGAAAGGTCAAAATTAGTATGGTAGAAATTTTTTTTGTGTATATGGGGATCCAAACAAATCTCGAGCACCAAGTTGGAGTCCATTTTGATATAGAGAAGTCTAGTGCCTGATACCATCTGGTGTAACCTCTTAAGAGGACCTTTGGTAACTTAATTAGTAGTCGTTTTGAAATCCTTGGTTATATGGCTGCAGAACTCTTCAGCGATCCTTCTCCACTTTAGCGTCCACTTTAGTGAACGTTTCTTTAAAGGCAAAAAAGTCACTTTTATGATTCCTGCATCCCTACGCCTGACCATTTTATTGGACTTATGTTACTTAAGCAGTTATTGCATAAGAGAACAATTGACCACTTTAGCGGCACCTAGGGATTGTTAAATCCACCTGCTCACCCAATTTCCCCCTTATTTTGTCAACCATTATCCATGATTTTAAGATCTTAAAGAGAGGGAAAATATGGGGAATCATCCATTAAAGCAAAGGTAAGTTAGACCAACACCTCTTGGTAATTTACCATTAGTTCCCCTCTAAAATTCCACCCCATTTAATTGTAAATACTTACAAATTAGGTATTTTTATCCTTGGTCCTTAGGGGAAAATTTGGACCCATATTTGTGTTCCATTTGTTCTCAACTCTTGAGCACACATTTCTTTTTCTTTGTGTAACTTCGTGATGGATTCAATTTCAATTTTAATTAGAGGGTCCAATAGGCCCGTTCATAACCTTAGCTTTGACCCATACTTTTATATAGCAATATAGGTCTTATTTTACTCATATTAATGAGTGGAGTATAATTTTCATATCATTGTGACATTTTGGGATCATTGAGAAAAGACAACGAAATTATGGACAATTCAAGGATTTTTAATTTGACATCAAGGTAATCTTCGGTCAACTTTTCTCATAAGATGGTGTGTAGTGTAGATTGCATTCTTAGTGGGTATGATAGGAAATGTTTATAAGTAGGATATCATTACTTAGCCTAATTTAAGATTTCAGGGATAGAGGGGTGAATCGAACTTTAAGATGAAATACTAGTTGTTGGTGTAGGATCCTATCACCCTAAAATAAAAACATGTTGACCATAGTTGTCAAGAACCGAGCCCAGGCCTAGTAGTAATGGGTAGCTAAAGACCACCGAGAGCTGGAGACTACCCCTGTGACAAGCCAACCAGAACATAATATAATATACTAGAGAAGCAAACCAAACAAACATATTGAAGATAAAGAGATAACTCAAAAGGAACTAAGAATCAATAAACAATAACAACCCACACTTTGTCCACAAAAAGCCTCTAAATCAAAATAACCTGTTAGGTTGGGACAAGCCCCCGACAATGACAAAAAAAGAAATCTAACAATATGAAAAAAATTGATGGGACTTTGATAATAATAACAAAAGAAATGAAATTTTAGGCTTTCTAAAAGATGGAGGTTGCTTAACACTTCAACGCAGACCAACTAACAAAATAGAATCACCTAACTCTGGACAATGTAATCGACGAACCTCTAGGACCCTACATAATCGAATGATGTAGTATTTGGGCATGATTTATGGGATGAGTTCTAGCATTAAACTAAATAAATGGAATAAAATGATGCCATAATCAAATATATCCAAAACCATTGAAAACCATATGCATAAATTCATATAAATATATATATAAGATGTCGGGGTAGGGAAAAGGATAAGCATGTAATTTAAAAACCATTAACCTGGACTGTGTAGCTGTAACCATCCTAAGGTCACCCACGGGCTATATAGGTTTACCTCCCATTACAAAATGAGTCTTAGTACATGTTATCCACCTGAACCAAAAAAAATCCGAGGAAATGCCAAAGCTACCGAGGCTTTAACCATTCCAAAAATAGGTATAAAATTTGTAGACTTTGCCCGTGATCCCCACATTGACAAACGTGGTTTCCAGGATTAGTACCCATAGGACCTTCACCTTCTATGGTGAGCTACAAAACCCCGTCAAAGCCCAAATTAAAATGATTTAAACATTGACATCCATTAACCGAGGAGTATTTTGAATAGGAATTTACCGTTGGTATCATCATATCAAATTAAGTTAAGATTGAAAACCAATTACATTATCTCATTCCCAAAATACTTAACCAAATAGCATCAAAAATTCCAATTTAGATCCAAACCATGGCCACCAAGGCCTTTCAAAAAAATTTAAAACCAAAGCATGGCCACAAAGTCCTTCCAAAATGTTTTTTATTTGTTTAGTTGTTAATGTAATGCCATAGTTTAGTAAAGTAAATTAATGCATGTAATTGTACATATTTCAAAACAATTTATACAGGTGGGTTGAGGTTTATACCAATTCAAAACCAACACCATAATTTTAAAGGAATCCATGACCCCCACCCCATTAACCATTCCCACGAATCTAATTAGTTCAAAAAGCATAAGTCAAAGCATGAATAATAATTCCAAAACTATGGTAAAACCAACCAAGTAGTAATCACACAAAACCCTCAACCCATCATTCAAAGTTGTTTCAACCCTTCGGGGTTGCACCACACAGTAAGGGACAAGGTCCCTCATAATCAATCACAAGCAATCAAACAACAGAGTGTAAGAAAACTAAACATAGTGCAACAAGAGTAAATAAATCAAGGATTTTTATGTAGAAACCCAGTATTGGAAAAACATGGCTTGACCTATAAAGCACCAATGAAATCCACTATAATCAACCTCCTAATTGAAATCTAGATTTTAGCAGAACTCTAGGTTCCTTACGCTAGTAGCAATACCTCTATAATCTCATCTTGGTAAATCTACCAAGGACTCCTACTATACTGATTACCTCTAATTAGTTTTATACTTAGGCATCTCTACCTAAGCAATACTCTCAACGAGAAAACACTACTATCATAAAATGAGTAGATCATTTACAAATCAGAACTCAAAAACACTCACTCACGCTTTTAGCTTCTTACAAATATAGGAACATGAGGAATGCTTGAGTCATCTTTAAAATGCAGTTTTTGGTACCTCTCTTTTAACTTTTTAGATTGTGCAAAAACCAATTACTGAAGAGGCATCTCTTTCATTTTATAGTTGGGTGATCGTTAGTGGTGAAATACCATTGGAACAGATGTCCAAGTCTATACAAAATAGCACTTGCAAGTTTGTTACATAAGAGGACAAAACTGTGTAGATACTGTGTGCCAGTTGTACATTACTTTGCACGGCCAGGGACCTGGTCCCTTGCAGTTAAGCTGCTCCTCATCAAAAATACATATAGAAATTTTCCTATTTTTTGATGATAACAAACCAAACTATAATTTGAGTATCAGTGCACATTCATCACACTTAATCATAGTGATTACCACTTAAGAGTGAATGTCCTCCCATCATCATGCTTCCTCGATCATGCTACACTAGGACCTAGTCCCTTCCGGTTATTTTGTAGTAAAAATTCCCCCTATCATTGTGCATCTTTTAGGTATGTATCTCAATTTACCTGGTGCCATGAACTCATTATTCCTTATTTTGGCATCATTGAAAAGAATTAGCAATAAACCAAGACTAAAGATAAGCACAAATTAATTATATCTTGCCCACTAGGGAAACACAAAGATGAATAATAACTTTGTTATTTAAACAGGATATATATAATGAACAAATCAAAGATTCATTGAAAGTAAGATAAGTATCATGAAAATAAATATGTTAAATGTTATTTAGGGAAAATGCCATAGGAACCAAGAATAATTAACAAAAGAAGGACTAGGAACAAAAGTTTGAAGTAGTATGCTCAGATTATTGTTGGGATGCCCTATCTCTGCATTTGACTTCAGGATTTCATTTATTAATATTGACACCCTCTTCTTCAGTTCAATATTCTTATTTTGACCATTTTGTTGTCACATGGGTTTCCTTTAGAGAGATGTTTAATTTTCTCCTGAAGCTTGTTATTTATTCATCCTTGGTGGCTAAATTGCCCTTTAGTTCCTCTATTAACTTGTTGAGATCCCTTTGATAAATGCTAACTAATTTGACACATCAAGTGTTTATTAATGTCTTCATGCCTACCATTTGAGGGACAATACCTTTGGTACTATTTTTACAAACTATACCTTACTGGTCAAATACATTACACAACTAGTATCCATATGGCATTCTATACTTTCTATTCTATCCAAGAATCACTTTATGAAACATCACTATAGGTAGATTAATGAATTGAAAGCTACTAAGGGATTCATAACAAACAAATCAGTGGATAAGGTAATGCTTTTCTTTTGTGACCTAGGCAGAATCACCTTTTTCACAAAGTCAATGACTAATTAAAACTCACTCTTGAGTGATTTCCTATTCACTACAGCCACAAATTTCCCATTAATTTTACATGTATTTACTATGAATTCTATTAAAGTAAGCTGCTTAGTGATAGTTCTCAACTCATATATTGGAACATCCAAAATCCTTCCCAGTGTTTCCTCATTCAGTTTTATCTTCTTTCCTTGAACTTGTGCAGTCAGATACTTTCCATTTTCTGAGAATTCAAGAGTGAGATAGAATTCCCTAACTATCTCATCAAAAATAGTGGGAAAAGGTCTTTACATGAGATGCATCAGAACCTTGATGTTTAACCAGCACAACAAGTTCCACCATACCAGGTTCTTCTGTCATGTTTTTATCAAATATCCTTCCAGTTACAATCTTTTGATCTTGAAGAACTTGTTTCTTTATTCCTTGTATATACCCCTATTTTTATCCTTATTCTTTCTTATGGTGTAAGTGATCATAGATTCTCTTTCAGCTACTTTTCTCTTCTCGGGACTGGGTCATTCAAGAGTCAGATGCTTCTCCATAAAACTTGTAGGCCATTCTCTAAAACTTTTTGGTGGATTACTTACATCAATTTTTTTATCACCGGCCAATCGATTTCCTGGTCTATTTGACAACAAGGTGAGTTTTTCAATGACCCAGATTTCATCCATCACAATATTATCAATATAATTTTGAAGATTTAAGGATGACTCTTCATTGATAGGTAGAGTGTGAAGGAGTTATACTTTGGAAGATTAAGAGAAGGATGATTTTCAAGAAGGTTTGGAAAGGAATTTTTAATAATGCTAATCTTTGAAGCCTTTGAAGGACAAAAAACTGGGAGATCTAGAGCAATCAAGAAGGTCTTTTTTCTTAGAAGGGCTATTTGAAATTTGGATTTCCCCCTTTTTGGTACAAGAAGGAATGGGTGTAATATATTTTAAGTGAGTGAATGGTTACAAGGGATATGATTAATATCAGACTTTTAAGTGAGTAACATCCATTTTTTGAATAGGACAACTTTTTTTTGACAAAAGGATATGAGGATGAGACTTTTTACTAATAGAATAGAAAAATTTGTACATACCTGATACTAACTTAAGAGATGGGATGAGGCCCCTTATCTACTTTGAGTAAATCTCTATCTCCGTGCTTGTTACAAATATCCACCTCCAAAATTATTTCTATAGGTGTATACTGTAATGGGTATGGTAATAAGTTAGACCAATATGTACCTAATTTACCAAGGATTCTTGCCTTCTAAACATAGCCAATTTTTGGAATAGACACTAATTCATTTCAGAGTATATTTGGCTTATTTGATCATACTCAACATTAGCTTGTTAGAATCATTAAACCATATGATACCACTCTCATTTACATTTTTCTTTCTTTCACAATAATAATCATGAATCCTTTTTTGAATTTTAGAGGCTTTAATCCCACTAGGTATCAATAGCTCCATGAACTTCTTACTCTGAAAGTTTTAGCTTTGTTTCACCAGGGACCTGATCCTTGAAAATCAACCTTTTAAATATATGACATCTACAATTAAAATGTCTACAGAGAGAGGTCAGTCAGATCTTTTAGATTTGAAACTTGATGCCTTATCAATGAACCATTTCTGACTGTAATCCTCTTTCTAATTACTAGAGCTATGATCACGTAGAGTTCCATTAGAAGGACAATGGTGAGATCAAATCCCTTTTGTCCCATCTAGGTAGAGAGTTTTTTCTCACAATTTTTTGCATCTTGAAACACATAGAATGTATATTCCCTTATTAAATATACCTAGAACCATTTATTTTAGCTTTTATATAGCTTTGACAATTTTCTTTAAGTGACCTTCCACAGTGAGTGCACAATGGTTTATGGACATTGTTTTTAACATCTTGAATGACCTTTTCATGTGACCCAAAATATTAAGCTTTGAAGTGATATCCAGGCCCCTTGTCATAATAGACTCTCTGACTAGTGAAATTAGCAAGAATTTGAGAAGATGAAGTGTCTAAAATAGAATTTTTGAGTTATTACTTCAAATGGACCATGTCCCTTTATAACTCCATATGAATCAAAAGCACAGTCATGAGATGGTTTGTAAAATTCTTCAGCTCATTTTCATGCTCAATGTCAAATTTTGACACCTCTTTATTCCTTTTATTTTAGAGATCTTGTGAGTTAAGGAAACAAATTCAAGCTCCTAATTATTTATATTTTCTTCTAGACTATTTTTCTTAGTACTCAACCTACACACAGTGTCAATAAATACAATTGCTAGCTTCTTTATCTCCCTATCTAAATATTTTTCAAGATTCTTTTTAGTGTCAGGGATAGTTACCTTATTTTCTTTGTCATCTTTAGTGTCTTTTATGAAGGAAAAAATGGATTCTAAGGTTACTTTCTAATCTTTTACTGCAAGCATGGAAACTTCTATAGACTCTTCGACTTTATTACATTCACTGGAGGAATCACCCCAACCAGCTAAGTCTTGTTTGACTACATGATCAGTTGCAGCTTGTCTTCTTGATCTTATAGGGATCTGGTACCTGTCTCTTACTTTATGACATCGTATACTTTGATTATCCTAATGTTTTATTTTATGCATTTGACAATCCTAAGTAAAATGTTCAGGACTTCCACATTTGTGACATACTTCCATTGTGTCTCCTTTTCTAATTTTGCTTCCACTTCTTTAGAATTGACAACTTTTACTTATGGCTTTAACAATTCTTTTTCCTATGTAGAAAACATCAGTGTCATCTTTATTTGGACCTAATCTTACAACTTTTAAAGCCTGGATTTGTCTTTTTTACCTCTATATTCATATGCCCTTTCTGTTTTTTAATTTCTTGAGTTTTCAGTTTCCCAATGAGTTCATCCATAGTGAGAGTTTTAAGTTCCTAAACTCAGTGATGGCATCAACTTTCCTTTCCCAGGATTAAGGAAGGATCCCAAGAACTTTTCTCACTTGTTTGTACCAGGGAATTACTTAACTGAAGGAGTGTAACTCATTGGTGATAGAAGTGAACCTTGTGTGGATCTCTTGAACAACTTCTCCTTCTTTCATTGTAGAGGTTTCATACTGAGTTGTCAAAATTTCAACTTTTAAATCCTTCACATTAGTGGTTCCTTCATGAGTTGCCTTAAAGCAATCCCAAATTTCCTTAGCTATTTCACAAGCTAAAATCTTATTCATTTATCCAGTCCTATGCCACAAACAAACAATTTTGTTGCTTTGAGGTTTTTTTCAATCTTTTCCTTGTCTTCATCATTGTACTCTCTCCTACTTTTGATAAACATCTTTGTAACCTCTAATTCATTGACTTCTCTAACAAGCACCTAAGGACCATCAATAGTAATGTCCATAACCTTATTGTCCTCAGCCATAATAAAGTCAAACATTCTTATTTAACACCACCCATAGTACTGTCTTTGGATCTTAGTGGTCTACTTATAGATTTACCTTTTAGGTTAAGTGGAGAAACCATTTAAAACAATTCACTCAAGGTGTGAGCCTTTTAGGGTGACTAGGCTCTAATACCAATTGTTGAAACCCTTTGGGGTTGCTCCAGACATTAAGTGACCAGGTCCCTCAGAATCAATCACAGGTAATCAATTAATAGAGATAAAAAAACTAAAGATAATGCAGAAAGAGTAAAAAAATGATTTTTATGTGGAAAAAACCATGGATTGCTCTCACAAGCACCAACAAAATCTACTATAATCAACCTCCTGGTTAAAGTCTAAATTTCAGCCTAACTATATGCTCCTTGATCTAGTACAAACTCCACTAATAGATAATCTCGGTAACTTTATCAAGGACTTCTTGTACACTGATTAACTCTAATCAACTTTAGACTTAGGAAACTTTACCTCAACAAAACTATCAACAGTAAAAAACCACTCTTATAACATGAGTAGTTCTTTTACAAAATAGCAGTTAAAAATACTGACTCACTATTTAAGATTATTACAAATATAGGAGCATGAACAATGCTTGAGTTGTCTTGAAAATGGATTTTCTGCTTCCTCTCTTTTCACCCTTTAGACTGTGAAAAAATCAATTATTGAAGAGACGTCTCTTTTATTTTATAGTTGGGTATTGATTAGGGCTGAAATACCGTTGAACCAGCTATCTAAGTCAATACAAAATAGCACCTAAAAGGTTTTTACATAAGAGGACAATTCTATGCAGATACTGTGTGCCATAAAAATAGTACTTTGAACATCCAGGGACCTGGTCCATTGCAGTTTAGCTGCTCATCATCAAAACTCAATATAGAAAAAATCCAATAATTTAAATTTATATAAACCATAATTAAACACGTTATTTTATATAAAAAAAAGTTAAAGAAGAGATACATGCCTGGAAATACCAAGAATTTTGAGAAGAAACCACAATTTGAACCCTTGGTGCTCAATCCGTAGAAACCCTATCTTACTAGTTCTTTGGGAGTGTTTAAGAGAGGAAAAGTTTATTTTGATTTTATAATGGATGATAATGAGACCCTAGAAGTGTTTTAAGTTTTGGGTAATGAGTTAAGGATGGGAAAACACCAAAAATCCCATAATAAAAACTTGTAGGAAAATTATCGTCAGTTGTTATGGATAAAGAGACAACTCGTAATAACGGGATATGAGTCTTTGCCTAGACTCCTAGTTTGGGCAGTGAGTCAGGCACCCTTACTATTCTGGTCACGAATCTCTCCTAGAGTTCCAAGGAAACCTAAAAGGTCATATAATGAATAGGCACTACAACTAGAGACGAGTGGGTATGTAGTGATAGTAAGATCAAGAAATTTTAAGAGGCAAAAGAACTAGGGTATTACATTCCCGTACCCTAGGATCATTCATACCTGAATGAGGAGTCAAGTCACCTATTAGCACGCTAATAATAAAGAATGCAAACACACCCAAATGATAAATTTGAAAGGCTAAAATAAAGAGAATGGAAGCTATACCCCAAGAATTTTCATCCAACAGAGGGAATAAGAATGGACATTTGGACTTTATGACCTCTTTATCTTCCAAAGTAGCTTCTTCCACCTTTTGATTCTACCATAGGATTTTAACCTAACCTACATCCTTAGTCCTCAACCTACAGATTTATGTATCCAAAATATCAATTAGGACATCCTCATAAGATAGGGAATCCAAAATACCAATATCCTCCACTGGGACAATCAAAGAAGGATCACACACATAATTTATCAACATTAATACATAAAACATGGGATGAATAGAACTCAAACTTGAGAGAATTTCCATCTCATAAGAAATATTCCTACATCTTCTAAAAAATTAATATGGGCTAAAATAATGGGGACTGTGTGATGCCCCAAGCTTGGTACCCGGAATGATACACGGTGCTCATGACCTCGAAGGACCACAAGCTAACCCATGATTGATATCTGTACCGATATACTATATAAAATCCTTTATAAAATGGAAACATAAATGGAAAGTCCGTAAGGTTCAATACTAAATATGATCTGAATGATATAACATTTGTCTGGGGTAATAAAATACCCAAAACAAAATTGAACATACTGAAGTCTAAAACATGATAGTCTAGAAATCTTCTAACTGAATGAAATATCTGAGTAAGGAGTTGATGGGACATGTCCCCAACTAACTCAAACTAATAAACTGATTAATTAGATAATAGTTAAATAATAATGTCCTCGAAAGATGAGGACTCACTTCTAAATCTGTCTACAAATATCTGCAATCTACTATTGCTCTCCTTACTTATAACTCTGTCTGTAGATATCTGGAATCTACTGTTGCTCTGGAGCTCATGCCTCTGAACCTATGGTATAAGACACCATAAAGAAAATGCGGCAGCACTTTAAAAGTACAAGTCTGCAGGTGAGGTATGTTGAATGCATGGGGTTCATATACATGAACAATAATAATAACTGACTAACTATCATGAGCGTGAGAATACATGCATGAGTCATAACAACTAACAATAATATTGTGATAACATAATTGTTGAATCTGAATATAACTGGTAACATGAGTGACAGTATCTGAAAGTCCTGAATCTGATTGAACTATCTAAGTTCTATATTGTATCTGAGTTGATTGTATCTGATAGTCCTGAAATCTGAAGAACTATCTGAGTTCTATTACTGAGACTAATTGACAATATCTGACAGTCTTATTTCTGTAACATGAAACTGTAGGAAGTAGTTATCTAATCGACATGCACCTAAAATGCCATTATGGCTGAGTTAGCGTCCAATCTATAACCGCAATTGTTAAGGATGTCAATACCATGCCACTAGTAAGGACAAGCTGTGGGCAACACACATCTAGTAGTATCCCCTATTTGAGAATGGTAGGGCCCTTATCTCTTACAGTTCTTATGCACCTCATCAATCATCATTAAACAGTGTTGATGTCTCATCCTATGCTAGCTACATAATTCTGGAATACAATGATATCTTATAAGAATCATACCCTCATCTGATAGTGTGTGTTCATAGCCTTGGGTTCACTCACTGTCCTTCTCCCATCTGAATAGACCCTAAAAATGATTTACAAAAATGATCATGGGCTAAGTTACTTAATTCCGTGCACTGATGAAATACTTTAGATATCTAACAACTAACTGAGTTCATGAGCTCATGGAGATTTCCAGAGTCATAAGACTGTCTGAAGTCTAAGGATCATAGCTTGACTGAGAGCATCATGAAAACATGACATGACTCTAGGCACACAGCTAATGTTTTGGGTACGAGTACCACCAGTACTCGATGGAAGGAAACTAACCAAGCATAACTTACTTGGATATATAACTAACATCACAATCCATAATACATTTATAGAAGCATTTCATCAAAACATATGATAGGCTTAACTTGTACATACATGGAGAGTTTATGGTATCATGCTATTTAGGCACTTTTCCTTCATCTAGGCATTTAATCAAACATATTGTAGGTATGGTACATGTAAACAACATTGTACAACAATTAAACTTTATGGTTCAATTCTATTTTCATCAGTCAAGGGTTTAGTCATAGGTTTGCATGAATCTGTATCTATAATAATTTAACCCACATAGAATTTATCACCCAACATGGAGTAGAATTCAATTTTTCAATATCCACATGAACAAGAGCAGTACAATCATGAAATTGAAAAGAAAATCCATAAACTTGAATTTAGAAAATGTATTCTTGAGCTTCATGGATGAAAGGAGTCCATGAATGAACACTATGCATACCTTAGTTCGTGTTTTGTGAAGATTGATGGAGGAAATTCTTGATTCTGAATCTTCTATGAAAACCCTAGCTTGTTCTTGAGAGAACTTGAGAGATACTAGCATATTTTGGGTGAAAAGTTGTTAAATCACGTGTTAAAGGGCTTAAATAGGTGTGGAAAGTTGACCCTTTTAACCCTAAATTTTTCTTTTAATTTTAGTGAAAACTTCCCGAGTTGGACACTTAGCGCGACGCGGCACTATCGCACCGTGTCACAAGATTTTAACAATTGGGAAATTGAGGGATTGCACGATGCGGATCCATTACATTGCTCCTTATTTTGTGACCTCAAACTTTGGCGCGATGCAGATGAAATTGTGCTTAGACACTGATAAAGGGCAATTTCCATTTTAGCTTGTGGCGCGGTGCACCACTGACCAATATGGCATTGTTTTATGATGGCAAATTTAAATAGTCATTACATCTTACCTGGTTATCAAATTTAGGTGAATTCTATATCAATGGAAAGCTTATTGAATTTCGCACATGACCAAAAATGAAAAACATAAAAATTCCTCATGGAATAACCATCTTTCAATTTAAAATCTAATACTAGACATTCTTGAGATGAAATTAGCTAGGAAAAAGTACGCGGTATTATAATATCTCTCCGTTGAGAATATTCATCCTTAAGTAAGACTGACTAAGTGGGGAGGCAAAGACAACTGACGTACATACTTAACATGAATAACTAGAACATAATCTCACGACAACATGACTGACAAGCTGAACATATAATACTGAGCATGCATATTTGATGGATGTGTAACTGATTCATGAATGCATGACTGAGTGTTTTGAAGAACTAAGTTTCTTACAATGAGAATTCATGTCTGATGTATAATTACATAACTGAACTGATAATTGAGTGCATAATTGAATATGCAATGGTACTTGATACCAAGTATATAATGGGAACATGAGTATGAAACTGCATACCAAGTTTGTGATGAACACTAAACATGAAACTGAGTAAGAATTAGAAGAACTGTTACCTTAGGCTTGATCTGAGTTGGCAAAGAAGTGGTAAGGATACTTGGTACTCATGTATGCCTCTGTTTCCCAAGTATCTTCCTTGACGGACTGATTTTACAAAAGAACATTAATTAGAGGGACTTCTTTGTTCCTCAAACTACGAGTTTGATAGTCTAAGAGATCAACTGGAATCTCTTCATAAGAGAGAGTGTTCTGAACATCAATGCTCTAAATAGGGACTACAACTGATAGGTTACCTGTGCACTTCTTGAGCAAAGACACATGAAAGACAGGATGAACTGAGGCTAGATCTAAAGGCAATTCAAGCCCATAGGCTACTTTGCCAAAGAGACTGAGAATCTAGAAGGGACCAACATATCGAGGACTGAGCTTTTTATTCTTCCTGAATCTCTTCACTCCCTTCATGGCAGTGATCTTTAGATAGGAATAATCACCAATCTTAAACTCGAGATCTTTTCTATGACCATCTATAGAGCACTTCTGTTGGCTCTTAGCAGCCCGGAGTCTTTCTCTAATCAACTAGAATTTTTCTAAGGCATTGAATACCAAGTCTGGAGCTATGACTAAGGCCTCACTAACTTCGAACCTATCAATTTGATATCTACATCTCCTACCGTCGAGAGTTTTGAATGGAGCCATCTGAATACTGGAATGATAGTTCTTGTTTTATGCAAACTAAATCAAAGGTAAGTGGTCATCCCAACTTCCGTTGAAATCGATTGAATACGCCCTTAGTATATCTTCTAACGTCTGAATGGTCCTTTCTGCTTCACCATCTATCTGAGGATAAAAGGTTGTACTAAGATGAAATTGGGTACCAAGACTCTTTTCGAATGCTTTCTAGAAATAAGAGGTAAACAGGGTACCTCGTTCTGAGATAATAGATAGCGGAACACCATGCAATTTTACCAACTCCCTAATATAGAGCTTGGTATATACCTCAACATAGTAAGAGGTATGGACTGGAAGAAAATGGGCTGGTTTGGTCATTAAATCTATAATGACCCAGACTGAATCATACTAATGATGAGTTCTAGGCAAACCCGTCAGGAAATCCATGTTCACTTCTTCCCACTTCTAATTAGGAATAAGTAACTCCTGCATAGGACCACTAGGCTTCTGATGCTCTCTCTTAACCAGCTAACATATAGACCACTTAGCCATAAACTCTGCAATATCTCTCTTCATCCCACTTCACCAATTGAATTCTCATAAGTTTTGGTACATCTTTATGGCCCCTTGGTGAATAAAGTAGCGTGCACCATGTGCTTCTACAATAATTTTCTGCCTTAAGTCATTTACACCTAGAACACAGAGACGACCCTAACAACGTAAAACATCATCTCCCCTGGGAGAAAACCTCTACTTTCTGATCTTGAACTGAATCTTTCAACTTAACAAGTCTGGGATCTCTATCTTGCTTTTCTTTCACCTCAGAAACTAGAGATCATTTTGAACTACTCTGAACCCATATATCAACCTCTTCTATATCGACTAAGCAAAATCCTAATCTGTAAAGCTGATTCACTTCCTAAGCTTACTTTTTCTTACTGTCCTCAACATGAGAAACACTACCCAGGGATAGTTTATTGAGAGTGTCGGCCACTACGTTGGCCTTGCTCGGATGATAAAGCACACTCATGTCATAATATTTTAAGATCTCTAACCACCTTTTCTAGATAAGATTGAGATCTTTCAGAGAAAATACATACTGAAGACTGTTATGATCAGTGAACACATCTACATAAACACCGTATTGATAATCCCTCCAAATTTTCAAGGCAAAAAGTACGGCTGCTAACTCAAGATCATGAGTAGGATAATTCCTCTCATGGGGTTTAAGTTTCCTGGAGCGTAGGCTATGACCTTACTATTCTGCATGAGGACATAACCCAAACCTTTTATAGATACATCATAATCCACTAAGAAACCATATGGACCATCTAGAAGAGCTAATACTGGAGATAAGATGAGTGAAGTCTTCTACTCCTAAAATCTAATCTCGAAAGGATTTGACCACTAAAAAATTAAATTTCTTCTAAGTCAATCTGGACATAGGGGATGGAATAAAAGAAAATCCCTCAAAAAACAATCTGTAATAGCCTACCAAACCCAAGAAACTACTGATATCCGATGGAGAGACAGAGCGAGGCTAGTTTCTTACTGCTTTGGTTTTTTAAGGATCCATTCTAATGCCTTCACCGAAAACGGTATGACCAAGGAATGCTACTTACCTTAGCCAAAATTTTCCCTTACTGAATTTGTTGAATAGCTGATGATCTCTGAGTATAAAGTATTATTCTGAGAGGGTCTACTGGAATAGACCAGAATATCATCTTTGAAGGCAATGATGAATATGTTTAAGTACTACTTTAACACATGGTTCATCAACTCCATAAAAGCTGCTGGGGCATTGGTAAGACCAAAGGAAATAACTAAGAATTTGAAATGACCATACCAAGTGCAAAAAGTTGTTTTCAAAATGGCACATTCTCTAACTCTGAGCTGATGATTGCTGGATCTGCGGTCTATCACAGAGAAATAAATGGCACCCTAAAGTTGATCAAACAAATCATCAATTCTGGGAAAAGGATACTAGTTCTTAAACGTGACCTTATTGAGTTAATGGTAGTCTACACATATTCTAAGAGAATTATCTTTCATACATACAAATAATACTGAAGTGACCTATAAATAAATGTTGGGACTGATGAATCCCTTATTTATGAAATTGTTCTTTCAATTCTCTAAGTTCTTTGTGCCATTCTATATGGTGGAATAGATATAGGTTAAGTATCTAGAAGAAGATCAAAGTCGAAGAGTATTTCCCTTTCTGGAGGAATTCCTAGAAGACCTTTAGGAAATACACCTGAATAGTTACATAAAATTAGAATTGATTCAAGGTTGGGAGTTTCGGAACTAGTGTCCTTAACTCAAAAAAGATGATAGACACATACTTTAGATATAATTTTTTGAGCCCAAAGGTAGAAAACAAGATGATCTCTAAACGCTGAAGTACTACCCTTCCACTAAAGGACGAGTTCATTTAAAAACTAAAACTGTTCTATTCTATATTTGTAGTCAATTGTGGCATAGAAGGAATGAAGCCAATCCATGTCGAGAATGACATCAAAATCAGTCATCTCGAAATCCATTAAGTCTGCTGAAGTGATTTTCTAAAATATCATAATCGGGCAGTTCCTATATACCTGCCGGGTTATGATGGTTTTACCTACTGGGGTAGAGACTAAAAAGTGCTCTACAAGAATTTTAGGACAGATTTTCGAAATCACCTGTAGGGATTAACAAAAGAAAAAGAAGCTCCTAGATTTAGCTAAGCATAAACATGCACATGAAAGATCTGTAACAAACCAGTAACTAAATCAGGAGAATTTTCCTAATCCTGTAAGGACTGAAGAGCATAGAGACTAAGATGAGGAGCGGAGATTACTCTAATAACCTGTCTGAGAGCAGTCTCTGACTCTATGGCCTAGCTTGCCATAACCAAAACCAACATTGCTTCCAGCTCTACAAGGACCTTTGTGGTTCTTACCACAATCTAACAAAGGGAATTAGTTCGAGCACTGCTAACACTTCCCTAAGACCTAGATCATGGCGCTCTATCTATGTTACCTTTCTTGAACTTAGAAACTAGAGTACTGGTTGAAGATAGGGCTGGAACTGATGACTTAGGACAAAACTGGGAATGGTTTCCTTCTTCTAATTTAGGCTAAGAAAAGTTGGAACTACTTATCTTTTCTCTCTTATTTTGCTTCTTCCTCTGCTTAATCTTCTACTCCTCTATCTACCGAGCATGAGTCATAAGCCTATCTTCAGTTATGTCACTGTTCAACATGGTAGATTTGCACTCACTTATCACGCTATCATTTACCCTAAAGCAAACTTACTAATCTTGGCTCTACTGTTTGTAACTACATGAGGGGCATATCTGGCTAATTTAGTAAACTTAAGAGAATACTATTTCACCGCCATATTGCCCTACCGAACGTTGATGAATTCTAGAACCTTAGCCTCTCTAAGCTCTTGGGGAAAGAATTTTTCTAAGAATGCAGTGAAAAACTCCTTCCACTCTATAGGACCTACATCATCTGACCTCTCTAACTTCCACTGTTTGAACCAAATATGAGCCACATCCTGTAACTGATATATAACTTGCTCAACACTCTCAACAGTAGTCACCCCCATGATATCTGTCACCTTCTGCACCTGATCAATAAATTCCTAAGGGTTCCCATCTGACTTAGACCCAAGAAAGGATGGAGGATTCATTCGGGTAAAGTCCTAAATTATGGCTGGAGCTGAATTGGTCACTGGATTGGCTGAAATGAAAACTAGTCATTCATTCTGAACAATAACTGAGTTAGCAAGAGTTGTGAATGCAACTCAGAACTCTACACGAAATACTTGTTCGGGCTGAGGGGTTGGTTGATTCCCATTTCTTCTTTTAGGAGGCATGTTCTATAAAAGAAAGGGAGAAACAGATTAGACAGAAAGATTGACTTGGGATTATGCTCACTTATTAACATGAATACTAAAAGAGGGAAAAGTTTTCCTAAAACATTTTATAGCCTTATGTACATAAATATGGCATGCAACACACTCATGTACAAAACTCTACTAGATGCGTCTTTAAGACTTCCTAGGACTCTAGTAAACCTTAGGCTCTAATACAAAGTTTGTAAAGCCCCGAGCCTGGTACCTGGAATGCTACACTATGACAATGACCCCAAAGGACCACAAGCTAACCTATGACTATTATCTATACCTGTATACTGCATAAAATATTTTATAATGCGGTAACATGAACTGAAAGGCCATAAGGTTCAATACTGAACATGATCTGAATGACATAACATCTATGTGGGGTAATAGAACACCCAAAACAAAATTGTACATACTGAAGTTTGAAACATAAGTGTCTAGAAAGCCTCTAACATACTGAGCTATCAGAGTAAAATATTGATGGGACATATCCCCAACTATCTCTAAATAAGAAACTGATTAATGAGATAATAAAGAAATAATCATATACTCGAAAAATGAGGATCTACTTTTAAATCTATCTGAGGATATCTTGAATCTACTGTTGCTCTGGATCTCGTGTCTCTGAATCTATTGTATAAGACACCATAGCGCAAATGCATCAGAACTATGAATATACTGGTATGCATATGAGGTAGGATGAATACATGGGTTTTATATGCATTAACAATAATAATAACAGACTAACAATCATGAGCGTGAAAATACATGCATGATATATAACAACTGACACTAATACTGTGATAACATGACTACTGAATTTGGATATAATTGATAACATGAGTGACAGTATCTGACAATCCTGAATTTGATGGAACTATCTAAGTTTTGTACTGTTCTGAGTTTACTATATCTGACAGTCGTGAAATCGAAAAAATTATCTAAGTTCTATTACTGAGACAGATTGACTATATTTGACAGTCCTGATTCTATAACAGAAAATTATGGGAAGTAGTTATCTATCCAACATACCCCTAATATGCCATTATGGATAAGTCGGGGTCTAATCTGTAACCCCAATTGGAAAGGGTGTCAATACTGCACCACTGGTAAGGACAAGATATGGGCGACCCTCATCTCATAGTGTCCCCTATACGAGGAAGGTGGGGCTCTTATCTGACAGTGCCTATCCACTTTATCAACTCTCATCAGACAGTGTTGATGTCTCAACCTATGCTAGTTACATAGTTCTAGAATGCAAGGATGACTTCTAAGAATCACACCCTCAACTTGTACTGTTTGTTCCCATCCTTGTGTTCACTCGGTGCTAATTCCTACTCCCATCTTTATGGACTTTGAACATGATTTACTGAAACTGAACATGGGCTGAGTTACTGATTTTCGTTGTCTAATGGAATACTACTGATATCTGACGACTGACTGAGTTTATGAGATCATGGAGATTTCCTGATACATAAGATTGTCTGAAGTGTAAGGATCATAAATTGATTAAGAGTATCATGAAAACATGACATGGCTCTAGGTACATAACTAATATTTAGGGTACGAGTACCCCCCGGACTCGATGGAAGGAAACTGAGCAAGTATAACTTACTTTAACATATAACTAACATCATAATACATAATACATTTATAGAAGTATTTCATCAAAACATGTGATAGGTATAACTCATACATACATAGGGATTTCATGGTATCATGCAAGTTAGGCACTTTTTCTTCATCTAGGCATTTATTCAAACATATTGTAGGCATGGTACAAGAAAACACCATTTTTCTATAATTAAACACCATGGTTCAATTCTAATTTCATCATTCAAGGGTTTAGTCATAGGTTTGCATGAATATATAATTTAACCCACACAAAATTTATCCCCAACTTGGAGTAGTATTCAATTCCTCATTTTCCACATGAACAAGAGCAGTCCAATCTTGAAATTCATAAGAAAATCCATTAACTTAAATTTAGAAAAGGGATTATTAGATTTTATGGACGAAAGAAGTCCATGAATGAACACTATACATACCTTAGTTTGTGATTTCCTGAAGATTGACGGAGGAAATTCTCGATTTTGAATCTTCAATGAAAACCCTAGCTTTTTCTTGAGATAAACTAATATATATTTGGTGAAAAGTAGATGAATTACATGTTAACGAGATTAAATAGGGGTGGGAAGCTAATCGTTTTAACCCTGGACGCATCATTTAATTTCAGTGAAAATTTCCCGAATTGGACCCTTGGTGCGATGCGGTTCTATCTTGCTGTGTCACCGGATTTTTACAATTGGGAAATTGAGGTACGGATCAAGGCGGAGCCATTGCATTACCCCTTCTTTTACGACCTGGAATTTTGATGCAATGCAGAGGAAATTATGTTGAGACACTAGAAAAGGGCAATTGCCATTTTATCTTGTGGTGCGACATGCTACTAACCAATATGGCACTGTATTATGATAAGAACTTGAAATCATCATAACTTCTTAGTTGGTTATCGGATTTAGGCGAATTCTATATCAATGGAAAGCTTATTGAATTTCCCACATAAAAATATGTGAAAATTTTTAAAATTCCTTACGGAATAACCATCATTCAATTTAGAAGCAAATACTAGACATTCTTGAGATAAAATTAGCTAGGAAAAAGTATGGGGTATTTCAAATTGATCTTTACCTTCTTCCCAAACCTTATCACTCCTTTCATAAAAGACTTCTAAGAACCACCAATCACCTACTTCAAACTTGAAATCCATTGACCTCACATCATCATAAGACTTTTGGCGACTCTAGACAATCTTAAATCTTTATCTAATAACATTTACCTTTTCAATGGCTTGGTTAGTCAAATTTGGACTAAAAACAACCTACTCTCACCAATCTGGAACCACCAAATAGGATACATACACATCCCACCATATAAAGTCTCAAAAGGAGACATTTTAATACCTGAATGAGAACTATTGTTATATTCAAACTCAATAAAAAGTAAGTGATCAACCTAACTCCCTATAAACCAATCACATAATCCCTTAGAATATCCTCCAAGGTCTACACAGTCCATTCTGTTTGTTCGTCCGTTTGATATTGGAATATGGTGCTAAGGGTTACATTAGTCCCCAAATTATTTAAAAAGAGAATTGTGTACCTTGGCATTAGATGATGGAAATTGGTGCTCCATTCATCTTAAACAATCTCCTAAATAAAAAACTTAGCATAATCTTCTTTGGAGTAGTTAGTCCTCAAAGGAAAGAAATTAGCAGAAGTAGTCATCCTATCCACAATAACCCAAATCAAATCCCACTGATTGCGAGACCGCAGAAGACCCATAACAAAAAGCATATTAATCACCTCCCATATCCATACAAACAACTCTATCTATTGTGATATGCCACCAAGCCTCAAGTGTTATACGTTGACCTATTGACAGACCATACACTTAGCCTCAAAATTTGCCACATCCCTCTTCATATTTTTCCACCAATAAGTTTCTTTCAATTCAAGATAAATCTTTGATGAACTTTGATGATTGGTATTCCTTAACTCAAGACCCTCACTCACATCCTGTCAACATTTGAAAGACACAACCTACATGCGTACCTCAAGATACTATCACCACCAATATCAAATGCCATAACCTTTTTTTGTCCTACATAATTCTAAATCTACATAATAATGGGATCCAAAGTCTTCTTCTTATTCACTCTAACACCAAGATATGTATTGACCACATCTTGAACAATAACCCCTTCATCCCTAGAGTCCAGAAGAAAAACTCCAAAATTGGTTAATAGGTGAATATTATTCACCAATCCTCTCTTTTCCTCATCCATATGAGACAAGCTCCCAATGGACAACCTACTAAGAACATCAAAAACCTTTTTATCTTTACGTGGAAGGTAGTGAAGATTATGTCATAGTCCTTTAGAAACTCAAACCTCAACCTCAACCTAAGATTCAACTCTTTCTGAGTAAACACATAAAACATAACCTTTTGATCAAAATATATGTCCATATGTATCCCATAAAAATAATGGAACTAAATATTTAAGGCAAAAACCATAACCACCGACTCTAAATCATGAGTCAGAAAATTCCTTTCATGAACCTGAATCTTCTTGGAAGAATAGGCCAGAACTTTACCATGTTGTATCAAGACACAACCTAGTCCCATATAGGATACATCACAATATACAACAAAACCCTCAGTACACTCGAGCAAGGTCAAAATCAGAGAAGAGCTAAACTTATTTTTCAACTTCTTTAAACAACCAGCATAAGCATTAGACCACAAAAGCATTACCTTCTTCTGGGTCAACCTAATCAGCAGAGTAAAAATAGATGAAAATATCACTACATGCCTCTTATAACACCTAACCAAGCCCAAGAAGATCATGATAAGGTTACAACATTGAACCGACATTTAGACGTAGAAAAATTCATACATAATCTTATATCCTCAAGAGACTATAATATAATTTAGAGGTACCTGGCATTATCATCCACCAAGATATCACGCATAAACTGAAATGCCTTGTACTTTTTGATAGCTTTAAATTATCCCAAGAATGTTAGAAGATTTCTTTAAAAGATGAATCAACATTTGTAAATGTGGTATTTTTATGATTTTCACTTTTTGTCACATAGGAAATTTAATAAGATTTTCATCTATACAAATTTAATTAAAAGCTGACATCGGAAGAAAAAATTATGGCCAAATTACAAAAGACAGTAAAATTGCCCAGGTGCGACGGTGAAGCCGACGGACCGTCGCCCATGACCATCACAGCAAGGCAGTGTGATTACCTTTTGCCCAGGATCAATAGCCCAGCCCAACGTACTGTCAAACTAGCGATGGACCGTCACTCAGGTCGTCGCAAGGGAAAAAGTGAGGCCCTATTCTACCTAAAAATAACGGTCAGGTTTGATCGACCATCGACCTAGTGATGGACCGTCGCACCCCACCATCGCACCAATGCAGTAAGTTTTAGTTTTGGACCTAGTGCAATAGTTATTCTGACGTACCATCGACCCAGCAATAGACCTTCTCCCCCACAGTTGCATGTTTTGCTGAGTTATTTTAAAGCCAATTTAAAAGGGGCTTTTTGGTCTTTTACCACCCATTTATATACCTAGTTATATTTGACCTAAGCTTAAAAATTCATCATCCATCTGCAATAACAAAATTAGGGTTTTCTCTCTAAGATTAATCCCCTCAAACAAAATCCAAATCTTCTTCAAGAACTAAGATATTCAAATTCTTCAAGTTCAAGAACTTTAAGAAACTCAACCCAGGTATGCATAGTGTTCATTCATGGACTCCTTTTATCCATGAAGACCAAGAATCTCTTTTCAAAGTTTAATTGTATGAATTTCTTTATGAATTTTATGTTGGGTTGATTTTGTTCATGTTGATAATGACCAATTGAATTCTAATCCATATTGGGTGATAAATTTTATATGGAATTGATTATTGTAGATATAGACTTATGTGAACCTATGATTAAACCCTTGAATGATGAAATTAGAGTTGAATCGTGATGTTTATTTGTTATATAATGTTGTCTACATACACTATTCTTACCATGTGTTTGATTAAATGCCTATGTATAGGAAAAATGTGCAATTAGTATGATATTATTATATCCTCATATATATACAAGCTTATGCATATCAAATGTTTGATGAATTGCCTTAACAAATGAATTAAGGATTGTGATGATTGGTCATATATTAAAGAAAGTCATGCTTTGTCAGTTTCTTTCCATCGAGTCCTGGAGTTACTTGTACCCGATAATTTAGCTACATTCCTAAAGACAGTGTTATGTTTTCATGATATCCTCATTCAAGTCGTGATCCATAAAACTCAGTCAGTTATGTGACTCAAGAAAGCTCATCAATTCAGTAACCTCAGTAATCTCACCAACTCAGTCAGTTGTTAGATATTGGTAGTATTCTATCAGTTAATAGAATGCAGTAAACTTAGTCCATGTTTAGATCAGTTAATCAGGTTCAGTATCTATTTAGATAGGAGTAAAGATTAGCGCCGAGTGAACCCAAGGATGGGAACTCACCTTCCAGTAGAAGGTGTGATTCTTAGAAGCAATCTTTGCACTCTAGAACTATGTAGCCAACGTAGATTGAGACATCAAATCTAGTACTTGAGGGTAGATAAGGTGGCTTAATCTGCTAGTTGAGGTTTCCCATATTTCTCATTAGGGTAACCTACTAGTCGAGGGTCATTTATATATTGTCCTTACTAGTGGTGCAATATTGACACCCTTTTAATTAGGGCACAGATTGGACCCTAATTCAGCTATAATGCATCACTTAGGGCATGTCAGTTAGATAAATACCTCCCACACTCTCAATATCAGTCTTAGTAAAAGAACTCAGATAGTTTTTTAGAATTTAGGACAGTCTGATATAATCAGCTTAGATACAATACGTAACTCATGCAGTTCCATCATATTTAAGACCGTAAGATATAGTCACTCATGTTATCAGTTGTCAAAATTCATTCATTAGTCATGTTAGCTATTAGCAAACTCATGGTATCATAATTTCAGATATAGTTACTATATATGCATGTATGTATTCTCATATTTATATTAGTTAGTTAGCCAATATTGTTCATGTATATTAACCCTATGCATTCGGCATACCTCACATGCATACTAGTAATTTCAAAGTACTGATGCACTTATGATATGGTGATTTATAACATAGGTTCAGAGATACGAGCTCCAGAGTATTAGTACATTCTAGTCTCAGCAGTCAAAGCTAGAAGTGAGTCCTCATCTTTAAAGGACATGATCATTGCTTTATTATCACATTAATTAATTTATTAGTTAGAGTTAGTAGGGGATATGTCCCATCAACTCCTTATTCAGACAATTCAGTAACTTAAAAGATTTTTAGACTATCATGTTTAGTTAGTTATTTTAGTTGTTTTGGAGGTTTCATACCTAATCTAGATGTTGTATTTTTATTAGTTATGTTACAGTTTTGAACTTTATGGCCATTAGTTCATGATTCTAGATTATACAGTACATTATGCAATATACAGGTACAGATATCAGTCATGGGTTAGCTTGTGATTCTTCGAGATCATTAGCATCATGTAACATTCTGGGTACCAGATTCGGGGCGTTACGTAATCATTATCACAAACAGATCTAAAAACTTTCTAAACATGCATTTCATAAGATCCATAAAAGCCGCTAGAGAATTTGTTAACCCAAATAACTTAACCAGAAATTCATCATGACTATATAAAGTTCGTAAAGCAGTCTTGGGAATATCACCCTTCCCAATCTGTAATTAATGATACCCCGAATCAAGATCAAACTTAGAGAAGTATCTATCACCCTAAAACTGGTCAAACATATCATTTATCCATGGAAGAGAATATTTATTCTTCACTATAACATTATTTAACTACTAATAATCTATAGATATCTAAAGAGACCTATCTTTTATATACATAAAAAGTATGAGAGCACGTCAGAGAGAAACACTACACTGTATGAAGACCTTATCAAAGAGATGTTTTAACTATTCCTTTAGTTTCTTTAAACCTGCTAGAGAAATTTTATAAGTAAAAAAAGTTATAGGACGAGTATCCGATCGAAGATTAACCCCAAAGTCCATTTACCTATCTGGAGGAATTCCAGAAAGATCCTTGAGAAACGCTTTAGGAAACTCATTGACAACAGGATTAGATTACAAATAAGGCCCATCAAAACTAGAATTATTAACCTGAACTAGGTGATATAGAAACCCATTAGAGATTAATTTTTGATCTCTAATATAAGAGATAAAACTCCCTTTAGGCACTAAGGAACTTCCCTGAAATTTAGTTACCGATATATTAAGAAATTGGAAACTGACAATTTGGGTCCTATAATCAAGAGAATTATAGCACGAATAAAGTAAATCCAACCCCAAGATTGCATCAAAATTTATTATATCAAGCTCTACAAAATCTACCAATGTTTCCCTATGAAAGATAGATACTACACAAACCCTAGACATCCTTCTAGAAAACAAAAAATCACCCACCCGAGTTGACACAAAAAAGGGGTCAAAAATACTTTCTGGACCAAAACCAAAATTCATTGCCATATAAGAGGTCATATAAGAAAGGGTAGACCCTGGATCAAGCAAATGATACAAGTCTAAAAAAACATTTGTAACACAATGGTAAGAACATTAGGAGATGCCTGAAATTCCTAATGGGTAGGGATATCATAGAGAAGATTCCATTTAGAGTAGAAACCAGAAGTAGCACCCTTTGATGCAGGAGCTGAAAAGTGGCAACCGAAACCTTATTATCACTAGTGGATGCCTTAGTTTTAGGATAGTTTCACTATATGTGACCAAGTTTACCCAAAATTAATCACTAATTTCTCCCCTCATCACAATAACACGGGTGAAGCTAACCACAAAATCCATAAAGAGGATACATTAGGCTTGACTAGGCTCCACTAATGTAAGACTAGGAACCCAGTGTTTTAAGACCAATACTATCCTAAAAATGTCAATCAACGGATGGTTTGGGACAAGGAGAACTAGATGAACAATATGAACAAAATTCCCTTAAGCCATTTATTTGCTCCACTGTCTGCCATGTCTTCCACTTGCTTGCTGACCCCCACCTTGCTCTGAATACCTGAACTACTTATTCTTCTGTGACACCCATAAATTTTGTGAATTTTTACTTTTGGTCTCTCCGCATTTGAAATATTAATTTTTGACTTAAATTGTACATAGGTATGTTAAATGGGTATTCTGGAAGATTTTTAGAATTCGCAAAAGGAGTTTGGGGTGGTTTTGGGTCACGGAGGAAGTAAGCCTCCACAATATTGATTTGTCACGGAGGCTAGCTTCCGTGATAAGCTCTGTGACACAAAGGTTGGTCTCTATGTTAAGGCCCATAACATGGAGCTTAGCCTTCACGATAAGTTCCGTGCAATAGTCTATATAAATTTTTTGTTATTTTTTTCTCTTTAGATTTGTAAGAGGGGTAATGAGGTCGTTTCACTTATAAACAACATTTAAGAACTATATGAGCCAATTGTCCTCGATTTTCACAATACTAAGGGCTATTACTTCACTTCTTAAAGGTTCTCTCTCAAATTTACCCTTTAAAGTTAAGGATCGAGTTTCAAGAAGGTGGTCATATGGGGTTCTAAGGGTATTATCTTCTTCAATATTCTTGGTAATTAAGGCAAGTACCTCTTTCCCTATACTCATGTTTTCTTTTTAACATAAATGGTTATTATTATGAATGGTTTTTATATTGCATTTTGAACTATGGGTTGAGGGTGTTGAATGTATTTGGTTTAAGTTTTTTCCCATGGTTGTTATTTAATTTTAATACATTGAATTGATGATTCATGAACTCTTTGGGTGCATAGGGATGATGTATAAATTTAGGGGTACAATGGATTCCCCAAGTGAATGGTTTTAGGATGGAAATTAATAATATCTTTGACCCACTTGCATAATTAGCTTTGGGATATAATTTATCTCATAGTTTGAATGACTTTTCAAAAGCCTTACATTACATAAATGGTAAACAGAACATGAATTTGTATAGTTTGGCATACAAATTGTTTTGGAAGGGATTTGGTGTTCGTGGCTTTTGTTTTTAAATTTGAAAAGCTTTGGAGAAAATTTAGTTTAATTGTTTTGTAGGGCAAAAATGGAATAGACTTGAAAACTGTAAATTTTGGTACGATGATACCAATGGTAAATTCATAATTAAAAGACTCCTTGATAAATTTGTGGGAATGTGTAAATAATTTTAATTAGACTCAAAGGGGGTTGTGTAGCTAAATGTGAAAGGTAGAGATCACAGGAGGACCGATACTAGAAACTGATGTTTGCTAATATGAGGATTGGTCTTAGTAACCATGTTCTTATGTCACAAACACTATATAGATATATATATATTTTAATGAAGGATGGCGAATAGTAAGAATTCCCCATCTTTTTATGATATATTTGTTCGTTTGGCTTACAAGCACCGACGCCCATTTAGTAGGGGGATCTGAACCCATATTTCCCATGGGTGTAGGTAAAGAACGATCAAGCTATATATTCTAGGTTATGTTTTTACTCTTATGCTAAAAAATGATCCCTTTCCCGACATGTTGTATATGTATATATGTATGCATTGCTTATGGTCTTGTGCACGGGTTTTAATTACTTTTGTATTATGGATTATAGTAGTATTTTATCCTGTAACCCTAAGTTACATGATAGTGCTCGAACCACTAATCGTCTTCGAACGTTGTGCCCTACATAATGTAGGAACTGGCATACTTCTACTTCTCCTTCACAATGACTAGGCATTCGTGGGACAACTAAGGTGTTAGACTAAAGTTTTGAGCTTCCATTCTTCAGAAGATAACATTTCATGTTTTTGATTTCCTTATGTTTGACTTTTCATATAGAATTGTTTTTGTATATGGTCTAGGGGATTTCATAACCAAACTATCTTTGGTTTTGTTAGAGGCTTATTTGGACATTATTGTGGGCATGGGTATTGTGGCTTGTTATTTGTAATGGTAATTTATAGATTATTTGATCTTTCCTCTCATATTATGTTTTATGTTGGTATTCACCCACCGCTAGGTGTATATGGTTAAATTGTATTAGGTTAAGGTGGTGGTCTCCATTCTTACGTGGACTTGATATGCCTGTCAGAGCCAGGCCCTGGTTTATGTCATGATAAATTTGGTATCAAAGCCTACTTGTCTTGGTCGATTGGGTGTCAACAAAACCGCATGAAGTAGTCTCTTTTATTGGTGTGTAGTATGTCATACTTATAAGAGCCAGGCTACGAGGTATTTAGGAATGTCTGCCCTTTCTTATTGTCTTATTTTTAGGATATAGAGTCTAAAGTCTCTGATTTTTCTAACTCCCATTTGTTCAACTTATAGATTATGCCACCCATCTAATCAGAAGCTCATGGAAACTCATCGGTCATGCGTGAGGATAATGTAGGTTGATCTTATCGTACGTACAGGGTACAAATCCACTTCTGATTCTTTCCATAGAGTTCTACACATCTCCACTGATCCCTATTCAGCTGGTGAAACTCATACTCAAGATATCAATGAGATATTACTAATGGTTAGTATCTCCAATCCATCCATCTATTGACCCAGTTAGTGACATCTTAGTCATGTCAGATGAGTTCTGCTAGTATTTCTCATAGTTTATTTGAGTCCACTAGAGTTGTCCTATTTATGAGGTTTCCTCTAACTTTCACTAGTACTAAGTTTATAGAGGATACTTAAGGTTTTATAGATGAGATGTAGAAGATCTTTTAGGTTATGCATGACACTAAGGAAGAAGGTGTGGAATTCACTACTTATCAGTTGAAAGATATAACGTAACAATGGTATAAAGAGTGGGCGCAACTTAGGGGCAAAGATTCTCAGTGCACTTTGAGTGATAATTTCTCTAGTGAATTTCTTGATCACTACTTTCCTCAGGAGTAAGACATGATGATGGTAAAGAAATATGCCTTGAAATTTCACTACTTATCATATATGCCCCTAAGCTAGTCTCTTGTATGAGGGCTAGAATAAGGAAATTCGCTTTAAGTTTTTCTCGTGATTTTATTTTGCAGAGCAAGACAAGCTTCTTAAACAAGGATATGGATATTTCTTGATTAGTGGTGTATATGAAACATGTTGAAAAGTAAAGAAAGAAGTAAGCAGAAGTGGGGGACAGGTAGAGTAAGAAGTTTTGGTATTTCAAATAGGGTGAGGGATAGTAATAAAGCAGTAGGGATGGTGGGAAGTGGTCTAAGAAGAAGTAGGGCAACCCTGGCTCCTATCTGATGGCTAGTGCACCTTATTCGAAGCTATCCGAAGATTAATATTTTTAAATAAGTGATAGTTATAGGGAATATGGTACCTAATAATATGCTAATTGGGCCTAGTCAATTACATTGTATCCTCCTTGCCGACATTATGGTCGGTTGCACCATGGTTTTTGTGATGAGGAGAGGAACTGATGTTTAATTCTGGAAAACTAGGATAAATTCTGAAGGATTTTCCTAGGGTCAAGGTTTCTCTGGGATATAATATGATTTGGGTTGCAACATCAGCAACTCCTACACCAAGGGTTTCTATTTGTAGTACCGACACTGGTCAAAATCTATTGTACACACTTACTACCCGTTAGGAGTCTGATGCATCTCCTTACATTATCACTGGCATACTAAAATTTTTCTCTCCTAATATGTACTGTTTACTTGACCTAGTGTCTACTTTGTCTTATGTGGCCCCATTTGTGGCTATGTATTTTGGTTTTATTCTTGAGTATATTTCAGACCCCTATTCTATTTCCACCCAGCAGATGACTAAGTGGTTTTGGGAAAGGTCTATAGCGGTTGTAGGAAAACTTTGGTGTATTTGTTTGAATTAGACATGCTAGATTTTGATGTTATTTTATGTATGGATAGATTGTATTTGTGCTATTCCTCTTTAGACTGTCTGGCCCGTAATCAAATTCCCTAATAAGTAGAATATTGAGTGGGAAGGGAGTTCCTTAGTACCTAAAGAAAGTTTCTTATCATATCTTAGAGCCTAGAAATTGATTTCCAATGGGTGTCTTTATCATCTTGTCTTGGTTAAAGATTCTAACTTAGAGGGTCCTTCTTACAATTCGTTGTCATGGTTAGTGAATTTCCTACGGTCTTCCCTAATAATCTTCTAAGTGTCTTACCTGATAGAGAAATTGAGTTTGGGATTGATCTTCTTCCAAACACTCATCCTATATCTATACCTCCTTATAGAATGGCTCCAAGTGAATTGAAGGAATTTAAGGAACCGTTGAAAGATCTACTTAATAAGGGTTTTATATTACCTTAAGAGTCTCTATAAGTTGCACCTGTTTTATAAATGTATAATAAAGGATAGTTCTCTTTGGATGTGTATTGATTACCGTTAGCTGAATAAGGTGATAGTGAATAATAAGAAGCCTTTTCTTAGGATTGATGATCTATTTGAAAAACTTTAGGTGCCAAGTATTTCTCTAAGATTGACCTTTGTTTGGGTTATCATCAGATATAGATTAGGGAGGAGGATATTCCTAAGACAACCTTCTATACCCGGTATGGAATTTTTGAGTTCTTGGTCATGTCTTTTGGGTTGACTAATGCCTGAAAACATTTATGGATATTATGAATTAGGTATTCTATCAGTTTTAGACTTGTTTGGGATTATATTTATAGATGACATTTTGGTCCATTCAAAAACTAAGGTGGATCTGCCAATCACAACCTGCTGTATTGCGGACCATACAAGATCAACAATTGTATGATAAGTTTTAAAAGTGCGAATTTTTTTCAAATGTTGTTACTTTTCCAGGTCATGTTGTTCTTAGTGAAGTCATTATGGGGCATCCATAGAAAGTAGTGGTGGTTAAGAAGTGGCCTAGACCCACAACTCCAACAAATATTCAAATCTTCTTGGGTTTAGCTAGTTATTATATGAGGTTTGTGTACTGTTTCTCATCGATATTTGTACCTTTAACTAAGCTAACTCAAAAGAAGGTTAAGTTTTTATGATCCGATGCTGCTGAGAGGAGTTTTGACAAGCTAAAAGATAAATTGACTTCTGCTTAAGTTTATACCCTTTCTGAGGGTAGTGATGGCTTTGGGTTTTATTTTAATGCATCATCCTGTGTGTGATTTGGTTATGTATTAATACAGCATGGCAAGTTAGTAGCATATGCTTCTAGGAAATCCGTATCATGATTTAGAGTTGTTGGTTGTGGTGTTCGTATTGAAAATTTGGTGGCTTTATCTATATGGAATCGATGTTGACATATATTCATATCACAAGAGCTTGCATTATGTATTCACTAAAAAGGAGTTAAATCTCAAGTAAAGAAAATGTCTTCAGTTGCTCAAGCACTATAACATGGGTCTTCACTATCACCCAGATAAGGCTAATATGGTTTTTGTTGCACTTAGCAGGCTATATATGGGGATTCTATCCCATGTATATGAGGAGAAGTAAGACTTGTAGAGGGATATTCACTATTTTGCTAATCTTGGAGTTTGTCTATTATATTTTTAGAATGGTGATGTGTTTATGCAAGAAGTGGTGAAGTTATCTCTTGGTGATGAGGTAAAAGAGAAATAGGTGTTGGACCCTATCTTACTGCAAATCAAATATGAAATTGGTAGGAAGAACGTAATGGCTTTCAAAATTAGGGGCGATGGTATCTTGAGGTACCAAAGGAGGTTGTGTATTCTCGATGTTAATAGGCTGTGAGATATTGATGGAATAACTTCCCATGAGATATCGCTAATTTTGTGGCAAAGTGCATGGTGTGTCAACTAGTAAAGGTGGAGGACTTGAGGATTGGTGGTTTGTCTCAAGAAATTGAGTTACCTGTGTGGAAATGGGAAGTGATATATATTGATTTTTTTATCGAATTTCCGTAGGCTCAGAACCAGTTTGATTCTATTTGGTTCATAATTGATAGGATAACTAAGTTTGCTAAGTTCCTACCGGTGAGGACTAATTATTCTACTGAGGAATATGTAAAGTTATTTATTCAAGAACCCCTGAAGATGCATAGTATGCATGCTTCTATTTTCTATGATTGAGGTACTAAATTGTATTACAGCTTTATTTCAGTAAGGTTTGGGGACTAAGGTGAGACTTACTATCACTTTCTACCCGCAGATGGATGGACAAGCAGAAAACACCATTCAAATATTAGAGAATATGTTTTGAGCTTGTGAAATTGACCTTGGTGGTAGCTAGGTCGTCCATTTTCCTACGGTGGAAATTGCATGCAATAATAGCTATAATTCTAGTATTAGTATAGATCCTTCTGAGGTGTTATATTGTATAGGTATAGGTACCCTATTTGGCGGTTTGAAGGTTGTCAGGCAAGGTTATTCGCTTCTGATTTAGTTCATCAAGCTATGGAGAAGGTGAAGCTGATTCAGGATAGGCTTAAGACTGCCCAAAGTAAAAAAAATCCTATATAGACGTGAGAGTAAAAGAGTTTATGTTTGATGTGGGTGATTGGGTATTCTTAAAGGTGTATCCCGTGAATGGAGTGATGAGATTTGGCACGGAGGGGAAGCTCAGTTCTCGTTACATTGAATCCTATTTGAATTTAAAGAGAGTGAGAAATGTTTCCTATAAGTTAGAATTGCCTGCAAGCTTGGGTTCCCTTCACCCTGTGTTTCATGCGTTCAGGTTGAAGAAATTCATGGGTGATCCTTCGTTTGTGGTGCCAATTAAAAATTTTGGTATCTCTGATTTCCTATCATATGAAGAGGTCCTGATGGAGATCTTGGATAGATAGCTTCATAGGTTGCGGGCTAAATATATATTATAAGTAAAGGTCCTTTGGAGGATCCATAAGGTTGATGAAGCCACTTGGGAAGCAAAGGAAGATATGAGATCTAAGTACCCATTTTTATTCCATGTGTCGGGCGAAGGACCCTAGGGTATGAATTTACTTTATCGTTGTTACATTTAAAGTTTATCAATTAATTCTGTTGTAATATTTCTATTTTGGTGCGAAAAGTGTCCTAGCACTTCATTCGCTGACGAATGACCCTAAGGATGGAGGGATAATATAATGCCCTTAAATTACAAGTATTTTTAATTTTAGAATCTCCATGTTTGAAACATCGATCATTGGCATAAATTATACTTACGTGTGTTAAATAGGTGTCCCAAAATAGTTTTTGAACTTTTTGATGAGGTTCGCGGTGGTTTTGGGGAACCAAGGTTCTAAGCCCCAACGATATAAACATGTCATAGAGACTGGCATCCACAATATCAAGGTTCCATAGAGTCTTGCATCCGCAATACCAATTTTCTATATAGGTTGGCTTCTACAATAGCCTCCATGACTCGGAGGCTAGCTATGTTAAGATCTGTGGCATGGAGGTTAGCCTCCACGATAAGGTTTGTGCCATGGACTGATATAAGAATCTGAATGAGGGGTAATCAGGTCTTTTCATTTATAAATGACCTTTAATTACTATATGAGCAATTTCTCACCAATTTTCATGATGCAAAGGGTTATTTCTTCACTTGCAAAAGATCCTCTCAGAAATTTCCCCTTTTATATCAAGGCTAGAGTTTCAAGGAGGTGGTCATCTAGGGTTCTAAGGGCATTATCTTCTTCAAAAGTCTTTTTAATTAAGGCATGTACCTTTTTCCCTATACTTATCTTTTATTTATGGCATTAATGGGTTATTATTAAGCATGGTTCTGATGTTGGGTTTAGAAATATCGGTTGAGGGTTTTTAATGTATTTGGTTTAAATGTTTTCCCATGATTATTGTTGAATTATTAATTATTAAATTGATGATTTATGTAATATTTGGGTGCATAGGGATGGTAAACTAATTTAGGGATACAATAGATTCCCCAAATAAATGGTTTCACGATGGTAATTGATATAACCTCGATCCAATTGCATAATTGGATTTTGAATATGATTTATCGCTTAGTTTTTCTATTCTTTTTGAAACATTGCATTACATAAATGGTAAATGGAACATGAATTGGTTTGGTTTGGTTTTTAAATGGTTTTGGATAGACTTGGTGGCGATGGCTTTGGTTTTTAAATTGGAAACTATGTAGTGAACTTGGTTTAATGGTTTTGTATGGTAAAAATTGAATAAACTTTCAAGTTCTAAATTTTTGTATGATGATACCAACATTTAATGCCTAATTAAAAGACTCATTGGTAAATGGGTGGGAATGTTCAAATAATTTTAATTCGGCTGAAAGAGGGTTTTGTAGCAAACAGTGGAAGATGGAAGTCTTGGGTGGATTGATACTGGATCTCACATTTTCCGACATGAGGGTTGGTCTTAGTGACTATGTGCTTAAGTCAAACGATATATATATATATTTGTATCAAGGATGATGAAGGGTAACAGTTCCCTGGCTATCTATTATACCTCGAGTCATGAGGCTATCACATACTAAGGCCCTTTACTAGGGAGAAGTTAACCCATATAGACCGTGGGTGAAGGTAAAGGGCAGTCAAGCTACATAGTCCAGATTACGTTTTTACTCTCATGCTAAGCTATGTTCCCTTTCTTGGTATGTGGTATATATACACATTTCTTATGGTGTTGTGCACTATTTTCAATGACTTTTGTATTACGTGTTATTATTTTATCTTGTGTACCTGAGTTACATGATATCACTGCTACCACTAACCGTCTTCAGACGTTGTGTCCCTATATTATGTAGTAACTAGACATACTTCTAATCCTCTTCCACAATAATTAGGTGTTAATGGTACGACTTAGTTGTCTGACTAAAGTGGTGAGATTCCATCCTTTCGAAGACCCTATTCCATGCTTTGGATTTCCTTATGTTTGACTTTTCGTATTGGCATATTTTTGGCTATGGTCGCGGGAATGTCCCAACCAAACTATCTTTGGTTTTGTTAGAGTCTTTGTTGGACATTACTATAGTCATGGGTAATGTGGTTGGGTCTCAGTATTTATCCTTTATAGATTCTTTAAGCTTTCCTCTCATACTTTATTTTATGTTAGTATTCATCCGCTACTACGTGTACTTGGTTATATTGGCTTTTGCTAATGGGTTGTCTCCGGTCCTCGGTGGATTTGAGATGCCCATCACGGTCAAGCCCTAGTTTGGGTCATGACATCTTCCTTTTTCCCGTCTTTGTCTGTCTTTTATTTATCCTCTACCTGTTGCATATTAACCACAAGACTGGATATATTCATGTCATTGTTAAGTATATCATGCAAACACTCCAATACTAAATCATGGAACAACCTAGAAGCAAATTTCCTCATCTTAGATCTCTGGCTAGACACAAATTCTGGATCATAAGGAAACAACTGCTGAAGTTTTATGGCATACTCCTTGACACTCATCTTGCCTTGCTTTAAATTGACAAACTCCTAGTCCTTAGGTTCCCATAGCACCTGAGCAAAGAAATGATCAAGAAAGGACCCACATAACTCATCCTACCTAGCCAGCTCAGCGTCATCACCCCTCAACTGCTCCTACTCTTCATACCACTGATAACCTATATCCTTCAACTGGTATGCAGCAAACTCCACCATAAAAAATAGTAGTATTCATCACCCCGAATATCTTCTTATTTTCATCAATAAACCCTTGAGGATACTTCTTAACCTTAGAGCCTGTAAAGGTTGAGGGATTCGACCTCATGAACTGGAAAACACTAGTAATCCTAGAAGAAGGAGCAACACAACCAACACGTTCAGACTTACTGGACTAAGAGGCCACCTATTGAGTAAGAAAATGAATAGTTTTGTGGAACACCAAATTTGGAACATCACCCTGAGGAATCGGGGCATGTGTATAGTCAACTTGGGAATCTCGAGAAATACGAGTGCAGACAGGTGGAACTCCATGTGGAGCAGTGCAATCGGGAGCCGAGACACCAAATTGGGTTTGCAGTACATAAGTAGGTAGAGTTTCATCCTCATTTTCCTTAGGTAGGACAGAGGTCCTGAAAAATTCCCAACAAACATCAGATCCCTGGGTTGGCGTGATATGAAATAAGGGCAAACTACGAGTTAAGGAATTTCAGGACACCAGACTTTGTAGCCCAAATTATAACATAAGAATGGGAAACATTACTAAGTTCCTTGTTGACTCTCCCTTATAAGTATGGTGTGCAACACACCCATAAAAAAGACCCTACTCCACACAACTTTGTGGGCATCTAATTACCCTGAACCTATACTTAGATACATAACTTGTCACAACCTAACCCCAAATCTAGTCGTGGCAGGTATCTCAATCCCATCGAGAGCAAAAGACTACCGCTTTGCCTAGACAACCACATCACAATATTCTATAATAGAGGAAGCATCCCAAATAAATATATGGAAGATAGATAGACAAATCACCAGGAACAAAGAATCAATAAACAATAACCACCCATACTTTTTACATATAAAGCCTCTAATCCAAAATAGAAAGTTATGTCAGGACATGTCCCCGAACATGGCTTAATAGGGAATCCAATAGTATGAAAGGAAACTGAAATGACTTGGTTAATAATAACGAAAGAAATGAAATATTTGGCCTTTCAGAAGATGGAGTCTCATCACTTTAATATAGACCTAGCGACAAATAAGAATCACCAAAATCCGCAAAATGTAGTCAAATAACTTAGGACTATACATCATGAAATGATGTAGCATTTGGGGACAGTTAGAGGGGTAAGCGGTAGCATGTAACTTAGGAAAGAGATAAAATAATGCCATAATCAAATAAGTCCAAAACCATTCAAAACCATATGCACCCATGCATATATATATATAAGATGACGTGATAGGTAACAAGGTTATGCACGAAATTTAAGAAAAATTTACCTGGATTGTGTAGAACTAACGGTCCTAAGGGCACCCATGGGATATATGGGTTCTGCTCCCCCGACTAAAATGGTCCCAATACGTGTTGGCCGCTTGATAAAGGAAATTTTGAGGACGGAAAAGAACTACCGATGCTTTAAATATTCCAAAAATATGTTACAATATGTGAACTATCCACACGATCACTAAGACCTCCATACAGTTAAATGTGGTTTCGAGTATATCTGCCCTCCCTGGAGCTCCACCTTTAATAGTGAGCTACATAACCCACTTTAAGCTAAAAATAAACCCATTTACACATTCCAATCCATTAACTAAGGAGTCTTTTAACTAGGCATTTACCGTTGTTATCATCATACCAAATTAAGTTAAGCTTGAAGACAAATTCCATTATGTCATTTCAAAACCAATAAGCCAAATAGACTCCAAAATTTCAATTTTGAAACAAATGCATGGCCATCGAGGCCTTTCAAGATATTTTAAAACCAAACCAGGGCTACCAAGCCCTTTCAAAATGACAAGACCAAAACTTTGGCCAATGTCATATGGGCACCTCAAGCTCATATAAATCGGAGGTTGCCTCGATAAAACAACCCAAACATCAATAATTATCTACAAAGATCTGATAGATTCCAACAATATAATAAGATTGAGTAAGATGGCAACATAAGTCATATCTTAGATACGTCAATACATTTCATTAGGTTCATCAAACTAAGCAATATACCAAAGTCCATGGCCATTCACATTGCCTCTATACAAAATCGATTATGTCAGGACAAGCTCCCAAAAATAGCCAAACCAATTCTAAAAGATACCAAGTCTAAAGATAAGATACCAAGAGATGAATGTCTTTCGAAGAAAGGAAGCTAGCAATTTCAATTCAACGAACGAACCACTTCAATCACCCTATCAGTGTGCGTGAAGAGAAAAAACTCTAGGCCCTACGTCACATGTTGATATAGCATTTGGATATGTTTACTTGTTGGAACGCTAGCATGTAACTCAATGAAAAGGATAAAATAGTACATTTGATCAATCCATGTCAATCCATCGTATGCATTCATATTTACGTAAGAATAGGCATATTGAAAACACACATACATGTAGTGACAAAACAAATCAAATCACGGAACAAGTCAAAACATTCATTCATTACACATTCTTTCATGAGACAAGGGATAAAGGAATACCAACTTTTCACCATTATATTTTAGACACATAGAATCTTTTACACTACTATAGGCAAGGGGATATGAGCCTCGAATCGACACATCTTATATGGTAAGTGGACTTGGGCCATAACTCAACCCATTTTATATGATATGTGGACTTAGACCACGAACCAATATGCCTTAAATGTAATAAGAACTTAGACCAGGAACCAATACACCTTATATAGTAAGCAGACTTGGACCATAAAATAATACGCCTTATATGGTAAATAGACTTGGACCACGAACCAACACACTTTATATTGTAAGCGGACTAAAACCATGAAACAACACACCTTATATGGTAAGTAGATTTAGAACACAAACTAACACACCTTACATACAAAATGGCTTGGACCATAAACCAACGTTCCTAATATGGTAAGTGGACTTGGATCACAAACCAACTCGCCTTATATAGTAAGTAGACTTGGACCACTAACCAACACATCTCTATATACAAACTAGCACCCATTAAATTCATCACATAGGAACTCTACCCATCTAGAGTCAGTCAAGACATCAAGTCAACATATCAACACCATAGAACATCACATGATCTATACGGACCTTTTGGCCAATGCTTGCATGGTTAGGCTCAAGGCCTTAGTTCGTAATACAATGCAAGTTCATTCATGGTCATCACAACCCACACCAACAATTATTCATACTTATTAACATTATATACTCCTTTTAATCAAACACAATCTGAGTTCATACTTTAGTAACTATGACCATTTAGTACACCAATCTTCAATAATATACATTTAGTCATCAAATAGTCAATAAGGCCTTTACTGACCATTTACCAAGAATTCACATGCATTAAATTCCACACATAAAGGCTTTAACATATTTAACAAAATTCAACACTTTACATGATCATATGGCCCTCATAGAGGCCTTCATTGTTCAACCCCATTATATAGGCCAATGCCTTAACTCATTTTATCACATAATTAAATTATTGTCATCATGACCCATACAAAATATTCACCTTTGATTAGCAATGTTAAAATACGTTTCACCTAATTTAGTTGAATACATGACTCCAGCTCATTATCTTGCCTAGGGTTTCACCCTCTCATCAACCATTAACAAAAAATGTTATCAATTTCACAATACAAGGCCTATAATTCTTACAATAATCTTTACCTTCACAACATCATTTATAAATCACTCAAACTCCTTTGGGCCATTGACCTAACTTAATACACCATCAATAGGTAACCAGATACTTGACTTTGACATATTCACAAACACCTTTTATGCATACCTATAACAAGGTCATTTTCATGGTAGATATCATCAAGGCTAGGGTTACTCAAGACGCTTATGTTAAATATCATACAAAAAGCACCCACCCTTATAATCTATCATTAAATACATATATCAACATAAGTATAAATAATAATCATCATTATTCATTTATTGGTAATAAAACCCTTTTTATTTAATTCAAAACTACCATGTCCACTTCAGAGATTTTTTATGTTTTTAGGCAAGGGAAATGACCAAAATGTTCTTGGTTAAAATATTTGAAATACTCATATGCAGGAGTACAACCCCCCTCATGGTTAACTTTGAAATCGTGACCTAGGGTATGAGTGGTATCCTAACTCGTACCCTATCCTTCTCTTAGGTGAACGACACTGTTGTGGGTATGAAATAGGATATTTGATTCATAAACAAGGGTAAGACTTAACCTCCAATATTGAGCTCAAATCATGAGAAAAATATTCCAATCTAGGTTTGAGACTTTACTCAATAAGATTGGCTAGTATATGACTTGTAAGTATGGTTTTGACCAAACGATGACCTTGTCATATGGAGGACATTATATTACCTAACTTAATATCTAGGATACAAAATTGGTGGTCATGAAGGGTATGAGTCATGACCTAGGGTACAACTCAAGTATTCCCAATCGTATCTACTCTGGAGACAACAAAAGTTGATGTTTTCTCAAGGTTTCAAGTCTAGGTGCTTCACTTCTTACAAATTTTAGATCATTTGTCCATAAATAAAGGGTAAATAGAGCATATACACAAGTTAATTCATCAACATGCATCATGGAAACCTTTACACAAGTTAAAAACAACACACAATAAGTATACACCATAAAAAATACCATGATCATTACCAATCAACCAAAACTTATTGCAAGGCCACATTCTTGGGTGTGTCACAAAATAATTTTAATCTATTTATCTATTAATGCAATGCAATAGTTAGTTAAGTAAGTAAAACAATGTAATTGTCCATATTTCAAAACTAATTATGCAAGTGTTGAGGTTAATACTAATTCAAAACCAAAAATCATAATTTTGGAGGAATCCATGACCCTTGACCCATTCACCATTCCTATGTATCCAATTGGTTCAAAACCCATAAGTTAAAGCATACTTTAAAATTGGTTCACCATTCCTATGTATCCAATTGGTTCAAAAACCATAAGTTAAATCATGAATAATAGTTCCAAAACAATGGGAAAATCAACCAAGTAGTAATCATATAAAACCCTCAAACCATCCTTCAAAACCCAAAAATTTAAATTCAAATAAACCATGATTAAACATATGATTTTATATAAAACCAAGCCAGGTAATAGATACATGCCTAAAAATATTAAGAATTTTGAGAAAAATCCATAATATGAACCGTAGGTGCTCAATCTTTTGAAACCCTTGCTTTTTTTTGGGGAAACTTTTAGAGGGAAAAAGTTTTTATTTATTTATTTATAGGTGATTATGAGACCCCATAAGTATTTTTAAGTCATGTTTAATGAGTTAAGGGTTGTAAGAAACTGAAAAGCCCTTAGTCAAAACATGTAGAAAAATTATTGCTAGTCGTTAGGGGTCATGTGATGACTCGTAATGACTGGCTATGAGTCTTTCATTGACTCGTAGTTTGTGTAGAGATACAAATAGCCCATATTTTTATGGTCATGAGTCTCTCTCCATGACTCATAACCCCACCTTATGACTCATAGTGTCTTAGTCATAATCAAGACAGAATCTTAAGGAAACCTCACTGATCAGACAATGAAAGGAGCCCTATGACTCAAAAAGAGTGGTTATAACTCGTTAACTGGGTCATTACTGGGAAATGATGGTAAAATCAAGAAATTCTAAGAGGACAAAAACCAGGAGTATTGCAATCATTGATGCTAAGTATGCTTTAGTATAAGGTTTACTTTTTGAGTTAATCGCTAAGATTATAGTTTCCCATATTATAGTACTTCTTTTATTCTATTTATATACTGTTGATAAGGTCATGTTTATGATACCAGCTGGACTCCAAGTTAGTATTATACCGATAAAAAGGGTGTAATTCAACCCTATGGATGCTTAGGTGCTTACTGTTGTATTATTTGAATATTGGTGATGGGATGTATTTTTAGGTGAATTCATTCTAATTTAGTTGTATGATTTAATCCAAAACCATGATCTTACTACTGCTTTATAAAAGTGAAATTGATTCTCACTTTTTACTTTTAAAATGGATTCATTTATAATGGGGATCATACTACCTTGTTTATTAATTTATGACCTTTTGGAATCAAAGATGATATTTTGAAAATTTTACCCAGATTGATTTTGATCAATTATTTATCCACCCTCTTACGACTACTATTTACTTTAATTGAGAGAGATTTTGACTTTCTATATTTTTATGTTGATTTAGTCCCGGAGTTGATCTTATGTAAAGGATTTACAAACTTACATTGTTTTAGCCTTGGTTCGAGTCCATGCACTTATTATATATACATCTCTCTAGTACTAGATAGAGTAGATTGATGATGATGATTATGGAAAATCTTGGATAGGGACTAGGTACTCTATACAAATTTTCTCAAATCCCCTAGCTGCCCCTTTCTTCGTGAGCCATTGCACCTAAGAAGAGAGGTTACCAAAGTTCCTGCCTTTGAATGTTATTAGGATGGAGGTAGCGTATATAATTGGTACATTATGGAACTTAGATCAGATAAGTTACTATGGATTTTCTTTATATGATAGGATAGTTTATCCTTATTGTCGCACTAGTATTATCATGTTTAGTTCCTCGTTGTTTCCTAGTATTTTATATACCTACTTTGCATATTTTTTATGTTTGCATTATCTTTGCGGTTCAGTTTATCAATACATACTAAGTACTATGAGTTTGATACTCATAGTACACTTTTGTAGCCTGTAGATTATAGTACGAGTTCCCACTATTGTTGTGTGCATCATGTGGAAAAGCTAAGGATTGGAGGTTTGGAGTGAGCTCCTAGTGTTTGGAGTATTACTACTCTCCCTATAATGTTTGAGAATGATCTCTACATTTTTTTCAGAGATGGCATGTACGTGTATGATTATTTAGTATTTCACTTCGTACTCTTAAAGTAGAAGAAGTGCTTGTACTAATTTAACCAAGTTTTGAGATGCTCGAAATACATTGGTCTTATTATCATATTTATTCCTTTATTTCCTTGTATTTTATTTGATAATTCATTACTAGCTATTAGAAAAATGGGGGGAGGGGGCTTAACTACTGCACATTATAGTAGGTGTCATTATGACCCTAATAAATTCGGTCGTGGTAAATCCTTATTGAAAAGGGCCTAATATACCTTACCAGTGTATAAAATCTGAGCTAATTTAATTTGATAAATTAAACCACACCAGCATGTAGTTTTAGGACATTGGATGCATTGAACCCTAGTCCATCTCGGTGTTGAGTAGTGCTCCTAACTAAGAATAATCGATAACTTGATATGATGATATATCTGGATGTCAACTTAAGATGACATAACTGGATGTCAACCTTTCCATAATAATAAATGCCGTACCTAACTGCCATATTACTAATGAAGCTTACTTTTACAAGAAAACAGATCTAGAATCGTTGATGGCATTTTGGATACCATAATAATTGGGAAACTTACATTTGGAAAAAATATTCAAGTGCGTTAATGGAATATCCGGATATTATGCATGTCATGTAAATTACGGCTATGAGCTGAAGCTCTTGACTATAATATGAGTTCACTTATGTAAATCATGGGTTTTTTTAATACTAAGTCCTATAAACTTATGAGAGGCCTGAGATGGTTGGTTCAAAATATATAACAGAAGCATGTAAGGGTTATATTAAAGAATGACTCTATAAGGTATAAATATCCCACTTAACCCAATTTTCACCATTCTTCGCCCATTCTCAAGAGAGTAAAACGCTAAATAGTGTCGAAACTTGGAAGAAATATTTGTGAGTGATATTACATCTTGGGTAAATTTAATACATGTGATTCTTTATCGAATATGTGGTAATCTTCCATTATTTTTATGATTTAATACTCGATTATTTTCTAAAATCCCTAGAATCTTTGTGAATTGAATGTAACACCATTATAGCTTAGAACACACCATATTTTTTGGGTAAATGTTTCTTGAGCTTAGAGGGATGTTATCTTGGTTTCAAAATTATGATTCCATAAATGGGCCTCATATAGAATTTTTATATAATTTTGGACCAAAGTACAATGGTGTAATATTGGTATCATTATCCTTTTTTTGATAAGTAGATTGTAACATTGATAGTATGGAACCTAGTGTAAGCTTCTCAGATAGGGAAAGCAATGATTTAACAGATTTATCAAGATTTTCTTTGGCATTCATGTACACTAGATTTACCTACTCTATAGATTGAGCTATCTCTTAGTATGATTATGATATTATGCTAGATATGGGGTAGGATTTAGGTGTTGAAAGTATAAGTGAGAATACTTGGATTAATTGAACTATTTATGCTATCTTTAAACCCTAAATTAGGTGTAATTAGCTTTGTTACTCATGTCTTAGTTGAATTTGACTTTGTGTCCTATACTTAGAAAGGAAATGTGTTAGTTAGTAAAGCTAGGTGAAATTGCCTTATTCATGTTCAAGGTGAAATTTGCCTTAGCTGCTTAATTAAAAGGAAATTGCCTTAGTTGCTATTATTTTAGTTGGGATTGACGTAGTTGTTTGTGTTTGAAGAGAATTACAACATTAGGGATATTTATGGCTTATTCAACTTCATGAAATAAACATAGATACCTTAGCTCAGTCCAGGGTAGAAGTTGCCTAAACTGGATTTTATGGATTAAAGTGAGGCCCTTTGGCCCACCTTAGGCAAATATTTGTGAAAACTTTATAGATTTATTTGAACATGTTATACCCTTATTATAGATTAGTTTGGGATTTAAGGAGATTGAATATATTTATTGAGTATGTTATTCGAGACTAAAAGATTAATGTAAAATTATGGGTATTTCTAATGATATTGGTTATATACATGATTGATGATTAGTGAATTATATATATGACTAATGTTACAGCTTATATATCAATAATTATTGATATATCTCTTAGATATGATTAATAATATTGCCTATCGACATGCTTAATTATATAGATATTGATGTGATTAATGATATGGCTTATAGACATAATTGATAGCTTATAGGTCCGATATGTCTTATTGATATGATCAATGTATTATAGTTACGATTAGTGAGATAACTTATGATTATGACTATTAACATGACCTATGGGCACGGTTATTGGTACAACTTAATAGATGCACTATTGTTATGGTTTATAGGTTAGGCTATTAATATGGCTTATGGTTGTGATTCTTGGTCCGGTGTATAGATGTGATAAAAAGGGATGATCTTTAGTTATAGTTCCTTTGTATAGACTATTTGGTTAGTTTATTGGTACTTCATGTCGATATGGTTCATTATTATATTTTATAAATATGATTTTTGGTTTGAGTCCGACAGATAATAATGATGTCGATAGTATTAGTTCTTGTTCAAGTCTGGCAAATAATGATAAAGATAAAAATGCTATTGAGTTTTGGTTCATGTTCGTCATTGGGAATTATGTATGAGATGATACATTTCAAATCGATTCTAGGTCATGCCATGATAAAATAGAAATTTATGGCTATTTAGTTGCTTAGTTTCCTTAATTGATGCCTGTAGGATTATGGTTGCCTTGATGTGCTATGCTTTTATGGCACTTTAAATTCTTTAAACTAGAAAACACGTAAGTAATAAAGCTTGTTTTGATAGATATTATGTGTTAGTGTGTCTATTTCATAGGGAACTAGGTATTGGAGCTAAAAATAAAGAAAAAAAGTTATGATTGCAGAAGGGCCCTACTTACTTTTCCACATACATAGCGTAGCTCCCATTTCTGGATTGTATGTGGACTATTATAGGTCTTATAAATGAATATTCTAGGAATCAAGAAGTTAGAGTGATGATCGTACTAGTTACGAAGGGTCACCTACGACCCATAGGTACCACCTACAGTGTCATGAATACTATTGTATGTTTTAGAGAATTAAGGATTAGAGAATCTAATTTTTAAAGAGTTTCCTAGGACTTACGATGAGGCAACCTATGGGACGTAAGTATCACCTAGGCCCTATAGGTACCAGTACAAAAAAGATTCTGCAAAATTGAAGTTTTCTATCACCTGCGATGGATACCTATATGGCGTAGGTTACACTTAAGGCACATAAGTGGTATCTTAAGGGGACACTAACTTAGTATGCCTTGTATATTTCAGTTTAGATCTCTAGGTTTTTTATGTACTGTACAAATTCTCTTTTGATAGTTTTAGTCAGTTTATGCACTCATATTATTTGGAAACATTTACAAATTTTAATATTGAAATTTGACCTTGGATTTTTTATGTTGATGGTATTTGGTTGATTAATTGATTTGAGACGTGGAGTTTTATACTTACATTGTAGTGGGATTATTTCTATACCTTTTTAATTGAATTTCATGGCATTTCTTGCAACTATGAGTGGCTAAATCCCTCAGCCAGGATTGTAGGTACCTTGGCAGAATATCGAGTAGGTAAAGTGTAAGGTTCTTCTATATGATTATTTATTCTTGCATTGTAATATTCTTTGGTTTAATTTTTCTCTTAGTGGTGTCAAATACTAAGACCTTGCCTGTATTCGAGATCATCTTCATTAGAGAGATATTGTGATTAGGAAAAGAAGATTGTAATAGTGACTAAAGTCTATTAACCCTCACCTAATATATTGATACCCATAAGATGATAGTTAAACTAGGATCAAAGACAAGTGTTTAAAAGGTGAGATTTTGAGACTCACAAGGTAAAAAGTGAGATTCACCAAGGTGTTAACAAGACTATTGGTGATACCTATTTTGTCAAGTTATGCATGTGTGGTAGTGAGATAGTTGGATTGAGCATAGTAAACCTATGGAGTTAAGAATTCAGGGGAACACAGTCCTAGTATTTATCTCAGATTTAATACAACCGAAAGCAATTGACTTGTTACTTTTTACTGTTTACTACAAACTCCTCCCATTTAATTTGTTGATACTTTCTACTACTTTATCAAGTTTGAGAGACAGATTTGACATATTCCTTATGGGATCAACCCCAGCCTATTTGGGTTACTACAATTTGACATTAAGAACATTATATTTTTTGGTAGGTTATATTTTAGGTGACATTAAATATTTTTGCACTGTTGTCGGGGAATATGTTGAAGATTTCTTGATTAGAGTTGAGGGTTTTGTCTTTTTATTTTTTATTGTTCTTGAAGCATACAACGGTGTATGCCTAGTATTATGAGTAAAGGGAATCCATTGATCCCATTTGATCTAAACCTAGAAAGAATCCTATAACACAATGATAGAATGTCGCAACACGATCATGAACCTCATCATGAGCTGCCTCAAGATGATACATAAGACTTGCTTTGCCCACCTCCTCAGGAGACAACCTTATAAATTACTGTGTGGTTATTATGGAAGAAATAAGAGGAGGGATAATGAGGATGCCTAATGTTCTATGAGGAAGAAAGATTGAGAGAGAGGCAAGAAGTTGGTCATCGATAAGAACTCTATAGAGGTGGAAGATATTAAGCTCCATCACTCCTAACTTTTAAGTATTTTCTAGGTTATAAAGTTCTAGATGAAGACATAGGGTATGCAGAGTCTATCGAGACAGGAGACATCATTTTTATTATTTTTCTCCAGGGGGTAAAGTTTAACATTTCTAGTTCTATGATCTAGTTGTTGAAACTAAGAGGTGTGTTTGTTGGTGTGTCGATTAATGGCGCGAACATGAAACTTATTAATTTTGATGAATTTTTTCTTCAATTAATATACTTGGGGTGTATAAGAAAGTATTAAGACTCAATTTGTTCCGATTTGCTCAAATTTGTCGCTACAGTATGGTTAGATAAACTCCTCATGGGTCCATTACTACTTTGAATGAGTTGTAGAAGCAGTTTTTAAACTATTTGTTTTCTTCGGCCAGAATTCTACAAGTGAAGGATAAGATATATAAATTTATAAATGCATTCTTAACCAATTTATGAGGCATAGTTTTAGTTTAAAAATATGTTAATAATGGTACCTAATCATATAATTTGGGGGAGACATCTTTTGTAGATTTTCTATCATGCACTAAATACTAGTTCCAAAGCTATGGTAGATACTATTACTGGTAGATCATTTATGAACCGGCATTAGAAATCTTAGATCTAATATCTCGTAGAAACCAATGGTGGTATACTGGGATACCTCGAGTTTTCCCGTTAAATATTTCTCTCCCAAATGTGTTGAGTCATTAAAACCTTTTTATATTTCCAAGATTCCATTAAGATCGTGGATGAAAATGTGTTGTATTCTATTCTTTATCATGATTAATAATTTTTTTGTGTAAAATTTCTTGATATGTGACCCGTCATCACGTAGAGCATCGAATAATCTTTCCAACGATATGTGGATCATCCAAAATGGACATTCGAGCAATGATTTATGATTATTCCAATCTTACTATTAATAGTGGTGAACAGTAAATGTGCAGGAAAAAATACTGAGGAAGGTGAATTTTAGGGTCAGCTTCAAATGATCGTAACTCCTTGTACATAATGGTTTGGGTGAGCTACTATATATCAATAGAAATCTCTGAGATTCCTCTTTCTAATGAAATTGGTTTCATCCAATTTGTCCATCGGAGAAACAAGTTATGGTCAATCTACTTCAGCCTATCAAAATAGTCCATCAAAGGACAGATTTGACATTATTTGTTTTTTAAGGGTATTTTGGGCATTCCCACTCCAATCCATCCGGGTAAACCATGGATTTAAGTCCATTAAGAGCATTCAATAGCTCATTTTGATAGATGGAAATGGTTGTTGAGAATGTTGTTAATCGTAGTCAGATTGAGTTGTTAAGTTTGTATAGTGAGTGATGAGAAAAATGAATTTAATGATTGAATTGCTATGACGTTAGTGATAGGGATGAGATTTAGTAGGTTTGAACCGTATGTATGGGAGCTTAAGTCTATTTGCTTGTGATCAAGTGTGATATTGTGTGTTGATGTAGTAGTATGCTCAAGGTGTTATGGTGATTTTTTTAAGTTATTAAATGTTAAGCACTTAGTGTTATCCTTGATCGGGTAAGTATGAATGATGATATGTGGTATACGAGGTAATTGTTAATTAACTTGGGCATTAAAGGTTGACGAGGGTGTTAGCTTGAGATGTGATGTTAGTAAAGCACGAAGAAGTTAGTATGTTTTAGCGAAGGTTTGATGTATCCATGGTAAGTGCTAGAATTTAATCTGCGGAGTGCATTAATTATTGTATGATAACTTTTGAAGTTGTCTAAGTTGTTGGGTATTTGAGAGTTATGTTAAGATTGGGTTTTGCACTTACGGGTGTAGTTAGGTGGGTTAAGTTATGGATCTTGTGTATGGGTATATCCGGGGGCCCTGGAGTAAAGAGAATGACATGGAATAGAGTTTGTATGGTGATTCATTGACTCGGAGTGTTGGCTTAAGTGTAAAGGGGTGATAGTATAAAAAAAATTAACTAAGTTAAGATTGTGGGATTCAGGTAGGTGTATCGGTGGGTTCCAAGTTGTTGGTGAGAAGGAGTGGCGTTGATCCTATTTTAGACCAGCCTTTTCAATGACTTCGATATTTTCTTTCCTTCCCCCGATCATAATACATGTTCATGCATATCATACGAAATCATGTATTCTCCTAACTATCAAAATATGGAGTCCTAATTTTTCTAACAGGCAAAATCGACATTCCATAAGCTATAAGCTCCAAACTCAAGTTGCAAGGTTCATAATGCATGTTCTTAAGTTTTATTGTATGTTCAAGTTCAGTCCACCGGCAACACCCTTAGCGACCAATAGGATTCAATTGCTGTCTTGGGTGTCCTCAATCTTTAATCTTCATTCAGATTGAATTCATGCATTTGATGTCCTAGTTCTCTAGCCTCAATAACTGCACCAAGTCATAACAATATCCCTTCATATTCTACCCTTTTATGACTTTCTATTTATCGAGGGAGTGTGGATGAACAGTGGTGACGATAGGAGGGAGTGAGTGGGTTTTTATTGATAAAGATTGTGGCATGTTCATTTTAGCTAAGGTGGGAAGTATGGAGTATGATTGAGGCTAGGTTTTTGATGGATATCATGGTTATTTGAAGCATTTCGTGTTGTGTTTGTGAAAGTGGTTGTGTGATGGTTTATCTAGGTTTGTAGGTGGAAAATTGTTGAAGTGAAGTCTTGTGCATGGCTTAGTTAATTGGAAAAGTTAGTGAGTGTTTTCTTAAGAATAGTGCCCGAAAGTTGTCTTAATAAAGGATTGTAGATTTTGAAAAAGGTGTTTTATGGGTGTTGATTAGGAGTGTATACGTCATTATAAAGATAGGCTTGAACATCATGTGTGTATATAGGGATGGAGATTAAAGTTTATATTATCGATAAGTTTTGGTGTCTGTTGATTTAGAAGTCTAAGCTAAAAGCTCTTCTTAATTGATCTTACATACTGCTCATGAATTGTGAATATATGTCGTATCTGAGGATATTAGTTGCAAACCTTGGTCTTTCTATAAGTTGAATTGCGTATATGCCTATGAATAGTTCCCTAATCTTTAAGACTTGTTGATAAGAATATGATGGTTGAAAATGGTGAGTATTAAGTGGATTAGAGTTGATTGAATGTTAATAAGAATTATCTCCGAGATGAGTAATTGTAACAACGTGGATGTGTGTAAATTTGTAGTTCGGAATGGTGCTATGTTAGGGTGTTAGGTGGAGGAATTGGTGACTCCAATCTAAGCTTGAAAATGAGGGGAGAGAGTTTGGCTTAGTTAGATTTGAATAGCCAAGATTGAAAATGCCTTGTGTGAATTATGAATTGAATCAAGTAAGTATGGTATTTGGGAAAAATAGTATTGCAGAGAAAGGGTATCCGAAGCGTATTGATAAGCTTGAAAGTAAGGAGTTGTACTGCATGGGGTCTAGTACTTTTATTTTGATATAAGACTGATTGACCTACGCTCAGTACTTAAAATTGGGGTCGAGTTATAAATCATTATTAAAATATATATATATATATATATATATATATATATATATATATTGTTCAGACCATATCCCAAACCCAATTGCTTCCTAGTAGCATTGAAAGTTCCTTGGAAAGATTTTGAATCATGTCCTAATTGAATAAGAGCGTGTCTTGATTCGGTCTGTGCACCTAGAAATTCAACTTGACAGTTATTCCAACAGATTCATATATTTCTTTCATCTTCCGATGTGGTCCAATCTCACTACTTAAAGTTTTGTGAGCAAAACAATTTCAAGAATGATTTACTTGCGTCGAAGCAAGTTACCAAATTCTATTTAGCCTTTGCTTTGTTTCCGACCCAAGAATTAAACCATGGGTCGATCATAAAGTTTTTCGTGTATCAATTAGTATTATTCGGGGAGAATTGATCCCAAGGGGGAGATATTGTGATATCACAAGTTTTTATATCCTAGATCTTTCATCTCTTTCTTTGTGAATGCGGATTTAAATAGAAGTCAAGAATTTTTCCTTCATTCAACTCTTTTAGTAATAGACTCAAGTATGTCGTTGTGATTATCATGAGCTTATGCGTCGGAAAATACTCCAAAGTTTAGAAAAATATAAACTTGTTCATCAAGCTGTTTTAGTTGCGTATCTTCAATTTTCATTGTCTTCCTAACCTAACGAGAGACATTCGGAGATGAATGTTTTCACGGGGGAGATGATGTGGAACCCCGAGTTTTCCCGTTAAATATTTTGCGCCCAAATGTGTCAAGTCATTAAAGCCTTTTTATCTTTCCAAGAGTCTGTTAAGATCTCGGATGAAAATGCGTTGAATTTTATTCTTTATCATGGTTAATATTTTTTCTATGTGAAATTTCGGGATATGCGACCTGTCATCGCGTCGAGCATCGAATAATCTTTCCAATGATATGTGGATCATCCAAAACAGACACTCGACCGATGAGTTATGATCAGTCCGATCTAACCGTGAATACTGGTGAACAGTAAATGTGCAGGAAAAAAATACTGAGGCCAGGGGAATTTTAGGGTCCACTTCAAACGATCATAACTCCTTGTACATAATGATCTAGGTGAGCTACTTTATATCAACAGAAATCTCTGAGAGTCCTATTTCCAATGAAATTGGTTTCATCCAATTTTTCTATCGGAGAAAAACGTTATGGGTCCACCAAAGGGCAGATTTGATATTATTTGATTTTTAAGGATATCTTTTTCTTTTCCACTCCAATCCATCCGAGTAAACCATGGATTTAAGTCCATTAAGAGCATTAAATAGCTCATTTTTCAACAAAATTTCCTAAGGCTCAAACCCCAACCCTACTACTCCAATTTTCATCCTTCTATGTCTCTTGATTGAACCAAAGAAATTTTAAATTGATTTGGGATTCGAGTTGATCATGTTAAGGGATTCGAGAAGCACCCTTTATTTTTGTGAATAAAGTTCCGGAGTCGGAAGTTCATATTCATCTTCCATCTTTAGGTATGTGGGGCTTTGAACAAGAATAATTCTTCCGTTCTTGTGCCCATATCTAATTTTTATCATGGATTATTATGAGTTTGGAAAATGAATTTATTTCCAAGATATCCTACCATGAGATTTTGATAATGTATATATGTAAATTGTTCAAGCTTGCCATTTATGATTATTGGATGGATTCATATGGTTTTGCATGTTGAATTATGTCTAAATAATTCGATTATGAACTTAAAGATTTGAATTGTAAGTTTTGAATCACATGAGTATTTGACTATTTTCGTTCTATGAATTGAGATTTAATATTGGGATTCTTGGTTTTTCTATTAAGAATTGATATATTTTCAACATGTATCCCTATTTTAAGTGCAAGAATGAATTATTGGTATTTCTAAGTGTTTTCGAGCAATTTTTCAAATTTTAAGCTTCCTTATGACAATTTGAGTTATTGGGTATATTGATATCAAAGTTGTAATGAGTCTTGATATTTTTTAGATGGTTTTGATGAGTTAAATTGTTGAAAATATTACGTATTGAGTCTTCATATCCATGTCCAAATGTCAAGTCGGTTATGGTTCAATGCATTGATACCTTGTTGATGTTGAGGAAGATTAAAATGATTTGAACTAAAATGTGTTGAGTTAGGAATCCACAAATTGATATGATTTGATAAATGAGAAAAAGATTTGATTTGGTCTTTATGATAGACCCTTGTGATGTTCTAGTGGATTTGCTAACACGTTCTGAGCTTATTGGGGAGTAGTACTTAGCACCGAGAGGGAAATTTGGTATTTCTCCAAACCTATGTGCCACCGTAGGGTTTTTTGATGATGATATTATTGGCCAGAGAGCCTGATTGTGATTATTGCAGTTTTAAGGTCGTACTCCCTGGCAAAGAGTATGATGCTCCCGCCAATGGGAGTTTCAAACATTGGTATTCCACGTAGCTCACGTGGGGTTGTCGGTTATAGGAAACTCCTGTATTCATAAGATAAAGTTTCTTGAATTACGCACTCCGAGATTTGAGTCAAAGAGTTGAGATGTTTATGATGTTTTCTGGTCATTTATGATGATTTATAATTACCATTGATGATTTTTGACGATATGATAATTTATGATGATTTAGGATTATTTATCATAATTTATGATTTATAATGATTTACGTAGATTACGAGATTTTATCATATGAACTATTTATTATGAAATTACAAAAAGTGTGATTTAATATAACTCAAGCCAAGTGAGTCATCATTGTCTGTATGCATATTTTCATGAAATTGATTATACTATTTATATTGTTCCATGAATCTCCACATACTCTGTACATTTCAAAGTGTTGACCCACATATTTATATGGGCTACATTCTTACCAAAATATAGGTACAATCTGTAGCGCACATATCATGTTCAGCTGGCTAGCTTTCGATCGACAGGTGATTAGTCCTTTTGATTCAGGGACTTGAGTTGTTCAGATTTGAAGTGTATTGTATTTTTTGTATTCAGTCATATTGAGTAGGGGTAGTTGGGAGTCATGACCCGACTGTCTTCGGTCAATTCTAGTAGAGGCTTCATAGACAATCACTAGTAGTCAGTGTATTCAGTTTCAGATTTGTACATATCTAAACAGAATTGTGACCGTGAATTTTGTTTCATGTTGGTCAGACTAAGTTATGGGTAGTTTCCGCATTATTCCTTCTATTTTATGTATTTTGATTTCGTTGCTTTAGGTTATGCCAAATAAAAGGTTAGCTTGGGGTCACTTGTGACCTTAAGCACCGTGTGACGTCTCGAGATCCGATTTCAAGGCGTTACATATACTCAAAAGGAAATGAGAGGTTCCAAAACTTATGCCATTGGTACTTTCAATAAGCATAGAGTTGGCGATGATTCAGTGGATCAGGGGGTTGCACAACTGAGGATGGATATTCGTTACAAGTGAAATAGTTTGAAACTATGAATTTTCAGAAGGTGAATGTTATGGGTGCATAGGTAAGGATTTTAGGTTATATGATTCTAATATCGATAAAGAGCCAAAGTATTTAGATAGAGAGTTTTTGGGTTTCTAAGCCAAGAGCAAATTATCTACCTAAGATAATTGGTACTCGAGGCCAGGAAATCACATTCAAAACTACTATAGGGATATATATAGGGATTAGAGTAGAGAGAGACAATGATTGGATATATAAGGATGATTACAAAGAGAAGGATGAAGCATGTGTTCCACCAGGGCATCATGATCTATGTGAAGGATGGAAGTGTTGCACAATAAGCTGGTTTAATGTTCCAGAAGTAAAGAAAGTTTCCTTAAGGAGAATAAGACAGAAATTTCAGGTTTGACCTAGAAAGTAGAATCATATGTTGCTACAATCAAGCAAATCGAGTAGACGAATGGTCAGATATAAGCAACCTTAAATCAACGTCAACCAACTACTTTTCCAAGTAAATATTGTGCAGAATTTAAAGAATGATTATCACTATTTTCCATAATAACTCAGAGTTTTAAGGCCACCACTGATCCTTTGATGCCAGTATTTCATGAAGATATAAATGATATGGATGATGTCGATGAAGAACCTGAAGAAGAATTTTAAAATTTAGTGACTAGTGGTGAGTAATTAGAAAAATTGATGGGTATTGATATAAGAGTTAAGAAGGAAAAAGGTAAGGAGAAGGCGGATAACACAATATTAAAGACTATTCCATGACCTCCCCCATATATCCCTCAAAGGTCAAGAAAAAACAAAAGTAAGGGAAGTATTTTAAATTCTTATCGATGTTAAAAGATATATCTATTAATATTACTCTGGTAGAAGCATTGGACCAGATTCTTTGCTATGATATGTTATGAATGATTTTTGTTACTAGAAAGCGGACGGTGAGTATTGAACGCACTGATAATGTTAATATTGCAGTTTCCTTAGTTCTCAATTGTTGGTTGAGAAAAAGGACCTCGAACAGTTTACTATTCCATATACCATTAGGCCCTTTAACTTATCTTGAGATCTATGTGATTTGGGAGCTAGTATCAATTTGATATTGTTGTTAACATACAAGATTTTGAAAATCTTGGTCATTCCATCAGTTTATTTCCATATTTTAGAATTGATGATTTCATTAATAATATAATTATCGTTGTCACATCTATGGTCGGGGGCATATCTTGACCTAGTTTGATATTTAGATTGGTTTAGAGTATTTTGTGGACATGTGTGGGTTGCATAATGTTGTTGACTATTAAAGTCTATTCTTCAGTTATATTAACTATTTTATCTTTGTTCTCTAGTTGTATTTATTTTTGTTATTATTTGGTTTTTACTTAGTTGAATAAGCTATGGGGCAGTCTTTCTGTCCTTGGTGGACATGAGATATCCGTCATGACTAGGACTAGGGTCGGGTCATGACAATCTTAGTATCAGAGTATATGTTTAGGGTTTATTAGTGTCCACAAAACTATTTCAAGTAAAGTTTTTTTATGGGTCCGTAGCATGCCACACTTATAAAGGGAAGGCTATGAAGAATTTAGGAATGTTTTCCTTTCCCGTGTTCTATTTTGGGCTATAGAGTCTACTATCATGAATTCTCTCTAACTCCCAATTTATTTGCATTTCAGAACATGCCTCCTCGAGGATCTAATACTCATAGAAACTCTGCCAGAATCTCTGCCCCACCTGAGAGCAATGTGGAAGGGTCTCTCGGGCCTATCGAGTGCAGTCCCAATCTAGCATCACCTCTCCTGATTACATTGCTACGCCTGGGGTCCCACGAATCTACACTATTCCATCTCTAGTCGGTAAAACTGATGCTCAGTCACCTCAAGGAGCTATCTCTAGCACAGAGTTCCTCTAGTCTATTAAATTTCTTACTCAATTGTTGATATCTCTGTATTTTTAGCCTATCCCTATTGGTTCTACTAGGAGTTCTACTAAAATTACTCGAGTTTGGAAGTTTATGAGGTTTAATCCATCAACCTTTAAAGGCTTGACGGTTGAGGAGGATCCTTAAGGGTTTATTGATAAGATAGAGATAATTTTCTATGTGATGTATGCTACTGATATAGAGGGTATAGAGTTTTATACCTATCAATTAAAAGATGTTGCAAATTAGTTTTATGAGAAGTGAGAGTAGTTGAGGAGTGATGATGCTGAGAAGGCTATGTGGGAGGAGTTTTCTGGTGCCTTACTTGACTGTTTCTTTTCTCAGGAGTTGAGGAAAGATAAGGCTGAAGAGTTTGTAAACCTGAGGCAAGGTAAGATGAGTTTGAAGGAATATTCCTTGAAGTTCCATCAGTTATCTCACTATGATCCGGAGTTGGGGTAATGTATAAGTGTTAGAATAAGGAATTTTTCTTTTGGTTTTTCTCATGACTTGGTATTGGAGTGTAAGGCTATGATTTTGAACAATGATATGGATATATAAGCTTGTGGTTTATATAAAACAAGTGGAGGATGAGAAAAAGAAGCAGGCAGAGATGGGAGAAAGGAAAACAAGAAGTTTAGATATTCAAAGAAGGGTAGAGCCCACCAAGCTAGTTGGAGTGAGAATAGACAGTGGAGCAAAAACAAAACTTTGAAAATTCTGATTCATATTATTCTGTTAGTTCTCCTTATCCTTATCCATTTGGTGATCACCATTTTTAGACTAGTGATGACATCCAAGCAACACCTCCAATTAGATGATGGTACTATTGCTGTCAAGATATAGTAATCAAACTAAGGTTAGGATCGAATCCTAATGAAACATGTGGCTTTATAGATCTCAGTAGTTATAGTTAATGTATAGAACAAAAAAAGTAAATGAGAGGGGTTTTTTTTGTAGTAATCGCGAGCAAAGAATATTATTAACTTAGTTGAAATAATTCGTAGGTGAACACTAGGATGTTTTCCCCTAGCTTCTCAACTCCATAGGATTATCATGCATTGTTGAACCAACCCAATACCATGCATGCATAATTGATAAGTTATCTACTTTCTACAGTCTTTTGGACGAGCAAAAGGATTTCACCCTATACCAATTGAGTCTCAGGGCATTGCCTTACTAAACCTTATCTTGATCCCATTTAACTATTACTTTTTAAGTCTGTTGTTATTATATGAAATCTAACTATTTTACTAAGATAGAATTTAGAATCATGAATACAAAGTTAAACTCCAAATACTATTGTCTTTATGTTTTCCTAGTAACTACTCCTCTTTCGGAGTAAGTACTAATTTCTAGGCAGGATCCTAATATGTACACCCATTAAGAAAACTATCATAACAAAGATAAAGTAATGCATGCCATAGGTATTGGTTCAAATCAACAATCATATTTCCATTACTTCATCAATTTGCTTGGGTTTCTACAACCCTATGGGTTTTAGTCACTCATAATTGCCATGAAATCAATAACATTCATATTAGAAAGCATAGAAAAGATTACAATGATAAGATGAATATAAACCCATAACCATAAGTCAATAAATTAATCAATACACATACAAGAAAATCCCAAGATCAAAAATGGATCTTGGAATCAAAATATGTTCTGGGTGTCAAAAGTATGTAAATCCTATTAAAAAGTACATAAGGGGTATTTATAGTACATGAGGAAACCCTTAAAATAAAACCCCGATTAAATAAAAACAAACCAAGTTAGTGGCCACATATGGTGCGTTCCTATGGTCTAGCACAGGGTGCAGGTACTAATTGTGATCTGGCACCAAGTGCAGGTACAGACCATAGGTACCCAAAGAAAAAAGTCCTGCAAGTCATCTCTTTAGATTTTGGTTTTTTTGTACCTACTTTGTCTACATGTAGACTGTATGCCTACATGTGGTCCTTACATTTACTTAGTAGGAGTTGGGAGTTAGTGTTTCAGCTATTGTTCAATTCTCAAGCATTCTTTGATCACAATCAAGTCTAAAAACATCTCAAAAATCCCTAATAGCTCCAAAAGTAGCAAAAAAAACACCTTTTTCACCTTTTTATCAACTTAGCATCCAAAACATGATTTCCTTCAAAACATACCTGAAATAGATCATATCTAATAAAAATGCCTCAGAAACTTGCATATTTTACTTGTTTTAAGAATCGACAGAATTATATTTCTATTGAACATGAACTAGTAGTGGTCCTAAGGCATAGCTGCGCAGTCTCAGGTTAGTTAAGCACAGTCCGCCCTACCCTATCCTCCATGTCGATACTGTGGTCATCCTTATTATGGTTGTTGTGATAAGGGGCAAAATTTGTGTTTTAAATATGGATAGCCTAGTAATATTCAGAGGAACTATCCTTCATATATCGTTTCTACTGAAGCTAATAAGGTTTCGATTTCCACATCTTTAACTCCAACACCAAAGGGTGATACTTCTGGTACCGATACTGGACAAAATTATCTCTATGCTATTGCAACTCTTCTTTCATGATGTGTATTACTTGCTTGATCTAGGGTATACCCTTTCCTATGTGACCCTATATATGGCTGTGCACGTTGTCTTTGGTCCCAAAAACCCTTTTGTTATGCCTGCTCTAGTGGGCGACTCTATTATGGATAGAAAGATCTATAAGGGTGGTGTGGTGTCTATTATTCATAAGGAAACCTTGGTGGATTTAGTAAATCTTGACATGGTAGATTTTGATGTGATCTTGGGGATGGATTGGCTATGTTTGTTTTATGATTCTCTGGATTGTAGGACTCGAAAGGTCACTTTTAAATTTCCTAATAAATTTGTAATTGAATGGGAGGGGAGTTCCTTAGTGCCCAAAAGGAAGGTTTATTTCTTATCTTAGAGCTCAGAAGTTGGTTTATAAGGGGTGTCCATATCATCTGGTGTGGGTTAAAGATTCTAGTTCTGAGGTTCTATTTTTACAATCTGTCCATATGATTAATGAAGTTCCTGAGGTCATTCCTAATGATCTTCCGAGGGTTCCTACCAACAAGGAGACATACTTTTGGATTAATCTTTTACTGAGTAGACTTTCTATATCTATTCCTCCTTATAGATTTCTCCGACTAAATTAAAGAAGCTAAGTGAGCAGTTAAAAGATCTTCTTAATAAGGGTTTCATCCATCCTAGTATTTCTCCATGTAGTGCTCCTATTATTTTTGGATGTAAGAAAGATGGGTCCCTTTGGATGTGTATCGACAACTGAATAAGGTTATGGTGAAGAATAAGTACCCTCTTCCTAGGATTGGTGATCTATTTGACCAACTTTTGGGTGCTATATATTTCTCTAAGATAGATCTTCATTCGGTTTATCATTAGTTTAAGATTAGGGAGGTGGATATTCCCAAGATGACTTTTTATACCTTCTATGGTCTCTACGAGTTTTTAATTATGTTATTTGAGTTGACTAATGCTCTAGCTGCTTTCATGGACCTTATGAATTGAGTTTTTAGGTAGTTTTTATACTTTTTTATTTTTTCTTTATTGATGATTTTTTTGTGTATTCTAAGAGTGAGAAGGATCATGCCAATCACCTTCAAAGTGTGTTCCAGACTCTTAAGGATTAGAAGTAGTATGCTACATTTTCTAAGTGTAAGTTTTCACTGAATGCAAGGACTTTTCTTTGGCATATTATTTATAGTGAGGGGATCATGGTAGATCTATAGAAGGTTGAGGAAATTATGTGGTGGCCTTGACTCACGACTCCAACTAATATTTGAAGTGTCTTTGTCTTGGATGGGTTTTATAGGAGGCTTGTGGACAGTTTCTGTACTATCGCTGCTCCATTGATGAAATTGACTTAAAAAAAGTTAAGTTCTTGTGATTAGATACTTTTGAGGGTGGTTTTGAGAAGTTGAAGGGTGAGTTGACTTCTACTCTATTATTGACCCTTCTCGAGGGTAATGATGGGTTTGTTGTTTATTGTGATGTGTCCCATGCGGGACTTGATTGTATTTTGAAGCAACACAGTAAGATTGTGGCCTATGCTTGTAGGAAGCTTAAGGTTCATGAAAGGAATTATTTGATTCATAATTCAGAGTTGGTGGCTCTGGTTTATGCTGTAAAGATTTGGCATCATTATTTGTATGGGGTGCATATGTACATTTATTCCGATCATAAGATCTTGCACTATGTCTTTACTCAGAAAGAGTTAAATCTTTTGCAGAGGTGGTGCTTTGAATTTTTAAAGCATTATGATAGTAATCTTCACTACGTGGATGATGATGAAAGATTATTGGTGAAGGACCTTCACTGACTGACTAATTTGGGAGTTCATCTTTTAAACTCTGAGGCTAGAGGGGTAATTATTCAAGAGATGGCAAAATAATCTCTTGGTGCTGAAGTGAAGGAGAAGCATTCTTTGGATCCTATCCTTATGCAAATTAAGGATGATGTAGGTCAATAAAAGGTTATGGCTTTTAAGATTGACAGTGATGGTATTCTAAGGTATTAAGGTAGGTTGTGTGTTCCTGATGTTGATGGGCTATAGGAAAGGATTTTAACTGAGGCACATGAGTCGAGCTATATAGTTCATCTAGGTTCATAAAAAATGTATCATGATTTGAAAGAGATTTATTAGTGGAACAATATAGAGGGAGATATGGCTAAATTCGTGGATAAGTGTATGGTTTGTCAGTAAGTGAAGGTTGAGCACTTGAAGCCTGGCAGAATATATCAAGAGATTGAGTTACCTATGTAAAAGTTGGCAATGATCAATATGGATTTAATTATAGGTCTTTCACGGTCTTGTAATTAGTATGATTTAATTTGGGTCATTATGTATAGAATTACAAAGTCTGCTCACTTCTTACCTTAGAGGAATAGTTACTCTTGAGAGGATTATGCCAAAATATTTATTTAGGAGATGGGTATATTGGATAGTACTCATGTATATATTATTTCAAATCAAGGTACGCAATTCTCTTCTAACTTTTGGCATTTATTTATTTTAGAGATTTTTGGGGACAAAGTTTAACCATAACACTATTTTCTACCCTCAACCGGATGGACAAGTGGAACTAACTTTTCAGACTTCGAAAGATATGCTAATGTCTTGTGAGATTGACTTTATGGGAATTGGATAGATCACTTACCTCTAATTGATTATGCATATAATAATAGTTATCATTAGAGTATTCGAATGGCCCTATTTGAGGCTCTTTATTGTAGGAGGTGTAGGTCTCCTATTTGGTGGTTTGAGGTTGGTGGCACTAGGTTGTTTTGTGCTGACTTGGTTCACTAAGCCATGGACAAGGTAAAAGTAATTAAAGAAAGACTTAAGACTATCTAAATTGACCTAAAGTCTTATGCGGATGTAAGGTAAAGGGAGTTGGAGTTTGTTGTTAATGATTAGGTGTTCATAAAAGTCTCTCCTATGAAGGGAGTGATGAGGTTTAGGAAGAATGGGAGGATAAATCACTATTATATTGGTCTATAACATATTTTGATAAGGGTTTGGAATGTTTCTTATGATTTGGATTTTCCCTCGAGTTTAGGTTCCATTCATTTGGTTTTCCATGTGCTGATGTTGAAAAAGTATGTGGGTGATCGTTCTTTGATTATCCATGAGGGGAATTTTAGTATTTTAAACTCCTTGTCTTTAGAGGAAGTCCTTGTTGATATTTTGTATAGGAAAGTACATAGATTGAGGACTAATTATGTAGCTTCGGTGAAAGTCATTTGGAGGAATCAAAAAACAGATGAAGCTACTTGGGATGCCAAAGAGGACATAAGTCCAAATATCCATTCCTATTCCCTGCTTTGGATAGAAGAATTTGAGGTATTGGTTCCCTTTTATTTTGTTGCTTTTATAAGTTATGCATGGTTTCATAGTTGAATTATAGCTTGCATTCATGCAAATGGGTGCTTTAACTTCTCATTTGGGGATGAATATTCCTGGGGGGGGGGATGTAATACCCTAGGTTTTTGGGCTCTAAAAATTTCATGTATTTTGAGCTGACTATCAAGGAAATGACAAACCCTATGAGTCTTAGTCACTCTATGCGAGTCGTGTAGTGCATGTTATTGTCCAAATAGTAAGGATTACCTATGTTTCTGTCTTGAGTACGACTAGGACCCCACAAGTCATATGGTTTGGTCATGAGTCATAGGGTGTGACTTGTGAACAAACAAGCGAGATGGATTTGAGTCACCACCAAGACTACGAGATGTGGTGATGACTCATGTCCAATGACCACGAGTCTTTACGAGACCCGTAATAATTAGGAGATAAAATTCTTGCACTATTTCATTAAGGGCATGATGGTCTTTCTCTCTTACCCCACTACTATTCCAAGAAAAAAATATTCCCTTACTCTTATTTCCACCCATTTAACATACCATAAACACTCTCTTCTCTAACAAATTGCCCAATCAAGGGCAACACTAGGGTTTTTAGGGAATGAACATATAAGGCTCAAATTGTGGTTTCTCTTCAAAATTCCTTGGTCTTTCAAGAATGTATCTCTTCACTAACATAGTTTTATATAAAAGCATGTGTTTAATCATGGTTTATATGAATTTAAGTGCTGGGTTTTGAATGATGGGTTGAGGGTTTTAAATGTGTATTACTTATTTGGTTTCCTATAGTCTTGGAACTAAGTTTGTGCATAGTTATGGTAAATGGGAAGGGGGTCGTGGAATTTTCTCAAAATTGTTGAAATTGGTATTAAACTCAACCCACTATGTAAATTGGTGTTGGAACATGGAAATATGCATAATTTAACCTAGTTTTGAACTATTGCATTGCCTAAAAGGTTAATGAAACATAAATGGTTTTGAAAAGACCTTGGTGGCCATGGATTGATTTTAAATGGTTCTATAAGGCCTTGGTAGCCATGGTATGGTTTTTAAATTGGAACTTATGGTTCATGGATTCCCCCAAGTAGATTGATAATTGGAATGGGATAATTTTATAAGCTGCAAATATATTGGTTTGACCATTCCATTTGGTGATGGCTTAATGTAAGGTTTATTAGTTAAATGAAATAGTTTATGTGTAAATATTTTAATTGGTATTAAAAGGGGGTTGTGTATCTTATGTGGAAGGTAGATGTCCCTAGGGGACCGATACTGGAGACCATATTTGCTGGCATGCGGGTCTTTATAATCGTGTTTATAGTTTAGCCTTTATACATACTTTGGATTGGCTGGGGTCGTGGCATTAATTTTCCCTTTGTTGATTTCCCCGGTTTGTGCGGCTAACGCACACTGGAGGTTTTCTGTTTTGGAGATCTAGAGCTAGATAACCCATGGGTACCTTTATGAAGGTTAGATACTACACACTCTAGGTTAATAGCTTTAAATCTTATGCTAAACCTTGTTCCCTATCCCAACATTTTATATATGTATATATTCATATATGTGAACATGTAAATTGAGCATGGATTTGATTTTGAAATGGCATTATTTTCTCCATTACCTAAGTTATATACTAGCGCTCACTTAGCTAACCGTCCTCAGATGCTACATCCTTTCAAGATTTAAGGTCCTAGGGGTTTATTTTATTAGTGTGTATTGTTAGGTTGTGCAGACATGTAATACCCCGTACTTCTACCTAGCTTGAAATCATCCTAAGAATGTTAGAAACTTACTTTGAAATATGAATCCATTTTTGAACACCTGAAATTTTTAAGATTTTTACTTTTTATCATGTGGGAAAATTAATTGGCTTTCCAACAATAACAATTTCGTCCAAATCCGGTATCAAAGTAAAAAGTTATGGACGTTTTACTTAGAGCTATCAAATCGCCGAGGTGCGACGGCCACGTTGATGGACCGTCGACCTAGCGATGGACAGTAGACTAGACCATCACATTCAAGGCATTGACTCAACCTTCTAGATAAGGTGCGACGGATAGGTTGAGGAAATGTCAAACTTGCGATGGACCGTCGCCCAAACCGTCACTATAAGATAGTGGGCTTTTTTTTTTGTTCAAGTATGATGGTCAAAATTATAAACCATTCATCCAGCGACGGACCATCGCAGGTTCCGTTCAGTGAATTTCAAGCCATTTTTAAAGGGTAGTTGGGTCTTTTTCCATCCATTTTAACCCCTAATTATATCATACTAAGGCTCATAAGTTCATTATTAATCTATAACAACAAATTAGCGTTTCTCTCAAAGATCAATCCCCATGGAAAAAAAAACCATAGGTGTTTAATTTCAAGTCAAGGATTCAGCTCTTCCTCCATCAAACATCAAGAAACTCATAATCAAGGTATTCCATGCATTGATTCATGGGTCCCTTTCACCCATGAAGCTCAAGAATCTCTTTTCAAAATCCAAGATTTGTGTATGTATGAATGTTCATGATTTAAATTTAATTGAAATTAAAGTTCATGATGTTGTGGGGTTTTGCTTCATGTTTGAAATTACATATTCAAATTATTGACTCTAGGATGTGATGATTTGTATAATAATGATAATGGGCACTTAAATTTACACGTTGATGTATGTATCCATTATTTTTAGACGTGTTGATAAATGTATAACCAGAGCATGCTTCCCATGTGTTTGATTAAATGCTTATGTGAAATAAAAGTGTCATACTAGTATGATAATATGAAATCCCCATTTATGCATAGGTTTATGCATGTTAAGTGTTTGATGAAATGTCTTAGTCAATGAGTTATGGATATATGTGTGAGGCCATTATGGTACTTTAGAACTTGTACTTCATGAATTCTCCAACTTATTGTATTATGGATTGTGATGTTGGTCATGTATTCAAAAAAAGTCGTGCTTTGTTATTTTCATGCTATCGAGTCCTAGGGATACGTTTACCTGATAATTAGCTGTGTGCCTAGAACCAGTGTCATGTTTTCAAGATTCTCTCAGTCAAAACATGTTCATAGAAATTTAGTTAGTCGTTTGACTCAGGAAAACTCAGTAAACTCAATAATCTCAAAAACCTCAGAAATTTAGTAATCTAAATAGCATTCCGTCAGTCAACAAAACTCAGTCATCTCAGTCCAGTCTATTCAGTTAATCATGTTCAGTGTCTATCCAGATGGGATTAGAAATTAGCACCGAGTAAACCCAAGGATGGGAACCCATATGTCACATGGGGGCGTGATTCTTAGAAGAAATCCTTGCATTCCAGAACTACATAGCCAGCATAGGTTGATACATCATAGCCTATTATATGAGTGTAAATAAGGTGGCTTAACATGTTATATGAGTGTTCCCATCGTTCTAACTAGAGGTACTTGTTATATAAGGGTTACTCAAGGATTGTCCATACCAGTGGTACGGTATTGAAACCCTTCCAATTAGGGTTATAGATTGGACCCAACTCATCTATAATTGCGTATTAGGGGCATGTCGGTTAGATGGATACTTCCCACAGTTTTAGTGCAAAATTTGGACTATTAGTTACAGTTATTCAGCCTAAGTAATAGAACACAGATAGTTCTACAAGATTCAGGACTGTCAGAGACAGTCAACTCAAAATAGTACAGAACTCAGCTACTTCTATCAGAACCTAGACTGTCAGATATAGTTGCTCAGTATTAGTTATTTCAGTTATACAAATTTTAGTATCTCATGTTATCAGTACTCAGACTTAGTAATCATGTCATCATGAACTTAGTTATAGTTATTATGTAGCCACACATGTATTCTCAAGTTCATGTTATGCAGTCAGTTAATATAGTTCATACATGTGAACCCTTTTGCATTTATCTTACCTCACATGCATACCAGTACATTCAAACTTACTGACACATTTGCGCTACGATGTTTTATGCCATAGGTTTAGAAGAATGAGCTCCAGAGCATCAGTAGCATTCCAGTCTTCGCAGTTAGAGTTAACAGTAATTCCTCATTCTTTAAGGACATGGCCATTACTTTATTATCTCATTAATCAATTTATTAGTTGGATTTAGTTGGAGACATGTCCCATCAACTCCTTATTCACCCCAATTTACTGAACTGGAACTCTACAAGGTGCTCATGACCCCGAAGGACCACAAACTAACCCATTACTGATATTTGTCACTGTTACATCATAACATATGGAATAATGCAGAAACATGCACTGAAAGGCCATAACGCTCCATACTGAACATAATATGGATGAGATAACATCTTTGGGGTAATACAATACCCAAAATAAAACTGTAAACACTGAAGTCTGAAACTTATTAGTCTGGATCTAGTCTGAAAGCCTCTACTGTCGAAATAATCTGAATAAGGAGTTGATGCGATATGTCCCCAACTAAATCTAACTAATAGATAATCAATGAAATAGTGGAGACCTAATCATTTCCTCGAAAGATGAGGACTCACTTCTATTCTGACTGTCGAGCTTGGAATTTACTGTTGATCTGGAACTTATGTCTCTGAACCTCTGGTGTAATATAAAAAGAAAGTACTATAGCGTAAATTAGTCAGTACAATGGAATGTACTTTCTATACATGTGAGGTAGGCTAATTCAAGGGTTAACATGCGTGAATAATGCTAACTAACTGTCTAACATGAATGCGAGAATGCATAGATAATTACATAACTGTAACTGACACTGTGATATCCTTATTACTCAATCTGAATACTAATGACATAACATACTAATAACTGATACAACTGATGGAATAAATAGTTGTATTTGAATGTAACTAATTACATGGGTGATTGTATCTGACAGTCCTGAATCTGATTGAATTATCTGAGTTCCTTACTATATCTGAGTTGACTGTATATAACAGTCTTGAATCTGATAAACTATGAGTTCTTTTACTGAGACTGGTACTGAAACTGTGGGAGGTAGTATTTAAGTGACATGCCTGTGATACGCCATTATGGCTGAGCTGGGGTCCAATCTATAACCCGAATTGGAAGGGTGTCAATACCGTTCCACTGGTAAGGATAAGCTATGGTCGACCTTTATCTAATAGTGTCCCCAAAAGTGAATTGTAGGGACCTTATCAAAAATTCTTATCCACCTTATCAATCCACATCGAACAGTGTTGATATCTCAGCCTATGCTGGCTACATAGTTTTGGAATGCAAGGATGACTTCTAAGGATCACTCCTTCATCTAATAGCGTGTTCCCCCATCCTTGGGTTCACTCGGTGCTAATTCCTGTTGTCATCTTAATAGACACAGAACATGATTTACAGAACTGAATATGAGCTGAGTTACTAAGTTTCGTTGACTTATGGAATACTATTGATATTTGACAACTGACTAAGTCATTAGATTATGCAGATTTTTCCTTAGTCATAAGACTATCTGAAATCTAAGGATTCATAGCATGACTGAGAGTATTGTGAAAACATGATATGACTCTAGGTGTACAACAAATGTTTCGGGTACAAGTACCCCCATAACTCGATGGAAGAAAACTGACACAATATTACTTACATGAATATATTGTAATCATCATAATACATTTACTGAAGATTTCATCAAACATGTGATATGCATAAGCTTGTACGTACATGAGGATTTCATGATATCATGCTAATCAGATACTTTCCTTTCATCAAAGAATCCAACCAAACGCATAGTAGGCATAGAATGTGTATAAAACATTATACAATAATTAACTGTTATGATTCAATTCCAATTTAATCATTCAAGGGTCTAGTCCTAGGGTTTCATGAATCTGTACGGTTACAAATCAACCCATATGGAATTTAACACTCATTCATGGAATACAATTCAATTACTCATTATCAACATGAACAAAAGCAGACCAATCATGAACTTCATAAGAAAAATCATAACATGAATTTAGAAAAGGGATTCTTGGGCTTAATGGATGAAAGGACACCATGAATGAACACTATGCATACCTTAGTTCGTGATTTCGTGAAGATTGATGGTCAAACCTTCTTGATTTTGAATCTCCAATAGAAACCCTAGCTTGTTCTTGAGAGAAACTTGAGAAAAAATGGTATATTTTTGGTGATGAAGAGCTAAATCTCATGTTATTGGGTTTAAATAGGGGTAGGAAATTGACCCTTTTAACTCTGAACACATCATTTAATTTCAGTAAAATTTTCCCGAACTGGGCCACTAGCGCGACACGGCGTTATCATTCCATGTCCCTGGAAATTGTAAATTGGGAAATTGAGGTATGGTGCGATGCAGAGCCATCGCGTTGCCCATTCCTTCGTGACCTGGAACATTGGCGCAATGAGGGGAAATCACGCTTAGATACTGGAAAAAGGACAACTCTGAATTTGAGTATTGGTATGACGCACCATAATCACTGAAACCTACTGGAAATTGCCAAATGCCATTTCCTCTTGTGGCGCAGCGCGCCACTGGATAATATAGGACTTGTTTTACTATGGGAACTTGAAATAGTCATAACTTGTTACCCGATTATCGGATTTAAGAGAATCATATATCGATGGCAAGCTTATTGAATTTTTCAAATGACAAAAAGAGAAAATATAGAAAGTTCCTAATGGAATAATTATGCTTCACTTTAGAACATAATAGTAGGCATTCTTGGGATGAAATTTGCTAGAAAACTTTAGGGTATTACAATATCTCACCCTTGAGAACATTCATCCTCGAATAAGACTGACTGAGAGGGGAAACAATAAGTTGAACATGAACTGAATATGAATAACTGCAATATGATATCATGACTGACAAGTTGAACATAACATACTGAACAGGCATATTTGATGCATGTGTAACTGATTCATGAATGGATGACTGAATGTTCCGAGGAACTAATTTTCTCATAATGAGAATGAATATTTGATGCATACTTATATAACTGATCTGATACATGAATGCATGACTGAATATGCAATGGTACTTGATGCCAAGTTTATACTGGGAACATAAACATGAAACTAAATACCAAGTTCGTGATGAACACTAATTATGAAAATGAGTAAACTTAAGGAGAACTGTTACCTTGAGCTTGATCTGAGTTCGCAGAGAAGAGGTAAGAATACTTGTTACACATGTATGCTCCTAATTCCCAAGTAGCTCCCTCGACGGACTGATTTTGCCAAAGAACTTTAACTAGAGGGACTTCTTTGTTCCTCAATCTACAAGTTTGATAGTCTATGATTTTGACTGGAATCTCTTTATAAGAGGGAATATTTTGAACATCAAATCTCTGAGTAAGGGCTACGACTGGTGGGTCACCTATACACTTGTTGAGTAAAGATACACGGAAGACTGGATGAACTGAGGCTAGATATAAAGGCAATTTGAGCTAATAAGCTACCCTGTCGAAATGAATGATAATCTTGAAGGGACCAACATATTGGGGACTGAGCTTTCCCTTCTTGCCGATTATATTCACTCCCTTCATGGGAGAGAACTTTAGATATACATGATCACCAACCTTAAACTATAGATCTTTTCTACGAACATCTGCAGAAGACTTCTATTGGCTATAAGTAGACCGGAGTCTTTTCTCTAATTAATTAGACTTTTTCTAAGGTGTCGAATACTAATTCAGGACCTATGACTAAGGCCTCACTAACATCGAACCAACTATTTAGAGATGTACATCTCCTACAATAGAGAGCTTTGAATGGAGCCATCTGAATACTGGAATGTTCGTAGTTGTTGTATGCAAACTCAATCAAAGGAAAGTGGTCATCCAAAATTACCTTGAAATAAATTGCACATGCCCTTAGTATATCTTCTAAAGTATAAATGGTCCTTTCTTCTTGACTATTTGTATGAGGATGAAAGCCTATACTGAGATGAACTTGGGTACCGAGACCCTTTTGGAATGCTTTCCAGAAATGAGAGGTGAATTGGGTACCTCTGTCTGAGATAATGGACAATGGAATACCGTACAATATAACCAACTACTTGATATAGAGTTTGGCATAATCCTCAACTGAAAAAGAGGTATGAACTAGATGGAAATGAGCTGATTTGGTCATTCTATCTACAATAACCCAGACTGAATCATGCTGATGACGAGTTCAAGGCAAACCCGTCATAAAGTCCATGTTCATAACTTCCCACTTCTAAGTAGGAATACTAAACTCCTGCATGGACCCACTAGGCTTCTGATGCTATAGCTTAACTTGCTAACATGTACAAGACTTATCCACAAACTCTGTAATCTCTCTCTTCATCCTACTCTAGAAATAGATTTCCTATAAGTCACAGTACATCTTTATGGCCTCTGGATGAATATAGTAGAATGAACCATGTGCTTCTACAAGAATTCGCTGCCTTAAGTCATCAACACCTGAAACACGGAGATGACCCTGAAAACACAAAATACCATCTCTCCTTTTAGTGAAAATCTCTAATTTCTGATCCTGAACTGACTCTTTCAACATGACAAGGCTGGGATCTCTATCTTACTTTTCTTTCACCTTAGAAAATAGAGATGACTCTGAACTACTCGGAACATATACACCACCCTCTGAAAAATGGACTAAGAAAATTCCTAGTCTAGAAAGTGTATGGACTTCTTGAGCTAACTACTTCTTACTATCCTCCACATGAGAAACTCTACCCATGGATAGCCTACTGAGAGTGTCGGCCACTATGTTGGCCATGCTCGGATGATAGAGGACACTCATGTCATAGTCTTTTAAGAGGTCTATGCACCTTTTCATATAAATATTAAGATATTTTTAAGAAAAGACATACTAAAGACTCTTGTGACCTATGAAGACATCTACATGAACTCTGTTGAGATAATTCCTAAAAATCTTCAATGCAAAGACTACGAATGCTAACTCAAGATCATGAGGATAATTCTTTTTATGGGGTTTAAGCTGTCTGGATGTATAGGCTATGACCTTACCATAATGCATAAGGACACAACCCAAACCTACTCTGGATGCATCACAATACACCACAAACGTATCTGAACTATCTGGAAGTGTTAAGACTAGGGCTGAGGTAACTCAAGTCTTCAACTCCTAAAAACACTTCTCTCAAGGGTCTGACTACTGAAACTTGACTTTCCTCTGAGTCAATCTAGACATAGGGGATGCAATAGATGAAAATCCTTCAAAAAACCATCTGTAATAGACAACCAAACCCAAGAAACTTCTGATATCTGTTGGAGAGACAAGCCTTGGCCAATTTTTTATTACTTCATTCTTTTAAGGATCAACTCTAATGCCATCATCGAAAATAATATGACTAAGGAATGAAACAAACCATAGCCAAAATTTGCACTTACTTAACTAGGTGAATAGTTGATGATCTCTAAGAGTCTGAAGTACTGTTATGAGATGGTCTGCATGATCGAACTCAGTGCGGGAATAAACCATAATATCATCAATGAAGATTATGATAAACATGTCCAAGTAATGCTTGAACACACGGTTCATCAAGTTCATGAAAGTTGCTGGGGCATTGGTAAGACCAAATGACATGACTAAGAATTCAGAGTGACCATGTCGAGTACGAAAAGTTATTTTCAAAACATCACTTTCTCTAATCTTAGTTGATGATAGTCGGATCTAACGTCTATCTTAGAGAAATAGATGGCACCCTAAAGGTTGTCAAACAAGTCATCTATTGTGTGAATAAGATACTTGTTCTTGATCGTGAACATATTGAGTTGACGGTAATCAATGCACATTCTAAGAGAACTATCTTTCTTGTGCACGAATAAGATTGGTGCACCTCACAAGGAAATGTTGGGTCTAATGAATACTTTATTTAAGATATCCTTCAACTGTTATTTCAATTCTCTAAGTTCTACTGGTGCCATTTTCTATGGTGGGATAGAAATAGGCTAAGTATCTAGAAGAAGATCAATATCGAAGTCTATTTCCCTTTCGGGAGAAATTCCTGGAAGATGTTTGGGAAAGATATCTGAATATTCATTCACTACTAGGACTATTACAAGGCTGGGAGTTTTGGAACTAGTGTCCTTAACTCGAACAAAATTATAGGAACATCCTTTAGGTATCATTTTCCTTGGCTGAAGGTAGGAAATAAGATGACCCCTGAAAGTGGATACACTACCCTTCCACTTAAGGACGGGTTCATTTGGAAACTAAAACTGGACTATTATGTTTTTATAGTTGACTGTGGCATAGAAGGAATGAAGCTAATCCATTTTAAGACTGACATCAAAATCTGTCATTTCTAATTTGACTAAGTTTGCTGAAGTGACTTTCTGAAATATCATAACTGGGTAGTTCCCGTATACCTATCGGGCTATGATGGTTTTTCCTACTGGGATAGAGACTGAGAAGGACTTTTCTAGAATTTTGAGACTAATTCCAAAATCAACTGCTATATAGGGAGTAACAAAAGTCAAAAAAGATTTTGGATCTAGCAAAGCGTAAACATGAAGATGAATGATCTATAATGTACTAATAACTATATTAGGAGTATTTTCTTAATCTTGTCGGATCTAAAAAGTATATAGTCTATTTAGGCATTGCCCTCTAGTAGCAGTGGTGCTGGCACCCTGCTGATTCAGGCGACCAGACTAAGCTAAGGAGTGGAGATGACTCTGATAACCTGACTAAGGGCAGTCTCTAACTCTGTGGCCTGGCTTGCCACAATCAAAATAGACATCGCTGCCAGCTCTGCAAGCACCCTTGTGGTCCTTACCATAAGTCTAACAAAGGGGATTAGTTTGGGTATTGCTGACACGGCCCGTTGACTTAGAGCCTGGCACTCTATCTCTGAACTTAGGAGCTGGAGCACTGGCTAAAAAAGGAGCTAGAACGAATGACTTAGGATGAAAGTGAGAACAGTTTTCTCCTTCTTATTTAGGCTGACTAAAATTGAAGCTACTTGTTCTAGCTTTCTTATTCTTATTTTTCCTCTACTTAATCTTCTTCTCCTCTATCTACTGATCATAGGTCATAAGTTTTGCTAAAGTTATGTCCCTATTTAGCATGTCGGATCTGCACTCATTATCCATGCTATCATTTACCCTTGAAGCAAACTTACTCATCTTGGCTCTGCTGTCTGCAACCAGTTGAGGGGAATATCTAGCTACTTGTGTAAGTTTTAGAGAATACTCTTTCAGCATCATATTGTCCTGCTTGAGATTGATGAATTCTAGCACCTTAGCCTTTCTTAGCTCTTGGGGAAAGAATTTGTAAAGAAAGCAGTGACAAACTCGTCCGACTCTATAGGACCTGTATTATCTGATGTTTTTGACTTTTACTATTTCAACCAAGGATGACCCACATCCTGCAGATGGTATGTGGCTAACTCAGCACTCTCAACAGTAGTCACCCCTATTACGTTTGTCACTTTTTAAACTTGATCAATGAATTCCTGAGGGTCTTCATCTAATTTAGATCCATGGAAGTACAGAGGATTCATCCGGGTGAAGTTCTAAATCCTAGCTGCAGCTAAGCTGGCCACTGGGTTTGCCGGAATGAAGCTGGCCACTCATTATGGGCAGCTACTAACTGAGAAAGAGTGGAAAATATGGTCCTCAACTCTGCATTAGAAACATGATCGCCCAAAGGTTCTTCGAGATGAGGGGCTGATTGATTTATTCTATTAGGAGGCATACTCTAATATAAAGAGAAGATACGGACTAGACTAAGAGATTGACTTATTATTATGATCACTGGCACGACATGAATACTGAAAGAAGGGAAATTGATCCTAAATATCTCATAGACTCTTTCATATAAATGTGGCGCGTATCACACCCACGCACAAGACACTACTATATGAGGTCTTCATACTTCCAAGGACTCTATTGAACCTTAGAATCAGATATAAGTTTGTAACACCCTGATTTTCGGAACCAAAATGTTACATAGTGGTCATGACCCCGAAGGACCACAATCTAACCCATGACAAATATCTATACCTGTATACTGCATAAAATACTAAATAAAACGGTAACATGCACTGAAAGGCCATATGGTTTAATACTGAACATAACATGGATGAGATAACATCTGTGGGGTAATACAATACCGAAAACAAAATTGTAAACACTGAAGTCTGAGATATAATAGTCTACATTTAGTCTAAAAGCCTCTACTGTCTGAATAATCTGAAAAACGAGTTAATGGGACATGTACCTAACTAAATCCAACTAATAAATAATCAATGAAATAGTGGAGAAATAATCATGTCCTCAAAGGATGAGGACTCACTTCTACTCTGACTGCTAAGATTAGAATCTACTGCTAGTTTGAAACTCGTGTCTTTGAACCTATGGTGTAACATAAAAAGAAAGCACCATAGCGGAAATGTGTTAGTACAATTGAATACACTGACTATATATGTGAGGTAGGCTAATGCAAGGGTTAACATGCATGAATAAAGCTAGCTGACTATCTAACGTGAATGCTGGAATGCATATACAAATATGTAACTGTAACTGACACTGTGATATCGTGATTACTGAATTTTAATACTGATGACATGACATACTAATAACTAATATAATTGATAGAATAAATAGTTATATCTAAATATAACTGATTACATAGGTTTTTATATCTGACAACCCTAAATCTAATGGAACTATCTGAGTTACTTATTTTATGTGAGTCGACTATATCTGATTGTCTTTAATCTAAAGAGCTATCTAAATTCTTTTACTGAGGCTGGTACTGAAATTATGGGAGGTAGTATTTAACCGACATGCCCCTGATATGCCATTATAGTTAAGATGGGGTCCAATCTGTAACCCCAATTAGAAAGGTGTGAATACCGCTATATTGGTAAGGACAAGCTATGGGCGACCCTTATCTGATAGTGAATACTGTTGTACTCGTACTCATTGCCAGCATGATTCAGTTTGGTTATTGTACATAGGATGACAAAATCAGCTCATTTCCTTCAAGTCCATAACTCTTATTTAGCTGAGGATTACATCAAACTCTATATAAGAGAGTAGGTCAGATTGCATGGAGTTTTGTTATCCTTTATCTCAAACAGAGGTACCTAGTTCACCTCTCATTTCCAGAAAGCATTCCAAAAAGGTCATGGTATCCAAGTTCATCTGAGCACTGTCTTTCACCTTCAGATTGACAGTTAAGCAAAAAGGAATATTTAGAATTTAGAAGGTATGATAACTGAATGTGTATTTGGTTTCAGGGGTAGTTAGGATGACCACTTTCCTGTGATTGTGTTTGCATACAATAACATCTATCATTCCAGTATTTGTATGGCTGCATTAAAAGCTCTTTATGGTAGGATATACAGATCTCCAATCAGTTGGTTCGAAGTTAGTGAGGCCTAAGTCATAGGGCCTTACTTAGTATTTGATGCTTTAGAAAATGTCTAGTTGATCATAGAAAGACTCTGGGCTGCTCAGACCCGATAGAACTCTTATATAGATATGTGTAGAAATGATCTCAAGTTTGAGATTAGTGGTTATATCGATCTAAAGATCACTCCTATGAATAAAGTGAAGAGATTCGGCAAGAAGGGAAAGCTCAGTCCCCTATATATCGATCCCTTAACATTCTTAGTCCTTTCAGCAAGGTATCATATGAGCTAGAACTGCCTTGAGAACTAGCCTCAATTCATATAATCTTTCATGTCTCTTTGCTCAAGAAGTGCATAGGTAACCCAGCAGTTGTAGTCCCTATTCAAAGCATAGATGTTTAGAACAACCTCTCTTATGAAGAGATTCCAGTTAAAATTCTTGACTACCAGACTCATAGACTGAGGAACAAAGAAGTCCCTTAAGTTAATGTTCTTTGGTGGATCAGTCCATTGAGGGAGCTACTTGGGAAGAAGAAATAGACATGTATACCAAGTATCCTCACCTCTTCTCCACCAACTTAGATCAAGCTCAAGGTAACAGTTCTTCTTATGTTTTTCAGTTTCATGTTTACCTTTCAGTTACAAGCTTAGTACTCAGTTCATGTTTAGAATTCCATTATATACTTGGTACTAAGTACCATTGCATAGTTAGTCATGCATTCATGTATCTATTTAGTTACGTAATCATACATCAGACATGCATTCTTATTTTGAGAACCTTAGTTCATCAAAACACTCAGTCATGCAGTCATAAATCAGTTACTCATGCATGATATATAAATGTTCGGTATGATATATTCAGTTATTAGTCATGTCATTCATGAGAACATGTTCCAATTGTTGATGTTCAGTATGTGCATTAGTTTTTATTCTCCCCTCTCACTTAGTCTCATTCGAGGATGAATGTTCTCAAAGGGGAGATATTATAATACCCCATACTTCTACAAAGCTTGAAATCATCCCAAGAATGTTACAAACTTACTTTGAAATATGAATCCATTTCAAAACGCATAAGATTTTTAAGATTTTCACTTTTTGTCATGTGAGAAATTGAACTATCTTTCAACGATACCAACTATTATATGAGGGAGTGACTCTTAGAAAAAATCCTTGCATTCCAAAACTACATAGCCAACGTGGGTTAAGATATCATAGCCTGTTATATGAGGGTAGATGAGGTGGCTTAACCTATTATACGAGGGGTCTCACCGTTCTAACTAGAGTTATCTATTATATGAGGGTTACTCACTAATTGTCCTTACCGATAGCGCGGTATTGACATCCTTCTAATTGGGGTTACAGATTGGACCCCAACTCGGCCATAATAGAGTATTATAGGCATGTTGGTTAGATGACTACTTCCCACAGTTTCAATACAGAATCAGGACTGTCTAAAAGAGTCATTAAGTCTCAGTAATAGAACTCAAATAGTTCTACAAGATTCAAGACTATCAGATATTGTAAACTCAAAATAGTACTGAACTCAGCTAGTTCCATTAGAACCTCAACTGTCAGATGTAGTCGCTCAGTATCACTTATTTCAGTTTTATAGATATTAGTATCTCATGTTATAAGTACTCATACTTAGTAATCTTGTTATCACAATTTTAGTTATAGTTATTAAGTATTCATGCATGTATTCTTACTTTCATGTTATGCAATCAGTTAGTATAATTCATGCATGTGAACCCTTTTGTATTCAACCTACCTCACATGCGTACCAGTACATTCAAATGTACTGACACATTTGAGCTATGGTATTTTATACCATAGTTCAGAAGCACGAGCTCCAGAGCATCAGTAGCATTCCAGTCTCCGCAGTCAGAGTTAGAAGTGAGTCCTCATCCTTAGAGGAGATGACGGTTACTTTATTATCTCATTAACGAATTCATTAGTTGGAGTTAGTTGGGGACATATCCCATCAACTCCTTATTCAAACAGTTCAGTCAGTTAGAGTCTTTCCAGACTCCAGTATGTTCAGATGGTTTATTTCAGTTGTTTTACGTATTTCATACCCCATCCATATGTTATGTTTTATCATTTATGTTACAGCTTTTAACCTTATAGCCTTACAGCCTTTATTTCTGTATTTATACAATATATTATATAGTGTTCAGCTATAAATATTAGTCATGGGTTAGCTTGTGGTACTTCGGGTTCATAATACCGTGTAGTGTTTTGAGTACCAGATTTGGGATGTTATAAGTCATCTATCGGGTTTATGGTTAAGTGGTGATCTTCCATCCTTCGGAAAGCTTAGTCATTCCATCAATTTTTTCCATATTTTAAAATTAAATAATTCACATTAACATTATCATTGTCATTGTCCCTATCATGGTCAGGGGCATGTCCCAACTTAGCTTGATATTATGATTTATTTACAGTCTGTATGGACATATGTGGGTTGGATGGTATCGTTGACCATTAAAGATTATTCTTTTGTTACATTATCTATTTTATCATCATTCTCTGATTGTCTTCTGCTTTATTATTATTTGGTATTTGCTTGATTGAACAGGCTATGGGGGTGGTTTTCCATCCTTGGTACACTTGAAATACCCATCACGATTAGTCCCGGGATCCGATCGTGAAACTTCTATTGCAATATATAGCTAATCCATTATAACAGATGAGTCACCTATTGCAACAGGTGACTAATATGTTGTATTCAAGTTATAGCACTAAGATAAACCGAAAGTGAATTTCCATAAGTGGGTCATATGCTGCAAAAAATGGATAATCTGTTGCAATAGATTAATTAACTGTTGCATCAAATGAATCATCTATTAGAATTAGCTTCAGGTTTTGTCGTAGTACTATAACATGAATCATAATAGGTGAGTCATCTTTTCTATATACTATACTTTCGTTATTCATTTTTCTATAATATCATTATTAACTCTTTTATTAAATGTATTTAGGTACCATTAATGGAGTGACCAATAATAATAGGTGTTGATTGTTATGGTAAATGGATCAACAAGAACTATCAATGTATTTAGCATTAAAAAGATGGTAATATGTTAGAAAGGACAGCGATGACAGTCCAAAGAGATATTTTGTATGATGATTTTGTGATCTAAAGCATTAGCTATTATGGACTAAATTATCAATCGAAAGATCTTGTCATCAGTTACATGCATAGCTCCTTTGAAAATCAGAGGATTCTACCTTTTAAGATAAATAATTAGGTTCATTTGTATGCTTATTTGAGTAATACAGCTAGGATACTTTTAAGGGTGTATGTGGTTGAAAAACCTATAGAGAATGAGAATCAAAATATATAATTTAAACAAAAAGATATGTTTGATGATAAATTGGATGATATGGAGATGAAGTGAAGGTGAAGGAAGATCAAATATCTACACATGTTATTCCGGGCAATACAGTGGGCATCTCTCAATCAACATACTCAAACAATCATCATAATGATGAAACTAGTTTTTATAAGAGAATGATATTCAAGAATAAGGAAGAACTAGTCTTTTAATTGAATATTGCATTCTTGAAAAATGATTTTAAACTAAAGAAGGTGATTAATTAGCGCAATGTGTATTGTTTTGAGATATGCTCATCCGGAGTGCAAGTAGTAGTTGAGAGTTGTGAAATTCATAATTTCTGATAGACTCCTCATTAGAATTTATGAAAAGAGCACACATTTGGTTGGAAACATATTACGAGCCATAATCCTTATGCCACAACAAAGGTCATCTGTAAATAATTCTAAACTAGATTACCCAAAGGCAAAGGCCCGTCTACAAGATATATGACCAATCAACTCCTTAAAAAATTGGGTTTTAAGGTGAATTATTGGAAGATTTATAAGGGAATAGATATTAAAAAGTCTTTGGTAAGGGTAACACGTGAGCATTGGTATGTAGTGCTTGATGCCTACCATTACACGCTTGAGTCTATAAATTTTAAAAGTTAGATGACATGGAAGGTTAAGGAAAATAGAAGGTTTAAGTACTTTTTTATATCCTATTGTACTTGTATTCTTAGTTTTTAGCAATTCAAAAAAGTCATAGCTACCGAAAAGACATTGTAAAGAAGCAACTGTGAAGGAGTTTTGTTAACAAGATGCATAGAATCACATCATTCTCGTGACTTTTAATGTAGTGGATAAGAAGTGTGATACCTCGTACCAATATTTTCTTGAACAAATATTAATCTTTGTAGGTGAAACCAATAAATTGTGCATAATTTTAGATAGACATCCAAAATATGGGTTTAAGTTTCTATCCTTCAACTCAATTTGGTATTTACATGAGGCACCTTGCAGAAAATATTCAAAATAACTATCATAACTCAAAGGTCTTGTCTTATTTTTATAAAGAAGCTAAAGCGTATTATAGAGTTTAGCTTTTTGGCTATTTCAATCAAATAAGGGATATGGTACCCAAGGCAGTATGATATCTCGAACGTGTCAGTTTGGAGAGATGTAGCCGAGCATTTTTTCAAGGTAATAGGTACATTATTATAAATTTAATGTATTGTTTGAGTTTATTGTAATATTATGTCCTCTAAGTGATTTTTTATAGGTATAATATCATGACATCAAACATAGCTAAATGTATGAATGCAAGGTTTGACGTAAAAAGAAAATTTCCCATCATGGCATAATTTGATGAAATAAACCTGAGGTTTTCTAGATTATTTCATGAGAGGTGTATGCATTTGGTGAACTCAAAAAATAGACTTATCCCTTCAATGGAAAAACAAATATCAAAGTACGTCAATTCGGGGTATAAGTTATTGGCCTATCGAATAGCCAATTACAAATTTAGTAGCAACAACCTTGGTGACGTTGCCACTATCAATATTCAAAGAAAAACTAGAACATGTAGAGTTTTTGACTTGGACCAAATACCTTGTCCATATTATATGGCAGTGCTTTGATCCCAATATGGTGTGCAATTTGGAAATCAAATTTCTAAGTACTTATCTCTATTTTATTTTGTGGAAAAGTACATAATGGTATATTGTGAGGATATTAATATGGTGCCTCTTGAAGATTCTTGGATTGTTCTTGTTGGGATTTTTGAGAGAGAAATACCTCCTTCATATGTTGACCTAAGCAAACTGGGAAAAAGGCGATATAAGAAGAGGCATAGAGTCAGAGAATCATTTCTAACAAGTAAAAACAAGTGCTCCGTATGTAAGAACATTGTCCATAAAAGAACTACATGCCCAAATTGAAATGGACTATGATTGTTGTAAAATTAAGTAAGTCTTATTGTTGGTTTACATATGAAATTTATTATTTTAACTCATTGTTGGTAATGTAAAGGTCATTTTATTTATAAAATAAATATATTTTTATTTATGGTACATTAATTAATTGATTCACCATATATATAAAATGGTGACTCATTTGTAAGAAGAAATCAAAATACTTTTTACTACTGGATTGAGTTATTCTAACACATGACCCATAGGTTGCAATAGATGGGTCATCTGTTGGAAAAAATAAAAGTTTCCTTGCTAACAGATTGAGTTTTTTAAATAGATAACCTATTTGTTGCAATAGATAGGTAATCTGTTGGAAGAAATCAAAACAATCCTTAATACTGGATTGAGTTCTTCTAACAGACGACCCACCTATTGCAACAAATAGTTCATCTATTGGAAGAACTCAATCTAGTAGAAAGGACCTATTTGATTTATTTGAATAAATAACCTATTTATTATAATAGATGGGTAATCTATTGGATGAAATAAAAAGATTCCTTTCTACTAGATTGAATTCTTCCAACAGATGGCCCATCTATTCCCATAAATAGGTCATTGTTAGAAGAAATCAAAATAGTTCTTGCTACTAGAATAAATCAAACAATAGCAAGACCTATTTTGATTCTCCCAATAGATTAGTCATCTATTACAATAGATGTCTATATCTTTTTGATATTTCCAATAGATGAGTCATCTATTGTAATATGTTATTCATCTATTTCAATAAGTATCTATACGTGTTGGACTAATTTGTTGTGAAATGAATTATTTTAAACCATTATTAGTAAATATTCTTTTTTTTTGGTTTAACTATGAACTTGATTATTGTATAAGTTCTTAGAAGAAATTAAACCTCTTGAAAACCATCCATTATTCAATGTAACCACAAGAAAGGTAAAGCGGATGTAAATACTAACAACAACTAGTCATTCATTCATTCCCCATTCCTTATTCATTCACATACATAAAAATAAAAGTAAAGCATAGATTTATTAATAAAGTATGCTCAGAAATAAATATTATATCTATGAAAATAAAGGCTAGGACTACTAGCTACTAGGAAACTTAACAAAAAATGGGAAGTAGAGGGTTTTAAGTCACTGGAGCTACAAAGATTGGGATGGGCGATCTTAGTTTAAATCTTTGTAAGTATAGAGTGTTGTAACAGTCTCTTAGGGATAAAAATGAACCACTTGAAACAAACAAATAAAAATTACAGGCAAAAATAGCAAGAAGGAGGAAAACTAAGATTTAAAACTTGTACTTACTGGGTATGAATGCGGGTGAAGACTAGACCAAGCGCATGGATGAGATTGAAATAAGATGGAAGCTAAACCAAAGAAGTTATTAGATAGTCTCAAAACTCATCCCTAGTAGGAACATTACTAAAGTCAAGATCTCATAAAATGGTTGAGAAGAGAGAGAAAGATAGAGAAAAAGAGAGAGAAGAGAAAATTAAAGGAAAGGTGAGCAAAAATTTCTTTTAAATATTAATTGTAACGACTTTATTTTTGGTGGTTTATGTGAAATATTTATTCTATGTGATTTTACCATTTTAACCATACTTGTGGTTACTTTATGGTATTTTTAGGGTTTGGGGAGAATTGGCGCGGTCTCAAATGCATTTTAGTATGATATATGTGAGTTTGTTGTTTTTGGTGGCTTGAAAAGCCTTATAGGTGACTTTGGTCAACTTTATTGATTTGTGTGTCGGATAGCAAAACACATTATGCTAGCTGATCCAGAACGTCGATCATAGATTCGTAACATGGTTGGTGTTGTTTTATATCTTTTATATCTCATTTTGACCCTTAATTTGAAAAGCTGTGAAATAGGATTTTGGGAGTCAACTTTGAAACTAATGTTTTTTTAAAAATATGATGTCACTATTGGACTCAAAATGTCGAATTTGAGTTAGTAGAAGGGTTGGTTCAATCCTATAAATTTTAGGTCCCATTTTAACTCTTGGTTCTAAAATAGTAAATAGGGTCCTGAGAGTCAATTTTATGATAATAATCTTTTTTCATAAATTTGATGATTCCATTGGATCGAGAATGTGTTTTACAATTAAATTTTAGTATTGGACCTTGTTCATAGGATTTCGAATTAGTTTCTAACGTCAAAAACCAAGTTTTCAAAATTGGTGGTGTTGGTGTTATCATTTATGCAAAATTTTGGTTGCGTAAGTGACATTATGACCTTTATACCAGGTCGCATAAGCGACCATCACTGAGTATAAGACCCTAAATACATATTTTTGACATTTGGAGAGCTAGGAACCTTCGATGAATTTTTATTGTAGAATTATTATCTATCAATTAGAACTCTACTTTCCCCATTTTCCAAGAAATACTATTTTAACTTTTGTAATTTTTACCCATGTTGAGAATCAAAACATTATTTTGACCATTTTGGGGCTTGAGAACTTGGATTTGAATCATTCCAAAGGGGTTTTTGTGATTTTTTGCATGAGCAAATTTATAATCTTATAATTATCATTTTTCTATCAATTTCATAATCAATAATTATCATTTTTATATCAATTTCATATTCAAAACTACTTCAAATCATGATTTTGAACTGGGTCTTTGGGGGGTTTTGCTGGTATTGCTTTAAAATAGTTTTTCTTCTATTTGAACCTCATTTATAACTCATTATTGCATGATTTTTCAGTTGCAGACTCCTATGACTATGAGGAATATATTTTTAAAATAAAATTAAGATTTTAACCCTTTTTTGAAGACTAGTTTTGGGGGTCCGTTTTGACCCCGACTCAAAAATAGACATATGGATATCGTTGGCTTTCTTTCGATATGCAGATTCTATATTGATATCTTTTATTTGATTCCAGGTTTGTTCATGTGGGAAAAGTTTTGAATTAAAGGCTTTTTGGATTAATTTTCAGCATTCGAGGTAGGTTATGGTTAACTTTCTTCAAATTGGGTTGGGTTATTAATAATAATGTAAAATCTTACAATGGGTGTGGGGTGGTATTATGAAAAATATGTTTAGGTGATTTGTGTGCCTGTGTCGAGGACTGTGGATAATATATGATAATCTTAAGACATTTTTTGTTATGTTCGACCGTGTAGGGTTTTATATGATCTTGCTAGCCTGATATTTTTGTATGTACATTTGGTTGTAGTATTTTGGTGGAAAAAGCCTATATTTGAGGATTTATGTGCTATCAATGACACTTTCTTACATATTTCACTTAATTATTTTTGGATAATTTTTAGATCATAGATGGTTGGTTGATTTGAGTGGATTTTTAGCTTACATGGTATGTATATTGGATAGATATTAAATATTCTCATCTTGGTTAGTTGTAAGCATCACATCCTCATATCATATTCATTCATGAAACATTGGTACTACCATAGAAATACTTGAAACACTAGCTTTTTCATATAAAAATGTGATACCTATAAAATCCTCTATCAATGTATGTGTTGGATAGGAGATATGGATAATAGTATCAGATATTAGTTGTATACGAGTTTATAAATCTACCATGGGTCCTATGTAGGAAAGCTTTTTCTCCATAGGTGTATACAGAGGTTTTGCCACCACCTGGTGCATCACATCATCATTATCATCAACATTTTCATTGGACTTCATAAATTATGCTTATACTGTGATTATATTTCTATCTTAAACTTGATATCTTTCCATTTATTCTATATTTATATACTCATATTTGATGTAGTGTATACTTGTATTTGATGGATGTGTATACTTATTTTTCATTCCCTACTCTTATTTGTTTTATGTGTTTATAATAGAACTATTAGTGGAGACAATGTTGGCTACTATTTGGGAGATTTTCTAATTACAAGAGACGTGCCTATAGTTGGTGTTTGTATGCTTTATTTTATACTTTACTCTATCAACCTATGATGCCTATTGAGTATAAATGCACCATACGCATCCCTACTACACACTTTCAATGCAGATCCTAGTACGACTACACCGCATAGATAGTTGATTCAGGGAATACTTGAGCCCATTCAACGTAGCAGTTGATCTATGCATTTAGAGTTTACTTATACCTTTTCTTATCTAGACTATGTCTTTCTTGTATTAAGAGATAGAGTTTGCTCCTATATAGATATGTTATGTATTTTGACCTTAAGTTGTACTACTTAGTTCTTACACTGTGACACATGGTTTTTGGATTTTTTTGGTATCTTGATTATATTTTATCTTTTACTATACATAATTGTCTTGACTCTGTTCTAGGAGTCTTGCCTTTGTTTATGTATTGATTTCTTATTTTATATTAGTTTAGGTAATAGGGTTAAAAGTCAAGGCTTGATGCGATAAGTTCCATCATGACCCTTAGTTTTTGGATTATGACAAATTAGTAATAGAGCAGCCAAGCTCATTAGTCTCAACTGTGTAAGAATGAGATGTCTAATATAGTCTCACGAATAGGTACGTAGACATCTATATCTATCTTTGAGAGGATATAAGGTGTCCATAGGAAACTTCTCTTATTTTGTTACTTATTATATGGGTCCTTCCATACCTTGAATTCTAAATCCCATTTTAATCTTTTCTGCATGAATATCATGGTGCAGTTCTTTAAGTGGTACTAAAATCTATGTATAGTACTCCACAGACTTTTAGTATGGTTCTTTCTTATGTGCTGACATTTAAGTATGGTATTATGAGGTTAGGAATTCAACCTTAATCTATGTTACCTCCTCAAGTAGGATCTAAGCCAACAATATTTCCTATGATTCTTATTATTATAAGTGTAGTTGTATCTTCTAACAATCAAAAAAGGTTTGAGAGATTAACTCACTAGGGTCCTTCTAGGTTCAGTTGTATTATAGGTAAAGATTCCTATGAGTTCTTGATTGACTGTCATGAGAATTTGTATGATCTTATTTCTCTTGAGTCATATGAGGGTTGCATATACTACTTATCAGTTGAGAGATACAGATAGAGAGTTATGGAGGTTACCTGTTGGTTGCCAAGCTCTTAGTTTGATAAAGATGACTTGGGATTAGTATACTTAGGCTATTTTGGATAGCTTTGTTCATTTTATTTTGAGGGATCGGATGAGGGATAAGTTTGATTGCTTGGAATATGCTCCATGACTGTTATTGAGTATGAGGCATATTTCCATATCTTTTCTAGGTATTATCATACTAGTATTGCCACCAAATCTTAGAATATTCAAAAGATTATAAAGTGGTTGGATGTTTCTCTTCATCTAGCTATGACTTAGACCGTTGTGTATGGAGTACCATTTTAGAGTACAGTGGATATTACTAAGATAAATGTCTTTTCTTCGAGCATTGTAGGGAGGCACCAAGAAGATGCATCGTCAGGGTGAGTTATGAGATCATACTTCTTTAGGTAGAGATTCTAGATCTTTATATGGGTATGATGGTATATCCTTACATATAGTGGATCAGTTGCACTAATCCTGTGTTGTGATATTTGTTGCTGTGAGACTTGAGTCTACCTGCTTGTCTTAGATAAGGTATATTATGACGTCATATTAATTATGGATTGATTGGTACCTTACCCTGCTATCCTAGATTATTAGGCTAAGACTCTGTCTTTAGCTCCATTGGGTATACCAAGGATAACTTGGAAAGGTGTTCTTCATTTGAGTCCCAAGAGAGTTATAACCATAATCCAAGATCGTTACTTAGTTAAAAGGGGGTATTTGTCTTATTTGACTCATATTTGTGATAATAGTATTGCTTTGCCTTCTTCTTTGGATTCAATTTATGCTTTTTGTGAGTTCCTGGATATGTTTCTTATGAATTTTCCTAGTATGCCTCTTGATCATAATATTTAATTTGCTATTGATGTTAAACTAGACACAAAGCCCATTTCTATTCCTCCTTATAGAATGGACCTAATAGAGTTAAAGGAATTGAAGGATCAGGTGTAGAAGTTGTTGGGTAAGGGATTTACCTATCTTAGTGAATCACTTTGGGGAACGCCTACCTTGTTTCTGAAGAAAAGGGATGGGTTTATGCATGTGTGTATAGATCATCAATAGTTAAACAAAGTAAAAATTAAGAATAAGTATCTTCTTTCTCATAGTGATGATTTGTTTGATCAACTTCAGGGTTTTTTATTTTTTTTTAAAGATTAATTTGTGGTCTAGGTATCACCAATTGAGGATTAAAGCATCATATATTTGCCTTTCGAATCAGTAAAATTATTAACTATTTTCGTCATGTCTTTTGGATTGACCAATGCCCTATTCAAGTTTATAGTGCTGATGAACTAGGTAGTTCAACTATATCTCAACTTTTTTGTTATTGTATTTATAGATGATATCTTTGTTTATTCCACGAGCGAGGCTGATCATGAGGAATATTTGAGGATTTTTATTAATAGATTGTGGGATAAGAAGTTGTATGCTAAGTTATCCAATTATGAGTTTTGGTTGGAGTCTATCTCTTACATAGGTCATTTGGTGACTAAGGATGGTATTATGGTTGATACAACCAAGATTATAGTAGTTTGTTATTGGGCTAGGCCTATATCACCCACTAAGATTTGCAGTTTCATTTGTTTCGCAGGTTACTATTGGTGTTTTGTTGAGAGTTTTTTTATCTATTGCAACTCCGTTGACCAAGTTGAATTAGAAGAAGATTTTTTTCAGTGAGGTGATATTTTGAGAGCTTCAGTCCTTGTTGACATCAACTCCTATATAGTCTTGTCCAAGGAAGGCGTGGGTCTTATAGTCTTTTGTGATGCATCAAGTGTTTGGTTAAGTATTATGTTGATGTAGGAAGATAAGGTGATTTCATATACTTATCGTCAGTTAAAGCTCCATGAGAGGAATTAGCATACCCATGATATGGAGTTATGCATGATTGTTTTGCTTTGATGTTGTAGAGACACTACTTGTATGGACTCTGTTGTGAAATTTTTGAAAATCGTCATAACCTTCAATACTTTTTCACCCAGAGAGATCTTAATACAGGTCTGCATCATTGGCTTGAGTTGCTTAAGGATTATGACCTAAATATTCTTTATCATCCATGTAAGGCTAATGTAGTTGCGGATGTCGTGAGTTGGAATTCGACTAGCATGGGTATCTTGGAACATCTTTTAACACAATAAAGTCCTTTGGCCTTTGAGGTTCATTCTTTGTCTAACCAGATGGTTAGGCTTGATATTTTTACACTTGGGCATATTTTTACATTTATGGAGTCTAGGTCTTCCTTGATGTAGCAGATTTAGTTTCATTAGTTTAATGATATTGGTTTAAGAGTGATTCAAGATAAGGTGTTGAGTAGTGAGTCTAAGGAAGCCTCACTTTATTTAGATGGTGTTTTGAGGATAAGAGGAAGAGATTGTGAATAGAAAGTATGAGATTAGATTAAATTGATTTTGGAGAAGGCTCATTCTAAGTATTCCCTTTATTCAAGAGTGACTAAGATGTTTCATAATTTGAGACAATATTACTAGTGGGGTATGAGTAAGGATGTATAAGATGTAATGGCTTGTTGCCTATACTGCCATCATATGAAGGTCGAGCATTTAAGACCTTTTGGTTTGCTTCAAAGATTACCTATTCTCAAGTTGAAATAAGAATGGGACGATATGGTCTTTATGATTGGGTTTCCTCGTACTTCTCATAGTTCTGATAGTGTTTGGATCATCATGGATTGATTGAATAAATCTGCCTATTTTATTCCTATTCAGGTTTGTTTTAGTGCTGAGAGGTTGGCCCATATCTATATTTGTGATATAGTGAATCTTCATGGTGTGCGCCTATTATTTTCTATCAATGTTTGGCATTCACATCTCACTTTTAGAAGACATTTTACGAGGAGTTGGTACCCTGGTTGATCTTAGTACATTTTTTCACCCCCAAACCAATGGTCAATTAGAGCAGACTATTCAGGTTTTAAAGTATATGCTCCATTTTTATGTAATGGACATTAGTGGTCAGTAAGAGCAACATCTATCTTTCGTGAAGTTTGCACATATAATAGCAATCATTCAAGTTTCAAGATGGCTCTTTTCAAAATTTTATATGATTAACATTGTCACTCTCTAATGGGTTGGTTTGAGGTTTCTGATAATATACCTCGAGGTATCAACTTGCTTTGTAAGTCCTTGGATAGAGTTTAGATTATTAAGGACAAACTTCAAGAAACTCAGAGTAGGAAGAAGTGCTATAAAGATCATAGACTTCATGCCTTAAGATTTTGTATTAGAGATCGAGTTTTCCTTTGTGTGTCTCCCAAGAAGGGTGTGATGAGGTTTAGGAAGAGGGGGAAGCTTAGCCCCAAGTATGATATGCTATCTGAGATTCTTCAAACTATTAGTGATGTTTATTATGAGTTTGTTTTTACTTCTTATTTATCAGCTATGAAGATGAGTCTTATATAATTTGTAGGGATTTGATTCAGTTAGATCAGAGTTCATCTTTTGTTGAGAAGCCTATCTCTATCTTGGCTAGTAAAGTTAGACGATTACATTTCAGAAATATTCTATTTGTTAAGGTTCAGTGGGAGATAGACTTGTACATGAGGCTACTTGAGAAGTCAAGTTCGAGATGCATAGTACTTATTACTAGTTTTTTGTTGATTTAGGTATTTCCCTTACCTTAAGTTTTAGGACCAACTGGATTTTAGTGGTGGATGATATAGCAACTTAATTTTTGGTAGTTTTTGTTAAATATTTATTTCTATTTGATTAGATCCTTTTACCCATCCCAGTGGGTGTTTTCTGGTATATTTGGGGTGCGGGGATGATTGTTGTAGTTTCCAATGTATTTTGGTGTGATATGTTGGATTTTGTAGTTTTTGGTGGCTTGAAAACCCATATAATTAACTTTGGTTAATATTTAATGATCTGCGAAAAAGATGGCAAAATGGATTGTGTCAGTAGATCCAGAACATCAATATTAGGTCGTTAGCATGGTTGTTGTGGTTTTATGGCTTTTTATATCATTTTGACCCTCGATTCAGAAAGTTGTAAAATTAAATTTTGAGATTCAACTTTGTTAAAATGTTTTTTAAAAAATCTAATATTGACATTGGATCTGGAATGTAAAATTTGGGTTCGGGGTTTGTTAAATTTTGTGCTCTTTAGATTTCATTTAGATCCTTGAATCTGAAATAGTGTAAATAGGATCTCGGGTGTAGCACACCAAATTTATGTACAAGAGGCTACAGGATGTTCTTAAGAGCAGTTCCTTTTTATTCAATGACCATTTCATGCGAGTGAGCATGAGCTTTTGTCTAATCCTTAGTCTAATCCACTTCTTTCTTCCAATTACACAGTATTCCTCCTCGCAGAGATTTTGTCTATGGGGTCGATGACCATCCCCTCCGGCAGTAAATCGTGAGAATGAGAGTGTGTCATATACAGAGTTTTGGGCCGCTTTCTAGCTGCTAGCACAAGCAAGGACTAATATTCATGGCAACCATCAGGCTACAATCCCACCTCAGCAAGATGGGAATTCTGCCACAGCCAGGATTAGAAGCTTCATGAAAATGCTCCAAAATCTTTGGGTCAGTAGTAGGTGAGGACCGATAGTTTTTTCTAAAGGAGGTGAAGAAAATCTCCCAGATTATGTAAGTTTCTTAGAAGGAGAGTGTTGAGTTAACATGTTATAGGTTGAAAGACATTTCTCATAATTGGGTAGTTATGTGGGAGAAAAGTAGAGGGGAGAATACAGCTCCCGTGACTTGGCTAGAGTTTGAGTGTGCCTTTCTAGATTGGTTTTTCCAGATAGAGATGAGAGAGGCTAATGTAGAAGAGTTCATGAACCTAAGGTAAGGTTCCATGACCGTGAGAGATTATTAGCTTAAGTTTAACCAATTAGCTAAGTATGCTCCCGACTTGGTAGCTGACCCTAGAGTGAGTATGAGTAAAATTTTTTCTGGGGTTTCAAGTGATGTGTTGAAAAGGTGTAGTGCTTCCATGCTCAATAGAGATATGGATCTTTCAAGGATAATAACGTATGCACATTAAATTGAGAAAGATAAAATGAACGAGAGAGAGAGAGTGAATAAGAGAGCCATGATAGGTAGTCGTGGTTTCCCGCAGGCAGGGTCTCAAGGTTGTAGTAGTTCTCAGTATGGTCGGATATTTATAGTTCCAGCTCCATCTTCAGCTAGTGTGCTTGAACCTACGTCTGGGGGTGTCAGATCTGAAGGAATGTCAAGCTCCAAAGCCCAAAGTAGTGCAAGTACTGTTCTTACCCATCTGCATTATTAGCCCTTCATCTTTATGGCATGCATTGTAAATTCCTTTGGACCTATTTTGAGATTATATGTTAGCATAAGTAATGCATAAGTTTAAAATCTTGATCGGTCAATTATGATCCAGTCTGTATGTGCCTCGTGCACCGCTCAAGTATTTTAGCAAAGTGTGTTTAGAGGGACATAGAGTCAAAAGAGGGAGATAACCCATAGTATTATGATGTTGAATGTCATTAGATTCATCCCGATGCATGTTCAGATTTTCTTTATAGAGTTAGCATCAGTTGTCATTGCATTGTCGATCGTACTTTCAAAAGTCAGCTTAGCTGGACATTCATGCATTTTGTATGAGCTTTTAGTAGAAAGAATTCTTCATGTCAGTATGTGTTCAGTCATGTATTCATGAGATCATCCTAGTTATGAGCCCATGTATCAGATATGCATGTGTATTATGAGAATTCCGCTATAGGTATCATCAGTCGAGTATTCCATGTGTTAGATATGCATGCCCAGTGTGAGAACTCTATATTTTTGTCGTTCCAATTGTGTAGTCCAGATCTGAGATGTTTCCATTTCTTGAATAAGTTCTGTTGATCCATATTCTTAGTCTATCAACCGACATTCGTGGAAGAATGTTCTAAAGGGGGAGATAATGTAATGCCCCACAAACTCCTTATCCAGTTTAAGCCTTAGGGCGTATTTGGTAAAGTGTAAATCTGAGTTAAAATGTTTTAGAAATATCCTCCCAAGTATGAAATACTTTGAATCATGTGGGAATATATTTGACCATAAATTGAGATCATAGAGGTCCCCTAACTTATGGACGAGTTGAAAGCTTTCCTATCGTTCAAGTTTTAGTGGCCGTCAAGATTTGGGTCAACTTCAATCGACCATAACTCCTAGAATATATATGAATAGAGTACCTACTATATGGAAAATTAAAGCTCTTTCAACTATCTTTCCAACCATAACAATTTCGTCAAAAACAGATATTGGAGTAAAGAGTGATGCCCATTTTACTCTAGCATGTCTGGCAGGGAAAATGGTGATGACATTCATGATAATCTATCACGCCCATGAAGTCCTATCACCTATGTCATCAGCCCTGGGAAGATATCTGACCCTAGCGATGGCGTTTTTTGCTAAGCCATCATGCTTGTAATGGCCTATCACCAATGTCGTCATCCTTAACCAGAAACTCAATATTTCACCTTTTTTTGATGACATTTGTGACGGCCTATCACCAACTTGATGTCATGTCACGGATGTCGTCAACAATATTTTTCCAGCAATTTATGGGCATTTTCGTAAAGGTATTTTGGTCATTTCCCACTTTTTTGAGCCTCTATAAATATGAGGAACCCTCATTCAAACCATAATTTTTGTATTTCTCTTCCAATTCTTTAAAGAGAGAATATCTAGTGTTTCAATTCAAGAACCATAATCTTCCAAAAATCATCTATAAGTCGTCAAGATTTCTTCAAGAACTAAGTTGCTCATAGTATGGGCTTTGAGAATAATTTATTACAAGTGTGGATAGAGTCTCAAGCATTAGAATTCATCCGACTTCAAAGGTTAAGGTATGTAGATATTAATTCTTGGGTCTCTTTTATCCAAGAAGCTCAAGAACCCTTTTCAAAAACTAAAAGATTTTTATGTTTGTGAGTTCTTAATGATTTGTATGAGTTGAAATGGATATTCAAGGTGTTATGGAGTTTTGATTTATGTTTGTCTACAAAATTTTTGAGCTTTGACCCTAGTATGTGGAACTAATGTGATAGAACCTCTTGAAGTTGTTTTCTACGTGATATGTTCATGACTTTTGGGTGTAGAAATTGTTGAATAAGCGAAGCATGTCCCCCATATGTTTGACAAAAATGCCCAAATGAACGAATTATTCATGGTAGCAAGAAATTCCCAAATAAGTTTGAACCTGTGTATGCCTAGTATTTGAAAAATGACTTAGTGAGTGAAATGTTCCAAGATAGCTTGAAATCCCCAATTAAGTTGTAGCATGATATTAAGAAGTTTCCCCAAGCTATGTGATCTCCAAACATATACCAAGACTGATATAGGTATGAAATAGCTGAGGTAAAACCTTGTTGAATGGAGTACGATCTAGAAGCATGTTTTCCCTGCATAATTATATCATTATGATTTCAAGATGGTTAAAGTAACCCCTTGGCGACTATGATAATGGATAGACGTGTGTGATTCCTAATTACTTGAAGAGTTGTGTTAATGATTGGGACGATGCTTTAATGATTATGATGGTGCATGAATGATTATGATGATACATGAATGATTGTTATGATGAATGAATGATTATGATTTACTTTTATGCTATCAAGTCTTGGGGGTATTTATACCCAATAATAGAGTTGTTGTCTAGAGCCTGTGTCAGTTTCCCAATAACTCAAGTTGAGCCACAATTCTTCGAACTCAGTGAACTATAAAACTATGCATATTCAGACAAGTCAGAACTTAAGAAAGATCAGTTATCTCAGTTATCTCTGTAATCTCTGTATCGCTAGTAATATAGACTCAAATCTAATAGCATTTAAGTGTAATCTCAAAAGCGATTCGAGTAATCTATTCAAGCTATGTATTATCAGTCAAATACCATGATTCAATGCCTTTTCCATCAGATATAGAACTAAGTAATCTCAGCATAACTCGGTCAGATCTTTTGAGAAACATGATCAGTAACAGAATCAGTTTAGTTGTGTTTAGTTATGAATTTAGTTCAGAGTATTTATGTTGGGAGTAAAATCTAGCACTAAGTGAGGAAACAGATGGAGGCTCTCCCATCAGAGATGCTAAGTCATTAGGAGCAATCCCAAAATTCCAGAACTGCGTAGCCAGTGCATAAGTTTTAAATATTGATCGGTCAATTATGACCCAGTCTGTAGGTGCCTTGTGCACAACTCCAGCATTTCAGCGAAGTGTGTTTAGAGTAGCATAAAGTTCCTAAGAGGATATACCCCATAGTATTATGATGTTGCATGCCATTAGATTCATCCCAATGCATGTTTAGATTGTGATTATAGAGTTAGCATCAGTTGTCATTGCATTCTCAGTCTATCAAGCGACATTCGAGGATGAATGTTCTCAAGGGAGAGATAATGTATTGCCCCACAAAATCCTTTTTTCCAGTCTGAGCCTTAGGGCGTATTTGGTAAAGTAAAAATCTGAGTCAAAATCTTTTAGAAATATCCTCCCAAGTATGAAATACTTTGAATCGTGTAGGAATCTATTTGAGCATGAATTGAGATCATAGAGGTCCCCTAACTTATGGACGAGTTGAAAGCTTTCCTATTGTTCTAGTTTTAGTGACCGTCAAGATTTGGGTCAACTTCAGTCGACCATAATTCCTACCATAAATTTTATTATAGGACCTACTATATATCAAATGAAATTTCTTTGAATTATCTTTCCAATGATACCAATTTCATCAAAAATTTATTTCAGAGCAAAGAGTTATGTCGATTTTACTCCAGCATGACTAGCTGGGAAACTGGTGATGACATTCGTGATAAGCTATCGCGCCCGTGACGGCCTATATCCAATGTCGTTAGCCCTGGGAAGATTTCTCACCCCAGTAATGATATTTTGTGATAAGCTGTCACACCCGTGATGGCCTATCATCAATGTCATCAGCCATAACCAGAAACTCAATATTTTACCTTTTTTACGACATTCGTGACGGCCTATCACCAACTTGACGGCCTATCATGGATGTCGTCAAAAATATTTTTCCGGTAATTTAAGGGCATTTTTGCAAGGGTTTTTTGGTCATTTTTCACTTTTTTAGCCTCTATAAATGTGAGGAACCCTCATTCAAACCCTAATTTCTGCATTTCTCTTCCTATTCTCTAAAGAGAGAATATCTAGGGTTTAAATTCAAGAACCCTAATCTTTCAAAAATCATCCATAAATCTTCAAGATTTCTTCAAGAAGTAAGTTCCTCATAGTGTGGGCTTTGAGAATCATTTATTACAAGTGCGGATAAAGTCTTAAGCATTAGAATTCATCCGACTTTAAAGGTTAAGGTATGTAGATATTGATCTTGGGTCCCTTTCATCCAAGAAGCTCAAGAACTCTTTTTAAAAACCAAAAGATTTTTATGTTTGTGAGTTGTTAATGATGTGTATGAGTTGAAGTGGATGTTCAAGGTATTGTGGAGTTTTGATTTATGTTAGTCTACAAAATTTATGAGCTTTGACCCTAGTATATGGAACTAATTTGATAGAACCTCTTGAAGTTGTTTTCTATGTGATGTGTTCATTACTTTTAGGTGTAGAAATGGTTGAATAAGCTAAGCATGTCGCCCATAGGTTTGATAAAAATGCCCAAATGAATGAATTATTCATGGTAGTAGGAAATTCCCAAATAAGTGTGAAGCCGTGCATACCTAGTTATTGATTAAATGCCTTAGTGAGTAAAATGTGTCAAGATAGCATGAAATTCCCAATTAAATTGTGACATGATAGTAAGAAGTTTCCGTAAGCTATGTGATATCCAAGCATATGTCAAAAAAGATATAGGTATGAAATAGCTGAGGTAAAACCATGTTGAATGGAGTATGATCTAGTAGCATGTTTTCCCCTACATTATTATATGATTATGATTCCAAGATGCTAAAAGTGTCCCCTTGGCGATTATGATAATGGATAGACTTTTGTGATTCCTAATTACTTGAAGAGTTGTGTTGATAATTGGGAAGATGCTTTAATGATTATGATGATGCATGAATGATTATGATGATACATGACTGATTGTGATGATGAATAAATGATTATCCTTTACTTTTATTCTATCGGGTCCTGGGGGTATTATACCCGACAATAGAGTTATTGTCTAGAGCCCATGTCAGTTTCTAGATAACTCTAGTCTAGCCATGATTCTCCGAACTCAAGATAACTATAGAACTCTATTCCTCAAACAAGTCAGAATTTAAGAAAGATTAGTAATCTCAGTTAGCGCTATAATCTCTTTATCGTTTGTAACCTAGCTTCAGTTCTATAATAAACTCAGATCTAATAGCATTCAAGTCTAATCTATTCAAGCTATGTATCGCCAGTCAGATACCATCATTCGATACCTTTTCTATCTGATAAGTAACTAAGTAATATCATCGTAACTCAGTCAGATCTTTTGAGAAACATGATCAGTAACAAATTCAGTTCAGTTGTTTTCAGTTGAGAATTCAGTTCAGAGTTAGTTGGCAGTAGAAGCTAGCACCAAGCGAGGGAAAGGATGGTGGCTCTTCCGTCAGAAAGGTTGAGTAGTTAGAAGCAATCCCTGAACTACAGAATTGCATAGCCAGTGTAGGATGAAGGAGTCTCCCATCAGTAGATTTTGTCACCATTAGAGAGGTTTGACTATCATATTTCCTCTGGCCGACTTTCTGTGAGGGTCATCCCATCAGAGAGGATTGACTAGAGAGGTCTTTACCTTTGGCAAGGTATTGATACCCTTCCAGCTAGGGTCACAGGTTGGACCTCACCTGTGGTAGGTTGGGGTATTTTATTTAAGTAACTACTTCCCATAGTTTCCATTTAAGTATCACTCAACTGAAATTAGGACTGTGTGGTACAGTCATCTATCTCGGTATGGAACTCAGATAGTTCTATTACTTCATGGACCATCCCGTTAGATAGGCCTAGTCTTATATGTATATGCTTACTATCCTTCCTAAAGATCTCCCATCATAGAGGCTTGATTTCAGTCTCAGATTTAGTTGAGTATTCTTGTGATCATATCTATATATCTCCCGTAAGAGAGGCTTGATTTCATTCTTAGGCCATGGTGAGCATTCTTATTATCATATCTAGAGATCTCCCATCAGATAGGCTTAATCTCCATCTCAGATTCTTTATTCTATTGAGTATTCTTATTTTCAGATTCGGAGATGATCATACTTGTTATCATTGATAATCACTTCCAAAATAATTGGTTATAAAAGTTGATCTCTAATTCTATCAGTTGAAAGCAGTAAGCTTGGAATTTAGTCCTTGATGTAAGTACATCCAAATCCTTAGTTATGAGTACCAGATGAGTCAGTGATTCAGTATCTCAGTGTTAGTAGTGAGTTTAGTCTGCATTAAAGTATAATCTGAGTTTCAGTATCAAGAGTTGCGATGATTGTGTTCATGGTCTTTATATTCATATATGTGTTCTCATGTGGCATCTTCAAAATTATTAAGTTAAGATATTGTGCATGCATGATCCCTTGCATTAGCCTACCCCATCTACATACTTAGTATATTCGTGTACTAAAATATTTGTGTTATGGTGTTTTATTTGACACCATAGGTTCAGAGGCACAGGATCCAGAGTATCCTCAGTAGTTTTATCCCAGTCAGGATCAGTAGCAGTGAGTCCTCTTCTTTTGAGGTCGAATCTCAGTTTACCACTATTTCTTCAAACTTTATTTATTTTCAATTGATAGAGTTAGTTTGGGACTTGTCCCATCAACTCCACAGTTCAGACAGTTTAAAGGCTTTTCAAATGTATGTTGTTGATGTGTATTAGGAGTATTCATAGATGTGTTGAACCTTATGGCTAGTTTTTGTATTTATTTTAGATATTATGCAGTATACAGGTACAGATATCAGTAAAGGGTTAGATTATGGTCCTTCGGGGTCATAAGCACCGTGTGATGTGTCAAAATGGGATTTCAGGGCGTTGCATAGCTAGAGCAAATTCAACTTCCGTAGCTGCTATTTTGATGTATTTTTCTCCATCTGATTTTTTATTTATTTGGTCCACATTTTGGTGTAGTTTTTGGGGATTAAAACCTAGAGTAACAAAAAAAGGCATCTCCAACTCTTGCTCAGTAGGTACAATCCAGGGATGCACGACGTATAAATAAAAGTAGATATGTTAAAATCAACTAATAATTTATAGAAGATTTGGTAATATGTAAGAACAGTGAACCTATGCAAATAATAGGTAATCTATTGCATCATATGACTCATCTATTCCAATAGATTACCTAACCAATTCATATGTTGCAGTAGATGGGTAATTTGGTAGCACAGGTTTAGAGAACCTATGTAATAGATGGACCATGTGTTGCAGCAAATAGGTCATCTGATACAATAGTTGGGCCATCTATTGCGACAGATTACCCATCTGTTGCAAAATTTTTAGTAAATGGGTAATCTATAGAGATAACTTACAATGAATGAACAATCTATTGTAATATATTACCCAACTATTGCATTTAGTTAGCTTAAATAAAATTATTATATTTAAAAGAAGACTGACTACATCATTATAAGGGTTTAAGATATCTAGGGGATTTATTTTTGGGTTGTTCTTGGCAGATAACCACCTAAGGATCCTTGGATGAGAAACCTCATCCGAGTAGTCCTCGACCTGCTATCATAGAAAAGATCTGGCTTTAAATTTCTAATCCTAAAAACGTAAACATTATGCAAAAACAAGTTAGAATAATTATTTTAATAGCATAAATTAACATCAAAGAAATAGTAATAAAATTTACAATAAAAACCTAAGGAAAGACATCTAAGCTGGTCATCTTTGGAGATAACTTTGTCAATAAATATTTAAGAGTCAAGAAATATCATTCACATCCCCATGGATAATTGTCGAATTCATCCAAATTCTGAGCAAGCACCAACAATTTAGGTTCTATGACTTTGTTGATGTCTCTACCCAATACAATGGAATCCACAAACCAAACTAAGCATAATGGCTCCTTGTACTTCTTCAGAACCTTGTTATTTCAGGGATTAGCTAACAACTCCCTGTCCTTGTAGCTATTTCCAACAATAGACAACAACTTATTTATTTAAGTCATTACCGTTGTTGGTTTTTGTTGGTGGTGGTTTGGTCAATGTATTACGTTTCTTTGATGGTAGTCTGGGTGAGCTTATTGGCTTTGAATTTTTGGTTGGTGTTACTTTAGGAAGAGGTTCTAATTTATAATGTCATCTCAAGCTAGTCACAATGGAAAATTCTTTCATACAAAAATAAATCGGTATGCTATAATAGTTTATCCATACTTTATCTATCTTCTTGTCCTCCTCCTTCAAATCTTCATCATTACCCTTATACTTGATCCTGTGCTTGAGAAAACTATATACCATGATTATTTGAAAGTGTGTACTATTGTACTCTAGCAGATAAAGAATGTATCTAAAGTAGCTGGATATAATCTTCCTATTTTTCCTCCTTCAAAATTTTCCTAAACACATCCAAATTTTTACTCATTGAATGTTTAACTAAAAAATCACCAATTAAATCTGTAGGTTTATCTATTGGCATCTCAAGTTAAAACTTGTCAATACTAAAATTCTTAACAAGATCATGCTGGGATTTCGATCTAAGTTCACGTACAATCGATGATTTAACAACGTCATCATCATCTATATTATTATCTTTATCATCTTTTATATTTTCTTTTTCTTACTCATCTTCCTCCTGCTCTCTCCTTTCCCAGTTTCTCTTTCCTATTCTTCCTAACTTTTTTGTTTATCTTCATCTCCACCTTTATCCTTATCTAATTTATCGACATTATCTCCATCCTCATTATCTTCATCATCTTCCTCTTTTCTATTTTCATCACCACCATCTACAAACTTTCCTTTAACTCCCTCAACTTCCTTTTCTACCTCATCTTTTTCCATTTCTTCATTATCTACAAAGGTAAACCTTCATTTGTTTCTAAAATAGCTTGTTCAACATACTTTTCTCAACCCATTTGTAATTTTACCTTTTTGGTTGGTTTGTTGGTTGGTTAGAAGTTGATCCACTTTCTTTTCTTTTGGGAGGCATCTTTTATTAAAAAATAAGAGAAAAACAAAAAAATTACAATTGATGTGCACAATATTTAAAGAAGGGTAACACAAAATTTAATAAATTCAACACACAAAAAAAAATTTCCAATAGTCGACCCATCTGTTACAATCTATGCAACATATAATCCACCTATTGCAACAGATGGGTCATCTATTTGAAGAAATCAAAACAATCGTGCTACTAGTTTGATTTCTTCTAATAAATGGCCCATTTGTTTTAACAGGTGGGTCATTTGTTGGAAGAGTTGTTTTGATTTATTCAAACAGATGAACCATCTGTTGCAAAAATAAGGCATCTATTGGAATAATTGATGCCCATAAACCAACATATGGCGCATATATCACAATAGGTGGGTCATCAGTTGGAAGACCTATTCTAATTTTTTCCAACTGATGACCAATCTGTGGCAATAGATGATTAGGTTGTTGGAAGAAATTAAACTACTAGAAGGACCTATTTTGATTTCTCCCAATAGATGACCCATCTGATACAACATATGGGTCACTTGTTAGAATAAATTAAACAGGTCTTCCAACAGATTACACGTCTGTTGGGAAATACACAAACAATACCAACACCAACAATACGAACAACACCAACAAAATAACAAAAAACAAAGCAAACATACCAGAACACAAATAAACAAACAAACAATATAAAAACAACATCAACAACACCTTAGTACCAGTAACACATATCTTTAACATTAACCAACAACACCAAAAAATATATCTTAGTTGATTGAAGTGAATATGATTCAGTTAAACAACGCAAACAATAAGACAAAATTTTTAATCTCCAAAAAAGATCATGGTTCAAGTTTGTGCAATTTGTTCAACAATGTTCGAGAACAATAACAACAACAGACAGAAATCATATTTCACTCAGAAAAGATATCCCCTTTACATTTAACATCAACCACAATATTAAAAGAGATTAACTACCACAAAAAGTAGAATTTTCTTAGGTTCTTTCGTTTTTAGCATGAAATCTCAAAATTGTTAACCCATTATTGAAGACAATATAACTAAAGTTCTTATTTTGCATCATTAACTAAAAAGCCCTAATTTTTTTAAAAAAAACAACAACTATAGAACTCTTAATTGCAAAGAGAGAAAAAGTAGCAGATACAAGGAAGAAGAAAGTCAAAAATGACAATTGATGTAGTCGAAAATGGAAACAAAACCATATATGTGAAAGATTTGAGAACTCTCTCGAAACAATGGTTGCATAGATGAGAAAAGAAGAAGATGACATGTTTTTTGTGTTTTTCAACAATTGATGGAAATTATTAACCCCTTTTATTTTTATTACTCATTAATTAGTTGGTTAATTTGAATTTTGAAAAAGAATAACAAGTTTTGAAAATGTCAATTTGGTCCCAATAATCTTATCTTAAATAATTTTTAAAAGGGATTTTGACCCTTCCTTTTGGTCAAAACAGACTAATTTGATGTGAAACAGATTTATATTAAACCATTGTTAGTAATAAATAAAATTAATTTTACTAAAATTAGATTTCAAATAATAAGTTTAATTGTAAATTTAATTAATTTAAAAGTAATTAATTACATGTCCTTATATGTTTAGTTATTTTCAATAGATTATTCATCTATTGCAATAATGACACATTTATTAAAAATTATCAAATAGATATCGATATTTGTGGCAACAAATAACTCATTTGTTGCAATAGATGGACTATCTGTTCTAATAGATGGACCATTTGTTGCAATAGATTCCTATATCTATTTGATAATTTCTAAAAGATGACACATCTGTTACAATTGAATACTCATCTGTTGAAATAGATGTCTATATCTATTTGATAATTTCAATAGATGTGTCATTTATTGTAATAGGTAATGCATCTGTTGAAATATTATAACTGAGTAATCCATTTCAATTAATAAGTTTGAATCTTAGGATAAAATATAATTCATGACAAAATAACTAGTCATTTGTTAAAATATAATTCATAAAAAAATAAATACAAGCCTTCAAAAATTAAATTAAACAATTCAACAAATACACGAAATATAAAATTGTATGGAAATACAGATGATAAATATTTATATTTTAAGTTTTAAATTCAATATTTACAGAATTAATAGATAAAGATCTATTCAATTTTGGCCAATTGTGCTTCTTCTGATGGTGTGAAATTTAGCTTTAATCATGTTGGATCTTTCACTGTCACTTACGTACCCCTTCCAAGCCTTCACACTTTCATAATTCCACAAAAGTATAGCATATCTTTTACGAAGTAATTTCGCATCAACTCCATCATTTGGTATTTTTAATCTATTACTAAAATACTCAGTGTAAGCAAAGCAAGAAAACTACCACAATTTCTACATTTGTAAAAATTAGATAATAAATATAGTTAATGTAAGAATAGTAAAATATAAGTTGGTAGTAAATCATGATAGATACTTATAGGCTACCACTAGATAGTTGATCAATTCCTTTACCATATTCTAATAAAATGGATTACCATATAGAAAATGGCTACCTTTCATTTTATCTTAGTATGATTCAATCATCAACCAAGTAGTAGGATGATGTGGCCCAAAATCACTGCCCAAACTACGAGTCATGGTGACGACTTGTGGCCAGTGACCACGACTCAGTATATGACCCATAACGACTGGAGTTATTTTCCTGCATGTATTTCATTAAGGGTTAATTTTTTTTTCCTTCCTTTAAAATTTCCCATGATTTAAAACCTTCCCTTAGCCCTATTTTCACCAAATTAACATAATCATAAACTACACCGGTCTTAAAAATTCACCAATCAAGAGCAAGGCTACGATTTATAGGGATTGGTCATATAAGGATTAAAATGTGGTTTCTTCTTCAAATTCTTGTTATTTTCAGGCATGTATCTCTTCCCCAAACTTAATTTTCTTTCATGGAATGAAATTGTTTTATATTTATGTGATTTTAATATTTCATTTTTGAACATGGGTTGAGAGTTTTCGATATTTATTTTTTGGATGGTATTTCCATGGTTTACATGTGTTTTCTTAGGTTTTTATAATAGATTTTGCAACTCATTGGGATAATGGGCATGGTAAATGGAATGGGGGTCATGGATTCCCTAAACTTATGGATTTTGGTATAGAATTGATAGTAACCTCAACCTACCTTATATATTGGCTTTGAAATGTGGATATTTGCGTAATGTAACAACTTTTGAAACAATTTCATTACATAAAAATGCTAATGGAATATAAATGATTTTAAAAGGCCTCGGTGGCCATGTATTTATTCAAAATTAGAAAGAGAAAAGGGCCAAAAGCTCCAAAACCTTTACCCCAAATCCCAACTACATAACAATACTTTGTGGTGGTTCTATAAACCCCCGAGCTATTTTAAAGTGGAATATTTACACTCTCGAAAGCTGACATGGAAAGAGAGTGAGTATGGAATTATTTATTAAAAATTTATTTTACATATTTTTATATAAATAATTTTAACTATTACTTTTTCTTATTGATTTTCTCATGTCTTCTTCTTCTCTTTATCAAACCAAAAAATTCCAGAACGCATTAATGGAGTTTCCTCATCTTCCTCATCTTCAATTTTATTTTCTAATCTTTTTTGAACTCATTAATGGCGAGGACTAATTAATGGTGATTTTTGATAATTTGGAAGAGGTTATTAACAGAAACAATAAACATTTGAACTAAGGAGGCAAGAAGATTTAACAAAGTTTAGATTCTTATTCATTTTCGTATGTGAAGTGTTGGCGAAGCTTCATAACCTATTTATCAAATTTCCTCTCTTTTTGTTCAAGATCCGCCATTAATGGAGAGCTCTCATCTTTGTACTCTAACTTGAGTATATAATTTTCACATTGCTCAAAGCTTTTAACCCACAATACTATATATAATTTCCCCATTTTTCTAATTCCTTCTTTTTTTTCTCAAGATCAGTCATTAATGGAGAGCTCAAAGCTTTGAACTCCAACTCCGACGTATATAATTTTCAAAATGCTGAAAGCTTTTAACCCACAATGCCATATATAATTTCCCAATTTCTTCAATTTCCACTCTTTTTGCTCAAGATCCACCATTAATGGCTAGATCAAAGCTTTGAAATCCAACTCTGACATATATAATTTCCATAATGCTCAAAGTTTATAACCAAAAATGACATATATAATTTCCAACATAACCCACAATGTCATATATAAATTAATACAAAATTAAATTTCAAAACATAACTACAAAAATAAAATATAATTGAAGAAGAAAAAGGAGAAAAATGGAAAATGGGGAAGAGAAAAGAAAACAATAATGTTAAATAATTAATTTTTTAAAGTGAAAAAAAAAATAACATAGCAATGTGTGGCATGACGTGGCAGCAAGTGCAGCTCACTACCTGAAACAATGTCTGGGCATAAGCTTTTAGAGATTTAAATATTCCATTTTAAAATATTTTAGGGGGTTATAGGACCCCCAAAAAGTATAGATTCATTGTTGGGCTTTGGGGTAATAGTTGGGGGGGCTTTGGGCCAGTTTTTCAAACTGGAAATTTGGATTCTATAGCTAATTAATTTGGTTTGGCTTAATAGAATTGATTTGCAAGAATAATTAATTGGTATGATGTCCTCATTCAATAAATACCTAAATGGATGACTCCTTGATTATGTGTAAAGGTTTTAATTGGGCTTACAAGGGGTTGTATATCTCACCGTGGAAGGTAGAGGTCCTAAAGGGACCGGTACTGGACACCACATTTGTTGGCGTGGGGGCCTTTATAGCCATGTGCACTCACTTTATATAAATATTTTTGGTATGGTAAGGGTCATGGATTCCCTGCCATTCCTTAGATTTTTCTGGTTTGTGTGGCTAACACATACTTGGACCTTTTTAGTAGAGAAAGCAAAATCCATATAGTCTATGGGTATTTTTAGGATGGTTGGAGATACACAGTACATGTTAGCGATTTTAAATCTCATACTAAACCTTATTACCTATCCTAACATCTTATATATATGTATTTATATATGTATTTGAACATGTACACTAAATTTGGTCTTGAATTTGATATGAAAATATTTTATCCCTATCCTTAGTAACATCCTGGCGCTAACCCGACTAACTATCCTAGGATACTACAGTGTTTCTGAATGTAAGGTTGAAAGATACTTTCTTTACTCCGGTGCAGCATTAGGTGATTCAATTCATTAGTTGGTTCATGGTGAAATGGTGATTTTCCATCCTTAGGAAATCTTGGTTATTTAATAAGTTTCTTTTATATTTTAGAATTAGAGAGTTCATATTAATATTATCATAGTCACAGTGGGGGTCATAGCTTAATCTAGTTTGATATTTGTATTAGTTTAGAGGACTTTGTGGACTTGTATGGTTCAGATGTTGTTGTTAACTCTTAGAGCACATTCTTGAGTTACATTAACTATTTTATCTCTATCCTCTGGTTGTCTTCCACTTTGTTATTATTTGGGTTATGTTTAGTTTGAACATACTATGTGGGTGGTATCTAGCAAACAGTTGTCTTAAGATACCTATCACGGTCAATCTCAAGGGTCGGGTTATGAAAAGAATCATACCAGAGCATAGGTTCAGGTTTATTGGGTGTCCACAAAGCTGTATCGAGTAGAGTCATTTTTATAGGTATGTAGCATGCCACACTTATAAGGAGGAGGATACAAGGAATTTATGAATATTTCTCTTTTTTGTGTTTTATTTTGGGCTATAGAGTTTGGTGTCTTTAATTTCCCTAACTCTTAGTTTTCTCACATTTCAGATCATGTATCCTTGATAATTTGATATTCATAGAAACTCTGCCAGAACCTTTGCCCCACCTGAGAACCATATGGAGGGGACTCGCCCGGTTTATGAATTTTATTTTTTTAGGGGGTACCTTCTCCTGATTGTGCTGGACCACCTATTGTTCCACCGACCCCTACTAGTCCTTTTTTGATTGGTAACACTCATGCTCTGTCACCTTAAGAAGACATCATTGATGTAGAGTTCTGTTGATGTATTCATTTGCTTATTCAATTAGTGACATTTCAAACTTTATATCCTTGTCTTATTGTCGTAGTCTGAGTTTCTCTGAGGTTACATAAGTTAGGAAGTTTATGAGATTGAATACCCCAACCTTCACTGGTTTTATAGTTAAGAAGGATTCTCAAGTGTTCATTAATGAGATATATAATATCTTTAGGGTAATACATGTTACTGATTTTGAGGGTATGGAGTTTACTATATTTTAGCTGAAGGACGTGGCATATCAGTGGTATAAGAAGTGGGAATAGTCGAAGGGAGATGATGCGTAGAAGGAAATGTAGAAGGAGTTTTTGGTTCTTTACTTGATCGTTTCTTTTCTCAGGAGTTGAGGAAAGCTAAGGTTGAAGATTTTCTGAACTTGAGTCAAAGAAGGATGATTGTGTAGAAGTATACCAAAAAGTCCTATTAGTTGTTTCATTATGCTTTGGAGGTGGTATCTAGTATGAGGGCTATATTAAGGAAGTTTTCTTTAGGTTTGTCTTGTGACTTGGTAAAAGAGTGTAAGGCTACAATACTGAACAATGATATGGATATCTCTAGGGTTATGGTTTAAATACAACAAGTTATGAAGAAGAAGAAAAATAGGTAGAGATTGAAGACAGGTATAATCAGAAGATTAGATATTAAGAATAGGGTGGGGGTCAATAGAATGGTGGAATAGATGGTATACAGTTGAGCAATAAAAAGACTTGTGGAAATTCTAGTTCATATTTTTTGGCTAGTGTCCCTTATTCGAAGTCGTCTGGTGATCATCAATTTTAGATTAGTAGTGGTCCTAAGGCTTAGGGTGCCTAGTCTCAGGCTAGTGGAGCTCAGTCACCCTCATCATATCCTCCTTGTACATTTGTGGAAAGATTTACTGTGGTTATTGTAATGTAGGATAAAATTGATGTTTTACTTATGGTCAGCCTCGACACATATAAAGGTAATGTTCTGCAGCTAGAGTAGCCACTAGGGATAATAAGGTCTTAATTGTTACCTTATCAACTCCTGCACTAATGGTTGCTACTTCTTGTACTGACACTGACTGAAATTGTCTTTAGGCTTTTTCCAATCAACAGGAATCCGAGGCATCCCCTGATGTTTCCATTAGTATGTTAAAGTTCTTCTCTCATGATATGTATTGTTTTTCTTGATATGGGGACAACTTTTTACTATGTGACCTTTTATGTAGCTTTGGACTTTGTTTTTGGTCATAAAATAATTTTTTACCCCTTCTCTATTTCAAATCTGATGGGTGTTTCTCTAGTCATTAGAAAAATCCATTGGGGTTGTGTGGTGTCTATCTTTCATAGAGAGACATTTAGAATTTAATATGGTAGATTTCGATGTGATCCTAGGGATGGATTGGCTTCATTCGTGCTATACTTTTTTGGATTGTAGAACTCAAAAAGTTATTTTCTAATTCCCTAATAAACAGGTAATTAAATTGGACACAAGTTCCTTATCTCCTAAAGTGAGGTGTATTTCTTATCTTAGTGCCTAAAAGTTGATAATCAAGTGGTGTCTTTATTATCTAGTTTGGATTGATGATTCTTTTTCCAAAGTTCTATCTTTGCAATTTATCCCAGAGGAGAATGAATTCCCTAAACTGTTTCTTGAGGATCCTTATGATATTTCTCCCGATGGGACAATAAACTTTAGGATAGATCTTCTACCCAATACCCATCCTATCTCTATTCCTTCTTATAGAATGGCTTCAGCTGAGTTGAAGAAGCTGAAAGAGTAGTTAAAAGATCTTCTTGATAATGATTTTAGCCATCCTTGCATTTCACTATGGGATGCCCCTATGCTTATCATGCAAAAGAAGATGGGACTCTTTGGTAGTATATATATATTATCAGTAGTTGAATAAAGTTATGGTGAAGAAAAAGTAACCTATTCCAAGGATTAATGATCTCTTTGACAATCCTTTGGGTGCTAGATGATTCTCTAAGATTGATCTCTATTTGGGCTATCATCAGTTGAGGATTAGGGAGGATGATATTCCCAATACAACTTTCTAAACTCGGTATGGTCACTATGAGTTCTTTGTTATGTCATTTGGTTTGACTAATGGTCTAGTTGTTCTTATGGATCTTATAAGTTAAGTTTTTAGGATTGTTTTAGGTTTTTTTATTATTGTATTCATTTATGATATCATGGTTTATTCGTAGAGTAAGGAAGATCATGCTAAACACTTTTGAATTGTGTTACAGACCCTTAAGGATAAGAAGTTGTATGCTAAATTTTCTAAGTATGAGTTCTTGCTGAATACAGTAACTTTTCTTAGGCATGTTGTTTCTAGTAAGGGGATCAAGGTGGATCCATAAAAACTTGAGGCGGTTAAGAGATAGACTAGACTCATGACTCCAACTGACATTAGGAGCTTCTTGGGCTTAGATGGGTAATATAGGAGATTTATGGTGAGTTTTTATTTATTGTTCCTCTTTTAACAATGTTGATTAAGAAAAAAGTAAAGTTCTTATGATCTGATGCTTGTGAGGGTAGTTTTAAGAAGTTGAAAGATAAGTTGACTGCTGCACCAGTATTGACCTTCTCCGAGGGTACTGATGGGTTTATTATTTATTGTGAGGCATCGTAAGGGACCAGTTTGTTTTTTGATGTAACATGGTAAGGTTGTGGACTATGCCTATTGGAAGCTTAAGGTTCATGAAAGGAATTATTTGAATCATGATTTGGAGTTGGCCGGTGAGCTATTTTCTTTGATAATCTATCGATACTATTTGTATGGGGTGCATGCAAACATTTATTGAGATCATAAAAAGCATGCAATATGGTTTACTCAATAGGAGTTAAATCTCCAGCAGTGACAACGCCTTGAGTTGCTTAAGGATTATGACACTAGTCTTTGCTACTATCTAAGTAAAGCTAATATAGTTGATGATGCTCTTAGGAGGTTGTCTATTGGAAGTTTATATTTTAGACTTAAAGGATGGGTGAGTAATTATTCAAGAAGTAGTTAATTCATCTCTCAGCGCTGAGGTGAAAAAGAAGCAAGCTTTGGATCTCATTCTTATGTTGATCAAGGATGATGTGCGGCAACAAAGGGTCATGGCCATTGAGATTAGTAGCTATGGTATTCTGAGGTATCAAGAAAGGTTGTGTATGCCAAATGTTGATGGGCTGCAAGACAGGATTTTGGCTGAGCCTCATGATTTGAGGTATACTGTTAATCCATGTTTGAAAAAGATGTATTATGATTTGAAGGAAATATATTAGTGGATTTATATGAAGAGGGATGTCGCTATCTTTATGGCTAAGTATATGGTTTTTCAGCAAGTGAATCTAGAACACTTGATGTCGGGTGGCATGTCTTACGATATAGAGTTGCCTATGTGGAAGTGGGAAATGATCAATATGGATTTTAATATGGGTATTTTGTAGTCTTGCAAATAGTATGACTCAATTTGGGTACATGGGGATAGGATTACTAAGTCAAGTCACTTCTTTCCTATGAGGACTACTCACTCTAGAAAGGATTGTGCCAAGTTATTTATTGAGGAGATAGATAGATTGCATGATGCCCCTATTTCCATTATTTCAGATCGAGGCAAGTGGAATAGACAATCAATATTTTTAAAGATATGCAAAGGGCTTACATGAGTGACTTTAAGGGGAGTTGGGTAGATCACTTACCTCTTATTGAGTTTGTGTATAATAATAATTATCACTTGAGTATTCTGATGGCTCATTTTAAGGCTCTTTATGGTAGGAGGTATAGGTGTCCTATTGGGTTGTTTAAGGTTGTTGAGACGAGGTTGTTTGATTTTTAATTGGTTAATAAAGCCATAGCGAAGGTAAAGGTAATTAGATAAATACTTAACATTTCCCAAAGTCGTAGAAAGTCTTATGCAGATATGAGGCGAAGTTAATTGGAGTTTGTTGTTAATGATTGAGTGCTTTTGAAAGTATATCCTATGAAAGGAGTGATGAGGTTTGGGAAGAAGGGGAAGCTTAGTTACTATTATGTTGGTCCATATTAGATTTTGGGGAGAGTTGGGAATTTTTCATATGAATTAGAGTTGTCTATGAGCTTGGGTTCTTTTAATCTGGTTTTCCATGTATTGATGTTAAAGAAGTGTATGGGTAGCCCTTGTTTAGTTTTTCCTCTGAAGAATGTTGGTATTTTATATTCCTTGTTCCATGCCCGGGGGTCGGATTATGACAAGTTGTCTATCATGTATCTGTATTGTTGTTGAGTTTGTAACTTGGCCTTCTTTTGGAGATAGAAAATTATAACATCGACGTGTTGAACATATTATACAACACAACAATTAAGTAAAAAAATTATTTAATAGATAAAATTAAACAAAAATTAGACATCAAATATAGTATTAATAGTAAGATAAATGACATTTAAGCCTCATCATTCCAGCAAGTGTTGGGCTGTGACATCAAATAGAATCAATTCTTTATTTTGAGATGTGCAACTATAAAGTTGACCATGTCAAATCCAAAATCCAGTTGTTTCGATTCATACGGTTTGCCATTTTGTTTTTTTGAATTATTTATGTGTTAAAATCATGTTTGTATAACAAGATTATGAATTAGAATCAATAAAAATGATTTATGTTGTTACTTGATGGCATGATACTTTAACAACGTATCAACAATCTATTCTGAATACAGGTTCATCAGCTGTGTTGGAGCCTCATTTGAGATATTGAACACTTTAAACAAATAATTCTAACGTTCATCTAAACTTTCATCCCGACTCACAGACTTCACTTTTGCTTCCTCTTTGGAAGCAGTGGATGGATTATCATCTGTGATAGTATGTTGTTCAGCAGTAGCATGTACTGTGTATCCTCCAAAAAAGACAGAATTTCTATGCTTATCATAGGGATACTTAAAATAAAATAGAAAAATATACCTAAAGTTATACAGTAGATGTGTAATCTGTTGCAAAAATTTAACCCAACTGTTGCAACAAATACATAATGTGATGCAGCAGAAGGATAATCTATTGCAAAAGATATCCTATCTATTGTAAGAGATAGGTTATTTGTTGCAACAAATGGGATATTTGTTGCACTTATCTCTAGAGTTCTTAACATATTACAAACTTATGCAAGTTATGCAGCAGATGGTTACAACAGATTTTCCATCTATTACAACTGATATGTAATCTATTCCAACAGATATATAGTTTGTTAGAATATATGATAAATATTCATCTTTTTTTGCTCATGCTTCTTTCCTGTGGACCTGGTACATTGCACAACATCGAAAGAAAGAGAAGTTGTAGTTTTTTTTTTTATTGATATTTTATATTACCTTAGAAATTGCTTTCTTTCTCCTCTTAACCTCCAATGGAGTGAATGGATCTGAAATTCTGTTTGATGGAATGACACCCTTCTAAGATGTCTTTTCCTTTATAGCACCAGTTATTGCATTAATAACATTAGCCACTCTATCATATGTTTCCTTGCACTCTTAACATTTGCATGCACAACATAATCTTGGAGGGATAGGGTCTCTAAATGATTGACTACCCTTTTTTGGTGACAAATTTGTAGTATGCCAATTTAAAGGGGTATATCGACCACCAAAATAGTAAAACCTGTATGGTCATGATCATGATCATGATTAATTCTTGTTTTAAAAACTGCAAGAGGAGCATCCATTAACTTCTTATCAAAACTACCAATCCCATCAACCATGCCATCACAACTACCACCAACAACAATAACTCTATTACTATCTCGATCACCAACAAAAACTCTATCTCCACCAGTAGCACCATCAATAACCACATAACCAAGAATAAGCCTACCCTCCAAAGGTGTTTTTCTTTCGATGGTTGTTTCTCCAACCAATTTATTTTTTATTCTATCTATTACCTTAGGGTTAAATAAAGTTTGCACAGAATAAAAAGTAACAAAAAATGGCATCTTAGACTCTCGATTAGTCGGAATAAGCCACAGACGCACAATCTAAAATAAATCAGTACATACATTAGAATGGTGATTAAATCATTTAACAAATATTTAATAAAAATATAAACTTCATGAAAAATTATTTCTTCCTCGGGGGGATTGAAAAGATCAAGAAATTATACTTTTTTTATCATTTTTGGTCAACCACCATCTCAGGATTCTTGAACATGAAACTTCTTCTTGGTAGTCCACTTGTTGTCTGAGATGAGGAATGGCTTCAAAGGATCAAGCCACTAAATAAAAAATATTATTTAATAAAAATAAATCAAATATAAAAAAAATATTTACCGTGAAAAGCCGTATAAGTTGGTTATGTTTGGCGTTAATCGAGTCAACTAAGAAATTCTCCTGCTAAACATGAGTATTGAGGTCTATTTCACCTGAAAATAATGGGAAACAAGTAAAGATTTTCAAAATCTAAGATTCATAGAGCTTAACTGATCCAACAAGCCTATTTTTTGCAAATTTTATAATATTTACATACGTATATTTTAAATTTTCTGAGCAATCATTACCCATTGGCAGTTTAACAATGAGCTAAAATAATTCCCCAGCCATAAGTTATCAAATAAAAATTTGATCAAAACATTTTATAGGTCCTTGAATTTTGTAACCAAGCCAAATATTTCATAGTCATTTTGAAGCTTTCATGAGTCCAAGAATAGTTGTTAAATGTCTCAAGATCCTCGAAGAGCTTTATTAAATCAAGTGGTATGTTGTTGTTAATGTCTCTCGCCTAAATAATATTATGTACAACCCAAAACAAGTACAATGATTGGTGGTGCTTCTTTGGAAGACTTTCAACTTTTCTATCAAATATATGTTTTTGAAGCTTGGACAACAATGGACAACAAGTCATCACCATTATTTGACTTTTCTTTTGGAGAGTGGTGTTTTTTTTGTGTTACAATAGATATATATTGAGAAGGAAGATAATATTTTAGTCTAGTAATAATGACAAACTACTTTCCAACCCAAACAAACTAGTATACCATAGTAATTTAAGTATACCTCATCCATCTTATCTTTATTTTGATACATAATCCTACGTTTGAGAACACCATAAACCTTGGTAATTCGGAATGAGTATTATTGTCCTCCAGTAAATCAAGATATTACCCAAATCATCTATCACTGAAATAAGCATCCAATTTTTATTCTTAAAGTATTTTTCTAAAGGTATCAAAAGATTTTCCCAAGGATGAATTTACCACACAATCACCAGTTAAACCTATAGCACCATCACATTGACTTTTCACAAGAAAATGACCAATACTGAAGGTTTTGACAAGCTCTTCACTAGAGGGATAGTATTGGGATCATGTTGACTTTTTGAACTAAATTCAACATCTCTTTTGAAGCTTTCCTCTTTCTCATGTTCATTGTTTTTTATTCTACTTCTGATTGAGATATGGCTTGTACAACAAGCTCATATAGTGGTGAATGTAGCCTACCTACTTCACTTATTCCTTTACATGGACTTTATTTACCTTCTTTTCTTTTGAGTGCCATATTATCTTAGAATAAGAGGAACTAAAAAGTATTATAATTGATTGATGCATTATTAAAAAATGATAACAGTAAATCTAACAAGTACAAAATAGTAAAGTAATAGTTCTAATAGATCACTCATTATTTGCAACCAATGAGTGAACTGTTGCAACAGATGAGTGATCTGTACTTTTGTTAATTCATCATTAGGAAGGTTAATAGGTATTCGTGGATGAGTTTCAGATTTTTTAGACAGCGTTTAGAGCACGTTCGGAATCCTAAAACAGTGGACCAAAGCAATCTTTGCATGCCACATTACATATTGCGTTGGTTAATATTATTACAGGTTGCCAGAGTCAAACTCCAGAGACATGGTGCGATCATGGAGCGACACTTTGAGTATCGCGTTGATGCCATTGATATGTCGCATCAACAATCGCGTTGGTGCCTAGTTTTTAGTCATTAAATAATTGAATCCTTAAGGGTAATTAGTTTTTTTCCCTCGACCTTCAGCCCTCGTAATATGAAATTTAGCCCCTTTTTGGTAAATACATTCACTATTTCACAATTTTTGAAGAACAAGAAAACCCTAAGTGATTAAATTCAAATCAAGAACTTAAGTTTACCTCTATTAAGCTTCAAGAAATTTCCATCCAAGGCATCTAAAGTGTTTATCCAAGGGTCCCTTACAGCCTTGGAGTTCGTGAATCCTCCTTTAAAAAAGTTGAATAGTGATTTTCATGTTGTGGGTTAGGATGTACCTATGTTAATGTTGTTGTTTGATTACAAGTTTAGATCTTTAATGATTGCCATAAATTTATGTGAACATGTGGGTTGAATTTCATGAAATTTAGTTGATTAATGTATCCATGATGTAGTTGTTTAATGTTAATTCCTAAGCTCAAGTATGTGCATCCCATGTGTTTGATAAAATGCCAGAGAGTAGAATTGTATTTTATGATCCATTATTGATCTAAATGAACTTAGTCTATAATTACATGTTTAAAATGACTCTGATGCCTTAGCTATGCCTTGCAATGATTTAGTGGAATGCTCATAAGTAAGGATTTTTGAAATTATTTTATGTTAGTATGCATTCTTATACATGTGTAAGCTTATGACTTTTGAATGCTGCATGATATCCCTTAATGATTCTATTATGAATTGTGGAGTATGGTCAAGTGTTCAAAGAAGTTTCATGTCTTGTAAGTTTCATGTTATCGAGTCCTGGGGGTATTTAATACCCGACAATTTAGCTGTGCACCTAGAGCCGGTGTCTGTATTCAAGATACTCTTAGTCAGGCCATATTAGTAGAATTTATTCAGTCACATGACTCAAGAAAACTCAATGAATTAAGTACTAGTCCAGTCCTACTACGTACTCAGTAATCTCAATTAGTAATAGAATCTCAGTAGTATTCCATAAGTCAATGCAACTCAGTGAAATTTGTCCAGTTCATATTAGTTTAATCAGTTCAGTGTTTATTCAGTTGGGTGTAGGATTCAACATCGAGTGAATCCAATGTTGAGGGAACATACTGATAGCAGAGGGTGTGATCCTTAGAAGTAATCCTTGCATTCCAGAACTATATAGCTATCTTATGTTAATACATCAACACTGATAATTGACGGTTGATAAGGTGGGTTGAAACTGCCAGATGAGGGTCTCCCCATTTTTATTAGGGGACAGATAAGGGTCACTCACGGCTTGTCTTTACCAGTGGTGCGGTATTGATACCCTTCCAATTGGGGTTATTGATTAGAACCTAACTCAGGTATATTGTCTTATTCGGGGCATGTCAGTTATATGACTGCCTCCCATAGTCTCAGTCTCAGTCTTTCAAATAGAACTTTGATAGTTCTATAGATTTTAGGAATAGCAAATACAGTTACCCAGCTCATTATGGAACTCAACCAGTTCCATCAGAATCAGGACTGTTGACATAGTCAATACAGTTTTCAGTTATATCAGTAGTAGTAATTCATGTTATAAAAAAAATTAGTATTCAAAATCCTTATGATTTCCGTTATTGTTATGTATTCATACATGTACTCTCACGCAGTCATGTTCATGTTACTCAGTTAGTTTTTTCTTCATGCATATGAACCCTTGCATTTAGCCATACCTCACTTTGTGTACCAGTACATTCACATGTACTTACACATACTTTTCTTTTGTGCTATAGTGTTATATACTATATGTTTATAGGTACAAGCTCCAGAGCATCCTTAGCAGGCCAGACCTTCAGTAGGAAGACTAGTAATGAGTCCTCATTATCCGATGATGTTATATTATTTCGTTTATTCATCACATTCAGTATTTAGTAGATAGAGTTAGTTGGGGATTTTCCCATCAACACCTTATTCAAATAGTTTAGAGGCTTTCAGACAAGATATTCAGACTTCAGTATGTTTAGTATTTATGTTCAATTTTGGTATTGTCATACCATATTTTCAGTATTGTACTTTATGGTCTTTCAATCTATGTTTTAGCATTTATATTAGTAATATTATTCAATGCTCAGTTACAGCTATCAGTCATGGGTTAGCTTCTGGTCCTTCAGGATTATGAGTACCGTGTAGCGTCCGGGGTACTAGACTCAGGACATTACTAATACGTACAGATAAGAGATATATAATAACAAATGAGTATCCCGCGACCTAGTAAGTTCTTACAAGAGCCACTAATGAAAAGAATAAGAGTAGTAATAGTATTAATATACAAATAGTCTTAAAATAAAAAACTATCCATAATTGTAGAAAGCTCACCCTTTCTCTAAACTTTCGAATGTGTTGGATTGGATCTGAACTCTGGAATGCGTTGGATAGAATTCCAGTGATGACAACTAGTATTCGAATCTACATTAGAAAAGAATGCAGAAGTTCTGTTTGAGTTCCAAAATAATAGCTACTTAGTAGGCATCATCTGGGTGACTGATCTAACTCATAATAAAACCAAAATAAGATACAAGAATACAAATTAAATTTAGGGATAAAAGGGTGAACCCAAAATAATGCTTTGGCTAACAGATAATAAATAACAAGGAATATAATATAAAAAAGAATCAAAGATACTATAGCCTAACTGCACTTTATAAGCTGAGAAGGAAAAAATAAGAGGAAATAACCCAACTGAGCACCTATATGCCCGATGAATACAATAATGAGAGGAATAACAACAATAATAATTATAAAGTCACCAACCACTAAAGTTTTATATGTGAATCCTTTTATACCATAAACACTAGACTTGAATCTGATCATTAATATGATAAGTGAAAATATATGTGTCAGACTCAAACTGATCTTTAAAATAAATACAGGTTACCAGGTCTAGTCAAGAACCAAAAAGATGTCTAAATCACCCTAGGGTTCAAGAATATATATATATATATACATATATATATATGTATGTATATATATATAATTATATATAATGGAAAAAAGAAGGCTTCGTAGATCAATAAGGATCTATTTAGGATATTTGACCCTTATGAAGGCTAGCAAGGCCCGCTACTAATCCCCAAAACTGATTCGACCTGACCCAGGGCCTAGTCGTGTCGGGTGCCTCATGTCCAATTGAGAACGGAGACCACCCCTAATAATCAACCATAACCACCCTTTCCCCTATGTCGAATTAATTCAGAACATTAAAAAAATTAAACAAATAATATACGAAGACAATAATAGAATCCATAACCATAACCAACAAATAATATAATTGAATATCCAACCGGTGTTAGTCCCATTACCAATACCAATACCAAGGTTGACACAATACAGACAATGCCCATGCCCATAGTAGACATACAAAGCCACTAATTAAAAATAAAGAACATTTGATTGAGACATGGCCCCAACCATCGAAAAAACCAAAGTTCAATAAATAACCAAATGTTTGAAATGATATCCATAACATGAAATGAAGTCTTCTAGAGTATGGAAGCTCACCACTTCAGTCTAACACAAGTTGTTCCCAAATCCAAGATAACTAAGCAGGAGGAGTAGTATGGCCAATTCCTGCATCATGTAGGGATGCAACGCCCAAAGATATGTTAGCGGGTGAATGCTAGCTAGTATTCAAGACATAGGATAAAGTAATTCAGTTATTCAAAACCAAAGTAAATAACCATATGCAATCATGTACATATATACATATATACCATGTCAGGAAAGGGAACCGAGTTTAGCATGCATTGAAAACGTTAACATGGGTTGTGTAGCCTAACGGTCCTAAAATCACTGATGCGCTAGTGTTGCCCCCTGAACGGGCCTTGGTTCGTGTAGTCACACGAACTGGAGATTTCATAGAGGTATGAGATTTCTGTGTACCATTTTCCCTTCATGATACATATATACAATTATAAGCTTAGGGGATTCCCGTGTACCCCACAAGTATAGGCTTACCATAACGAACCCTCATGATGGCAAACATGAGTTTCCAGTGTCCGTCCATTGGACTCACACCTTCACGGTTAGCTATCACTACTTGCCATTGATAACGCTCAATCTACAGCTCTCGTGGGAGTGTAAAGCGGTCGTTAGCAAATATAGAACCCAACCTGGGTTGGGTATCGATCCCACAGGGAATAGCTTGGTCAACAAGTAAGTAAAATTAATAGACTTTTGGTGCAAGTCTCGTAAGAAGGGGGGATTGTAATAAGTAACCAAAGTAATGAAATAAAAGCTGAAAATAATAAAGTAAAAAGAGAAAGATTGTCACGTTGGTTGGAAACAATGAGAATTGAAGCGTTGGGGTTATGTCCACCTTCTGAGGTATACGTCTCTATTGGCTATGAGTGTGTAGAGTCTTGACATGCAATTGCTTATAGAGAATTGTAGTCGATGGTAAATCCAAGCGTCTCTCGACCTAAACAAGGACTATTTCACTTTAACTCTCTCGAGCTTAAAGTGTGTCTAGCGGTACGAATTCTCCAAGAGGTTAGTCCAGTTACGGCACTAGCTTTTTAATAGGAAAGGGTGTCCTACTACCTTGACATTATCTCTTTTCCAGACAAATAACCTTTCTCTCGAACAAGTTAAATGTTAGACTGGCGTTATTCTATGCGTCTTCTTTTCTAGACAAGTAACCTTTCTCTCGAACAGGTTAGATGTTAGAATGGCGTGTTCTTGTGTTTGTAACCGCAAAGAATGTAGATTTAAGATGAAGAGCGTAATGATATAAGCAATATACTTGTCTTGAACTCACAAACTCACAGCTATAGATAGTAACTCATTCGGCTTCCATAACCCCAACTAAGAGGTTTAGTTACCCATGAATGCGAAGGATATCACGATTTGCATGGTTGATGGCATGAGAAGTAGGTGATAGGCGTGTGGTTTTGGTGATTCCTTAGCAAGTAACGATTCTCTTGTTGTGGAATTTAAGAATAGAAGAATAGATTAGAAGTGTTTGTAGTGGAAGATGACAAGGATGGAAGAAAATTAATTGTTGAATTGATAGTTGAAGAATGAATTTCTTGAATTAAGGGAGGAGTTGCCTCCACTAAGGGAGGACTTGATTAAAATCTCTAGCATGATAGGGTATTTATAATACTCCTATCCTACTCCTACTATGCTAATGAAATAAATAACCAAATCCTACTAAACTAAGGAAATACTTAACCCATTTGTACTAGGTTAATGTAACATTCTCCTAATCCAAATAAACTAATGAAATACATAACCCAATTGTACTAGGTTAATGTATCATTGTCAAAATCCAGCTTTGTGTCTGTAAGTCCCCAAAGTCTTCAGAAATGTTGTTTTAGCCCGGGACAGATTTTCCATCCAGCAGTTTTGGTCCAGGTCCCCAGAGTCTTCAGAAATGCTGTTTTAGCCTGGGACAGAGTTTCTATTCAGCAGTTTTGGTCCTTAGGCGTGTAAACTCCCTTTCCTTCCTTCGTGAGCTTTCTTTTGCGTCAAGTAAGCCATAAAATGCTGAATTTTGCATCATTTATACCTGAAACTTTACTAATCATGTTTGTTAGCTCATTTATAGGAAAAAGGACTAAAAGTGCATGAAATATATAATTTGTTCTCAAAACTAGGCTAAAATATGGGCAAAATATATTGATATAGTCGCGTAATTTCGCCTATCATCAACACCCCACACTTGAAGCTTTGTTCGTCCTCGAACAAAATATCATGTCCTTCTAAACATCAACTTAGGGTTTTACAGCAACAACACAAAACATTCTTCAAGACAAGCACAACAATTATCAACAAAGAGTAGCTTTCTGATTATAAGTAGAAACAATTTAACCTCAAGCATAGACTCGTGATGGTGATCAACTCGCATGCAAACGTTAAGGTGCATAGAATCATATACAACTATCCAAGACTCATCAACCATGTGTGTCTCACAATATAGTACCCATAATCACTCACAAGTATAGCATATTTTTCAAACATGGGTATCAAAATATCCTTGCTCTCACTCTCGCAAAGAATTCATATGTAGCAACTGATAACCATAGGCTTGCCCTTAATGTAGTACTCCACTAAATGTCGGAATGTTAAGATTAGGATCAAGTAGGTCTTTTGATGGTTGTAATGTAGGCTAAGGGACGGGTAGGATCAACTATTTTGGCCAGAAATAGTGACTAAGTTCCTAAGCACTTTAATACATCACATTGTATTATTGACACTTTTTTCTTTCAACCTTTTTTTTTCTTTTATTCTACCACCTTTGTTCTCCTCTTTTGTTTTTCAATTTTAAAGCACAACTCACTTTTCAGCTTTCTTTTCCTTTTTCTTTTCACAACATACCTCCTATGATAGCACTTTCTTTTTCATAACACATTCAAGCACCATTGCGATTTAAAGCATCATACTCACCCCATTTCCTCTTATGTTGTCACATGACTTTTTCACTTTAAAGCACTTAGGAATTTGGATCAAATTACGGTCTTAAAAGAAATGGATTAGGCTTACATACGAGGTTGTCAAAGAAATAGGCTAAAGGCTCAAAAGGGTTTAACTAGGATGATATCCATGGGTAGGTAAAACAAAGGTAAACATGTATAGGTTGCCGAAGAAATGCCTCAATCATATCCTAAACTTACACTCCTTATTTTCGCTTTGCATACATACCAGGCAAGTTCTAGCATCAGCCACACACATAGAATATACTATTATCTCACACACACAAGGCACATGGTCGACTTGATTGGAAGTAATATAGACTCTTGACCCAACAAGTGAAGGAATTGAATCACACAATATCACATAATGAGTCACAACTAGAGCCTAAACGTCTCAATAGTCACAATTGTAGCACATACTCTTGTTATAATCTCATGCTGCCTATTAGAATAATCTCATGCGAAGCTAAGTTAAAAAAAAAATTTACTGCTAAAAAAATCTTAACTAAAAAAAATGAAACAAAAGTAAAACAAAAGCAAACAAACATAGATGCGAGTAGAGAAGTATAGCATGCAATACCACCACCCCACACTTAGTCGGTACACTGTCCTCAGTGGAAAATAAATAAGAAGAACCTGGTTAGTCGGACTCATCCTCTATGTCTGGGGTCATACCCCTTGCATTGGAATCATCATCAGAGTCATCATCCTCATAAGTTCCGCATAAGTATCCCACTTAATTCCAAGCGTGAGTTGGGGTATTTTCCGCGGGGAGGGTTCTCCTTGGTCCTTGGAACTTCTCTTTTTGCCCTTTTGGGAGGTGGTAGCCTTCTCCTTGCCTTGTCTCGCTTTAGGTGCCATTGTACCTGAGACTAGAAATAGTGTTAGTTGCAGCACAATCTCACTTGATACAATCTATAAGCAAGTACTAGGGGTACCACCACACACTTAGTTTTGTTGCACAAATCAGCGAGGTGGACGTAGTCGATTTACTCAGATTTCGTCGACATACGTTTTAGGATTGTATTCCAACAAGAAAATCAGCATTGTATCACTTATTTGCAGCCATTGGACTACTTTCATGGTAGATATAGCAACACTACGACATAGGGGTTACCACATGGAATCGTTATTCTTACAACAAGCACAACCTCCTAAGTCGATAGGCACTATAATCTTATCCCGATGGCCGGGATAGTCTAACATGTAAGCATCCAGACAACACTCTTAAGCAATATTCATAGCCATATCAATTCAGCAAATATCATAACAATGCTATTGAAACCAAATTCAAGTCGGAAATAAGTCAAGAATTCCCTACGTATATGTTTACTCACATGATTATGTAACAACAATTCAAACACATGAACATCACCAACAATCTTATATGATTTAGCAATTTATAATAAGCATAGCAACGTAGTACTTACGATAAAAAAATGAAGAATAAGAGAGTACTTACTTGCTTGAAGCTTGTGGAGACGGTGTTGTGAATTAGAAGAGCAAAAGAAGAAAATTTTGAGAAGATTTGGAAGGTTATGTGGTGCCTTTAGGGTGTTTTCTAATGTGGTTGTGTTGTAAAACTATGTCCCCTTTATATAGGAAGAGTATGGGTCGGGTTATGACCCATTTACAATCGGTTTTGGAGACAAAATCACCACATATGCGGCGCATATCCCTCGGCATATCACTTACATATGCAGCGCATTGTCCATGGCATAATGGGACATATGCGCCGCATAGTCTATGGCATTTCTAGACATATGCGCCGCATAGTCTATGGCATATGAGATACTGAGACCAAATGCCATAGCATAGGCGGCGCATAGTCAAAAGCACACTTAGGAATAGGCGGTTCATAGTGCATAGCACACTAGATTCCGAAACCTTAGGCTATAGGATAGGTTGTGCATCGTTCGTGGCCTAGTTTTATCAAGGCCTAGCCTTTCTCGATGCCTATTTTGACAAGAAAAAGGCTCAATCCATAACCTTATGCATCACCATTCCTAACTCACCAACTTTACCATACAATGCGTCCAAATCGTCAATTGAAATCAATCTCCTCGTTGAATACTTCTTGCACCTATTTTTGCTCAAAACCAAACGAAAACGATTAGTACGATGGGTTGCCTCCCACCTAGCGCCTTAGTTTTGGTCGTGGCACGACTTTTATTTTTGGTTTTCATTTATCAAGAACAAAACAAGTACTAGAACGAATGAAAAATGATAAAATGATAAAATGATAAAATGATGGGTTGCCTCCCATCTAGCGCCTTATTTATTGTCGTGGCTCGACGTAGTTACCTCGAGTACTCAGACTTCGTCGAGGTAAGTGATGGATCGTTTTCTGAAAGGATTTAGACGACAATGAGGCTTACCTGTGGTCATGCGATCTTTTTCGAGCTGGCTCATACGTTTCTCCGGAGAGTCACCAATTATATCATCAATAGTCCAACCCATAGCTCTCTTGTATCTCTTCAGAGCAGAGATGAGAGCCTCTACGTGCTGTTCACTTAAATCATCTGCACTCTCCGGAAGTATATTTCTACTTTCCAAGAACACATACCTTAGATAATCGGGGAGCTCTTGTGATTCTAGCATTGGTGGCTCATTAATGAAAGTCTTCGCTGTTGGTGACGGTTGAATCTTGGGATCACAATCCGGTTGCTTAGGAGTATAAGGCTCTATTTCTGTTAGAGCACTCATAAGTTCTTCATTATCCTCATGCTCAATTTTTAGTGGCGCAACAGATAATGGCTCAACAGTAGGCTGATTCTCTATAGATAATGCTTTCATATCCTCATAATGATCATCAGCTACAGATGACTCATTCATATCGCTGGGCTGCTTCATTGTTTTGCATATATCAAACCGTACCACTTCGTCATTAATTCGAAACAAAAGCTCATTATCTTTCATGTCAATAAGCACACTTCCAGTGGCAAGGAAGGGACGTCCCAAGATGATGGGAACTTCAGAATCCTCCTTGCAATCCAGAATAACGAAGTCGGTAGGAAATATGAATGAAGAAACCTTCACCAACACATCATTCAAGATACCCACAGGTCGTTTTACCGACCTATCAGCCATCACCAGCCTCATATTGGTTGGTGTAGGGTCTCCCAACCCCAACTTTCTGTAGATAGATAGTGGCATCAAATTGATGCTAGCTCCCAAATCGCACAATGCCTTAGCAAAATCCAACGATCCAATTGTGCAAGGAATAGTGAAAGCTCCAGGATCTGCCTTCTTTTGAACTAGCGATCTTGTAGCGATTGCACTACAATGATGAACATTATCCGCCAAGTCATAACTTGCTGCCCGCTTTTTTGTCAAGAGATCCTTAATAAATTTTGCATACCCAGGCATTTGTTCAAGTGCCTCCACCAATGGAGCATTAATGGTGAGCTGTTTTAACATATTCATGAATTTGCTGAACTTTGTGTCATCCGCCACCTTCTTCAATCTTTGGGGAAAAGGTGGTGGTGGGTATGGAAGTGTTCTCTCCACGGTTTTCTTCTCCTCTTGCTTCCGTTTTTCCACTTTTTCAGGCTGCACAGTGCTGGATGTGGCGTCCTTAATGTCAGGAGTAGTAGCTGGGGCATCTTCTCCTTTTGCGTTGTCATCTATGTCCGCAACTTCGTCAATCACTTTCTTGCCTTTTGCTGAAGTTTCCAGCACCTTACCACTTCTGGTAGTGATGGCCATGCATGACCCATCATTCCTTGGGTTTTGCACAGTATCGCTAGGTAAGGTGCCGGCTTTTCTTTGGTTGAGTGCTGCTGAAAGTTGACTGAATTGCTGCTCTAGTTGTCTTATTGCAATGGAATGTGAGTTAACCAACTGATTCATTGAAGATAAATCATTCTTTACCTCGGTTACGCCCATATTGGTTGCCTCTACTCCTTTCAGCAGCTTGGCCATCATATCTTCCATAGACATCTTTTCAGAACCAGACGCCTCAGCCTCATAATTTCTAGGAGGAATATACACACCACTCCTGTCTGAATTATTCTTCCAACTACCATGATCACGGTCCTTGTATCCAGATTCATTATAATAGTTCCGACCTTGGTTTCCTTGGGCATTGCCTCGGAAACCCCCTTGATTGTTCAAGTAGTTGGCTTCTTCCTCAGAATCAGATTCATCTCTTCTCTGTGGTCCAACAGCCTTAACTTTTTCGGTCTTCCCTAATAATAGATGCTTGGTAAGAAGATCCATTTGCGTCTTCATGTGAGCCATATCTTGATCACGATCCTCTTGTCTTCGCCTCTGCTCTGCAGTCATGCCAAAAGATAAAGCGGGGATTGTTACCTCAGAATCCCTGGTATGCCAAGCTCTACTTTGCTTTGTCATCCGATCTAGCATATGGCTTGCCTGCCCAAAGGTGAGGCCCATAAAAGATCCTCCAGCCGCATTATCAACCACTGACTTAGTCACCGAATTCAAAGCTCTGTATAATATCTCCATCAAGTGGTCATTGGTCATATGGTGATTTGGGCACCGCATGAGCTTCGTCTTGAACCTCTCCCATGTTTCGTGGAGAGCTTCAGTTGGAAGCTGTCGAAAATTTATGATCTCATCTCTCAACTGTGCTCTTTTGGATGGTGGAAAGAATCTTTCTAGGAAAGCGTCTTTCAATTGCCTCCAATTAGTAATAGAATCAGGAGTCAGCCCATTCAACCATAGAGTTGCCTCCCCAGACAGAGACAATGGAAATAGACGTAATCGAATTGCATTCTGTCCAACGCCCGAATCGTCGAATGACTTGCATGTGGAAATAAAGTTGATCAGATGCATATTCGGATCATCGCCTGCTAGTCCACCAAATAATCCCTTGAGTTGCTAAAGCTGAATCATGGTGCTAGTGATATTAAACTTTGCTCCGGGTGCCAATGGCGGAAGAATAATAGCTCCGGTGGCACCAGGTCCGTCTAGATCGTCCTCTTCGTCATCAAAAGGAATTTGCATAGCTCGGCGATCATGCCTCAATCTCGCTTGACGATCTCTCCTCTGCATGCGTGCCGCCACCTCAGTAGTATGTCGTGGGTTTAGTAGCTCTTCATCGCCCAGATCCTCATCGTCAGGATTTGTTGCTCGCCTACTATTATCAATATTCTGTTGATACACTTGAGCAGCCATCCTTTCAATTTCACGTTGTGCCTCCATTGATGCACTAAATAAACCTAAATAAAACAAAAACAACAACTAAAAGTAAAAGTACAAGAATCTTTGACCAAAGGGTCTAGTAATTATCACGAACTTGATTGACACTCGTATTCCCCGGCAACGGCGCCAATTTTTGATAACGCTCAATCTACAGCTCTCGTGGGAGTGTAAAGCGGTCGTTAGCAAATATAGAACCCAACCTGGGTTGGGTATCGATCCCACAGGGAATAGCTTGGTCAACAAGTAAGTAAAATTACTAAACTTTTGGTGCAAGTCTCATAAAAGTGGGGAGTCTTGTCGTGCAAGTAATGTAAACAAAAGCTAAAAGTAATAAAGTAAAGAGAGAAAGAGATTATTACGTTGGTTGTAAACAATGAGAATTAAAGCATTGGGGTTATGTCCACCTTCTGAGGTGTACGTCTCTATTGGCTATGAGTGTGTAGAGTCTTGACATGCAATTGCTTATAGAGAATTGTAGTCGATGGTAAATCCAAGCGTCTCTCGACCTCAACAAGGACTATTTCACTTTAACTCTCTCGAGCTTAAAGTGTGTCTAGCGGTACGAATTCTCCAAGAGGTTAGTCCAGTTACGGCACTAGCTTTTTAATAGGAAAGGGTGTCCTACTACCTTGACATTATCTCTTTTCCAGACAAATAACCTTTCTCTCGAACAAGTTAAATGTTAGACTGGCGTTATTCTATGCGTCTTCTTTTCTAGACAAGTAACCTTTCTCTCGAACAGGTTAGATGTTAGAATGGCGTGTTCTTGAGTTTGTAACCGCAAAGAATGTAGATTTAAGATGAAGAGCGTAATGATATAAGCAATATACTTGTCTTGAACTCACAAACTCACAGCTATAGATATTAACTCATTCGGCTTCCATAACCCCAACTAAGAGGTTTAGTTACCCATGAATGCGAAGGATATCACGATTTGCATGGTTGATGGCGTGAGAAGTAGGTGATAGGCGTGTGGTTTTGGTGATTCCTTAGCAAGTCACGATTCTCTTGTTGTGGAATTTAAGAATAGAAGAATAGATTAGAAGTGTTTGTAGTGGAAGATGACAAGGATGGAAGAAAATTAATTGTTGAATTGATAGTTGAAGAATGAATTTCTTGAATTAAGGGAGGAGTTGCCTCCACTAAGGGAGGACTTGATTAAAATCTCTAGCATGATAGGGTATTTATAATACTCCTATCCTACTCCTACTATGCTAATGAAATAAATAACCAAATCCTACTAAACTAAGGAAATACTTAACCCATTTGTACTAGGTTAATGTAACATTCTCCTAATCCAAATAAACTAATGAAATACATAACCCAATTGTACTAGGTTAATGTATCATTGTCAAAATCCAGCTTTGTGTCTGTAAGTCCCCAAAGTCTTCAGAAATGCTGTTTTAGCCCGGGACAGATTTTCCATCCAGCAGTTTTCGTCCAGGTCCCCAGAGTCTTCAGAAATGATGTTTTAGCCCGGGACAGAGTTTCCATTCAGCAGTTTTGGTCCTTAGGCGTGTAAACTCCCTTTCCTTCCTTCGTGAGCTTTCTTTTACGTCAAGTAAGCCATAAAATGCTGAATTTTGCATCATTTATACTTGAAACTTTACTAATCATGTTTGTTAGCTCATTTATAGGAAAAAGGACTAAAAGTGCATGAAATATATAATTTGTTCTCAAAACTAGGCTAAAATATGGGCAAAATATATTGATATAGTCGCGTAATTTCGCCTATCATCATCCATAATTGCCTGATTAAAAGCTTTAGCATATAAACAAACCACCTATTCAAGAGTTAATTACCAAGGCATTATGAAACGGTATCGTCATACCTACTATAGCTTGTACGCAATGTCATTAGTCAACACATAGGGGATTTCCATGTACCGCATAGGATTTATGATCAATCAAAACCATGGCCACTAAAGCCTTTAGAAATCATTTAATTCAATTAATCCATTTAGGATTCAATTACCATCTTATGCGGTACAAGGTTTTCAATAAAAATCAAGCTATGTGACAAAAACATTCTCATAGGCATTTTAAAAGACATGTGGAGGGCATATAGTTTCCAATACAAAAAACCAAGAACCAATTAACTATTCCTATGCAACCATATGTTCAAACCACCATTATAACATAAAACCCCATAAATAGAACATAGGAAAATATCATCCAACCATTAGTACCCATAACTCCAAACATATATTTCAAAACCAACATAAACCCACAATAATGTCATGAAAATATTAAGTAAAACACATTTTTAGTTTAAACTAACAATGTGGGATTAGTAATATTCTTTAGATACCAAAGAAGATGGAGATATCTACTCTTGAAAGCACCTAATTGAATCACCTTGAGGAAACCCTAGCCCTTTCTTGAACCAAAACCATGAGTGAGATTTAAGAGTGATTTGAAAGTGTTTGACTTGGAAATAGTAGGTTAATGAAGTGCAAAGAGTGTTTTATGTTGTGGGGACAAAATAAGTTAAGAGGAGAAATGTCCAGAATACCCCCAACTCAAATTATTAAAATTCCCACAGGTGGGTACAGTTTGGACCCCACACTCATACCCACATAATATGAGTGGTAGCCTCTAGTCGTATGTTGAGTAGAATGTTGGACATCACATTCTGTCAAACTTTTGACTCATTAGCCTAAATTGTGCCCTACTATAAGAAAAGTAACCTAAAACTATACCCTAAGCAAAAAACATCTAGTTAGACACTGGACAATATACGGTTTGGAACAATAATTCTTGTATCATATATATACGACTCCTATGGAGTCTTGTCGTTCCTTGGATAGAAAACAACCATAACCACATTGAGTAACAAACGACCAGGACCCCTAAACTTTACCAACATCATATGACAAGTATTCCTGAGTCGTATGATGGTCAAAAGGCTCAAACTCAGGAAATTTCTTAGGAATAAAACTTAGGGTGTTGAAATTATCCCCCACTTGGTTCATTCATCCTGGAATGATAAAGGAGGCATGATTATCATGATTTATACCTACCCTTATCTTTAATCAAGTTACAAAAAAAGACACCGGGGAACTCAATCTTACTTTTTAACAAAACTTGAAAGCTAAAACGTTATGAAGAACACATACCTTCTACTCGAGTTTCTGGAGAAGAAAATGAGAATGGATACTTGGACTTCATGTTCTCTTCAGCTTCCCATGTAGCCTCTACACCTTTGTGGTTCCTCCATAAAAACTAAAACTTTATCGAGGCCACATCCTTGGTCCTCAACCAACAAACATGACAATCCAAGATCTCAACCGAAATCCCCTCATAAGATAGGGATTTCTAAATGGCAATAACCTTGATAGGCACAATTTAGGATAAATCACCAATACGTTTCCTCAACATAGAAACATTGAACACCATGTGAATGGAGCTCAAACTAGAAGGCAAATTAAACTCATATGCAACATTATCAACACTCCTCAAGACCCCATAAGGACCTATATATCGGGGATTGATCTTTTCCTTCTTTTTAAACTGCATTACTCCCTTTATAGGAGACACCTTTAAAAACACCCTATCCCCAACTTCAAACTCCAATTCTTTTTTTCTCATGTCTGTATAAGACTTTTGGTGACATTGGGAATCCTTAAGTCTATCCCAAATCAGCTTCACCTTCTCCATAGCATGGTGAATTAAATTCGAGCTAAACATATCCATCTCACCTAGATCAAACCACCTAATACAATACCTATATCTACTAGCATACAACCCTTTAAATGGGGCTATCCGAATGCTAGAGTTGTAGAAATTTATGCAGGCAAACTCTATAAGAGGCAAATGCTCAAGCCAACCACCACCATAATCAATAACGCAAGCTCTAAGCATGTCGTCTAACATCTAAACAGTCATTTTTTCTTTCCCATCGGACTGCAGGTGAAAAGCAGTACTAAGACTAACTTAGTCCCCAAACCTCTAAAACAACTGCCAAAAATGAGATAAAAACTACGTATTGCGATCCATGATGATAGAAACAGGTACGTCATTCAGCTTCACAATATCATAAAGATACAACCTCGCATAATCCTTAGCCTAGAAGTTAGTACTCACTGGGAAAAAGTGAGCCAATTTTGTCATCCTATCCACGATAACCCAAATCGAATCTAATTGGTTCCAAGATCGTGGAATATCGGTATTGACATCTATGTTGATAACTTCCCACTTCTATTCAGGCAACTTAATTTCTTGATATAATTCCCTAAGCCTGATGTGATCAACTGTCACTCACTGATACACTATGCACTTGGCAACAAAATTAGCCACATCCCTCTTGATATTGTTCCACCGATACATCTCCTTGTGGTCATGATATATTTTAGTCAATCCAAGATAAACAACATAGCATGACTCATACACCTTATCCAAGATCCTCTCATGCAAACCATCAATATTGGGAACGATTAATATCCCTTGGTACCGTAAAGTACCATCACCAGTAATATCAAAGACCATCATCTTCTTCCCACCAACGTCATCCTTGATCCTTACTATACAGGATCTAACACTTTTTTCTTCTTAATTTTAGCACTAAGATACTACTGTGCCACTTTCTGAATGCCTTTTACCAACTTTCGCTCCTCCTTATATACATGAGCTAGAATCCCTTTGGAAAACCTACTAAGATCATCAGCAACAAATTTAACTTTACCTGGATGATAGTAAAAAATTGTGTCATTATCCTTGAGGAGCTCAAGCCATTTTATTTTCTTAAGGTTAAGCTCTTTTTGAGCAAAGACATACTGGAAGCTCTTATGATTAGAAGAGGTATCCACATGCACTCCGTACAAATAGTGATACTAGATTTTTAGTGCAAACACCACAACTAATAATTCCAAGTCATGTATTGGATAATTCCTCTCAGGTACCTTCAACTGTCGAGAGGCATAAGCGATTACCTTTCTATGCTCCATCCAAATGTAACCATGTCCTATGCGAGATTCATCACAGTAGACCACCACATATTTGTTAAGTCAAAGTCGGAGTCGAAGTTATCTTATCTTTAAGCTTTTCAATACTAACCTCACAAGAATCAGACCGCAGGAACCTTACCATCTTATGAGTCAATTTAGTCAACGGGGCAGCTATAGTCAAAAAACTTTCCACAAACCTCCTATAAGAACTACCTAAACCTAAGAATTTCCAAATGTCGATTGGAGTTATAGGTCTAGTCCACTTCTTAACCACCACAACCTTTAGTGGATCCACTATGATCCCTTCATAAGAGATAATATGACCCAAGTGACAACATTCAACCAAAATTCAATTTCAAAAATTTGGAATATAACCATCGCTCCTTCAAGCTATGCAATATAATGCAGAGATGATTCACATGATATACCTCGCTCTTAAAATACAAAAGAATATCGTCAATAAAAACAGTGATGAATAAATCCAAAAATTGACGAAAGACCCTATTCATCAAATCTATGAATGTTGTTAGGAAATTGGACAACCTGAAAGACATAATTAGAAACCCAAAATACCCATACCAGCTATGAAATCAAGTCTTAGGGAAATCCTTCTCCGTAATCCTTAACTGATGATACTCGGATCGAAGATCAATTTTGGAGAAAAACATTGAGCTCTATATCTGATCAAAAAAATTAGCTAAACTGGGAAGAGGATACTTATTTCTTACCGTTACCTTGTTCAACTATTGGTAATGAATACACATAAAAAGGTAACCATCCTTCTTATACACGAATAATACCGGTGCACCCCATGGGGATACACAAGGATATATGGAAACCTTTTGATCCTTGAGTTACTCCTTAATCTCCTTAAACTCAGCCGGGGCCATTCTATATGGGGGAATAGACAAATGTCCAGAAAAAGTTCAATCCCAAACTCAATCTTTCTATTAAGAGAAACACTAGGAAGGATATCAGGGAAGACCTCAGGAAATTCATTCATCACCTCGAACATAATGCAAAGTAGGACCATCCAAGTTAGAATCTTTAACCCAGACTAGCTGATAGAGACACCCCTTGGAGATTAATCTCCTAGCTCTAAGATATGATATGCACTTCCTCTTAGGAGCTAGAGAACCATCCTCCCACTTAGTAACTGACTTATTCAGTAATTTAAAGACAACCTTACAGGTCCGTTAGTCTAGAGAAACATGGCACGAGTGCAACCAATCTATCCTTAAATTTACATAAAAATCTACCATATATAATTCAAATAGATCCACCAAAGTTTCTTCACAACCAACAGATACCACATAAGCCTGTAGATTCTTCTAGCAATCACACAACTACCTACTAGGGAAATAATAGGAAAAGAGTCTGAAACACCCTCCTAACCAAAACTAAAATACACAACCATAAATGGGGTCACATAAGAGAAAGTGGGACCTGGATGAAGAAATATTACAGATACGGGAAAAGTGTTTCAACATACCTATCACGACGTTAGGCAATTCCTCAGACTCTTGTCGGGTTGTGAGAGAATAAAGAAAGTTTTAACCAGTATTGGAACTAGATATAGCACCCTTCAGTATCAGAGCTGATGATGAAGAAATTCGAACCTTTTTCTCCCCTAAATCAACCTTACCAATAGGATAGTTTCTAAACATATGCCCTGACTGACCACAGTTGAAGGACCTGTCCCTCTTTTCATCATAGAGACCTCTATGGAATCTACCATAAAACCTATCTTGAGGATATGATAGAGCTAATTGGGCCCCATTAGCCTGAGATTGGGCACCCTATGCCCTGAAGATACCGTCGCCATAGAAATTCCTATCACCCAATGGTTTTGGATAGGGAGAACTAGCCGTTGAGTACGACCCAGAATTGCCCCATTTTTTCTTGGGACAGTTCCACCATTCTTTCCACTTTATTGTTGGCTACCACCTTGCTCAACGAACCTAAACTTCTTTCCTTTACTCTCTCTTATTTCAGCCTATTTTTCTTCTCTTCCTCATCTTATTTCATGTATACAACCAACCTGGAGATATCCATGTCCTTGATTAACAAGGTAGCCTTACTCTCCAATATGAAATCTATGGACAATCGGGAAGTAAATTTCCTCATTCTTGCCCTTAGGATAGAAAATATCTCTTGAGAATTCTAAGACAACTGATGAAACTTTAAGGAATACGCCTTGACTTACATATATCTTTGCTTCAAATTTTCAAATGCTTTAGCCTTATCTTTCCTCGACTCTTGAGGAAAGATATTGTTGAGAAAAACATTAGAATTTTTTTTCCTATAGAGATAACTCAATATCATCACCCCTTAGCTGATCCCATTCCTCATACCATTCATAGGCTAAAATCCATCAACTAATAGGCGACAAACTCCACACCCTCTACATTCGTGGTATGCATAACATTAAAGATCTTTTCTATCCCATCTAGAAATCCTTTAGGATCCTCTCAACCATAACACCCATAAAGGTCAGAGGATTTAATCTCATGAATTGGCCAACCCTTGTGGACTCAAAAGATAGAGTAACATGGACACCATACGCAGACTGAGTAGCAACCAACTATGCCAATATGAGAATGGACTAATAAAACACACTATACATCACTTCATACTGAGGAGTTAGAGATGGACTAGACAGAACTGGCAGAACTCCAAGATGACAATCTGGAACAAGACCCCTAGACCGGGTATGGATCCCATGAGTAGAGCATGTCCCATAAAAGAAATAGGATACAAGAAAAGTAAAAAAGTAGGAAATAGAAAAGATTTCATAACTTAAACTCTACAGCTTGAAAATAGAATACAAGAAAAATAGACATTCCTAAATCACTTGTAGCCTCTCCCTTATGAGTGTGGGATGCTACACACACTTAAAAGAGTCTCTACTCGACACGACTATGTGGACACCCAAGTGACCAAGAACCTAGGGCTTTGATAACAATCTGACACGACTAAAACTAGGGCATAGTCGTATCGGGTACCTCAAATCCAACTGGGACTGGTGACCACCCCTAATACCTAACCATAACCACCCAGTTCCCTTTGTCGAATGAATTCCGAACATATAACAAGTTTAAACAATTAATAGTCAAAGATAATAATTGGGGCCATAACCATAACCAACCAATAATACAATAAAATATACCACTGTTGTCATCCCCAATACCAATACTAATGCCAAAACTAACACCAATACCGACACCACCCATGCCTATAGTAGTCTTGACATGACCCAAACTAGCGTCTTACCGTAATGGGCATCTCAAGTCCAACAGGTACAAAGAACCACCACTGTTACTCAACCCAACCTTTAAATATGCCTACCTTGAGTTGGATGAATTCAGAATATATAACAAAATAGTGTTTATTTCAATTCCAAACTCTAGGATAGGTCCATGATCGTGACCAATCAAAACAAGTCCAACCATCCATTATCCAAAAATAATAACCATACTATAAACCAATCCATAACCAATATGTGCATATATATATAATCCAAAATAAAATGGAACATTCATAAATAAAATAAAGTGAACCAGTATCATCTCCAATACAAATGCCAATACTAAGGATGACACCACTATCGACACTGCTCAAACCAACCCATTGCAGTTCCCCAAAGCCTCAAACTGAAATTAAAATAATATTCAATTGAGTTATGGCCCCATCCATAGAAAAAACAAATATCTATAAAATGACCAAAGTATGAGAAAAAATCCATGATATGAAATAGAGCATTCCAGAATATGAAAGTTCACTACTTCAATCCAATCAAGGTGATCCCAAATCCGATCACTAAGCAGGGGAAGTAGAATCACTAGTTCCAACATTGCATGGTGATACATCCGCTCGAAGATGGGTTAACGAGTAAATGCTAGCATGTACTCAGGATAAGGATACAATAATGCCAACCTTTCAAACCAAGTAAACCAATCGTATGTATTCACGAACATACTTATATACATATATATATATATATATATATACATAACCATGCTGGGAAGGGGAAGCAGGTTTAGCATGACATTAAAATCATTAACCTAGGTACGTGTAGCTTAATTGCCCTAGAATCACCTATGGTATATATGGGTCCAATGTAACCCTCTGAATGGGCCTCGATTCATGTACCACACGAATAAAAGATACCATAAGAGTAGGGGTTTCTCGAGTACCCTGCATTCTCCATGATTCTTATGTACAAGTGTACTTAGGAGATTCCCGTATACCCCTTAAGTATCATATATGGTCTTCATAACCAATCCTCATGTTAGCAAATATGATTGTCTAGTGTCCGTCCATTGGACTAACTCCTTCATGGTTAGCTATCACACCACGATATTATTGCCCAATAAGAACTATTAGCACACAGCCAAACCAATATTCCATTTATTATTAACCAAGGCTATAAGTAATGGTATCGTCATACTTACTATACCGTGCAAACGAATTCCATAGCCATTTTTTTTATGTAATGGGATTCCCATGAACCCATAATTATATAATCAAGTTAATTTTGTGGAATCCTATGTATCCCCAAGTGTTTTATTATTAAGTTTTCTTGGGGGATTTATTTTTAACCCACAAGGCTTTCCATTTGAACAACCATAACCATCAAGAACTTACCATTTAACCATTCCTAACCATTTAAACTATTTAGTGTTCAATCAAAACGTTAAATCATGAAATAGTTCCACTAAAAATCCTAGAACATAGTTTAAGCGTTCTCATAGTTATTTTATCAAACATACTGGGGCATAGTATTTCCAAAGAAAAAACCAAGTACAAATTAACCATTGCCATGCCACCAAATGTTCAAACCACCATAATAATATGGAAATTGTAAGTGAAAGACATGGAAAAATCATTACCAACCATTGTAACAAAAACCCCCAACATATAATTGAAAACCCAAAACTATATAACATTCATTTCGTGAAAACAATTCATAAAACATTCTTTAAGTGGGAACTAACAAGGAGGGAGAAGTATCTTGCCTTAGATTGAGAAGAAGATGAGAAGAAATCACCTCTATGAGCCTTAATTGACCACCTTGTAAAAAACACTACCTTTTGCTTAACCCAAGTACCCTAAGAGATTTTGAGAGAGTTTAGAGTGTTTGATTGATTTAAATTAGTTATAAAGCTCCGAAAAGGTGTTTTGAATCGTGGGATACCAAGGAGTTATATGGGGAAATATCTAGAATACCTACAACTTAAACTATATTAGTTTATCGCAAAAGGGTATGACCACCCTCATCCATTCGTACCCTAGGGTACAAGTAGTACCCACCGCTCTTACCCCAAGCAGAATCCTAACCCACCATACTGACCAACCTACGACTCCTAAGTCCCACTTATACCCAATCATACGATTTGTACCCATAAATCATACCCAAGGTAGAATCAAGAGTGATTGACACTTTTCATAATATGATTTGGACTATATAACTCATATCCTATATAATGACTCATGGTGAGCCACTTATACTCAGATCCAACATAAGAAACCAAGTTTTTGATTAAGTGAAGGAAAAACAAACTATATGACCCATCACCTACCATATAACTCGTACACATTCTAGAAACTCAACCACCTAACACTACCCAACTCTAGACAAAATATGATTGAGCCACTTGACCTATGCATCACCATACAACTAGTGTGGTTAGTTGTATGATGTCCAAGAATTCCAAAACCTAGGAAATTTCTAAGGACCAAAACCCATGGTATTCAGTCTCCTCCACTGGGATTCATCCTTGAATGACGCAAAAAGTAGTACAAGCAAGAATAACCCCCAACATAACCATTCCAACCTTTAAGTAAGTTAAAAAATAAAGATGCAAGGGAATCGTCCTTCCTTTAACAAAGTTAGAAAACAAAGATGTGATCAAGAACACTTAGCTTTTACATAATAATTTGGAGCAGAAAATAAATGCGGATACTTGGACCTCATGTACTCTTCCATTTCCCAACTAGCTTATTCCACCTTGTGGGTGCCAAAGAATATCAACCAAAGCTACATCCTAGGTCTGCAGCTGATCAACATACCGATCTAAGATCTCAATTGAGATCTCCTCACAAGATAAAAATCAGAGATACCCAATCCTTCAAAAGGAAAAACAGATTAAGAATCACCTATATACTTTATAAACATAGAGACATGGAATACCAAATAAGTAGAGATCAATCTGGATGATAGCTCCAATAGATATACAACCTTACCAACCCTCCTCAAAACCACATATGGACCAACATATAAACGATTGACCTTTCTCTTTTTCCTAGACTACATCACTCCTTTCATGGGAGACACCTTTAGGAACACTACATCCCCAACCCTAAACTCCAAGTTCCTACGCCTTATATCCACACAGGACTTTTGGATACTTTGGGCTTCCTTAAACCTATCCTGTATCTCCTTTCCCAAAGCCTGGTAAACCAAATCTGAGCAAAACATATCCCCCTTACCTAAATCAAACTACCTAAATGGAGATATGCATCTCCTACTATACAATGCCTCAAAAGGAGCCATTTGAATGAAAGTACGCTAGCTATTGTTGTGATCAAACACTATAAGAGGTAGATGCTCAACATAATTGCCACCATAATCAATCTAACATGCATGGAACATATATTCCAATGTCTGAATAGTCCATTCTACTTGTCCACCAGTTTGTGGGTGAAAAGTAGTACCCAGGGTAACCTTAATACCCTACCCCTTTTAAAATGACCACAAAAAGTGAGATAAAAACTATGTACCACAATTAGAGATAATCAAAATAGGTACCTTATGTCGCTTCACAATATCATGAAGATACAACCTCACATAATCCTCACCCAAAATATTAGTCCTCACTGGCAAGAAGTGAGTTGAATTTGTCATACTATCTATGATGACCCATATAGAATTAAATTAATACAAAGATCGAGGAACATCAATAATGAAATCTACATTGATTACCTCTTATTTCTATTTAGGTAATTCAATTTCCTTATATAAGCCTCCAGGCCTTATGTGCTTAACTTTCACTTGTTTACACACCAACCACTTGGCTATAAAATTTGCCACATCCTTCTTCATACCATTCCACCAATACATCTCCTTGAGATCATGATATATTTGTCAAATTGGGATGAACAACATAGCGCAATTCATGCGCCTGAGCCAATAGGTTTTCTCTCAAACTATAAAAGTCAGGAACACAAAAAATTCCTTGGTCACTCAAGGTACCATCACCACTCATATCAAATACCATTACCTTTTATCTGCCTACATCACCATTGATGTTTCTCAAGATAGGATATAGCATTTTCTTCTCCTTACCAAGAGATAATCGAACAACATCATGTACCAACACACCACCATTATTGGAGTCTAAAAGCCGAACTCCAAGATTATACAAGTGGTGAATATTTCACCAACTCTTGCCTCTCTTTATCAACATGAGCTAAACTCCCCATGGATAACCTGCTTAGAGCATCTAAAATAATATTGTCCTTACCTAGATGGTAGTAAAGACTCATGTCATAATCCTTAAGAAGCTCAATCCATCTCCTCGGCCTGAGGTTAAGCTCTTTCTAAGTGAACACAAACTGTAGACTTTTATGATCAGAAAAGATGACCACGTGCACTCTATATAAATAGTACGGACAGATTTAAAAGGCAAACACTACTGTTAAAAGCTCTAAATAATCAGTAGGATAGTTCCTCTCATGCACCTTCAACAGCCTAGAAGCATAGGCTATCACCTTCCCATGTTTTATCAAACCACAACAAACTCCAACCTGTGAAACATCACAATAAACCATAAACCCTTTATTGCCTTCCAATAATGTAAAAATTGGAGTTGAAGTTAGCTTTTCCTTCAGCTTCTCGAAACTACCACATAAGCATCTAACCAAGTAAACTTTACCTTCTTCTGAGTCAACTTAGTAATGGGGCATCTATCATTAAAAAACATTGCATAAACCTCCTATAGTACCTAGCTAAATCGATGAAGCTCTTAATATCAGTTGGAATTATGGGTTTAGGCCACCTCTTAACCACCGCCATATTTATCGGATCCACCAAAATACCCTTACTAGAAATAATATGATCCAAAAAAGTCACAACATTAAACCAAAACTCATATTTAGAGAATTTGATATACAATCGCTGCTCTTTCAAGGTCTGCAATACCACACAGAGGTTATTGGCATGATCCACCTTACTCTTAAGGTACACCAAAATATCATAAATGAACATACTAAAAAAAAGATCTAATAATCGATGAAATACCCTATTTATCAAATCCATGAATACCTCCAAATCATTAGTCAAACCAAAATGAGATAACCAAGACCTCAATGTGCCTATAGCAGGTTCGAAAAGCTATCTTAGTTATATCAACCTGCCATATCTAAAGCTGATGATACCTACACTGAAGATCTATCTTTCGAAAGAATTTTGCACTCCTTAACTGAACAAACAAGTCATTTATCCTTGGAAGAAGATATATGTTCTTAACCGTCACCATATTCAATTATTGGTAAACAATACACATCCAAAGAGAACCATCTTTCTTACATATGACTAACACTAGTGCATCCAATGGGGATACACTAGGATGGATGAAACCGTTATCCAAGAGATCCTTAAGATACTCCTTGAGTTCATTCAAAGCAGCCAGAGCCATTCTATAAAAAGGAATAGATATTGGATGAGTATCTAAAACCAAATCAATTCCAAATTCTATCTCCCTATCTTGAGGAACACCATGAAAATCATCCGGAAAGACTTTAGGAAACTCATTCACCACTAAAATAGAATTTAAAGAAGGACCTTCCGAGTTAGAATATTGAACTCAAATTAAATGATAGAGACACCCTTTAGAGATTAACCTCCGAGCTCTAAGATATAGTATAAACCTCCCCTTAGGGTATAGGGAACCATTCTTCCATTTAACAACTGGCTTAGCAGTACCTAAAGACAACCTTACGAGTCCAACAATCTAGGGATGTGAAGCACGAATGTAACTAACCTATACCTAGAATGACTCTAAAATCCACCATATCTAGTTCAAAAAAATACACCAAAGTCTTCTTACTAACAACAGATACTACACACCCCCTATAGAATTTTTTAGCAACCACAGAGTCACCTACAGGGGTAGAAACAGAAAAAAGATCTGAAATAACCTTAGGATCAAAACCAAATTACATAGACACAAATAGGGTCACATAAGAACAAGAAGACCCCTGATCAATTAAATAGTAAGAATCCCAAGAAAAGAGTTGTAACATACTAGTGATGACATTAGGTAATACCACGGACTACTATCGTATATTAAGGGGATATAACTGATTTCGTCCATTGCAGGTACCAGAAGAACAAAAAAATGCAAAAACATCACCCTTTGGTGAAGGATCAGATCAATAGGCAATTGAAAATTATTCACTTTAAAAAAAACATTACCAATCGGAAAATTTATAAACATATGGCCTTGCTGACCATATTTCAAATACCTGTCCCTTCCCTCATCGAAGAAATCCCAATATTACTGACTTTAAAATCTATCAAGAGGACATTATGAGGCCTACTGTCCCCACTAGCCTGAGATTAAGCACCCTGTTCCCTAAAGTTATTGCAACCCTACTGATGTCTATCACCTTACTACTTCTAGTAAGGAGCACTAGCTATAGAGAATGAACCAGAACTCCCCCATTTTTTCTTTGGCCACTTACCACTATGTTACTACCCTACTGTTTTCCACCCTACTTAGAGAACCTGAAATTCTTAGCCTTCCTTTTACCTATCTCAGCCTGTTTTCTTTTTTCCTTCTCCACCTATTGCATATGATCAAATAATCTATAAATATCCATGACCTTGATTAGTAGTGCAGTATTGCTTTTAAGGATCAAATCCTGAGATAGTCCTGAAGTTAACATTATCATCTTGGACCTCATATCAGACTCTAATATTGGAGCATAACTAAACAACTAGTGAAATTTCAAGGCATACTCCTTGACTGATATCTTTCCGTATCTCAAATTAACAAATTCCTCCACCTTTGATTCCTTCAACTCCTGAGGAAAGAAGTGATCCAAAAAATCATTAGAGAAAGTTTCCCATAGAGAACACTCCACAATATCACCCATTGCCTGATCCCATTCCTTATACCATTGGTACTCCACATCCTTTAGCTTATAGGAAGCAAAATTAATCAATTCCATATTTGTTGTTGCATGACCTTGAAGATCTTTTCCATCTTATCTAGAAAACCTTGAGGATCCTTCTCTATCTTAACACCAATAAAAGTTTGAGGATTCAACCTCATGAAATGGCCAATCCTTGTGGCCTTAGAAAACATAACACCAGATGCACCATGCTCAGCTTCAGAAGCTACCTACTGAGCAATAATATGAATCAACTGACAAAACTCTGTATTCATCACATTATCCTGTGGTGCCTGCAAAGGACTACAAGGAATTGGTGGAATAACAAAGAAATTAGGGACTGGACCCTTAGACCGAGTATAGATCCCTTGAGTAGAGCGTATCCTATCATCATTGTACCCAACTAGAACAGAGGATTTTTCATGAACTTCATATCGTTAAGGAATGATTTGAAAATACAACAAAAGGAATAATAGTAGATTCCTAGATTTAGACTCCGAGCTTGTTAATAAAGTACAAAGAAGAGAAACATTTCCTAAATGCCTTGTAGCTTCTCGCTTATGAGTATGACATACTACAGACCCTTATAAGAGACTCTACTCGACACGACTTTGTGGACTCCTAATTAACCATGAACCTAAATCTCTAATACCAACTTGACACGACTTGAACCAGGGCATTGTCATAATGGGCATCCCATGTCCAACTAGAACCGTGGACCAACCCTATTACCCAACCCATTCCCTAATATGCCTACCCCATGTCGAATGAATTCTAAGAAATAAGATAGCATTTATAACAATTCCAAACTCTAAGATAGGTCCATGACTGTGACCAACCAAACTAAGTCCAACAATACACTATCCAACCAATAACCATACCATAAACCAATCTATAACCAATAGGTACATATATATAATGCAAAACAAAATTGAAAAATCATAACTCAAATAAAGTCAACCGATATCAGCCACAATTCCAATGCCAATACAAAGGATGGCAACAATACAAACACCACATATACCAACACATAGTAGTTCCACAAATCCTCTAACTAAAAGTAAAACAATATCCGGTAGGGGCATGCCCCTAACCATAGCCAAAACCAATATCTATAAAATGACCAAAGTATGTAAAAACAACAATGATATGAAATAGAGCCTTTCAAAATATGGAAGATCACCACTTAAATCTAACTGAACTGATCCCAAATTTGATCACTAAGTAGGCAGAGTAGAATGGTTAGTTCCTACACCGCGTAGGGATACAGCTACCCGAAGATGGGTTAGCGAGTAAACTCTAGCAAGTACTCAGGATAAGGTTAAAATAATGCAAACCTTTAAGACCAAGTAAACAAACCATACGCATTCCACACCATACATACACATATATACATATATACAACCATACTGGGAAAGGGGACTGAATTTAGCATGCCATTAAAATTATTAACCTAGGTATGTGTAGCTTCACCGTCCTAAAACCACCCACAGGCTATATGGGTCAAGTGTAACCCCCTGACCGGGCCTCGATGATTGTACCAAACTAATCAAAGATACCATAAGAGTAGTAGATTCTCGACTACCCTTCACTCTTCATGATACGTGTATGTAAGTGTAGTTAGGGGATTCTCATATACCCGGTATTATGTAATATGGTTATTATAACCAATCCACATGTTGGCAAACATTAGTTTCTAGTATCCTTCCATTGGACTCATATCTTTATGGTTAGGTTTAATACCCCATAATTATTGCCCAACTAAGACCATTACCACACAAACAAACGACCATTCCATTATTAATATCCAAGCCAATAACTAGTGGTATCGTCATACTGACTATAGCTTGCAATGAATCTCCTTAGCCAATATTTTGTTAGTAAAAGGATTTCTATGTACCCATAGAATACATTATCAAGTTAACTTGGGGGGATACCATGTACCCTACAAGTATTTCATTATTAAGTTTGCTTGGGGGATTCCCTTGTACCCCATACGGCTTTTAATTTGATCAACCATAACAACCAAGACCGTACCATTTTTCCTTTACAAACTATTTAGTGTTCCTTTACTAAGTTAAACATTATAATAATTCCATTAAAAGTCCAATAATATAGTAAAAGCATTCTCATAGTCATTTTATCAAACATGTTGGGGGCATAGTATTTCCTAAGCCAAAATAAAGTAACAATTAGCTATTCCCATGAGAAAATGTTTAAACCACCAAAATAATTTAAAATCATAGGTGAAAGACGTAGGAAAATTATAACTAATCGGGGTAACCAAAACCACCAACATAGAATTGAAAATCCAAAACCATATAACATTCATGCCTTGAAAACAATTCATAAAACATGCCTTTCGTTGGAACTAACAATGAGGGAGAGTTATCTTGCTTTAGATTGAGAAGAAATCACACTTATGTGCCTTTTATTGAACAACTTGAAGGAAATTGTAGCTTTTGCTCAGCCCAAGATCCTTGAGAGATTTTGAGAGAGTTTAGAGTGTTTGATTGATTGGAAATAAGTTAATGAAGCGCCAGAATGGTATTTCAAGTTATGGGGTCCCGAGGAGTTACATGGGAAAATTTCCAAAATACCCCCAACTTAAACTGTATTAATTTCTCATAGGAGGGTATGACTACCCCCACCCATGCGTACCCTAAGGTATAAGTGGTACCCACAACTCATACCCCAAGTAGAATCTCAACCCCTACACTGACCAACCTATGACTCCTAAGTTGCACTTATACCCAATCAAACGATTGGTACACATAAATGGTACCCTAGAAATAATCAAGAAATGTTGACAAAATCCATCATACGAGTTGAAATCTATAACTCATAACCTATCTCTCGACTCATGGTGAGCCACTCATTCTTAGATCTAAGTTAAGTTATCAAGTTTTAGATTAAGTCAAGAAAACCAGACCATACGAACTGTTACCCACCATACGACTCATACCTACCCAAGTTTTACCCATTCTAGAAACATAACTCCCAACACCACCCAACACTAGAAAACATATGACTGGTTCACCTGACTTGTACCCTCATCGTACGATTAGTTTGGTGGGACACATAGTGTTCTGAATGTCCAAAGCCCAGGGTGTGTAAAGTAGCATAAAGCCTTTAAGAAAAACCAAAGATCATCCATTCGGTACATGCCCCTAACTATAGCCAAAACCAATGTCCAAGAAATAACCAAAAGTATGAAATGATATCCGTAACATAAAATGGAGTCTTTTGAAGTATGGAACCTCACCACTTTAGTTCAACACAGGTTGTTCCTGAATCTAAGATCACTAAGCAGGAAAAGTAGTATGGACAGTTCCTGCATAGTGTGGGGATACAACACCCGAAGATGGGTTAGCAGGTGATCGCTAGTATTTACTCAAGAATAAGGATAAAGTAATGTCATTATTCAAAACCAAAGTAAATAACTATATGCAATCACATATAATATACATATATACCTTGCTGGGAAAGAGAACTGAGTTTAACATGCATTTATAACATTAACCCAAGATGTGTAGCTTAACAGTCCTAAAACCACCCATGTTCTATATAGATCAAGTGTTACCCCCTGAACGGTCTTCGGTGAATGCAACTGCATAAACCGAAAAGATAATAGAGGTAGGGGATTCCCATGTACCCTTCATCCTCCATGATACATATCTACAATTATAAACTTATGGCATTCTCGTGTACCCTACAAGTATATAGTGACCATGACCAACCCTTATGTTAGGAAACATGACTTTCCAGTGTCCGTCCATTAGACTCAGACATTTACAGTTAGTTGTCACACCTCGCCATAATTGACCAATTAAAACCTTTAACACATATCCAAACCACCAATTTAATAGTTAATTACCAAGGAATTAAAAAGTGGTATCCTCGTATTGATGATGTCATTAGCCAACACTAAGGGGATTCCCATGTACCCTTTAGGATTTCTAATCAATAAAAACCATAGACGCTAAGGCCTTTCAAAATAATTTAATTCAATTAAACCATTTAAGGTTCAATTACCATATTATGAAATTCAAGATTTTCAATAAAAATCAAGCCATGTGACAAAAGTATTCTTATTGGCATTTTAACAAGCATGTTGATGGCATCTAGTTTGCGAAACCAATTAACCATTACAGTGCAAAAAAATGTTTAAAAGACACTATAACATGAAAAATCATAAATAACACATGGAAAAATATCATACAACCATTAGTAACCAAAATCCCCAACATATTTTTCAAAACCAACACAAACCCACAATAATACCAGGAAAATCATTGAGTAAAACATGATTTTTATTTGAACTAACAATTAGGGAGGAGTAACATTCCTTATATACCAAAGAAGATGGATATATCTACTCTTGACAGACTTGTTTTCATGAAAAAATGTTAGTTTACGGTTAAAATCCATACAATGAAGTTAAATTATGGAATCATAATATATTTCATTTATGATCATACCTTTCCCTTAAATGGGGCTTGCAAGGTGTTTGATAAAATGCCTAGTATAATAGAAATCTTGTATAATGACTCAATTATGTTGTAAATTCTAAATGCATGTAATCTATTCATGTTTAACATAACCTACATATTATTGAGTATGAATTGTGCTTGATTGATGGAATGTCCATGATACTCGAAGTATGTAAACAAACCATGATTATGTGCTCTCTTGTTCATGTATTAAACTAAGGTAATCAAGTGCCTCATGAAATACTCCACAACTATTATATGATGAATTGTGGACTTTAGTCAAGTGTCTAAGAGTGTCAAATTATGTCAGTTTTCAACTATCGAGTCCTGGGGGTACTTGTACCCGAACAATATAGCTGTGTGCCTAGAGCCATTCATGTTTTCATGATACTCTTAGTCAAGCTAAGATTATTACACTTCAGGCAGTCTTATGACTTAGGAAATATCCGTGATCTAATGAACTCAGTCAATTTTTAGATATCAGTAGTATTCCGTTAATCAATGGAATTTAGTAACTCAATCCATGTTCAGTTCAGTAAATCATGTTCAGTGTCTATTCAGATGAGAGTACAAATTAGCACCGAGCGAACCCAAGGATAGGAACTCACCTATTATATGAGGGTGTGATTCTTAGAAACAATTCTTGCGTTCTAGAACTATGTAGCCAGCATAGGTTGAGGCATCATTGGCTTCTATATGAGGGTAAATGAAGTGGCTTATCCTACTATATGAAGGTTCCCACCGTTCTCACTTGAGTTATCTGTTATATTAGGGCCACTCATATGTTGTCCTTACCAGTTGTGCGGTATTGACAAGCTTCCAATAAGGGCTTAGATTGGACACAAATTCAGCTATAATGCATCATTTAGGGCATGTCGGTTAGATTACTACCTCCTGCAGTCTCAATATCAGTCTTAGTAAAAGAAGTTAGATAGTTCTTCAGAATTCAGGACTGTCAGATACAGTCAACACAGATACATTACGAAACTCAGCTAGTTCCATCAGATTCAGGACTATCAGATACAATCACTCATGTTATCAGTTTTCATAATTTACTCATTAGTCATGTTAGTCATCAGCATACTCATGGTATCACGATTTCAGATATGGTTACTATATATGTCTGCATGTATTCTCACGTTCATTATTAGTCAGTATCGTTCATACATATGAACCCCATGCATTCAACCTACGTCACATGCAGACCAGTACATTCAAAGTACTAATGCATTTGCGCTATGGTGTCTTATACCATAGGTTTAGATACACAAGCTCCAGAGCATCAGTAGATTCTAGGTTCAGCCGTGAAAGTTAGAATTGAGTCCTCATCCCTCGAGGACATGATAATTTCTCTATCATCATAATAATTAATTTATCAGTTGGGGTTAGTCGTGTCAGATGCCTCAAATCCAACCAGGACCGGTGACCACCCCTAATACCAAACTATAACCACCCAGTTCCCTATATCGAATGAATTTAGAACATATAACAAGGTTAAACAATTAATAGTCAAAGACAATAATAGAGTCAATAACCATAACAAACCAATAATAAAATAAAATATCCCACAGTTCTTAGCCCCAATACCAATACCAATGCCAAAAATAACTCTAATACCGACACTTTCCATGCCCATAGTAGTCATGACATAACCCGAACTAGGGTCTTATCATAATGGGCATCTCAAGTCCAATAAGGACAATGAACCACCCCCGTTACCCAACCCAACCTTCAAATATGCCTACCTTGAGTGGGATGAATTCAGAATGTATAACAAGATAGTGTTTATTACAATTCCAAACTCCAGGATAGGTCCATGATCGTGACCAATCAAAACAATTCCAAACGTCCATTATCCAAATAATAACCATAATATAAACCAATCCATAACCAATATGTGTGTATATATATATAATCCAAAATAAAATGGAACAATCATAAATAAGATAAAGTCAACCGGTATCATCCCTAATACAAATGTCAATACTAAGGCTGACACCACTATCAACACTGCTCATACCAACCCATTGCATTTCCACAAAGCCTCTAACTGAAAGTAAAATAATATCTGATTGGGACATGCCCCCATCCATAACAAAACCAATATCTATAAAATGACCAAAGTATAAGAGAAAAATCATGATATGAAATGGAGCCTTTCGGAATATGGAAGCTCACCACTTCAATCCAATCAAGTTAATCCCAAATCTGATCACTAAGTAGGAGGAGTAGAATCACTAGTACCAACATTGTATGGGGATACTTCCGCTCGTAGACGGGTTAGTGGGTGAACGCTAGCATGTACTCAGGACAAGGTTAAAATAATGCCAACCTTTAAGACCAAGTAAACCAACCATATCCATTCACAAACATACATACAAACATACATACACATAAATATATACATAACCATGTTGGGAAGGGGAACCTGGTTTAGCATGACATTAAAATCATTAACCTAGGTACATGTAGCTTAAATGTCCAAAAATCACCAATGTTATATATGGGTCCAATGTAACACCCTTAATGGGTCTCGATTTGTGTATCAACATGAATCAAAGATACCATAAGAGTAAGGGATTTCTGAGTACCCTTCACTCTCCATGATTCTTATGTAGAAGTGTACTTAGGGGATTCCCGTATACCTCTTAAGTAGCATATATGGTCATCATGACCAATCCTCATGTCAGCAAACATGATATTCCAATGTCCGTCTATTGGACTCACACCTTCACGGTTATCTATCACACCCCGCCATTATTTCCCAATTAAAAACATTACCACATAACAAAACCACCATTCCATTTCCTATTAACCAAGGTTATATATAGTGGTCTTGTCATACCGACTATAGTTTGCAATAAAATTCCCTAGCCATCTTTTTTAAGTAGCAGGATTCCCACAAGTGTGTCATTATTAAGTTTTCCTGGGGGATTTCTTTTTAACCCATAATGCTTTCCATTTGACCAACCACAACCACCAAAAAGTTACCATTTAATCATTCTAAACCATTAAAACTATTTAGTGTTCCATTATAATGTTAAATTATGAAATAGTTCCATTAAAAATCCAACAATATAGTTTAAGCATTCCCATAAGCATTTTATCAGACATGTTGGGGCATAGTCTTTTGAAAGACAAAACCAAGTACCAATTAACCATTGCCATGCCACCAAATGTTCAAACCACCATAATAATATAGAAATCATAGGTGAAAGACATGGAAAAATCATTACCAACCATTGTAATCAAAACCCCCAACATATAATTGGAAACCTAAAACTATATAACATTCATTCCACAAAAACAATTCATAAAACATTCTTTAACTCGTAACTAACAATGGGGGAGCAGTATCTTTCCTTAGATAGAGAAGAAGATGAGAAAAATCACCCCTATGAGCCTTAATTTACCACCTTGAAGAAAACCCTAGATTTTGCTTAACACAAATACCTTGAGAGCTTTGGAGAGAGTTTAGAGTGTTTGATTGATTGCAAATAGGTTAATGAAGCTCTGAAAAGTTGTTTTAAATCGTGGGGTCCCAAGGAGTTATAAGAGTAAATGTGAAGAATACCTCCAACTTAAAACGATATTAGTTTCTTGCAGCAGGGTACGACCACCCCCATCTATCCGTACCCTAGGGTACAAGTGGTACCCATTGCTCGTACCCCAAGCAGTTTACTTAACCCCCATACTGACCAACCTACGACTCCTAAGTCCCACGTATACCCAATTATACGATTGGTACCCATAAATCGCACCTTAGGCAGAATCAAGAGGGGTTGACACTTTTTATATACGAGTTGGACTATACCACTCATACCCTATATCATGACTCATGGTGAGCCACTCATACTTAGATCCAAGATAAGTAACTAAGTTTTCAATTAAGTGAAGGAAAAACCAACCATATGACCCATCACCTACCAATCGACTCATACCCATTCTAGAAACTCAACCACTCAACACCACTCAACATAAGATAAAATATGACTAGGCCACCAGAACCGTACCTCACTATACGACTAGTAGGGTTAGTCATGATGTCCAAGAATTCCAAAACCTAGGAAATTTTCAAGGACCAAAACCCATGCTATTCAGTCTCCTCCACTGGGATCATTAATTCTTAAATGTCGAAAAAAGTAGTACAAGCAAGAATCACACCCAACATAACCATTCCAACTTTTAACTAAGTTAAAAAATAAAGATACAAAGGGATCAACCTTCCTTTAACCAAGTTAGAAAACAAAGATGTGATCAAGAACAATTAGCTTTTGCATGAATATCTAAAGCAGAAAACAAATTCTTATACTTGGACCTCATGTACTCTTCCACTTCCGAAGTAGCTTAACCACCTTGTGGGTCCGCCATAGAACATTAACCAAAGCTACGTCCTTGGTCTAGAAATGATGAACCTGCTGATCTAAGATCTCAATTGAGTTCTTCTCATAAGATAGAGAATCCGAGATACCCAATCCTTTAAAAGGAAAAACTGATGAAGAATCACCTATATACTTTCTAAACATAAAAACATAGACGACCAGATGAATGGTGCTCAATCTCGATGGCAGCTCCAATAGATATACCACCTTACCTACCATCCTCAAAACCACATAAGGACCAACATGCCAGCGATTGAACTTCATCTTTTTCCCAAACTGCATTACTCACTTCGTGGGAGACACTTTTAGGAACACCACATCCCCAACCTTAAACTCAATGTTCCTATGCCTTACAAAGTTCTACTTTGGGATGCCTTAAACCTACCCTGTAGCTCTTTTGTCATAGCCTGGTAAACGAAATCTGAGCAAAACATATCCGCCTAACCAAAATCAAACCACCCAAAGGAGATATACACCTCCTACCATACAATTATTTAAAAGGGGTCATTTGAATGCTAGAATGGTAGCTATTATTTTAAGAAAACTCTACAAGAGGTAGATGCTCAACCCAATTACCACCAGAATCAATCTAACATGCATGGAACATATATTCTAATATCTGAATAGTCCTTTTTACTTTCCCATCAGTTTGTGTGTGAAAAGCAGTACTCAAGCTAACCTTAACACCTAACCCCATCTAAAATGACCTCCAAAATAAGATAAAACCTTTGTACCACGATTAGAGATAGTAAAAATATGTACCCTATGTAGCTTCACAATCTCATGGAGATACAACCTCATATAATCCTCATCCAAATTATTAGTCCTTACTGACAAGAAGTGAGTCGACTTTGTTATCCTATCCATGATGCCCATATAGAATCAAATTGATCTAGAGATCGAGGAACATCAGTAATGAAATCCACATTGATCACCTCTTATTTCCATTTAGGCAATTCAATTTCCTAATATAAGCCTCTAGGCCTCATGTGCTAAACTTTCCTTTTTTGACACACCAACCACTTGGCCACAAAATTGGCCACATCCTTCTTCATACCATTCCACCAGTACATCTCCTTGAGATCATGATACATTTTTATCAAATTGGGATGAACAACATAGCATGATTCATGCAATTTAGCCAATAGCCTTTCTCATAAACTATAAAAGTCAAGAACACATAACATTCCTTGGTACCTTAAGGTACCATCACCACTAATATCAAATACCATTACCTTTTGTCTGCCTGCATCACCCTTGATGTTCATCATGATAGGATCTAACATTTACTTTTCCTTACGAAGAGATGAACGAACCACTTTATGTATAAACAAACCACCATTATTGGAGTCTAAAATGCAAACTCCAAGAATTTACAAGCAGTAAATATTTCACCAAACCTCACCTCTCCTTATCCACATAAACTAAACTCCCCATGGATAACATGCTAAGAGCATCAACATTAATATTAGCCTTACCTTGATGGAAGTAAAGACTCATTTCATAATCCTTGAGAAGCTCAATCCATCTCTTTTTTCTGAGGTTAAGCTCTTTCTAAGTGAACACATACTGTAGACTTTTATGATCAAAACAGATGTCCACGTGCACTCCATATAAATAGTGCCTCCAAATTTTTAAGGCAAACACTACTATTAAAAGCTCTAAATGATGAGTAGGATAGTTCCTCTCATGCACCTTCAACTTTCTAGAAGCATAGTCTATCAGCTTCCTATGTTGTATCAAAACACAACTAAGTCCCACCTGTGACACATCACATTAAAGCATAAACCCGTTATTGCCTTCTAATAATGTAAAAATTGGAGCCAAAGTTAGCTTATCCTTCAGCTTCTTGAAACTACTTCATAAGGATCCGACCAAGTAAACTTTACCTTCTTCTGAGTCAACTTAGTAATGGGGCAACTATCATTAAAACACATTCCATAAACCTCCTATAGTACCCAGCTAAATCGATAATGATCTTACTATCAGTTGGAGTTATGGGTTTAGGCCACCTCTTAACCACCGCCATATGTTGCGAATCCACGATAATGCCCTTACTAGATAAAATATGACCCAAAAAAGTCACAACATTAAGCCAAAACTCATATTTAGAGTATTTGACATATAATTGTTGCTCTTTCAAGGTCTGTAATGCCACACAGAGGTGATTGGCATGATCCACCTCATTCTTAAAGTACACAAGAATATCATCAATGAACATATTAAAAAAAAGATCCAAAAATTGATGAAATACCCTATTCATCAAATCCATGAATGCCTCCGGGGTATTAGTCAAACCAAAATGAGATAACCAAGAACTTAAAGTGCCTATAGCAAGTTCGAAAAGCTATCTTAGAGATATCCACCTATCTTATCTTAAACTGAAGATACCCAGACCGAAGATCTATCTTTTGAAAGAATTTGGCACCCTTTAACTGAACAAACAATCATCTATCCTTGGAATAAGATATATGTTCTTAACCATCACCATATCCAATTATTGATAACCAATACACATCCAAAGGGAACCATCCTTCTGATGCATGAATAACACTAGTACATCCCATGGGGACACACTAGGATGGATGAAACCATTATCCAAGAGATCCTTAAGGATCTCCTTTAGTTCTCTTAAATCAGCTGAGCCATTCTATAAGGAGGAATAGATATTAAATGAGTGTCTAAAACCAAATCAATTCCAAATTCAATCTCCCTATCTGGAGGAACACAACGAAGATCATCTAAAAAGACTTTAGGAAACTCATTCACCACCAATATAGAATTCAAAGTACGACCTTTTGAGTTAGAATATTTAACTCAAACTAAATGATAGAGACACCCTTTAGAGATTAACCTTCGATCTTTAAGATGTGGTATAAACCTCCCCTTAGGGGATAGGGAACCACCCTCCCATTTAATAACTGGCTCAGCAGTACCTAAAGATAACCTTTTGAGTTCGACAATCTAAGGATGTGAAGCACGTGTGTAACTAACCCATTCCTATAATGACACTATAATCCACCATATCTAGTTCAAACAAATCCAACAGATACTGCACACCCTTTATAGACTTTTTTAGCAAGTCACCTACCATGGTAGAAATAGAAAAATAATCTAAAATTACCTCAGGATCAAAACCAAAATACAAATCCACAAATGGAGTCATATAAGAATAAGAAGATCGTAGATCAATTAAATAGTAAGAATCCCAAGAAAAGAGTTATAACGTACTAGTAACGATATTAGGTTATGCCATGGACTACTGTCTGGTATTAAGTGCATATAACTGATTTCATCCAGTGTAGGTACCAGAAGAAGAAACAAATGCAGAAACATCACCCTTTGGTGAAGGAGCAGATCAATAGACAATCGAAAACTTGTTCTTTCCCCAAAAAACATTACCAACTAGACAATTTCAAAACATATGGCCTTGCTGACCATATTTGAAACACTTTTCCTTTCCTTTATCGAAGAAAACCTGATGTTACTAAAATTAAAATCTATAAGGAGGACATCATAATGCCTACTGTCCCCACTAGCCTGATATTAAGAACCTTGTTCCCTAAAGTTATTGCAACCCTACTGACGTCTATCACCTTACTACTTCTAGTAAGGAGGACTAGCTATAGTGAATGAATGAGAACTCCCCTACTTTTTCTTTAGCCACTTACCACTATCTCACCACCCTACTATTTTCCACCCTACTTAGAGAACCTTAAATTCTTATGCTTCCTTTTACCTATCCCAGGCTGTTTTCTTTTTTCCTTCTCCATCTATTGCCGATGATCAAATAATCTGTAAATATCCATGACCTTGATCTGTAATAAAGTATTGCTTTTAAGGATCAAATCCTGGGATAGTCCTAAAGTGAACTTTATCATCTTAGACCTCAAATCAAACTCTAATATTAGAGCATAACTAAACAACTAGTGAAATTTCAAGGCATACTCCTTGACCTATATCTTTCCCTTTTTATATTAACAAATTCAACCATCTTTGCTTCCTTCAAATCTTGAGGAAAGAACTGATCCAAAAAAAGTAATAGAGAAAGTCACCCATCGAGAACACTCCCTAATGTCATCCCTTTCCTGATCCCATTCATTGTACCATTAGTACTCCACATCCTTTAGCTAATAGGAAGCAAAATTCACCACTTCCATATTTGTGTCTTGCATAACCTTGATGATATTTTCCATATTATAGAAAACCCTAAGGATCCCTCTCTACCTTAACACCAGTAAAAGTTTAAGGATTCAACATCATGAAATGGCCAACCCTTGTGGACTTAGAAAATGTAACACCAAATGCACCACGCTCAGCTTGAGAAGCTACCAACTGAGCAATAATATGAATCAACCGACAAACCTCTGCGTTTATCATATTATCCTGAGGAGCTTGCAGAGGTGTTCACAAAATTAGTGTAAATCTAGAGGAATCAGGGACTGGACCCTTAGACCGAGTATGGATCCTTTGAGTAGAGCATGTCCCATCATCATTATCCCAAATTGGAAGAGAGGAGTTTTCATAAACTTCAAATAATTAAGGCATGATTTAAAAAGTGAACAAAAAGAATAAGAGGAGATTCCAGGATTTAGACTTCGAGTTTCATAATAGTACACAAAGAAGAGAAACATTTCCTAAATGCCTTGTAGCCTTTCCCTTATGAATATGGCATGCTACATACCCTTAAAACAAACTCTACTTGACACGACTTTGTGGAATCCTAATTGACCATGAACCTAAATCTCTAATACCAACTTGACAAGACTTGAACTAAAGCCTTCTCATAATAGGAATCCTAACTCCAACCAGCACTGAGGACTACCCCTGTTACCCAATCCATTCCCTAATATGCGTACCCTGAGTCGGATGCATTCTAAAAAACAAGATAGCATTTATAAAAATTCCAAACTCTAAGATAGGTTCAGGAAAATAACCAACCAAAACAAGTCAAACCATACATTATCCAACCAATAACCATACTATAAACCAATCTATAACCGATTGGTATATATATATATATATAATTAAAAATAAAATGGAAAAATTATAACTCAAAAAAAGTCTGGCGATATCATCCACAATACCAATGTACTAAGGATGACAACAATACAAACACCATCTATAGCAACCCATAGTATTCCCAAAAACCCTCCAACAAAAAGTAAAACAACATCCGATAAAGGCATTCCCCTAACTATAGCCAAAACCAATGACTATGAAATGACCAAAGTATGTGAAAACACCAATGATATAAAATAGAACCTCCCAAAATATTGAAGATCACCACTTAAATGTAACTGACCTGATCCCTAATTTGATCACTAATTAGGATGAGTAGAATGGTCAGTTCCTACATCGCATGGGGATACATCTACACGAAGATGGGTTAGCAGGTAAAATCTAGCAAGTACTCAAGATAAGGATAAAATAATGCCAACCTTTAAAATCAAGTAAATCAACAATATGCATTTCAAACCATACATACACATACATACATATATATAACCATACTGTGAAAGGGAACCGAATTTAGCATGCATTTAAAATCGTTAACCTAGGTATGCATATCTTAACCATCCTAGAACCACCCATAGTCTATATGGGTCGAGTCTAACCACCTGAATGGGCCTCGATGATTGTACCACACAAATTAAAGATACTATAGGAGTAGTGGATTCTCGAGTACCCCTCACTCTCCATGATACATATATGCAAGAATAGTTAGGGATTCTTGTGTACCTAGTATGTATCATATATGGTTGTTATGACCAATCCATATGTTGGAAAATATGAGTTTCTAGTATCCATCCATTGGACTCACATCTTCACGGTTAGCTATAACACCCTGCAATTATTGCCCAACTAAAACCATTACTACACAACCAAACCACCATTCCATTATTGTTAACTAAGGCTATAAGTAGTTATATCATCATACTGACTATAGCTTGCAATGAATGTCCCTAGCCAATTTTTTAAGTAAAAGGTTTCCCATGTACCCATAGATTACATTATCTAGTTAACTTGGGGGAATCTCATTTACCATACAAGTGTTTCATTATTAAGTTGGCTTGGGGGATTCCCTTGTACCACACAAGGCTTTCAATTTAACCAACCATAACGACCAAGATCGTACCAATATGCCATTGCAAACCATTTAGGGTTGCATTACTAAGTTAAACCATACAATATTTCCATTATAATGCCAACAATATAGTAAAAGAATTCTCATAGTGATTTTATCAAACATATAGTGGGCATAGTATTTCGAAAGCCAAAACCACGTAACAATTAACTATTCCCATGAAAAAATGTTCAAACCACCATAATAATATGAAAATCATAAGTGAAAGGTGTGGGAAAACTATAAACAACCATTGTAACCAAAATCACCAACATATAATTGAGAATTAAGAACCATATAACATTTGTGCCATGAAACAATTCATAAAAGATTCCTTTGGTTTGAACTAACAATAAGGGAGAAGTATCTTTCTTTAGATTGAGAAGAAATCACCCCTATGTGCCTTTATTGAACAACTTAAAGAAAACCCTATCTTTTACTTAGCCCAAGAGACTTGAGAGATTTTGAGAGAGTTAAAGTTTTTAATTGATTCTTAATAAGTTAATGAAGACCTAAAAAGGTGTTATGAGTTGTGGGGTCCCGAGGAGTTACATGGTAAAAATGTCCAAAATACCCCTAAATTAAACTGTATTAATTTCTCATGGGAGGGTATGACCACCCCCACCCATGTGTACCCTAGGGTATGATTGGTAACCACCACTCATACCCCAACCAGAATCTCAACCCATATACTGACCAACCTACGAATCCTAAGTTAAACTCATACCCAATCAAACGATTGGTACTCATAAATGGTACCCTAGAAATAATCAAGAGGGGTTGACATAATCCATCATATGAGTTAGACTCTACAACTAATACCCTATCTCCTGACTCATGGTGAGCCATTTATTCTTAGATCTATGTTAAGTTACCAAGTTTCAGATTAAGTGAAGAAAAACCAAACCATACGACCTGTTACCCACCATATGACTCATACCCATCTAAATTATACCCATTCAAGAAACATAACTCCCAACACCACACTACACTACACAACATATGACTGGTTCACCTAACTCATGCCCTCATCGTACGACTATTATGCAGAGTCACATAATGTTCTGAATGTCCAAAACCCAGGGTGTGTAAAGTCATATAAAGTATCTAAGCAAAAACAAGAAACATCTAGTCGGTACTTTCCCCTGACCATAGAAAAAACCAAAGTCCAAGAAATAACCAAAAGTATGAAATTATATCCATATCATAAAATAGAATCTTTTGGAGTATGGAAGATCACTACTTTAGTTCAACACAAGTTTTTCCTGAATCTAAGATCACTACACAGGAGAAGTAGTATTGCTAGTTCCTGCATCGTGAGGGGATACAACACTCGAAGATAGGTTTATGGGTGAGCACTAGCATTTACTCAAGAATAATGATAAAGTAATGTCATTATTCAAAACCAAATTAAATAACCATATGCAATAACATACAATATACACATATACCATACTAGGAAAGAGAACTGAGTTTAGAATGCATTTATAACATTAGCTCGGGTTGTATAGCTTGACAGTCCTAAAACCACCCATGGTCTATATAGATCAAGTGTTACCCCCTTAACGGTCCTCGGTGAATGCAACTTCCTGAACCAAAAATATAATAGGGTTAGGGGATTCTCGTGTACCCTTCACCCTCCATGATACATATATACAATTATAAAATTATGGGATTCTCGTGTACCATACAAGTATATGGTCACCATGACCAACCCTCATGTCAAAAAACATGAGTTTCTAGTGTCCGTCCATCAGACTCAAACCTTCATAGTTAGTTGTCAAAACCCGCCATAATTGACCAATTAAAACATTTAACACATATCTAAACCACCAATTCAAGAGTTAATTACCAAGGCATTATAAAGTGGTATCGTCATACCGATGATGTCATTAGCCAACACTAAGGGGATTCCCATAGACCCTTAGGATTTCCAATCAATAAAAACCATGGCCACCAAGTCCTTCCAAAATTATTTAATTCAATTAAAATATTTAGCGTTCCATTACCATCTTATGCATTGGAAGGTTTTCAATTAAAATGATGCCATGTGACAAACACATTCTTATAAGCATTTTAACTAACATGTTGAGGGCATATAGTTTTTGAAACCAATTAACCATTTCAATGCAGACAAATGTTTAAACAAACATTATAACATGAAAAACCCAAAATAAAATGTGGGAAAACATCATCCATCCATTATTAACCAAAATCCCCAACATATATTTCCAAACCAACAGAAACCTACAATAGTACCATGAAAATCATTAAGTAAAAATGCTTTTTGTTTGAAAAAACAATTAGAGAAGAGTAGCATTCCTTATTTACCAAATAATATGGATATTTTTACTCTTGAAAGTCCTTAATTTAATCACCTTGAGGAAACCATAACCCTTTGTAACACCTCGTACTTTTTCCAAGCTAATTTCATCTGATGAATGTCTAGTATTAGCTTCTAAATAGAATGATGGTTATTACTTGAGGAATTTTCGATATTTTATATTTTTACCATGTGGGAAATTCAATAAGCTTTTCATCAATATAAGATTCATCCAAATTTGATAACTAGGTTAGAAGTTACGACTATTTCAAGTTTTTATCATAAAATAGCGCTATATTAGTCAGTGGCGCACCTCGCCACAAGAGGAAATGACATTTGGAATATTATAGTATGGGTCCACGTTTATGGAGCATTGCGTCAGGGCCCAAATTAGAATTTTCCCATTTCCTAGTGTCTTAACGCGATTTCCCTCCACGTCTCTCTAAAGTTCCAAGTCACAAAAGAAGGGGCAACTCGATGGCTCCGTGTTGTGCCATCCCTCTATTTCCTAATCGTCAAATTATAGTGACACATAATCATAGCAACGCATTACGCTAATGGTCCAATTCAAGAAATTTTTACTAAAATTAAATGACGCATCCACGGTTAAAAAGGGTAAACTTCCCACCTCTATTTAAGCCCTTTATTACGGGATTCAGCCAGTTTTCACCTAAAATAAATTTTCTAGTCTCAAGGTTCTCTAAAGAAAAAGCTAGGATTTCCATTAGGGATTTAAATTCAAGAAGGTTTCACCGTTAATCTTTATGAAATAATGAACTAAGTTTTGCATAATGTTCATTCATGAATTCCTTTCATTCAAGAAGCCGAATAATCCTTTTTTAAATTCTATACCATGATACTTATGTGGTGAGATGATTATGTTCATGATGTTATGGTTGTGTGACTGCCAAGAATTAATCTTTACCATATTTTCATGAAACCATGTTAGTTTAGGGTTGAAATCCAGTAATGAAGTTAAATTATGGAATCATAATTTATTTGATTTATGATCATACCTTTTCCTTAAATGGACCATGCAAGGTGTTTGATAAAATGCCTTATATAATATAAATCATGTATAATGACTCAATTGTGTTGTAAATGCTAAATACATGCAATCTATTCATGTTTAACATGACCAATATATTATTGAGTATGAATTATGCTTAATTAATGGAATGTCCATGATACTCGAAGTATGTACACAAACCATGATTATGTGCTCATGTATTAGACTAAGGTAATCAAGTGCCTTATGAAATACTCCCTAACTATTATATGATGAATTATGGACTCTAGTCATGTGTGCAAGAATGTCAAATTATGTCAGTTTCCTATTATCGAGTCCTGGATGTACTTATACCCAAACAATATAGTTGTGTGCCTAGAGCCATGTCATATTTTCATGATACTCTCAGTCAAGCTATGATCCTTATATTTCAGACAATCTTATAACTTAGGATATCTCCATAATCTTATGAACTCAGTCAGTTGTCATATATCAGTAGTATTTTGTCAGTGAACAGAATTTACTAACTCATTCTATGTTTAGTTCAGTAAATCATGTTCAGTGTGTTTTTAGATGGGAGTAAAAATTAGCACAGATCGAATCCAAGGATAGGAACTCAACTATTATATGAGGGTGTGATTCTTAGTAGAAATACTTGCATTCTAGAATCATGTAGCCAGCATAGGTTGAGATATTATAGCCTTCTATATGAGGGTAGATAAGATGGCTTAGCCTGCTATATGAGGGTTACCATCATTCTCACTAGAGTTACCTGTTATATAAGGGTCACTCACATGTTGTCCTTACCAGTGGTACGATATTAATACCTTTTCAATCTGGGCATAGATTGGACCAAACTTATGCTATAATGCATCATTTGGGGCATATCAATTAGATGACTACCTCCAACAATCTCAGTATTAGTCTTAATAAAAGAACTCAGATAGTTCTTCAAAATTCAGGATTGTCCGATATGGTCAACTCAGATACAGTATGAAACTCAGCTAGTTTTATCAGATTCAGGACTATCTGATACAGTAACTTATGTTATCAATTATCAGAATTGAGTCATTAGTCATGTTAGTCATTAGCATACTCATTTTATCATGATTTCAAATATAGTTACTATATATACATGTATGTATTCTCATATTCATTATTAGTAAGTATTTTTCATGCATATGAACCCCATGAATTTATCCGACCTCACATGCCTTCCAGTATATTCAATGTACTGATCCATTTGCGCTATGGTGTCTTATACCATAAGTGAAGAAACACAATCTCCAAAGCATTATTAGATTCCAGCTTCAGCTGTCAGAGTTAGAAGTGAGTCCTCATTCTTCGTCGACACAATCATTTCTCTATTATCTCATTAATTAGTTTATTAGTTGCGGTTAGTTGGGGACATGTCCCATCAACTCTTAACTCATTCAGACAGTCATGTTTAAAGGATTTCTAGACTATCATATTTCAGAATCTAGTATTTTCAGTTTTGTTTTAGGTATTTTATTACCCTACACATATGTTATATTATTCTGATTATGTTTAGTTTTGAACCTTATGGCTTTTCAGTTTATTTTTCTACATTATTTAGTATTTTTTGTAGTATACAGGTACAAATATTAATCATGGGTTGGCTTGTGGTCCCTTGTGGTCATGAGCACCGTGTAGCATTTTGAGTACCAGATTTGGGGCATTACAAACTTGGTATCAGAGCCTAAGGTTCAATAGAGTCCTAAGAAGTCTGAAAGACATGTGTAGTAGAGTCCTGTACAAAGGTGTGTTACGCGCCACATTTATGTTCAAGAGGCTATAAGATGTTTTAGGAATAGTTTCCCCTCTTGAGTATTCATGTCATGCCAGTGAGCATAATCTCAAGTCAATATCTTAGTCTAATCCATTTCTCCCTTTCTTCTATAGAATATGCCTCCTAAAAGAAGAAATGAGAATCAGCCAGCCCCTCAGCCCGATGGGGAACATGTTTTTCATGCACAGTTCATGGCTGCATTCACTACTCTTGCTCAGTCGGTTGTTGGTCAGAGTGAATAACCATCTATTATTTCGGACAAAACAGTGGTTAATTCAACAACATTCAGGATTCCAGACTTCACCCGAATGAATCCTTCATCCTTTCTTAGGTCTAAGACATATGAGGACTCTCAGGAATTCCTAGATCGGGTATCGAATATTAAGGATATAATGGGGTTACGTCTAGTGAGTGTTCTGAGCTAGTTGTACATCTGTTGCAGGATGTTTCTCACACTTGGTTCAAGTAGTGGAAGTCAGAGAGGGAAGATAATGCAGTGTCAGGTGAGTGGGAGGAGTTTTCTTCAGCCTTCATTGATAGATTCTTTCCCCTAGAACTTATAGAAATTAAGGTGCTAGAATTCATCAATCAAACAGAGAGATATGACGGTAAAAGAGTATTCTCTTAAGTTTACTCAATTAGCCAGATATACCCCTCATGTGGTTGCAGATAGAAGGGCAAGGATGAGTAAGTTCATTTCAGGAATGAATGATAGCAAGGATAATGAGTGTAGATCTGTTATGTTGAATAGTGACATGACTTTAGCCAAGCTCCTAACTCATGCTCAACAGGTAGAGAAGTATAAGAATAAGATAAGGGAGATATAGAATAAGAGAGTGAATATAGGCAGTTTTAACTTTGTTCAGCCTAAGTCAGAAGGAAGAAACCGTTCCCAGTTTCATCCTAAGTTATCAGTTCCAGCTTTTTATTCAGCCAGTGCTCCAATTCCAAAATTTAGAGAGAGTAATAAAGATAGAGTTCTAGGCTCTAAGTCCCAGGGAAGTGTTAGCAGTGCCCGTACCTATCCTCTTTGATAGACTTATTGCAAGAACTATCAGGGTATTTGCAAAGTTGACAGTTATATTTGTTTCAGGTATGGCAAGCCAGGCCATAGAGTCAGAGACTGTCCTCAGCCAGGTCCTCAGGGTCAATAGAATTGCTCCTCAGCTCAGTCTGGTTGCCCGAATCGGTAGGGTTCCACCTCCAGTGCTACTAGTGGGCAACACCCAATTCATCTCTGTTCTCTTCAGTCCTGACAAGATCAAGAAAATTCTCCTGATGTTGTTATGGGTACGTTACTGATATTTCATGTGTATGTTTACACTTTTCTAGATCCAGGAGCTTCATTGTCTTTTGTCACTCCTTATATAACAATCAATTTTGGAGTTAGTCCTGAAATTCTAGCAGAGCCCTTTTCAGTCTCTACCCTATTAGGTAAAAGCATCATAGCCCAGCGGGTATACAGGAACTACCCGGTTATGATATTTCAGAAAGTCACTTTAGCAGACTTAGTCAAATTAGATATGACTGATTTTGACATCATTCTCGGCATGGATTGGCTTCATTACTTCTATGCCAGAATCGACTGCAGAAACAGAATAGTCCAGTTTCAGTTTCCGAATAAACCCATCCTAGAGTGGAACGGTAGTGTATCCTCTATTAAAGGTCAACTTGTTTCCTACCTTTGGGCATGGAAAATGATATCTAAAGGATGTGTATATCATCTTTTTTGAGTTAAGGACACTAGTTCCAAAACTCCCAGTCTTGAATCAGTCCTAGTAATGAATGAATATTCAGATATCTTTCCCGAAGATCTTCCATGAATTCCTCCCGAAAGGTAAATAGACTTCGATATTGATCTTTTTTCAGATACTTAGCCTATATCTATTCCTCCATACAAAATGGCACCAGCAGAACTCAGAGAACTGAAAGAACAATTGAAGGATCTCTTAGATAAGGGATTCATTAGGCCCAGCATTTCCCCATGGGGCGATCCAGTATTATTCCTACGCAAGAAAGATGGTTCTCTTAGTATGAGTGTAGACTACCGTCAATACAATCAGGTCACGATTAAGAACAAGTATCCTCTTCCCAGAATCGATGACTAGTTTGATCAACTTGAGGGTGCCAGTTATTTCTCAAAGATGGACCTCAGATTCGGCTATCATCAACTCAGAGTTAGTGAATGTGAAATTCTGAAAATAACTTTTTGTACCTGGTATAGTCATTTTATATTTTTAGTTATGTCCGTTGGTCTTACCAATTCCCCAACAACTTTTATAGACTTGATGAACCGTGTGTTCAAGTATTACTTGGACATGTTTGTGATAGTCTTCATAGATGATATTCTAGTCAATTCCCGCAGTAAGGATGATCATGCAGACCTTCTCAGAATAGTACTTATCAAGCAAACCAAACCAGGTGTTGTCTATCATTTGCAACAAACAGACATTAATTAAAACCTCAAAATTATCAAGAAATCCTACCACCTTTTGAATCTTGAACACTAAGCACCTTATCAAGACTTTACCCTAGATCCCATATTTCAGGTTAATAGAATTTAACCACTCATAATGCTAAAATAAATACAACAAGTTGTATTCATTCTTTGAACGTTAAACTTACCATAAGAACAATAATAACTATTGCACCGTAGATTAGATCACAGAGGAAAGTCCCAATATAATGAAAATAACCTTTCAAAGTATTTGATTTTTCAAGCCAAAAGTAGAGAGAGAGAGAAAAAAATATCAAGTACTCTAAAAAACTCAATGTGTCAAACTCTATGTGCCGAATTCCCTTTGAAAAACCCTAAAACAAAGCTTTAAAATAGTTAACTCTAAATAAGGAAAAAAATTAATAAAAATAAAAAATCCCTTGGATTAGGTGATGACGTTTGTGATAGCCCATCAGGAGACTGACGACTTATCATAAATGTCGTCAACTCCTTTTTCAACTTTGGCTTTTCCTGCTTAAGGCTGACGACAAACTTGACAACCTATTAGCTCCGTGATAACTTATCACTAAATGTCGTCAAGGCTTTGCTTCAGTTTTCCTTGGCTACCTTAGGCTGACGACATTCCCGACAGCTTATCAGAAGCTTGACAACGTATCATAAAATGTCACCACAGCTTCTACTTTAGTCCAATTCTCTGTCTACTTCTGATGACCGACTTGATAGCTTATCATAGGGCTGGCGACTTATCATAAATGTCGTCAGCCACACTTGTCTTTAGATTTCAACTTCTTTGCTTCCATTCTTGCTGGTTCTCTATCATATTAGATTAAACTGCAAAATCAAACATAAGCCAATAAAAACCAACTAAAGTTACTTAACACTTCACAATTATTCTTAGTTAAAAGTCTCAAATGTGTTAGCATTAGCTCACATATCAACACCCTCAACTTAAAACAATTGCTTGTCATCAAGCAACTTAACACAACTAATAAAATACAAAGTATACTTGGCAGTCAATCATTTGTATCCTCTTAAAATACTTTTACCATGTCCAAGGACACTCAATTCAATAATAGTGAAGATAACCAATACAACACAGAGGAACAAAGATACGGCAAAAACTCAGTTGAAACAACCATGCATAGACCATTATTACACTACCCAAAGAAATAAGTAACTAGCAATGTAACCAGTATGCCCTCACAACAAAGAAATACCCCTTAACTCAAATCAGGAATTATATATGTAACCATGGGGATATCAAAACACTCACTCTCAGAAAGAAATTTCAACCAGTGTATGTAAAGTATCATAGGCTTGCCCTTAGTTTTCATTACCCAGATCATCAGATAGGTTGGTTAGAATCACTAGAGGACTTCTCTGAGGCTTCCAAAATAGGTTAGGGGCTGGTAGGATACTCGATGGTAGTTAAAGTGACTAAGCCTCCTTGAAACTACACTTTCTTTATGGGTTTTCACTTATTAGCCTTTTTCACTCTTCTCTTTTCTTGATAACACTAATTTAGGATGGGTGCGGTCTTTTCTCAATCACTTTTTTCTCTTTTTACCATTTTTCTTTTGCTTTCTCTTTTTATTTTTCACCCAGCTTTTAATTCTGTCCTCTTATACTACTTTCTTTATACTCATTTCATATCATGCACCTTTATGATTGCCACCCTTAACTTAGGTTGTTTGCCTATGTTTAGGTGCATAGTGTCCAAGGAGGACCAGGGTCAAAACAGGTTCATTGTGATCTAAATAGAAAGGTGACAGATAGCATACAATGAAACAGAAAAATTAGGATCAAAGTAGGGATCAAGGGATATGATACACATAGGGAAGGTTATTTAGGCTAAAGTGAGCTAATATCAAAACAGCCTATGATCCTTACCTAACACCTATCATTCAACCTAGTTAAGACTAACCAGGCAAATTCTGTCATCAGCACATAGAGGGAACTAAGTAGTTGCTCATACACACATGGCACACAAGTATATCACAGGCTATAACTTATTTAGTACATGTAACTATTTAGCAATGGTTACTATGTTACTAGAACTAATGCCATACAAAGATGCATAGTGGTTACACTTAAATACAATTCACACAGTTAAAAAATTAGACCACTTGAAGAGGTGAACAAAAATCACAAAAACAATTAAATTACCTCAATTACAAGTACTTCTCCTAGATAGCTACAAATTTTTTACAACAACAAATTTACTTTACACTCTCAACTTAAAATTAAAGAGAATCTCAACTTAGGATTAGAATATACCTGAAATAGATCAATCCCTGGGGTCATGGGTTCCTGACCCTTCTGCCACATCTCCATCAGGATCCTCGATCTACTCTGATGCAACTGGTATATCAGTCCCTAAAGGAATACTCGTAGAGCCATCTGCAGCTCTCGCTCGGAGGGTTGATTCCTATTTTTCATTATCAACTAGTGATTTGATTCTTGCCTTCTTTAGTTCCTCTTTTTCATTCTTATTTCTTGCCCTCTTCTCTACTTTTCTCTCTTCATCACTGTCGGGCATCTCTCTCTTCCCCTTTTCTTTCTTCTTACTTTTCTTTTTTTTTTCTTTACTGGATCCTCAGTAAGCTTAAACAATGGGATTTTTCCCTCAGACTCTTCCACTACCGGCTCTGATGACACCACAAATTGTTGTTGCTATAACTTTCCAACCTCTACCTTCACCTTGGCCAGTTTTGACCAAAGTAGTGCCATCTTTAGGTCTGATCTCTCCTTCGATCGTGCATTGAAGTGGTTCTCCAAATCATCAGTCCGAACATACAGGGTAGTGTAAGGATCAAGTGCAGCCTTAAATTTTTTGTCAATTATAGCTGCAAATCACTTGGGACAGAGTTTAAGCTGAGCCTCGCACCACTTGAACTATTTTGGTAGTTTTTTGAAATTCACCGGAGTGAAGGCAAATTCTGTTCTAGGCATAGCAACTAAAGTATTTGTCTCGGTCCTTGGAACTAATGATTCTGCCATTATTGCGGATGTTGGAGGTACAACTTCAAATTCTGGCATCTCTGCATTAGGCACTGAACTAGCACCTATAAATGGTGGTTTAGTGAGACTCTCTGCGTCCTTGTCAAAAATTAACCTCGAATAATTTTCTTCATTCTCGATCAGATTATTGGTCTTCTTGGCAAGGATTTCTTCTTCTAACCTTACAATCTTCGGCACATCTGCTTCCCTACATAACCTTATAATTAAACAATGAATGGGATATGCTATATCAGACCTCGAGACATGAATCTTTATCTCTTCAGCATAATCTCTCAAAAATTCAATTTGAGGTTAGCCACAAGACTTGCAACTAATATTGCTCTGTCACCTCGAGAGTATTATCACCATCTGTAGGAATTAACCTAGTACGAACAATACCCTACCAAAATTTTTCCTCTATAGTCAGTGAGGCTTTAAAGATTCTTTCACCTGGGTTTGTTAACTATTCACGCTCTCCATCTACTATGAGTGTGGCTAACCAAGTCCTCTGATTTTCCCGATGCTTTAACCGGGCATAGAAACTAGGTGAGATAGCCTGAGGAGTATAGTTTGGGCCATGAAGTAACCTATTAATTGTTGTTTCAAAAACATCCACCATTATGCCCCATACCAGAACTTTGTCCAAAAAAGGTTTGTCAACTAATCTCTCTCCTTCTTGCACCTATTTTCTAAACAATCTAGATAGTTCGCATAGAATTCCCTAACTAGTGTAGGCAAGAATGCATTTCCTCCTCGTGTAGTCAACCCCAAGTCATAGGCATAAAATTTCTACTCCACCTCCGTGTACCTGCTCAACCCCTCAGTAATGATTGTCTTCTACTCAAAGATTGGCCTCTTGACAGATCTTCCATTTTTTTTGCATTGCCTATCAAAGAAATTTTCTGAGCTCTAGGAATCAGCCATCTAGTACCATCTCGAACATCATGATTTTTCCATTTGACCAAAGTTCCCTAAATCAGAGAGTCTTCGTCATCTTGAGCCTATGTAGAAGGGGACTCAGTGGAAGGTCCCTCAGACTTATGGTCTTCCGACTCAGGTTTATTTGAATCATGCCCTTCAAATATAGTATGTTCAGACTCTGGTTGTTAAGAGGTCGTCTGCTCAGAAGTTGTATGCTCAGATGTAGTTGGTTCAGTGTCACTCTCTTCACTATTATCCACCATAACTGGTGGATTCCTTTTCATAATTAGACTCTTCATTGAAGAGTCTCTGAGGTACACTTCCATTGGTCACTTTCTTTGTAGATTTGGGTTCTTTCCTTTTGGTGCAATTTCACAACTTGTAGCAATAAAAAACCATTAGTCATTCCTTAAGAGAATAAATACATATAAATTAATCATTTAAGCTTCATATCCTTTGAAAAGGCTTATTCATGCTTTAGGTTTCAGATGTGATGATATTTCTTGATTAGCCTTCATTACTGTTATAGCTTATCACTATTGTCTTCAGCCTTAGATAGAAACTACGAAACTTTATCAACTTCTGACGATATTTATGATAAGCCATCACAAATGTGATAGCCCATCACAAATGTCGTCACCTCTAAACAAAACCCATTTCATTCTTACCAGCTTTTGACAACATTTCTAATAAGCCATCACAGTTGTGATAGCTTATCATAAATATCGCAACTCTTATTAGAACCCCACTTTTGAATTCAACTCAATTTTTTGTCTAATTATTTTTCAAAATTCACATGAATTCCATATTTGGGCTGAACTTAAAGCTTTAGGATTGCCCCATAAAACCCTAGTTTTGATTTTTAGCCCCTTTTCAAGTTGAACTTGGTTCAATCCTCTTAAGAATTTGGGTTGTCATCAATCTATAACTTACCACTTCAAAAGAAAAGTTAAATTTAGAGCATACTTAATGGGAGTCTTCAGTGTGATTACACGTATAAGAGGAAGTAGGAAAAAATTCTTGAATTTAATTGCAAACCTACACACAAGGAAACTTGCTTTTTGTTTTACTTGGTAAGACAATGAAAAAGGAAACAGAATAGATAAAGATGGAAAGAAAATAAACTTAAGAGAAATAAAAACCACATGGTAAGGTGGAAAGGACAAGCTGTGGGCCGGGTCGGGTCTTTTTAACTAAGACATCATGTAATATGACCACATGCCACTTCACAGACCTATCTACCATTTCTAACAATATGTTTGTCGGGTTAAGATTACTTAAACCCAGTTTTTTGTACACAACGAGTGGTATTAGGTTAATACTTACTCCTAAATTGGATAGAGATTTTGTGAAATTTAGGGAACTAATAGTACAGGGGATGGCAAACACTCCCTAATCTACCTTTTCTACACTAAAGACCTTGTAGAGATAGTGCCACAATGGAGAAAGTTATCCTCCAACTCATGGATAACCTTTAATTTCTTAGCCACAAGGTCTTTTATGAACTTCGTGTATCCTGACATTTGCCCAAATGCCTCTACCAAAGGCACATTTATTGTCAATTGCTTGAGCATTACCATGAATTTGCTGAGTTTTATATCTTCTACTTTCTTCTATAATCGCTGAGGAAAGGGAGGTGGTGGGTTTGGGATAGATTTCAGCACTACCTCTTTCTCTTTCTCTTTACCTTTCTCTGAAACATCATCAGAATTATCCAGCTTCTCAAGCTCCAATAGATCACTTTCTTCAGTTCATAAACAACTACCTCTTCATCAACAGATTTTCCCACAGAAAGGCGAGATATTATCTTACCACTCCTAGTGGTAATCTTCATGCATGAGCCATTATTTTGTAGATTCTAGACTATATCACTCAGTTATGTTCCCCTCTTCCTCTGGTTAAATACTGCGAATAGTTGGCTTATTTGCTGCTCCAACTATTTAATTGCGGTGGAGAGTGAGTACACCAACTAACTGATGGATATCAGATTGGTCTTCTTGGTGGTCAAACCAGAGTAGGTTGCCTCAACTTCTTTCAACAACTTAGCCATTATGTCCACCATGGACAATTTTTCAGAACTAGTTAAAGTAGTCTCACTATTTCTAAAACGAACATATAGCCCACTCCTGTTATTGTTATTCCTCTAATTTCCTTGCTCCCTATCTTTATAAAAAGGCTTATCATAGTAAGTCCAACCTTGATTTTCTTGGCTATTGCCTCAAAAACCTGCTGATTATTAACATACTTAGCTTTCTCATCTACATCAGCATCACTTTTATCCTGAGATCCCACAGCATTTACCTTTTCAACCTTGCCTGATAGCAAGTGCTTCATCAGTAAGTCCATATGCATTTTAATGTGAGCCATGAGAGGTGTCTTACCAAGTGTGAAATACTTTGAACTATGTAGAATTTCCCTATTATTGACTTTTGTCATGTAGAGCATTGAATAAGATTTTTATCGATACCAAATTCACCTAAATAGGATACTCGGGCAAAGACTTAGAGCTATTTTAGTGAGACAGTATACCACCTGGCAATTTAGCGTGTCGCGGAGCTATCCAAAATGGAAATCATTAAAATCTAGTGAGCCTCCATAATTATGGCACATTGAGCTAAGGATTAATTTTAGAATTATCAATTTCCAGTGTACCAACGTGATTCCACCGCGCCGCAGTACCTTTATAGTTTGCAAACAAGGTGACAACGCGATTTCTACCACGTTACATCATCCTGTAGTTTCCCAATGTCCAATTTCCAGTGAGCTAGCTTGATTATTGTGCGTTGCGCCAACATGTAAAATTGGGATTTTCAATTTCATTCCAAGGGTTTTTAGGTTTTTTCTCACTCTTTTCAGCCCCTATATATACCTGATAAAAGACTCTCAGCCTTATTTCCCATCTTTAACATCAAGACTAGGATTTTACAAAATCAAAACCCTTAGTTCTTGTTAAAGTAAAATCAATAGAGATCAAGAAAAATCAAGAGGAATCAAGAATCTCTCTAAGAACTTTCAAGAAAAGAGTTACTCCAAGGTATGTAGATGTTGATTCTTAAGTACCTTTCATCCAAGAAGCTCAAGAAACCTTTTTAAAATTCAAAGATATTGTGTTTATGGATTTTCCTAATTCATGTGAGTTGAAATTGATGTTCATTCTACCACTGAGTTGTGATTCATATTTGTTTAAAAGGATTTCAAGATTTAACCCTAGTATGTGGAATTTATGTGGTGGTTATGATAAAACCTCTTCAAGTAGCTTTCTATATGATGTGTTCATGTCAATTAAGTTTAGAAATGGTTGAATAAGCAAAGCATGATCCCCATATGTTTGATAAAATGCTTATGTGAAGAATTAGGGCCATTATAGCATGTTGATTAGGAAACCCCAATTATGTCCAAGTTGATATATGCCAAGTATTTGTTAAAATGCCTTAATGAATGAATTGTGATATGATAGTATGAAATCCCCAATTAGGTGCAACCTATACATGCCTAGTGTTTAATGAATGCCTTAGTAAATGCATTCTGCCATGATAGCATGGAATCCCTAATTAGGTGTAGACCCATGAATGCCTAATATTTGTTGAAAGGCCTTAGTGAAGAAGTTAAGACATGATAGTAGAAAATTCCCCAATTATGTGCTCATTGATACATGCTAAGACTTTAATACATGCCAAGCTGGACGAGTAAATTGTTATATTATAGAATGAGGTTTCAATAATCATGGGCTATCCAATACATGCCAAGACTGATATATGTGTGAAGTACTTGATGCAAGACCTTATTGAATGGAGTATGATCTAATAATATGTTTCCCCTACTCTATTATATTTTTATGATTCCTAAACACTTAAAGTGATGCCTTAGCGATTATGATAGTGAATATATGGTTGTGATTCCTAAATGCTTGAAGTGATGCCTTAGTGATTGTATTTTGAATATATGGTTATGATTCCTAAATGCTTTAAGAGATGCTTTGGTGATTGTGCTGAAGAATGAATGATCGTGGTTATGACTAGTCAAGAATGGTTATGTCTTACTTTTATGTTATCGAGTCTTAGCGGTATTTATACCTGATAATTTAGCTACTATCTAGAGCCTATGTCAATTTTCACAATAATCCTAGTTGGTCCATGATTCTCAGAACTCTGTGAATTATAGAAATTTTTATTCTTAGATAGATATAGAACTTAAGAATTCTCAGTAATCTCTATAAACCCTATATCGCTAGTAATCTAGCCTTAGTGTTGTACTCAGTTCAGATTTTGTAGTATTTAAGTGTTTAGTTCTGGCCACGGTAGTGACTGAGTAATCTATTCAAACTCTGTATTATCAGTTACATACAATGATTCAGTAGTATTCTGACAGATATGGAATCCTGTGAACTCATCTTAACTCAGTCATATTATTTGATAAGTATGATTAGTATCAGATTTAGATCAGTTGGCATTAAGTTGAGAAATTTAGTTCAGTATTATTCAGTTGGGAGTAGGAGCTAGCACCGAGCAATGGAAGGGAGGTGGCTCCCCGTTAGAGAGAGACCGAGTCATTAAGAGCAATCCCTGAACTCCATTAGCGAGGCTTGACTAGAAAGTTCTTTACCTATGGCATGATATTGACACCCTTCTAACTAGGGTTACAGGTTAGACCCTACCTGTGGGAGGTCGGGGCATGTCGGTTAAGTAACTACTTTCTATAGTTGTAGTTTCAGTATCAATCTTTAAAAATTAGGACTGTGAGGTACAATCATCTATCTCAGTGAGGAACTCAGATAGTTCCATTGATTCATAACCATCCGTTAGATAGGTTTGGTATCATATACAGTTAATTGTTATCATATCCAAAGATCTCCCATCAGACAGGCTTGATCTCGATCTTAGATTTAGTTGAGTATTCTTGTTATTAGATCCAGAGATCTCCCGATAGATAGGCTTAATCTCTGTCCCAAATTTTGTTGAGTATTCTTGTTATCAGATCTAGAGATCTCCCAATAGATAGGCTTGATCTTAATCTCAGATTCAGTTGAGTATCCTAGTCATCATATCGAGAGATCATCTATCATATATGTTTCATCTCAGTCTCAGATTCTATTGAGTATTCTTGTTGTCAGATTAGAACATGATCATTTTCTTATCATTGATAATAGATTATAGAATCATCCGTTAGAGAGGTTGATCTCTGATTCCGTCAGTAAAGAGTAGTGATCTCAGAATTAAGTCATTGATGTGATTATATCCACTTAATTAGTCATCAATATCAGAGGATTCAGTGATTCAGTAGGTCAGTGTGAGTAGTGGGCTCAGGTGACAGTAAAGCAGCATTTGAGTTTTAGTGTCTAGAGTTGTAATGATTGTGATTATGGTTTGTGCATTCATGTATGTGTTCCCATTCCAAACTCTCGTGATTATTCAGTTAAGTAATTGATCATGTATGAGTCCTTGCATTTATTCTTACCTCATCTACATACTCGGTATATTCCCATACTGATGCATTTACGCTATGCTATTTTATTTGATACCATAGGTCTACAGGCATGGGATCTAGAGTTTCCTCAATAGTTCAGTCCTAGTCAGCAACAGTAGATGTAGAAGTGAATCCTTTTGATTCGAGGATAATCCTTAGTTAACTATTATTGTATCAGACTTTGTGTATGTTAAGTTGGTGGAGTTTGTTGGGGACCTATCCTATCAACTCCACAGTTCAGACAGTTTACAGGCTTTTCAGACAGATGTATTAGTATTTAGTTTTTAGTTTTGAGTATTTATAGATGTGTTGAACATTATGTCTTGTGTTTTTCTATTTTTCTGTATTTTTTCAGATATTATGCAGTTTTCATGGAAAAGATATCAGGAAAGGGTTAGCTTATGGTTATTCCGGATCATGGGCACCGTGTAACGACTAGGGGTTAGTCTTGGGTCGTTACAAGTAGCATTATCTACAATTGGCTTCGTAACAGAGTTAAGATCCCTTTACAAAATTTCCATCAAATGTATGTTCATCATGTTGTTGTTCAGAAACTGTGTCATCTTTTTCTTGAATATTTCCCATGTTTTATGAAAGGCTTTTGTCTGTAGTCGCCTAAAGTTGTTGATCTCGTCCCTCACTAGTACCCTTCTGGAAGGCATAAAAAACCTTTCTAGGAAAGCTCCTTTTAGCATGAGTTTGTTCTCTGGGACTCACACGACAGCCTAAACTCAGGTTACGAAGTAATAAATCATCCATTGAATAGTCCTATAGTTTGTTATAGAATCAGGTGCCAGCACATTTAACAACAAAGTTGCCTCCCCAAACAGAGACAACGGGAACAATCTCAATCGGATAGCATTTTGGTCTACTCCTGGGTTATCAGATAATTGTTTGAATCATCCCCAGGAAGATCACCAAACAACCCCTTTAGATATAGGAGTTGGATCATAGTACTCGTAATGTTGAACTTGGCCCCAGGTGCCAATGGTGAAGGAATGATTGCACCCATTGTACCTTCTCCATCCATGCCATCTCATCATCATTGGGATCATACTAGATCGGTTGGTACTCTGGTCTTTCTTAGAACAGAGGGTTTCAACTAACATTACATCGTACTGGTGCAACTATCTTCTTTGCATGCCTTGGTATCCTAGGATTCAACAACTCCTCTTCTCCCAAATCATCATTCGTAGTATTTGGATGGAGTGCCTGTTGCTAGACATTTTGCACATTCACCTGAGCTCCAGCCAAGGCTGCCAGTCTGTCAGCCTCTTGCTGTTCTACCATTCTTCCTATTCCTTGCGGCTCTGAATTCGGTGGTAATAACAGTTCTATGGAACTTTTGGTGCTTGGCATACACTATAAAATACTACAAATAAACAAAAACAACAAACAAGAGTAAAACTAAGAAACTTAATTAACAGTCAATTTACACTCACAAACTTCAGTTTACAATCATATTCCCCGGCAACGGCGCCATTTTTGATAACGCTTAAAGTACACCTCTCAATAAGAATGTAAGCAATCGTTGTCAATGTAAAACCCAAATAGGTTGGGGTCAAATACCACAGGTAATATGGTCTAAGATTAACTCTTGCAAATTAATCAACTAATAGTTGAATGTTTCCAGAGATGGAGGTTTTTTAGTTTAACAAGTAATTTCCAGTTGCTTTGATTAGTTTTTGTACTCAAGAGTTTATAAAGAAACAAGAATTCGGTTCACTAGGGCTTGTAGTACTTGACAGATGATGAAAGTGGATCAAGATTCTCATGGTAGGTAGTACAACAAGTTATCTTTATCGATAGTACGCTTAAATGTCTCTCGGCCTACTTAAGCATTTAACTATCTAGTCCTCTCGGACTTAAGAAATATATATATCCACTGCCCAGATTTTACTTTAGGTTAACTAACCTTGTTACAACTCTTATTATTAAATGGATTATTTCTAAGTCCGTATTTATAATTCACTTCCCACTATATTTGATTTCTTTATCAAGAAAACCAAAGCAGGTGTTGTCTATCATTTGCAACCAACAAACATTAATTAAAACCTCAGAATTATCAAGAAATCCTACCACCTTTTGAATCTTGAACACTAAGCACATTTTTAAGTCTTAACCCTAGATCCCATAATTCAGGTTAATGGAATTTAGCCACTCATAATGCTAAAATTGAAACAACAAATAGTATTCATGCTTTGACATTTAAAATTACCACAAGAAGAATAATAACTATAAGATCGCATATAAGATCACACAGAAAAATCCCCAAATAATGATAATAATCTTTCAGAGTATTTTCTTTTTCAATCCAAAAGTAGAGAAAGAGAAAAATATCAAGTACTCTCAAAAACTCAATATGTAAAACTCTATGTGCTGAATCCCCTTTCCAAAACCTTAAAACAAAGCTTTAGGATAGTTAACTCTGAATAAGTAAATAAATTAATAAAAATCAAAAATACCTTAGATTAGGTGACGACATTTATGATAGCCTATTAGGAGACTGACAACTTATCACAAATGTCGTCATCTCTTTCTTTAATTTTCACTCTTTTTATTTAAGGCTGACGACAAACTTTACAACTTATCATCTCTATGATGGCTTATCACAAAATGTCGTCAAGGATTTGCTTCAGTTTTCCTTGGCTTCCGTTAGCTGACGACATTCCTGACATCTTATCAGAAGCTTGACAACGTATCATAAGATGTCATCATAGCTTCCACTTTAGGCCAATTCACTTTCTAATACTTACACCAACTTGATAGCTTATCATAGGGATGCCGACTTATCACAAATGCCGTTAGCCACACTTGTTTTCAAATTTCTTCAGATTTTAACTTCTTTGCTTCCATTCTTGTTGGTTCTCTATCATATCAGTTTAAACTGCAAAATCAAACATAAACCAAACAACAACGACAAAAGTTTCTTAAGACTTCTAAATTATCTTTAGTTAAAAGCCTAAAATATGTTAGCATTAGCTCATATATCATAAGTGAAAATTTTAGTTAACGTCAGTAGCATTCGTTGGTCACATCATTTCTGGTGATGGCATTAGAGTGGATCCTCAAAATACTGAAGTAGTAAGAAACTAGACTCGCCATGTTTGTCCATTAGATAGTAGGAGTATCTTCGGTTCGGCTGGCTATTACAAATGGTTTGTTGAGGGATTTTCTACTATTGTATCCCTCATGCCCAGATTGACTCAGGAAAAAGTCAAGTTTCAGTTGTCAGATCCTTACGAGAAGAATGTTCAGGAGTTGAAGACTTGACTCACCTCTGCTCCACTATTAGCTCTTCTAGATGGTCCAGATAGTTTTGTAGGTTATGTCCTCAGGCAGTATGGTAAGGCCATAGCCTTTACCTCAAGACAACTTAAGCCCCATGAGAAGAATTATCCTAACCGTAATCTTTAGTTAGCAGTCGTAGTCTTTACCTTGAAGATTTGGAGGCATTATCTATACGGTTTTCATGTAGATGTCTTCATAGATCATAAGAGTCTTTAGTATGTATTTTCTCATTAAGATCTCAATCTTTGTCAGGGATGGTGGTTAGAGATCTTGAAAGATTATGACATGAGTGTCCTCTATCATCCGGTCAAGGCCACTATAGTGTCCAACACTCTCAGTTTTCTTTCTATGGGTAGTGTTACTTATATGGATGACAGTAAGAAAGAGCTAGCCCAGGAAGTCCATCAGCTTGCAAAACTAAGTGTTCCCATAGTCCATATAGAGGAGTGTGATATATGGGTTCAGAGCAGTTTAGAATCATCTCTAGTTTCCTAGGTGAATGAAAAGCAAGACAAGGATCTTAGCCTTGTCAAGTTGAAAGAGCCAGTCATGTATCTAAAAGTAGAGGTTTTCTCCGAAGGGGGAATGGTGTTCTACATTATCTCGATCATCTGTATGTTGCAGCTGTAGATGACTTAGGGTAACAAATTCTTGTAAAAGCGCATGGTATGCGCTACTCTATTCATCCGGGGATCAAAAATATGTACCGTAACTTGCAGGAAGTCTATTGGTGGAGTGGGATAAAGAGAGATATTGCAGATTTTGTGGCTAAGTGCTCTACATATCAGCAAGTTAAGATAGAGCATCCGAAGACTAGTGGTCCTATGTAGGAGTTCAGTATTCTTACTTGGAAGTGGGAAGAAGTGAACATGGACTTCGTGATGGGTTTGCCTCGAACTCATCATCAGCTTGATTCTGTTTGGGTCATCGTAGATAGAATGACCAAATCAGTCTATTTCCTTCCAGTTCATACCTCCTATTTGGCCGAGGATTATGAAATACTCTACATTAGGGAGTTGGTTAGATTACACGGTGTTCCACTATCTATCATCTCAAACAGAGTACCCAGTTAATCTCATATTTCCAGAAAGCATTCCAGAAGGGTCATGGTACCCAAGTTTATCTCACTAAAGCCTTTCATCCTCAGATAGAAAGGACCATTCAGACTCTAGAAGATAATATAAGGGCATGTGCAATTGAATTCAAGGGTAGTTAGGATGACAACTTGCCTTTGATTGAGTTTCTATACAACAACAGCTATCATTCTAGTATTCATATATCTCCATTCGAAGCACTCTACGGTAGAAGATATAGATCTTTAATTGGTTAGTTCAAATTTAGTGAGGCCTCAATCATAGGACCTGCCTTAGTATTCGATGCCTTAGAAAAAATCTAGCTGATTAGAGAAAGACTCCAGGTTCTCAGAGCAGACAAAAGTCTTATGCATATATTCGTAGAAAAGATCTCAAGGTCAATATTGGTGACTATTTCTATCTAAATATATCTCCCATGAAGGGAGTAAAGCGGTTTTGTAAGAAAGGGAAACTCAGTCCCTGATATATCGGTCTCTTCAACATTATCAGTCGATTCAGCAAGGTAGCTTTTAAGATCGAATTGCCTTCAGATCTAGCCTCAGTTCATCCATTTTTTCATGTCTCTTTTCTCAAGAAGTGCATAGATGATCTAGCAGTTGTAGTCCCTATTCAGAGCATTGATGTTCAGAATAGTCACTCTTATGAAGAGATTCCAATAAAAATCTTAGACTATCAGACTCATAGATTGAGGAACAAAAAAGTCCTTCTAGCTAAGTTTCTTTGGAGAAATCAGTTCATCGATGGAGCTACTTGGGAAGCATAGGAAGATATGCATACCAAGTACTCTCACCTCTTATTTTCCAACGCAGATCAAGCTCAAGGTCACAGTTCTCCTTAGGGTTATTCAGCTTTAGGTTCAGTGTTCATCACAAACTTGGTATACAGTTTCATGCTCATGTAATCATTATAAACTAGGTATCTCATACCATTACATATTAATTCATGCACTCATGTATCAGTTTAGTTATGCAATTATGCATCAGACATGCATTCTCATTGTGCGAAACTTAGTTCTTCAGAACACTAAGTCATGCATTCATGAATCAGTTACAAATGCATCAGATATGCATGTTCAGTATTATATGTTCAGCTTGTTAGTCCTGTTAGCCATGAGATCATGTTCTATTTATTCATGTTCAATATGTACATCAATTGTCATTCCTACCCTCTCAATCAGTCTCATTCGAGGATGAATATTCTCAAGGGGGAGATATTGTAATACCCAATACTTTTTCCTAGCTAATTTCATCTCAAGAATGTCTAATATTATATTCTAAATTGAATGATGGTTATTCCATGTGGAATTTTCAATATTTTCCCTTGTTTTCATGTGTTAAATTAAATAATCTTTCTATCGATATAAGATTCATCCAAATTCGATAACCGGGTCAGAAGTTACGACTATTTCAAGTTCCCATCATAAAATAGCACCATATTAGTCAGTGGTGCGGCACGCCACAAAAAGAAATTGCATTTGACAAATTCCAAAAGGGTTACGTGATTATAGCGTGTCTCTCCAGGGATCAAATTTAGAATTTGTCTATTTTCCAATGTCTCAATGTGATTTACCCCGCGTCACGCCTAATTTTTAGGTCGCAAAATAGGGGCAACGCGATGGCTACACATCGCGCCATCCCTGAATCTACTAATTGTCAAATTCTAGTGACATGGAGTGATAGAGCCGCGTAACGTCAGGGATCCAATTTGGGAAATTTTTACAGAAATTAAATGACGTATCCAGGGTTAAAAAGTGTCAACTTCCCACCCTTATTTAAGCCCTTTATCACGTGATTCAACCACTTTTCACCTAAAATACACTCTCTTCTCCCAAGTTTATCTCAAGAACAAGCTAGGCTTTCCATTGGGGATTCGAATTCAAGAAGGTTTCCCCATTAATATTTACGAAATCATGAACTAAGGTATGCACAGTGTTCATTCATGGATTCCTTTCATTCATGAAGCCTAAGAATTCTCTTTTAAATTCTATACCATGATACTCATGTGGTGAATTGATTTTGATCATGTTATTATGGTTGTGTGACTGCCGAGAATGAATCTTTACTATGTTTTAATGAAGCCATGTTAGTTTAGGGTTGAAATCCTTGCAATAAAGTTAAATTATGGAATCATAATGTATTTGATTTATGATCATACCTTTTACTTAAATGGAGAATGCAAGGTGTTTGATAAAATGACTAGTATAAGAGAAATCATGTATAAGGACTCAATTGTGTTGTAAATGCTAAATGCATACAATATATTCATGTTTAACATGACCTACATATTATTGATTATGAATTATACTTTCTTGATGGAATATCCATGATACTCGAAGTATGTAAACAAACCATGATTATGTGCTCTCTTGTTTATGTATTAAGCTAAGGTAATCAAGTGACTCATGAAATAATCCCCAACTATTATATAATGAATTGTGAACTCTAGTTAGGTGTCCAAGAGTGTCAAATTATGATAGTTTCCTACGATTGAGTCCTGGGGGTACTTATACCCGAACAATATAGATGTGTGCCTAGAGCCATGTCATGTTTTCATGTTACTCTAAGTCAAGCTATGACCCTTAGACTTCAGACAGTCTTACGACTCACGAAATCTCTATGATCTTATGAACTAAGTTAGTTGTCAGATATTAGTAGTGTTCCATCAGTCAACGAAATTCAGTAACTCAGTCCATGTTCATTTCAGTAAATCATGTTTAGTGTCCATTCAGATAGGAGTAGAAATTCGCACTGAGCAAACCCAAGGATGGGAACTCATCTGTTATTTAAGGGTGTAATTCTTAGAACCAATACTTGCATTCTAGAACTATGTAGCCAGCATAGGTTGAGACATCATAGCCTGCAATATGAGGGTAGATGAGGTGTCTTAGCCTGCTATATGAGGGTTCCCGCCATTCTCACTAGAGTTACCTGGTATATTATGGTCACTCTTATGTTGTCCTTACCAGTGGCGCGGTATTGACGCCCTTCAAATTAGGGCATAAATTAGACACCAATTCAACAATAATGCATTATCTGGTGCATGTTAATTAGATGACTACCTCCCACTATCTCAGTATCAGTCTCAATAAAAGAACTCAGATAGTTTTTCAGAATTTAGGATTGTCAGATACAGTCATCTCAAATATAGTACGAAACTTAGCTAGTTCCATCAGATTCAGGATTGCCAGATACAGTCACTCATGTTATCAGTTATCAAAATTCAGTCATTATTTATGTTAGTTATTAGCAACTCATGTTATCATGATTTCAGATATAGTTACAATGTATGCCTGCATGTATTCTCTCATTCATTCTTAGTTAGTATTGTTCATACATATGAATCCCATGCATTCAGCCTACCTCACATGCATACCAGTATATTTAAAGTACTAACACACTTGCGCTATGGTTTCTGATACCATTGGTTCAGAGACACAAGCTCCAGTGCATCAGTAGATTCTAGGTTCAGCAGTCAAAAGTTAGAAGTGAGTGCTCATCCTTCGAGGACATGATGATTTCTGTATCATCTCATCAATTAGTTTATTAGTTGGGGTTAGTTGGGGACATTTCCCATAAACTCCTTACTCATTTAGAAAGTCATGTTTAGAGGCTTTCCATACTATCATGTTTCAGACTTCAGTATTTTTTGTTTTGTTTTGGGTATTCTATTTCCCCAGAAAGATGTTATATTATTCAGATTGTGTTCAGTTTTGAACCTTATGGCCATTCAGTTCATGTTTACATATTATTCAGTATACATGTATAGATATCAGTCATGGGTTAGCTTGTGGTCCCTCGGGGTCATGAGCACCGTGTAGTGTTTTGGGAACCAGATTCGGGGCGTTACATCCTTTCTTGAACCAAAAGATTGAGAGATATTTAACAGTGATTTGAAAGTGTTTAATTGGGAATAATAGGTTAATAAAGTTCCAAGATCGCTTAAAGTAGTGGGGTCAAAAGATGTTAAGAGGAGAAATGTCCAGAATTCCTCCAACATAAACTTTAATAATTCCCGCAGATGGGTACGATTTTGACCCCTCACTCATGCCCACATCATACGAATGGTGCCCTCCACTCGTATCTTGATCAGAATGTTGGACATCACATTTTAACCAAATTATGACTCATTAGCCTAAATCGTACCCTACCATACAACTAGTGCCCTCAAACTGTACCCTAAGGAGAAAACATCTAGGTTAGACACTGGAAAACATTCAATTTAGCATTATGCTTGTCGTATCATATACACACATCTTATATGGATTCATGTCGTTCCTTGTCGATTTTATCTAAAATGGCCCTCTAATCGGCTAAATATAATAAATTTTCACTAAACATGCAACCAAGCTATAACTTTATGTCCAAATCTAGCATAATACTATACTAATACCATAATATATCTCAATCTATAAGTAAAGTAAGTCTAGCCTACTTGAAAATTAATGAATGCCCGGGAAAGTCCACCAAATTAGAGATTTTCCCATTTGAGAAGCCTCCACACGATGATACACTATCAAAATAATGATCTAAATTTTAAAACGAGAAGAATGTTACCTATATTTCATATATCCAATATCAAGATAAAATGCCCTGTGGGTCTTAATTGTAGAGTCACAACTTTGAAACTGTCAAAATGCCTATCATGGATCAAGGGTCGTTTACCTTCAAATTAGTGAAATTCAAGCACAATTACTCCATGTAATCGTCCCATACAGTATTAGGAATTATGCGATTACTGTACAGAATTAAATAGGAAATAAATGAAAACTTACGATAATCCTCGATGAGAAATGTCCAACAAAATCTCTAGATCACTGCAAACACACACATATCGATCTCTATGATTCTTTATGTTTTCTAGAGTTTAGTTGTGCCCTGGGACTCAGAAAAATGAGTAAAATTAGTTAAAAAGAGAAATAAAAGCCCAACGATGACCTTTTTACCAACCACTTGACTACTTACGCGATGGTCGTAAAAGTGGCAAGTTGTCACTTATGAGACCCATGCCTAAAAGTCAGCCTCCACTAGATGGGGACCAAAGCTGGTTGCAAAATAAGTCCCTTGGCTACTTAAATAAGCAAACGTCCACTTAAGTGGTTTCACCAGTTAAGTCCATGACTAGCAAACTTGTCATTTACCAAGTCTCGGATCGGACCCTCGAGATTCAATCAGAATATTATAAATGCAAATAAACTATGCTACCCTACTAAAATAAATATTTTTGAATCAAAGTTGTCATCAAAATTTTTATCTAGTTCATTTGGAAGAAATATGGGCCCCCACCGAATAGTTGTTTTAGTAGAAATCCACCCAATAGCCTAAAAGGTTTGGAAGCCTTGGGACCCGAACCAAAGGTCCCCCTATCCTAAAATTGACATTCCAGACCTAAAGAATCTCTCAAAATTGTCCTACAAGACTGCTAACCTATAGTTTAAGCCCAATACTTAGTTCTTAATTCCAAAAATTTTAAAATAGGGAATTGGCTCTAAAAACCAAACAAACTGCCCAGTAACCAAACTATCAACTCCAACCAGTCATAAATAACTTAGGTCAACTATGGGAAAGTTCTGAATGATGAAATGGTGTGGAAATGAAGAAAATAACCTGGAGGGTTATTACATCATCTACTACTAAAATGACTTTCTTGCACGAAAGTAAAGTGTCAAAGTGTACCTGAAGCTCAAATAGGTAGGGATCTTGAGCCTGTATCTCACTCTCGATCTCCTATGTAGCCTTCTCGACTGGGTGATCTCCCTACTGAACCTTAACTACCGGAATCTCTCCAATGCGCAACCATCTAACATCCCTGGATAACATAAGAACAGGCTCCTCCACAAAGGTCAACCTCTTAATCAACTATACCGAGTTCCACTGAAGCACTTGAGACTAATTTAAGATATAACATTGCAACATAGAGAGAAGGAAAACAAGGTAAACAACTACAACAGGGTAAGGCCAACTTAAAATCTTCTTCTCCAACTGCCGTAAGTATCTTAAATTGCCTAATTGAGACTATCCCTCCTCCCAACCTCATCATGTAATTTATGGGAGATTCTTGGAGGAAAACATGATAAAGAACTCCAAACCTCAAGGCATGAAGTATACGATCAATATAAGTCTTCTACCTACTCTAAGCTACTCTAAACCAATCCTAAATTATCCAGACCCTAGCCACAAACTCACACATTCATTACCACAGGGACTAACCTCAGAGGTCTCTTACTAACCTATCGAAGATCAATAACGCCTACCATATAATACCTCAAATGGTGTAATCTTAGTACTCTAATGGTAGCTATTATTATTGGAAAACTCTTCTAAGGCTAAGTGCTACTCCCAAAGACCTCCAAATTCCATAAGACAAAAACGAAGAAAATTTGAATAGAGAGAAAATAGGCTGATTCGGTCAACCAATCTATAATTACCCAAATGACAGCGAAACCATTAGAAGTGTAAGGAAAACAACTAACAAAGTTCATAGTCATCTGCTCCCACATCCAATCAAGACTAGGATATCTCTAAATCGGCCTATTAAGTCTCTAATGCTCAGCCTTTATTCCACTTCACCAGTGATGGTTCCATAGTTATCAATACTTAATAGTTGTACTATGGTGGATAAAATATTTGAAGCTATGTACCTTTTTCACTATAAGCTAAATCAAGTATCCAAGCCTCAAAATGTAAATATAGCCATCATATCTCAGAGTACCCTCTAAATATAAGGTAGTTATAACGAGCCAAACCAAGGCCTAGCATTGACAGGTATCTCAAGTCCACCATGGACCAAACGCCACCCCATTTGCCTAGTCAAACACAGTACAACACACCTAGAAGCATATGGATACCAAACACTTAACAAAGATAGAATAATCAAAGATAATAATGCGCTAAGAATTTACAATACCGAATCGCAGATCAACAATAATCCATAAAGCCTCAAAAATAATTCCAATATCAACCTAAGTCGGGACAAGCCCTTGAGGCTAGCAAACATGAAATAAAATAAATAGGTCTAAGTCATAAATGAAACAAGACTTCAAAATGATAGACCTTCTAAGGAATGATAGCTCACCACTTTAAAGTTGATAGCTAACAATCCAGAAATCCTAACATTGCTAAGGAAAAGCAGAAGTATCTCCAATTCCTGCATCGCATGGGATACAACATCCAAAGACAGTTATTCGATTGAGTGTTATCATGTAACTCATGGAAGGGATAAAATAATGGTAGGTCAAAACCATAATGAAATCCACATGAACACAATGTACATATATATATATACATATAATTATGCTGGGGTATGGAAAAAGGTTTAGCATGATTGTAAAACATTAGCCTAGAATATAAACCTCAACCATCATAAAACGGCACCCACGAGCTATATGGCTTTACTTCTCCCTATGAAAAAGGCCCCAATGCATGTTAACCACACGAATTGGAGGTTTCAAGGAAGGGAAGACCAGGGAATGTCATGACCCACGTTAATCCTGGATACAAAATATATCAATAGTATAAACCATTTACATAGTCATCAATACCAACCCTTACATCGTCAAATGTGAATTTGTAGTATCAGTCCTCTAGGAGTCACACCTTCATGGATTAGCTAATAACCCACGTTAATCCTAATTAAAACAAGTTTCACATAAACCGTTAATTTGGCCAAGGAATTATACATTAAGGTACACCATAGGGATCGTCATATCATTACTCTTTTGATTATTAAATCAAGTTTGGGGAATACCCTGACCTATTTTTGTTTATCAAATCAATTCAGGGGAATGGCTCAACGCCCCTTGTTCATTAAAAGGGGTTTAAGTGTGAAAACATGGCCATTAAGGCCTTTAAAATCCACACTTAACCATTACCTTTTAGGCAATGCTATAGTATAGTTCAATAAGTCAAACCATGTGACAAATCAATATTACAAAACCAATTACACAAATGGGTTCAGGGAACATAATTTCAAAAACTAAATTCCAATTTGGGGGAATACCTAGACCCCCATTCCAATTCCCACACCGATGTACCCTATTAGTTCTAAAACATTCAATTCAAAGCATGAACAATTCATAATAATCATGGGAATATAATTTACGAATCAACCATACCAAAAATCCTAACCAATATTTAACTCCACTGAAACAACCATGTAAATTCATGCTTTTAGTAAAACAAGTTTAATGGTTGAGCCACATGTTTGAGATATCAAGAATTACTGAGAGAATTCACCCTTAGAGGCTTTAAGTGATCACCTTTGAGAAACCCTAGGTGCTCTTTTACTTGGGTAACTAAGAGAAAAAAAGAATGTCTAATATTATGTTATAGATGATTGTAGGGTCTCAAAAAGGGTTTTAATTTGTTGGTCACAATTGGGGAAAGGAGAAATGTCCAAAGTTCCCTTAATTTAAAGCTAAAATTTCATCGTCGATGACTACTGGTCACTACACAACTTGTAAAGACTCACTACAACTCGTTATCACAAGTCATAGTCCGGATAGAACTTAAGGGACCCCTCTCCGGTAACACTATGACTACCACCATACGACTCATCAAGACACCCTATAACTCACAAGGTACTAGTCGTAACCAACACAAAAGCATTTGGGACACCCACTGTACTACTTAAGATTAGTACACTACAACTCGTATAGAGTCATTATGACTGACAACCCCAAGTCATAGTCATAATAGAAACTCTAGGCTAGTACACTGGTCAGTCTATGATGGGGTTCTTCAAACCCATATAAAGACCTCCCAACTCGTAAAAAGAGTCGTAGGTTAGATAGTAAGTTCAAAGACTCAGAACTTTTCGAGGACCCAAAATCTGGGGTGTTACATTCTTTCCCCCCCAGAATTATTCATCCTCGAATGATGAGACAATGCATTCATTAGCATGATTTAACATAGAAAAAATCCATACTTTTCTTTAAAAAGACAGAAAATAATGTTATTCAGGAATACACATACCTTAAGCACGATCAGCTAAGGCTGCAAACAAGAATGAATTTTTGGACTTTATGTCCTCTTTAGCTTCCCAAGTAGATTCTTCGACCTTATGGTTCTTCTCAAGGACCTTCACTTAAGACACATACATAGTCCTCAAATGAAGGACTTTCCTATCTAAAATCTCAATCAGGACTTCCTCATATGATAAGGAATTCAAAAGTACAAAACTTTCTAAGGGATCAACCAAGGACTGATCACCCACACACTTCATTAAAATTGAAACATGAAAGACAAGGTAGATAGGACCTAAACTCCAAGGCAGCTCCAAATAATAATCCAAATTACCTACTTTCATAAAAATTAGATAGGGACAAATATAATAGGGACTAAGCCTCCCTTCTTTACAAATCTTATGAATTCTCTTAGGAGAGATACCTTTAAGAATACCCAATTGCCATCACCAAATTCTAACTCCCTAGGCCTCATATTTGCATAGGACTTTGTAGTGACTTTGAGTAGTCTTAAGCCTATCCTGAATCACCTTCACCTTCTACAAATCTTGGTAAATAAAGTTAGGGTCAAATAACCTAGTCTAAAAAATCTCAAACCACCCAATAGGAGACCTATATCTTCAACCATACAAGTCCTTAAACAGAGTTATTTGAATACACAAGTGATAGATTTTCTTATATGTAAACTCTATGAGAGGCAAATGATCAACCAAACTGACACTGAGGTCTATCACACAGGCCCTTAGCATATCTTCCAAAGTCTGTATAGTCCTTTCCACTTGTCCATCCATCTTAGGGTTGAAAGAGGTGCTAAACTTTACCTTAGTTTCCAAACCTCTCTGAAAAGAAGGCAAAAAGAAAGAATAGAATTGCGTACCTCGATTAGATATACTAGAAATAGGCGCACTATGAAATTTGACGATCTTTTGAATAAATTGGTTAGCACAATCTTCTACAAAATAATTAGTCCTTACTGGCAAGAAGTGAGCGAACATAATTATCCTACCAACGATGACCCAAATCCAGTCAAACTGACTACGCGATAGTGGAAGACCGAAAATGAAATCCATATTAATTATTTTCCACTTCCTCATGGGCAACTCAATCTCTTGAGACATGCCAACAAGCCTTAGATGCTCCACCTTTACTTGTTAGCAAGCCATGTACTTAGTCACAAAATTTGCCACACCCCTTTTCATGTTATTCCACCAATAGATCTCCTTCAAATAATGGTAAATCTTTGTCAAACTAGGATGAACAGTGTACCTCGACTCATGAGTCTCAGCCAAGTTCCTCTCTCGCAGCCCATCAATATTAAGAACACACAATCTACCTTGGTACCTCTACATACCATCACCATTAATTTTAAAGGACATCATTTTCTAAAGACCCATATCACCCTTGATTTGAATCAAAATAGGATCTACAATTTTCTCATCCTTTACCTCAGCACCAAGAGATGACTTCAATCATGCCTCCGTTCTAAGGGTGCAAAATATGAAATCAAAGACTAGTAAAATGGTGAATATCCTTCACCAAACCTCACTTTTCTTCATCGATTTGAGATAAGATCCCCATGGACAACCTGCTAAGAGCATCAACAACCATGTTAGCTTTACCTGGGTGATAATAAAGCCTTATATCATAGTTTTTGAGCTTTTCAAGCCATCTTGTTTCCCTGAGATTCAAATACCTATAGGTTAACGCATATTTCAAGCTCTTATGGTCTGAATATAGGTCAACATGAAATCCATTCAAATAATGGCACAAAATCATCAAAGTGAAGACCATAACCAACAACTCTAAGTCATGAGTCGGAGTTCTTCTCATGCACCTTAAGCTGCCTACAAGAATATGCCACAACCTTACCATGTTGCTTCAACACACAACCCAATCCCTCATGGGACATATCACAATAAATAACAAAACCATCAGTACCCTCAGGTAGGGTCAAAACTGAAGCTAAAATTATTTTCTCCTTCAACTTTTTGAAGCCACCCTCAAAAAATCAAACCATATAAACTTTATCTTATTTTGAGACTACTTAGTCAAAAGAGCATTCATTAAAAAGAAACTCTTTAAAAACGTTCTATCATACTCAGCTAAGCCCAAGAAGCTCAGAATATCTATTTGAGTCGTAGGTCTAAGGCACTTCTTCACTGCCTTAACTTATTGTGGATCCACTATGATCCCCTTACTAGAGATAACATGAGCAAGAAAGGTCACCGTCCTAAACTAGAACAGATACTTTGAAAACTTAGCATACAAATACTGATCCTTAACAGTCGGTAATACTATACAAAGGTGATTGGTGTGATCCTCTTCTCTTTTTGAAAAACACTAATATGTCATCAATAAATACAATGATGAATACATCAAAAAACTGATAGACAACCCAGCTCATGAGATCCATAAATCCAGCTGGAACATTAGGAAACCAAAAAGACTAGACCAAAAACTCAAAATGACCACACAAAGTATGGAAAGCAGTCTTAGGGATATCCACCTAAATAATTTTCAAATGATGATAGCCTCACCAAAGATCAATCTTAGAAAAACACTTAGCACTAGTTCCTACTCAATCACTAGTTTATTCGGCAATTGGAAAACAACCCATCGGGACCTACAATTAAGAGACACATAGCACAAAGGGGGCCAATCCATCCCCAAGATAACATCAAAGTCTAACATATCTAAATTGATCAGATCCAATAATGTCTCCCTACCATAAATAGATACTACATATCCACTATAGATTTTTCTAGACCTAAGAGATTCACCAACCAGGGTAGATACATAAAAAGGATCAAGAATACATTCAGACCAAAATCAAAAAGAATAGACACATAAATGATCACATAAGAATGACTGGACCACGCATCACATAGGCAATACACGTCATGAGAGAAGAGTTTTCATGTACCAATGACAACAGCAAGAGATGCCTCTAATTTCTTTCAGGTAGAAAGATCATACAAAATATTTTGACTAGCACCGAAGCCAAAAGTAGTACCCTTTATTGTTAGAGCTGAAGAAGTAGCCACAGGGACCTTATTAGCCCAATAGCAACATCACCTAAAGAATAGTTCCTCTGAATATAGCTAGGCTATCCATATCTAAAATATTTATTGCTCCATTCATCAAAAAAACCATGGTACAACTATCCACAAAATCGGTAAAAATAATAAGATGGAGCTGACTAGGCCCTACTGGCCTGAGATTGGGCACTTATGCCTTGGACCCACAGTTACTCTAAAATTGACAATGACTTAATAGCTCAGGATATAAAGCACAAATAATAGAATAAGAACTAAATAATTGATGAAACTTTAAGGCATAATCATTCACAGTAATCCTTCTTTATTTCATATTCAAGAACTCCTTAACTTTAGCCTCCCTCAACTCCTGGGGAAAGAAATGAGATAGAAAGGCACAAAAAAACTCATCCCATATTTCCAACTCTGCATCATCACCTCTTGACTGATCCCACTCCTCATACCCCTTATATGCTTTATCTTTTAGTTGATATGAAAAAAATTCTACACCCTTAGAATTAGTATCATGCATCACCTTAAATATTTTGTACATCACATCAACGAATCCTTAAGGAACTTCCTCAACCTTAGATCCTTTAAAGGTTGGAGGATTCAACCTTATGAACTGTCAAACTCTAGTGACCTCAAAATATGGATCAACAAAATCGACATGATTAGGATAACGAAACTGGGAAGTCACTAACAGAGTCAGCAGATAAATAGACGAAACTTAGTATTTGAAATATCTCCTTGGGGTAGTGAGGCATGACCATTATCAGCCCAAGCTGGACAGGCTGAAACCAAAAGAACTCCATGTGGGGTAGTACATTCAAGAGCTATGACTCTAGACCAAGTCTAAACTGTATAAATCGGGCAAGTTCCATCCATATTTTCCTCATGTGGGACAGAGAATGTTCCATGAGCATAAGACCTTTAGGGAGGCATGATCTAAAATACGAATAAATGAAGATTTACAGAAGTTTCAAGTCCTTAGACTTATAGCAACAAATTAGATCAAAAGAAAAGAAAACATTCATAATTTCCTTGTAGCCTCTCTCTTATAAGTATGGGATTCTATATACCCATAAAACAGACTCTGCTTGACACAAATTTATAGATACCCAATGGACGAAGAACCTAGTGCTCTGATACAGACTTTTCATGACCTAAACTAGGTCCTAGCCATGCCAGGTATCTCAAGTCCACTGATGACTTATGATTAACCCCTTTGCCTAGTCAAATAAAATAAAGAATACCTTGTAGTAGTTGAATTTTTAACATATAACAACATGTAATAATCGATAATAACAATGTGCTAAGAATTCACAATGCCAAATCCCGATCCAAGGTAATCCACAAAGCATCAAAAACAATATCTACATCAACCTAAGTTGGGGCATACCTCTGATGATTTCCAAACCGAAATCAGAGTAATATGTCTAAGTCAAAAAAGAAACAAGACTTCATAATGGTTTCAATTTCAGAGGATGAAAGCTCACCACTTCAAAGTTGATAAATGATAATTTAGAAATCCTAACACTGCATAGGAAAGTAGAAGTATATTTGGTGCATGTATTGCATGAGTATACAATATTTGAAGATGGTTAGCGTTTTGAGCTCTAACATGTAACTAAGAAAAGGGAAAAAACAATGTCAAGTCAAAATGATAGTAAATCCATATGCATAAATATACATACATAAGTATATATAAAATAATTTTGAGGTAAAGAACAAGGTTTAGCATGCTAGCAAAACATTATCCTGGACTATGTATCCCAACCATCATAAACTGACACCCATGAGATATATGGGTTCAGCTCCACCTACTAAACTAGCCTCAATGCATGTTAGTCACAAGAACCGTAGGTATCAAGGAAGACCAGAAAATGCCCCAACCCCATATAAATCTTGGATAAAAAGTATATCAATAGTCCAAACCATACGCATAGTCATCAAGACTAACCCTTACATTGACAAACATGAGTTTCTAGTATCAGCACTTTGGGACTCACACATTTACGGCTTAGCTACATAACCCCCATTAAGCCCAATTAAACAAAGTATCACATAACTAATTCATTTGACCAAGGAATTATACATTAAGAAATACCACAGGTATCGGCATACTGTTATGCTTGCAAGCTTATCCTCATGCCATATCAATTCGATTACTTGGGGGAATGACTCAACCTCCTTTGTTCAATAAATCTAGTTTGGGCAATGACTTAGCCCCTTTTGGTTTATCAAATCTATTCGGGGTAATTCCTCGACCCCTTTAATTCATTAAAATAAGTTCAAGAGAAAAATATGGCTAACAAGGCCTTTATAATCCACATTTAACCATTTAACCATTTATACAATGCCATAGAATAGGTGAACAACTAAAACTATATGACAAATCTATATTTCAAAAACAATTACACAAATAGGTTGAGGGAACAAAATTTCCAAACCCAAATTTAAATAAACTGATCCAATTTGGGGGAATACCTCTACTCCTATTCCAATTCCCACACCTATGCACCCCATTGGATCAAAAACATCAATTTAAAGTAAGATCAATTCATATAATCATGGGAAAAAATTTAAGAATCAACCATCAAAACATCCTCAACCCATATCAAAACCCATATTTAATTCAACATAAACAACTTCATAAATTGATTCTTTCAATCAATCAAATTTAAGTGTAGAGTCACATTCTTGAGATATCAAGAATCACAGAGAGAATTAACCTTTAGAGGTTGTAATTGTTCACCCTTGAGAAACCCTAGGTGCTCTTTGACTTTGGGTTTTGAGAGATAAAAGAGAGTGTCTAAGATTAAGTTATGCATGATAAGCATGTCTTTTTAAGTTGTGGCTCATAATTAAGGTAAAGGGAAATATCCAAAGTTCCCTAAATTAAATGCTGAAAATTCATTGCTAGTGACTATGGGTTACTCTACTACTCATAGGGACTCAGTACGACTCGTCATCACAAGTCATAATCTAGACGGTAGTTGAGGAACCCCACTTTTGAAACCCTATGAATTACACCATCAAACTTATCAAGAGACCCTATGACACATAAGGTCTTAGTCATAGCCAAGATAGAAGTATTTAGGCGTACATACTGGTCACCCTATGATTGGTACACTACAACTCATATAGAGTCATTATGACTCGCAACCCCCAGTTGTAGTAACAATAGTAACTCTAAGCTATCACACTGGTCAGTCTACGATGGGGTCTTAAAACCCGTATAAAGAACTTATGACTCATAAGGAGAGTCATAGGTTGGACAGTGAGATCAAAGACTTGGAATATTCTAAGGACAAAAAATATAGGGTGTTACAGTAGCCCTCCTAGACTCGACTGTTCAAGCCTGATCACAAATGTCACAAAATCTATTATACTGAAATTGGTGACTCCAAATTAGCTGACACAAGAAAGACCTAGCCTCAACACTAGCAATGATCCTCATGGAGTCTAAAATATCAAGTCAAACCATCAAGTTGGCTAAGGTCTTGATGTCCCAAGCCAATGACCTCTTAAAATCAAAATAAAAGAGAAGCTACCCATGCTCACCGTCTTCCGGCTCAAGTCATCCGCTACCACATTCACCTAGACCAAATGTTATTAAATAGAGATATCATAGTTATTTAACAACTACAACAATTAGTGTTATCTAGAATTAAGATTTCTCTAAGACATAAGGTGCTAAAGACTATGGTGATGTTTGTGTATTTAACAATGAATGCCATTCGAATAATCACTCAAAATATTAAGCAAAATAACTACCTCTACCAAATCCAAATTATGAGTATGGTTTTCGTAGTTGTGGATCTTCAGCTACCTCGATGCATAAGCAATAACACAACCCCACTACATAAAAAAAATAACCTAAACTAATACTAGAATTTTCATAATACATGATAAATCCCTCACCCTCTACAGGAAGTATCAAAATAGGAGTTGAAGCAAGCAAATCCTTGAGCTTTAGGAAACATTACTCACACTACTTAGAACACTGAAAAGGAACCTTCTTTCTAGTCAGCCTAGTCAGAAGTGTTTCATTAGAAGAAAAAAGTTCAATGAACTGCATGTAGAAATATGCCAAACCAATAATATTACAAATATTAGTCAGAGATACAGGTATGGCCCAATCACAAATAGCCTAAATCTTAGTTGGATTAACTATAATTCCATCCATATACACTTGTGTCCTAGGAATGTAATAGACTCAAGCCAAAACTTGAACTTTGAGAATTTTGTATAAACCCTATGATCTCTGAAAGTCTCGAGCTCAATCCTAAATAATACTGATGCTCCTCCCTAATCCTCTCTTACACAAGGATATCATTAATGAAAATTGTGATGAACGGGTACAAATAAGGACTTAACAGAATGTTCATTAAATTCATAAACACAGTTGAGGAATTGGTCAACCCAAAAGACGTCACAAGGAACTCATAATGTCCAAAGTGAATCCTGGAGGTTGTCTTAGGATGTCCTCTTCTAGAATCTTCAGCTAATGGTAATAAGATCCAATATCAATCTTAAATAACACACTCGATCTCTGAATCTTGTTAAATAAATCACCAATATAAGGCATAGGATACATTTTTTCATTGTCACCTTATTTAGCTGCTTTTAGTCAATACACATATGCATAGAACAATCCTATTTTTCACAAACAAGATAGGATCATCCTAAGGTGATACGCTTGATCTAATAAAACCCTTACCAAGAATATCCTGAAGTATAGAATTTATCTACTTATGCTCGGCAGGAGCCATATGATAAGGTGCTATATAAATAGGTTAGGAACGAAGTTAAGATCAGTAATGAATAAAATATCATGGTTAAGATGAAGGTCAAGTACATCAGTAGAAAAAACATTCAAAAAATTACTGACTATAGAAGAAAAATCAAGTGCTGGACTATTGACACTAACATCACAAATATCAGCAAGATAAGACTTGTAACCCCTTTATATAAGTCTCCAAGATAAAAAATAAGAAATAATCATTATCGGTATGTGGATAATAAATCCCTACCATAAAATCAGGGAATGTTAGGCATAGTTAAGGTAACATATTGGTAAATAATCCATGATTCCATGATATGGGGATAATTATTCCATGTAAAAAATCCTGTCAAAGTCCAACATATCTAATACAATAACATTATCCTGAGTATAAAACTCTCGAAAGGTCATAACACACAATCTATAAACCTGATCAACTATTAAAAAATCACCCATGGGACTTGATACACACAATGACATAGTTAAAAACCCTTAATACAACTCTAATAATAGTGCATAATAAGTAGACACATAAAAATAAGTGGATCTTGGATCATATAAGGAAATATCTTGCTAACGGCACACTAAAATAGTATATGTAATAACAATATCCTAAGACTCTACCTTTCATCTTCCAGGTATAACATATAAATTACCACCCCGACTGCTTTGTTGAAGCCTAATCGGCCATATATCCTACCTTTCTAAATACCTCCTTGATAACCCTAGAAACCACCTTCGTGACCTTACATCCTCTAGCTAGGGGTAGGGAAAGACTACCCTAATTAGTTAAACACTCTAAGCTATAGGCATGATTTCCCTACATTGGGGACACTTTCCAGAATAATATAGCCAATGGTCCCACAATTATGGCATGTCCAAGGAGAAACACTCGATCAAGAAGATCTGGCTAACTTTGAATAGCCTTCTTGGCTAGAAAACTAGAAATCTGTTCTCAAAGACAGGTTGTTGCTCATCCAACTGTAATCATTCTAAATGGACTGACCTCCATCCATAATCTAAAGTATGACATGAATTGGCCTACTAGTCTTACGTTGTTACTGATAAGATAGGACTAGAGGGTACACTCTATAAGAACCTCTACCTCTGAATTATAAGCCACTCTAGATTCCATTGAAAATACCTTTGTGATGTGGTCTCTTATTTTTCCCCCTTATACCTCATGATCTATCTACTTAATAACTCGTATAATCAGACACCTGAGCAAAAGACCTGCCAGTTGCAACGAAAGTTTATGTAGCCATATAGAGAGGAAGTCATAGCCATATCAAAAAAAAACAAACCTACACATACTCGATCAGTAAGATAGCAGTAACATGTTTATGTAACTCGTGAAATCATGCCTCATAATCTAAAATGGTCATAGACCCCTTATCCAATCTCATAAACTTATCTCTCAGACTCTTTTGAAGGCTTCGAGGCATATACTTCTTCAAAAAATTATTGAAGAACAGATTCCATGTGAAATGAGGATATCCAACTAGCCTATAATCAATATAACCTCTCCAAAAATATCTATCTACCAAGTCAAACCTAAAAATATTGTAGTCAATGTGTCTCAATTAGGCCCAAATTATAGAGCTTATTGATGTTGCCCAAATTATACCTCCAATAAAGTATAAAGCGGTCACTTGTCAAATATTGAACCCAACAAGGTTAGGGTTGATCTATGAGGAATGGGTTTGAAATCTATCAAGAGCTTGTTGATGTAACTAGAAATTGCAGAAAGTAAATGGTGGGTTTCTTTACAAAAGCAAGAGTAATAGTAACAATGTTGGATAATGAGGGTTATTATCAATATGAGACAATCACTAGGACTATGTTCCACCTAATTTATAACTCCACAGGTTGTTCATTCTTGCCAAACTATCTCGATGTCTTTTATGAAAAATCTAACAAGTTATGCATCACCAAACTATCTCTCACTTATCTCCTCTCGATCTCAGAATGTTTCGTTAGTCACCCCTGTTCTTTATCTTAGATTAACCATCTTCTTTAAGTCTCAAGTTTATTAAATAAAGGTTGATATCTTCAAATTACTATTTTGATTTTTTTTCCTAATTTCTGCCTCACTCTCAAGTAAGTATCAATTATAGGCAAGTTCCTAACATTTACAACCATCAAGAAAGAAATCAAAATGAAAAAAATCACAATACATGCAAGAACAGAAATTTAAAATGACTTTATAACTACTTTGATAATCCATTAGGGTTCTCGTAACCCTAGTTATAGGGTTTAGCTACACATAATTGTAAGAACACACATAGATTCTATAGATGAAAGTATAAGAATGAACTTACAAAGAATAATAATAAAAACTAGAAATCTCAAATTAATTTCAAACCCTAAAAAATAAGAACAATAATTCAAAGATTAGTAATGTATCTCATAACTTAAAACAATGTAAAAAGTTTATAAAGTGAATAAAATGATAATAAAACATCCAATCGGTATTTATAGGTACATTAAAAAACCTATCCTAAAAGTTTAGAAAATCAGAGTCGGCACCAGCCCACGAGGCAACATACGAGTCATAGGTTCTACCTATGAGACATAAGTAGGCTTGTGGAAATTTGAGAAATCTTCAGACTGTAGAAGACCTACCTATGGGCCTTAGTTTGTACCTACGCCTTGTAGGTAGGGGAGTATCAATCAAACTTTAGGTAACAACTCACGGAGCCTTAGATCATCAACTTATATTGCTAACCTACGGGACTGTAGTTACTACCTACGAGACCTAGATTGGCTCGTAGGTAGATTTCTCAACTACTTTTCATCCCATTTGCTCACTCTTGGTTTTTAAAGCTATTTTCCTACAAAATCAACACAAAAGAACATCATATATAATAAGAATACCTAAGTAGTTGCATAATTTCCTTGTTTTAAGCATAGAAAGTGACATGAAACCATGGCACATTACCTATCCTCACAAGAAATTAAGAACTCAAATGTATCCTCATTCGAAGACCCTAATAATATACATGGAGTCAATATTAGAAACTGTCTAACATCTTCTGCTCCTGAGCAAACATATCTAATTGTGTAGTTATCATCTGAGAAACTATTGGTGTTGGTGAAACCTCAACTCTAGGAGTACCAGCTATAGGATACACCCTAATGTATGTACCATTCTGATTTGTAGAATGAGCACTATCAAACAGTGCACCAAAAAAATCCCAACAACTTAACTAAGTCACTCTAACAAATGTAAAAGAAATAAAACTTGGTGGAGCCTAGCTTTCCCCTAGCCCACCAATGGTTGGGGTGGATGAATCCAAGTTTAGAGTAAAATAATAGGATTTAGTGAATGTTCATTCTATGGACCCCTAGCCAAGGATACAACTCTCACCTAACCTCATCCCCTAGGTCATCCATGACCTCTTGCATGAGTCCTAGTCATGGACTCTGGTCCTCATCTCCAATGGCCGAAGCTTGCATCCTACCATCTGAGAAAGAGTAAAACAATGCGAATTTTAGTAAACCAACATGGACTCCAGCCATATGGTTAATAAAGAAAGTGATGTTCTCCTAAGAATTTCCTATAGCCGCTCGAAGATAAGAAATAAACTTCATCCTTTTGATCCACGAGACTCTACTAGAAACTTTCTTTTGAACCAATAATGCAAGTGAACCTAGGCTTTAATATAAATTTATCATGATCTGATATCTCAAGTCATGATGACACATACCTTAGCCCATCAAGAGGTAAGCCAAATTGTAGTCTAAAACGACTAGTAATAGGGCTATATAGTGAAAGATATAATGAATACTAAAATTAAGCAAACAAAAAGATTTTAAGTGTAAAATAAAAGTAAAAGATCACATATATATATATATATAGAAATAGACAGATTGATTAATAGATATATAGAGAAGATAGAAAGGTTATTCCATGACCTATTAAGGTCGGTAGAAGAGCCACTAATAAAAATAATAAAAGTACTAGTAGTACTAATATATAAATAGTCTCAAAATAAAAGACTATCCAAAAGGTGCAGAATGAGATAAAATTTGCTCCATCTCTAAAAGCAAACCCTATCTTCAAACTATATAATGCTCTGGATAGAACGTTAGCAGCGATAACTCATAATCAGATTCGTATCAAAAAAGATGCAGAAGTATAGTATGAGTACCCAAATAATAGGTAATCAGTTTTCATCATTGGATGAATAAGCTAAATCATAATAAAAGAATTAATCATGCGAGAATATAAACTAAAGTCAGGGATAAAAAGGCAAATCTAAAATAATGTTTCAGATAATAGATAATAAATAATAAGGCAGATAAAATAAAAAATTAATTCAAGAGAAGAACAACCTAACTGGGCCCTCATAATCCCTGAAGGCACAAAATAAAGAAACCCAATCGAGCCAACATAAGCCTAATGGATGCACTAAAAAGAGGAATGTGAATAATAATAGGTAACGTCACTATCACTGAAACCATATTTGTGAATCATATAATTCCATAAACACTAAAATCAAACCAAATCGTAAATATAATAAGTGAACCATATATGCCTAACTCGAACTGGTCTTTAAAATAAGTAGAAGTTACTAGGTCTAGTCAAGAATCAGAAAGATGTCTAAACAAAAATATATATATATACATATATTTGCAAAAGAAAGGCACTTAGATCTACAAGGAGCTTCTTAGGATATTTGACCTTAAAAATGGCCGGTAGGACCCGCTACTAAACCCCAAAAGTTCATACTAAGGTTATTTCTACCAAAAACCTATACCAAGGCATCCAATTCATAGTACGAGGGGTTAAATAAGCCTTAATAATAGTCCTAAGGAAACAATTTAACTCAAGGGAAGGAGAAATGGTTAACTCTACCTAAAATGACTCATTAACTGGCTAAATATTCTAAATTTTCACTAAACATGCAACAAAGATATAAATTCAAATCCAACTCGAGCATATTACTATACTAATACCATAAAAATGGCAATCAATGATCAAAGTAAGCATAGCATACCTGGATTCTGAAGAATACCCGAGAAACTCTACTAAATAGAAGATTTTCCCTTTTGAAAAGCCTCTACATATTGCCACTCTATCAAAATAATGATCTATACATTAATACGAGAATAATCATACTAATATTGCATATAAATGATTCAAGTACAAAACTAAAATAAAATATTGTGTGGGACCTACTTGCGGTTTCATAACTTTGAAACAATAAAAATGTCCCTCTAAGCTCAAGGGTTATTTATCTTGAAAAGGGGTGAAATAAGAGCATAATTACTCCCTCATTTCATCTCTAAAAGGATTAAGAATTTTGGTACTATATCAGAGAATTAAACAAGAAATTTAAGGAAACTTACAATCATCCTTGATGAGAAGACATCCCCATGAATGCTCTATGTCATCTTTAACACCCACGTATTGAGCTCCATAATTCTCTAAGTTTACTTTTGTTTAATGGTGCCTTGGGACTTTGCAAAATGAAAAAATTGGGTAACAATACAAATAATTCCCCGCGATGACCCTTTTTGTGGCCACTTGACTGCTTAAGTGCTCATCACTAAAGTGGTAGGTCACCGCCTATGAAACCCATGCCCAAAATATAGCCTTCGCTAAAATAAAGGATTGCTGCTTAAGTGACCTCAAGTGAAGCAGTAGGGCCTCTACTTTTGAAGCTATGTATGGACCAGGGATGGTAGCTAAAGTAGTTCCTTGGATACTTACTCAACCACCACATAATCAACCAAAGGTACGCTTAAGCATTTGTACCAGTTGAATCCACGGACCAGCAAATTTGGCATTTTCCAAGTCACTGACAAGGCCCTCGAGATTTAATTGAAATCCCATGAACAAAAAGAAACTACCTTAACCTAATAAATTTGACATTACAAACTCTGCGACACCAACAAAATTTTTATTCGAGGTCATTTTGATTAAATGTGGGTCCCACACCAAAGAGTTGTTTTAACCAAAATACACCCAATAGCCCAAAATGAGTCCGGAAGTCTTGGGTAATAAACCAAAGGCCCCTAGACTAAAATCAATGTTATGGATATAATAGAACTGTTAGAACTAAAATACAAGGCCATTAACCAAAGTGTAACCCTAATACCTAATTCTCAATTGTAAAAACTTTAAAATAAGGATTTAGCTTTAAAAATATGATGAGCTTACTGGTAACTGAACTGCCAGCTCTAACAGTTCATAAAGGACTAACGAAAGCTATTGGAAAGCTCTAAGTGGCAAAATAGTATGTAAATGTAGGAAATGTCAAGGAGGATTATTATAGTGTTTTAGAAAAATAAACTATTTTGGGGAATAGTTAATTAAATATATAGCTTTCACTGCTATCGAGGTATACAATGCTATAGTGGGAAATAACCTGGTTTACTAGCCTCTATAGTTAGAATTTCTTAGCTTAAGAGACATGTTGATATAAAAACATGCATGTTGCTATAAAGGTGTCAACAAGATAGAATGTCTAGTTTCACCCAAAATTCTTACGTTTTGCAGCACACCTTAAATTTAAGATATTCCAAATAATGCCTTTTACACTAAGATCAATTTCAAGTGTTCTACTAACCCAAATTCAATTCCTTAAATTCCGATAGGTTCCTTAATGTCGTAGCTAACTAGAAATAAAAACAAAGAACATCAAACTTGTACAAATCATTTCTTGATTTCCTTAAACCATACCTCACTTTTAATTCTCTTGAAACTAGCCTTGCCTAATATTCGTAACTTCAAATATAGATAGAATTTTAAAATGGGATTTTCAATAAGAAGTTTATTTATAACAAAAAAAATTGTATTACAATAGATACCAATTTATCCATTGTTCATCCCCTAATAATCAAATGTAGTAATATTCTATAAAGATGAGAGAAGAGAGTACATGTGTCCTTAAATAATTGTGGGTACTAGTTTGACATTTCCTTCTTGGTTTCCCAAGTGTCTTTCGAAATTGTACAATACTTCTATTGAACCTTAACTAAACAAATTTCCGTTGACCTTAATTTCCAAGTATCTCAATCTAGAAATTTTATTAGTTCCCCCTTGCAGCTAAGCCTTTATCTAAAAGAACTGAGTCCAACTTAATAATGTAGTACCCATAACTTGGTATCTCTTGAGCATAGACATATAAAATACTAGATGGACTTCCAACAATCCCGATGGTAGAGCTAACCTATACGTAATAGGTTTACCTCTTCAAAAGCCTTGAAGGGACTAGTATATTAAGGATTGAATTTTTCCCTCTTGCTGAACCTCATGGCTCCCTTCATGAGACATACCTTAAGAAAAATATGCTCCCCAACCTTAAAGTTCACATTTCTTACTTTTACCCACATACTCTTTCTGTAAAATTTGAGCAGCTAAAAACTTGATTTCAATGAACCTTACTTTCTCTTGAGCCCTTTTTACCAATTCAGTTCATAATGGTTTAATATTGCCAGTCTCAAACCACCCAATAGGTAACCTATACTTCCTTCTATAAAGTGCCTCGAAGGGTGCCATACAATACTGGATTTATAGTGTTTGTTGTTTGAAATCTTACACAACCACAACAACAACAATAACAAACCCAGTATATTCCTAAAATAGTATGGTCTGGGGGGATAAGATGTACGCAGTCCATACCACTACCTCCGGAGAAATAGAAAGGTTGTTTTCGATAGACCCCCAGCTAAAGGCACAGAATAATACACAAATCCTTAAGAAAGCTTGGAACAAGATGATAGTACATACCTACGCCACCCACAAGGAATAATAATCAAAGCGCAGTAAACAAACTCGGAATAAAGTATGCAACATTATGTCATACCATGAATAATAACCTACTAAGTAATGTCGTACCTCAGTGACCCAAAATGGCACTAGTCTTATATCCTAATCCGCGTCCTCCAGATCTTCCTATCAAGGGTTATGTCCTCTGTGAGCTATAACTGCTTCATGTCCCACCTGATAACCTCTCTCTAATATTTCTTCGGTCTACCCCTACCCCACTTGAAACCATCCAAAGCAAGCTGCTCGCACCTACGAATTGGGGCATTCATGACCCTCCTCTTCACATGTTCGAACCATCTCAAATGGGCTTCTTGCATCTTGTCCTCCACCGATGCCTCTCCAACCTTTTCTCGAATAGTCTTATTTTGAAATTTGTCACCCTTAGTAAGCCCACACATCCAACACAACATCCGCATTCCCGCCACCTTCAATATTTGAATGTGAGAGTTCTGGACTGGCCAACATTCTGCTCCATACAACATGGCCGGATGGTCTTCCACCATGTAGAATTTTCCTTTAAGCTTAGGCGGTACCTTCCTATCACACCACACCCCCAAGGCGAGCTTTCACTTCATCCATCCCTCCCTAATATGGTGGGAGACATCCTCATCAATCTCACTATTCTCCTGAATTATGCACCCAAGATACTTGAAACTATCCCTCTTACACACCGCCTAGGAATCCAACTTTACTACTAGCTCATCTTCCTGCCTCAAGTCATTAAACATGCATTTCAAATATTATGTCTTGCTCCTACTCAACATGACAGTAGAAAAAATTGGTCCTAATAAGCAATAGAATAAATCACACAAGCCCTCAACATGTCCTCAAGCACCTAAATTGTCCTTTTTGACTGCCCATCAATTTGATGGTGAAATATCATGTTAAATGTAAGATTGGTGCCCAACTCCTCACGCAACTAGTCCTAAATTATAGAATTGCATTTTGCATATATATCAAAAATAAAGGTAAATTGTACCTCATGAAGTCTTGCAACAATTTTAATTTTGATTTTTGCTAACTACTGAGAGTTGTAGTCTACCCGAACTGGCAAAATGTAATCTCATTTCATCAACCAATCCATTATCATCCAAATAGACTAATATTTTCCCAAAGTCTTAGGAAAACCCACTACAAAATACATAACAATGTTCTCATATTTCCATATAGGTATAGGTATTATTTAAATAAATCCCACAATTCTTTGGTGTTTATAGTTCACCTAATGACATCTTAACACTTGGACATATGATGTCCCTCTTCCCTTATGACCTATAATAAAGCTACCAAATATCATAGTACATCTTGGTCTTAACCGAATGAATCGAATAATGCAAATTGTAGGCCTATAAAAGTACATGATGAATTAAATCACAAACTAGAGAAACATATAATCTATACTTAAACCACAATGCCCTACCTATATTGAGAGTAACATCTGCCACCTACCCGTATACCATTGTATAATGGAGTGAATTTAATTTCTTAACCTCAAATTGTTTTGTCTTAACCTGCTTTAAAAATATTGACTTTACCTCCATACGAATCAATAAGCCATCCCTATCTGAGACCCAAAACTATATTCTCAAAGATGCTAGTTTTTGAAAATCTTTAGCTAAAGGTCATTGGGACACCCTCGAGAATGGAAAACTACTGATACTTATAACTTATCATCTGACTTGGTTTCCACCATATTGTCCTTATCCAGATGATACTCAATAGTAATATCATCATCCTTAACAATTTCGTCCATCTCAGTTGCCTTAGATTCAAATTCCTTTAATTAAGCACTTGTTATAGGCAACAATGGTCTGTGAAGACCTGACATTTGACATCATAAAGAAAGTTTCTCCAAATCCTTAATGAAAACAACACTGCTGCCAACTCTAAGTCTGTTGTCGTATAGTTGTTCTCATAAGGCTTCAACTGCCATGAAGCACAAGCAATGTCATTCCAATCCTACATTAACACAACACCAAAGACTAAAAGTGAAATATCACAAATTATTCTAAAGTCCTAACATACAAACGATAGAGAAAGGATAGGCGTTGTAGTCATGAATGTCTTAAGATTTTGCAAGCTCTCCTCTAATCAATTCGACCAAACAAATGGAACTTCTTATAAGTCATCTATTTGATGATTTTCTAGCACCTTTTAATCCGAAACTATCATGCTTTTTGATTAATTTTATCTTAATCTCGTAGTTAATGCTCATTTGAGTAGAAAAAGTTGAAAAGAAAAGATGAGCAAGTCATTCAAGTCAAAAGAGATTCGAAATGTGATAAAAAGGAATAAATATTGAACTATAGGCCCAGAAATTGACCCTCATTTACCGCGATCGCGGCCCGAGGGTCGCGATCGCGTCTAGTTAACAAGTCTGCATGAGGTCAATAACGATATAACTACTACTATTATAGCAGTCACAAATGTGATCAAGAAATAGTGATCACAGTTGAGCATAAAATCTTCAAGGGTGAAATTATGTAACACCCCAAGTTCAGTACCTCAGACGCTACAAGGTACTCATAATCCTGAAGAACAATAAGCTAATCCTTGACTGATATTTGTAACTAAGTATTGAATAATACACTATAAACTAACAAAAAACTTGCCATAAGGTTCAAATATCTGAAATACAACTGAAAACTAAATACCGATACATCTGTCTGAAAAGCCTCTAAACTGACTGAACTGTAGAGTTAATGGGATATGTCCCCAACAAACTCCATTTACTAAAATACTGAATTTACTGCAATAATAAAATAAAGATTATCCTCGAATGATGAGGACTCACTTCTACGTCTACTGCTGCTTACTAAATCTGAATTGCTAAGGGTGCTCTGGATCTCATGCTTCAGAACCTATGGTATAAAACACCATAGCATAGAAAAGTATGCACCAATATCATTGAATATGCTGGTATACTAGATGAAGTATTGTTAAATACAGGGGTTCATATGCATGAACAATACTGACTAAATAATCTGAGTATACTGAATGAGGATACATGAATGAATGCATAAACTATAACTGAAATTGAATAAACTCCAATTACTAAATTCTAATAACTGGATTTCTGATTATTGAGTCTACTGATACTGAAATCTGATTAATTGACGTTGACATTAGTCCTATCTAGTGGGTGATCTTGAAATATATTAAAAATAAGGATGATTATGTAATTCTGAGAGCAGTCCTATCTAGCGGATAATCTCTAGATCTAGCGGTACTTAATACAAATACTACTTGACTAAATCTACGATCAATCCTATCTAGCGGGTGATTTCGTAATCCATTGATAATATTAATAAGTGAATGTATCTAACAGTCCTTAATAAGTGGTACTAAGCTGAGTCCTTTCACTGAGATTGATTCTGAAGCTGAGACTTTGGGAGGTAGTCATCTAAATGACATGCCCCGAATTTGAAATAGCTGGGTCAAATATATAACCCCATCTAAAATGGTATCGATACCGTGTCATGGGAAAATACAACTGTTAAAGAGTCAGTCCTAATCTAGCGGTTGACCCTTAAGATCAGTCCTATATTAGCAGGTGATCCCCATGTATGTCAATCCTATCTAACAGTTGACATCACATCCCTACGCTATCTACGTAGTTCTAGAACTTAGGGATTGCTTCTAAGGACCTCTGTCTTATCTAGAGGGTGAGCCCCCATTCCTAGGTTTGCTCAGTGTTGAATTCTACTCCCAACTAAAAGATACTAAACTAATTACTAATTCATACAAGGCTTGACTGAACTATTTCTGATTGTACTTGTTTGACTAAGCTAAACTGAATTCACTGAGATCAGTTGACTGATGGAATATTACTCAGTTCTGAATCGATTACTGAACTGAAGCTGAAATGCTACTGATACGAAGATTACTGAGATTTCCTAAGGTTAGTAACTGTCTGAGTCCTGCTGATTTCTGTAACTGACTGAGAGTACTACTAATCATGGTATGACTGAGATTATCATGAAACTGACACTCGCTCTAGACAAGCAGCTAATTTGTTGGGTATAAATACCACCAAGAATACATGGAACATATCATAATTCATTCACTAAGGGCTTTGAACAAACACTTGGCATGCATTAACTTATTCAAAATTGGAGATTTCTTGTCAACATGCTATAATGACTCTATCTCCTTCACATAAGCATTTTATCAAACAAATGGGGTGCATACTTTATTCAATACACCTAATTAACATGGTTCAATAAAAAATCATGCATCTTGAAGGGGTTAATCATGAACATCACATAAATATAACATCCTAGGATCAAAGCTTGGAACTTTGTAAACAAAACATGAATAAAAACTCATTAACAACATGAACATCAATTTCAATTCACATAAATCATGAAAACTCATAAATATATAATCTTTGAATTTTGAAAAGAATTCTTGAACTTCTTGGGTAAAAGGAACCCAAGAATCAACATCTAGCATACCTTAGTTCATAGATTGAAGAAGATTGACGGTGGAATTTTCTTGAATTTAAATCTTCAATTGGAAATCTTAAATTTGTTCTTAAGAGAAATTTAGAGAACCCACTATAGTTTGGGTGAAATATAGTTGAATCACATGTTTTAGGGTTATATAAAAGAGTAGGAAAAAGCCTAAATAACCCTGGGTTTGTGGCTATTTTAATAACTAGAAAACTAGGTGCCGACACGCTGGTCGGCGCTTAGCGTCGATGGCATCGATGAGATACCTGATGCATCACTTTATGATTGCATCGAGCCTCAGTACTTTTGGCTCTGGCGGCTTCCAACAATGTTAACCAATGCGATAGGTGATGCAGCACACCAAGATCACATTGGTCTACTATTTTGACACCCCAAACATGATTTAAATGAGGTCCAAAATATCCAAAACTTGTCTGAGAACCCCCATTGACATTCTAGATCATGGATTAGCTAAAATATCAACTATTGAAGGTCGGGAAGGTCATGAAATAATTCATCAAAATTCAAAGGCTTATGAAATGAAGAAGTTCCAACACTAAAGCAATATTTTCTAAGTGTGAAGCTTCCCTTGACATTCTTTAAAGAGTTTTAATGACTAGGAAAATTTATGGTGTTTAACAATACCTCCCCCTTGAGAAATTCATCCTTGAATGAGACTGACTAGGATGAGATTACTGATAGACTGAGATTAATTAAGGAACGTGAACATATAAAACATGACTATATGACAGGAATTACTGATATTCTGAAATCTAATACTAAACATGCATATCTGATGCATGGATATCTGACTGAGTTGACTCTTGAATGCATGACTGAGTATACAATGTTAACTGATATTATGTTTGTAAGGAAATATCTTAGCATGAAACCGAATGGGTTTAAGGTCATGAAAGAATTGGGGAATCATAGGGTATCTCCCCCTTGGGACACTATGCACCTCTAAGAAGGCTTACTTCACTGAGACCCTTGAGGAAAAATGTGACGATGCACAAGATACCGATGAGCTAGATCATGACTGAATATCTGGGATCTGAAACTAATGCATGACTAATGAACTAAGCTGAACTCACAACTACTTGGATTCTTTATCTTAGAATAGCTACACTACTAAAACATTCTGATAATATGTCTAGATGGAAAAATAGGAAAGACAAACTATACACATTTAACTGTCTCACTGCTAAAATGATTTGTTGGACTTATTGACTAACTTATGCTGAAAACTTAAGCTCAAATGGGAGCAAAAGATATAACAAAGAATATCATGAAGATGAAGGACTTATGACATACCCGAATCTATGTTACAGAAACTTTTCGGATCATGATGGGTCTGGAGTCCATAAAATCTATTCTGACACTGGCCACTAGTGGTGTTGGAAGTAGAGCCCTGCTGACGTAAATCTTTACCCCTCTAAGCTAGTACTCTACACTCCCGTATCTTGTGGCCTATATTACCACAACCAAAAAAGACCTCATTGCATACCCTACATGCAATTAGGTCGTTCTTACAATATTTTTCACAAAGCGGATAGTAACGCTCACTTCTTGTACTACCCTGGGCTTTGGATCTAGATGCCCCATCATGACTGCCATCCCTGAACTTTGATACTAGTGCACTAGGTGAGGATGGAGATAGGACTAAACAATAAAACTACCTATTTTAGCTTTCTTATTTACTCTCTTTCTCTCTTTAGTATTTTTCACCTCAATTTGCTGAGTGTTCAACATTAGTCTAGAAAGATCCACGTCTCTATTGAGCATAGTAGTCCTACACTCCTTATAACGCCCCGCAACTGGGTCCCCAAATGTCACACTGTGCGTAAGGCTACAAGTATCCCTAAGCTAACCCTTTGAGCCGTCTACTTCATTTATTATCTTACTTAAAGATAAAAAGAATGAACTCAACACTGTGACATCATAAAATGAGAAATATAAAAGAAATACTTGGTGTGAACAAACTGCAACTCAAAGAAAATCTCAAAGTGCTGATAATATGATGACTAGTCTGACAAACCTCTACTACTCCAAACTACAGATCCGTTGGAATAGGTCCCCAACTGACTCATACTCAACTGACAAGAATTAAACAACTACTGAATAAAACTAGAAGTCTGAGAATAACCGGTCCCCGAAACATGACGACTCAGCATAGTTGATATGTAGATAGGAGTGCTCGAAAGTATCACTGGTGAGGCTGATACTAAGCTCCTGAACCTACATTATGATAATATATAGCACACAGACAAAATATATGGGTCAGTACATTTGGAGTCTATAGAGCATATGGGCGAGTGTGCAATTAAAATACTCAATATCATAAGCTTTTATAGAAAACTTGCATGGTGTAAAACATACTCGCATAGCTTGAAAAAAAATATATGCCACAAGACTCATAAAATATCATGCTTTTACTTAAAACATCAAATTATCATGACACCTGAAATTATTAGAACCATAGCTTTAAAAAACACTTATACTTTCATAACTTTCTAACTTTAAGACTAAAACTCTTTGAAACTGGGAAGACTTTAGGACTTAGAAAACTTTAGGAACATAGGAAGTCTCTTAACTGACATAAACCATGTGAGATACATGGAGTCCAACGCCTTACCCACATTAGGGAGAACTGTTCTATCCTTGCCATCAGATAAAACCTTAACTTTAGTGATCATTATCTTAACCCACCTGGGGTATATCAAGAACCTAAAGGGGCACGTAGTTCTGGGGCATGAGACCTCAGAATCAAGCCCAACTCGGTGCTAAATACTACTCCCTCACTTCGCTCAGAAGTTTACAAAATTTACCTTAAAACAATTCAACAATATATATACATATATATACATATATATATATATATATAATGGGAGCCAAAATGCATCCCCTTTACTTCAAACTCAAGAATGTGGATTTCTATCTTAACTTACAATCAAAACTCACTTCTTGATATTCTTTAAAAATGGCTAACATCTCATTCTCAAACTCATGCTTTAACCATAAGGTTCAATTCACAACAATAGGACTTGAAATTCTTAAAACATGATATAGATGTTGAATTATGCAACTTAAATCATAAATTGACAATTTAAAACATTAATATGAATAATAATATTACAACTCAAAACATGGATATGAAATACAACTAAAAACTGAATACTCATACATCTGTCTGAAAAGCCTCTAAACTGTCTGAACTGTGGAGTTGGTAGGACAGGTCTCCAACTAACTCCGTCTAATTAAATACTAAATCTAGTGCAATAATAAATAAATATTATCCCAAAATGATGAGGACTCACTATTACGTCTACCGCTATTGACTGAATTTGAACTACTAAATTTTCTCTGGATTTCGTGCTTCTAAACCTATTATATAAAACACCATAAAGGAGAAAAGTATGCCTCAGTATGATGAAATGTAATGGTATGCTAGATGAGGAGAGGCTAAATGTAGGGATTCATACGCATGAACAATACTGACTAAATAATTTGAGTATACTGAATGAGGATACATGTATGAATGCACAAACTATAACTCAAATCGTAGGAACTCTAATTACTGAATTCTAATAACTGGATTTTTGATAACTAAGTCTACTGATACTGATATCTAATTAACTGAGGTTGAGATCAGTCCTATCTAGTGGGTGATATTAGAATATACTAATAATAATGATGATTACCTGATTTTGAGATCAGTCCTATCTAGTGGGTGATCTCTGAATATAGCGATACTTAATACTAATACTACCTGACTAAATATGAGATCAATCCTATGTAGTGGGTGATCTCTAAATCCATTGATAATACTAATGAGTGACTGTATCTAGCAGTCCTTAATCTGTGCTATCGAGCTGAGTTCTTTTATTGAGACTGATTCTGAAGCTGAGATTATGGGAGGTAGTCATCTAATTGACAGGACCCGAATCTAAAATTGTGGGGTCCAACCTGTAACCCCAGCTATAAGGGTGTCAATACCATACCATGTGTAAAGACAACTTCTATGGGGTTAGTCCTAATCTAGCAGATGAACCTTGAGATCAGTCCTATACTAGCAAGTGATCCCCGAGTATGTCAGTCCTATCTAACGGGTGACATCTTATGCCTACGCTGCCTATATGGTTTAGGAACTTAGGGATTGCTTCTAGGGACCTATGTTCTATTTAGCGGGTGAGCCCTCATCCCGAGGTTTGCTCGATGTTAAATTCTTCTTCCTAGTGAAAGACACTGAACTGATTACTAATTCATACTAGGTTTGACTGAACTATTACTAACCGTACTTGTTTGACTGAGCTAAACTGAATTCATAGAGTTCTATTGTCTGACAAAATATTACTGAGTTCTTAATCGATTATTGAAATGTAGTTGGAATGCTACTGATATTGAGATTACTGAAATTTTCTAACTTCTATAACTGTCTGAGTCCTACTAAGTCCTGTAACTAACTAAGAGTACTAATACTCATGGCATGACTATGATAATCATGAAACTGACACTGGCTCTAGCCAAGAAGATAATTTGTCGGGTACAAATACCCCCAGAACTCTATAACATAAATAATTCAAGACAAGACAACTCATACATATCATGGAAATAGGCTATCATTCATAACATAATCAATGAGGCATCTCTTCAAGCTTTTGAAAGTCTTAAACATGTAAATATATAGGTAGTACATACTATTATCTAATAATTCATTTAATAAGGAATGCACATAAGTAGGAATGCATGCACTATATCATAATTCATATACTAAGGCCTTTCAATAAACACTGGGTATGCATTAACTTAAACACAATTAGGGATTTATCTTCAACATGCTATAATGACTCTATTTCCTTCACATAAACATTTTATCAAACATATTGGGAGCATACTTTATTCAATACACCTAATTGACATGGTTACATCAAACATCATGCATCTTGAAAGGTTTTATCATGAACATCATATAAGTATCACATAGTAGGATCAAAGCTTGGAACTTTGTAAAGAAAACATGAATTAAAACTCAATTACAACATGAACTTTAATTTCAATTCACATGAATATGAAACCTCATAAAAATATAATCTTGGAATTCAGCAAAGGATTCTTAAACTTCTTTGGATGAAGGAACCCAAGAATTAACATCTAACATACCTTAGTTCTTGATTTTATGAATATTGACGGTGGAATTTTATTGAATTTTAAACTTTAATTAGAAACCCTAAACTTGTTTTTGAGATAAATTGAGAGAATTCACTATAGTTTTGGTGAAATATGGCTGAATTATATGTTTTAGGGCTATATATAAAAGTGGTAAAAAGACTAAAATAGCCCTGGGCTCACGGCTATTTTAATGACTAGAAAACTAAGTTCCAATGCGCTGGTCAAGGCAGCGTGTCGATGGCATCGATGTGATACCCGACGCGTCAGGTCATGATCATGTTAAGCCTCAGTATTTTTAACTCTGGCAGCCTGCAACAATGTTAACCAATACGAAATGGAATACGGTGCGCCAAGATTACGTTGGTCTACTATTTTAAGACCCCAAACGTGCTCTAAACAAGGTTTGAAAAATCCAAAACTTATTCGAAAACCCCCATTAACATTCTGGATCATGAATTAGCTAAAATATCAACTACCAAAGGTCAGAAAGGTCATGAAATAAGTCATCAATGTTTGAAGGCTTATAAAATGAAGAAGTTCCAACACTTAGCAAAATATTCGAAGTCTGAAGCTTCCCTTGACATGCTTTAAAGAGTTTTAATGAGTAGGAAAATTTGCAGGGTCATAGAAATTATAGTATGCTTAAAGAGTTTTAACGATCTACCTCATGGGAATATGTTTGTAGAGGAAGCAATTATACATAGGTTATAATATATTAGAAATCATAACATTTCATAAATAATTTACGGAAAATTGGTTTATTTATTATTTTTATTATGATTTACTAGATCTACATCATGGGAACATGTTTGAATAGGAAGCAATTATACATAGGTTATGATATATTTGTGTGGAATTTAGTTTGTTGATGATCGGTTCTATTGTTTCTTGATTAAATAGGTTGGGATTTATGGATTGAAGCCCCAAATGAGTAAATGGGTTTGATGGATAAAAGTCTCAAGCTCTCAAAAGCCCTAGGCATCCTTGAAAGAGGGGCTTAGGGTGAAATTTTGGAACCCAACTCATCCTTGACAGAGGGATGTGGGAACCAAAGCAATAGTTGAAAATTTACTGGTACGCTTTGCTAATATTTCACTATCTTATACATAAGGGTGAATATGAGGTTGCCTATCCTTTCGGTATCATCCTAGAAATAGGGGTGCCTAATTGAGGTAATGGTAGCTTTAACTGACACACATGTTAGGTGCTCAAAATAGCCAATGGGTTAAATATTTATGGTTTTTTTGAAATTCTAACCACAAAGATCTTCAACGTAGCCTACCACATCCTCATCAATTAAAGTTTGCATCAAATTTTTATGAGCCCGTGTATGACTTTCCACTAGAAAGCATGATCCCAGAATCTACACCTAATTGATTACACTCTAGCTATTCTTAGTCTCGAATTAGTCCTTTGGAAGCCCAAGAATTACTTTCATACTCAACAAGATTGAAAACCCCAAAACTATCTTGTATCATAGGTTTGAACTTAGCAAATAACTTTTATTTTGAACCTACTCAATCACCACTCACATTGTTCCTCTACATTCGACCTCGACTATTGTTGGGTAATTATATTAAAAATTACCACCTTACACTTAAATTGATGTGTAAATTTAGTGTTATCAAAAAATGGCATAGTTACCCGGGATTAATTTGGTGTGTTGAGTTAGTTTGGAATTTTAGCTTACTTGCTTTGGTTCAAACTTGTAAATATTTTTTTGTTAATTTTCTTTTGTTTCTTTTCTTAGGTAGATTTTTATTTTTTTTCATTTTGTTACTATGGTATCTTAGAATGAACGTGAGTTTGGTGGTTGGAAATCCTATCATGACAATCCATCTCCATATTATAATGGACCCCACTTTTGGTAAGATTTTAGATATGCTCCCCGAAGAGAGAGGTATGCACCATATCTACCATCTTTATCTTATAGGGAGCATGTATGTTCTTTATGTGGTGGTTAAGATGGACATGGGAGTATTGTCCAAATGCCCCTTTCCCCCGTTATACTAACTCGGTTGCTCATTTTTCTTAAGATTTTGATAGGTCTTAAGATAAAGAAAGTGAAGAAAAAAGAAAAAACTATTGATATTGAAGCAATGCTTAAGCTTATCTAGGGTCGAGTGGAATCAACAGAGGATAATGTGCTTCTCATACATAAATCCAATGAAGAGTTCAACTCAATCCTAGAATGAAGCACCAAAAATAATGATAGTAAAGCAAGGCTTCATCATATCTTAGAACTCGTGGAATCAATGGAAGATAACATCATGATATATATATATATAGAAATGGGGGCATGTAACAAGGAAAGTAAGTGGATAGAAGATATGGGAATGAAGGTCAATCATGCAAATACTAAGAACATGCCCATGCCTCTAAATGAGCTTAACATTAAAGAATCCTCGGTGATTTCCTAACCAACCAAGAATAATATGGTTGTAGATGCTGAAATAAAGGAAATGGCGCTAGAGTAAATAGAAGAATCCAAGAAAATTTCTTGTAAAACACTGGTCCATTTTGATGTGAGAAGGTCTAAATGGATACAACTACAGAATTAGTAAGAAGACCGCACTCGAACCATTTTTAAACCTTATACTTGGTGGATGTGATGAAAGTCGAACCATAAGCAAATGATAAATTTTGGAGATGTGGAGGAATATCCATATATTTTTTGGAGTTTGTCATACCAAAAGAGAAAAATGAAGCCCTTCACCTAAAGGCCAATAAATGCAAAATTTGTTGTGTAACAAGTGAATTTTTTATGCTCTCACCAATAAACAATAAACCTATTAGAAAATTTGATGTGAAGTTGGTTAAAAGGTTTAAATCTTCTAAGTGGAAAGATAGAAAATATTTCGTTGTGTCCTTACCTTTCCCCAAAATACCTCAAAGATGTATTTATCTATAATTGGGCCATTGTTTCATGTCTTCTAAATAAATACATAATTTTTATAGGCAAAAGATGACATGCTGTGACTTTAACTAAGGCGCTTCTAGGGAGGCAACCCAAGAAATTTTTCTTGACGTTTTCTAATGTTCTTAATTCATTATTTTAGCTTGTTTTGGGGTTTTTATAGGTGAAAGCACAAGTTGGAATGGGTTCATCGACAATGAAACCCGTCATAAGTATATTGGACTTTCTTTTCATCATTTTCCTCTCTTTAGTGAGCTTATAAGGTATGATCTTTAAAATACGAATGATGACCACATTCCATGATTTCTTTGGGTTTGAATTTAATTAATTTGAGCTTAATTTGATAAAATGTGTTTGTTGGGATGAAGATTTTTGAATGTGTACCTTGTCTCAATTGCTAAATTGCAGAATTTTTGTTCTCAAACACTAGTCCACATCATGTGTTTGATGAAACATCCACCTGAGGTTTGTTTACTTATTTGAGTGGTGGGTGATTTAATTAGGTTAGTATGATTACAAGTAGTGTGTTTGGTAATGAATTGGTGCATTGGGCTTGTTCACATGTGTTGTTATTTTACCTATTCAAGCTCTTACTTTACATGCACACCACATGTTTGTTAAAATGTCGATAAGAGAGAAATATCTTCTATGCTTGTAAAGGTTGATGTAAACTTTCTTGGGGAATTATGTGATTATTTTTGGAATATAGCTTCGAGTCCAATTGGTCTTAAAAGTGGTATAACCAGTGGTTTTTTGATTAAATTACGCATGAATGTTGTGTACATGGTGTGATTGATTAATGTGTTTATCATAGCATCTCCGGTGGAAGTCTAAGTAACTCGAGGGAAATAAATTTTTGCCTTACCCTATGATAGATTAGGTGATGTAATTCTTAAGGCTAAAGGGACATTTGTGTTTCCATTGGTGCCATGAGTGTCTTATGAACTAAATAGATGATATCTGGAATTGTGAGGAAAGAATCCCATGAAGTGTAATGAAAATGTTGGCTTTCATATGCCCAAGTTTTTCTTTATTGTTTAGGAAGAGGCAAAAGCTCAAAAATTCTTTCAAAATGTCATTGGTAAGAAATAAAATGATAGTTTTCTTGTTGAAAACAAAGATCAACAATGTTTTGGAGCTTTCTTTTGATTGATACCATTAAATTCAATTTTTTCTTTTTTTACAAGGATGAGTCATGTCTCGAAGTAATTTATTGAGCTCAAATTGCTCAAATTAGTTGGGAGATTAACGTTTTCTCTAAGAGTATGATGACATATGTGGTAGGATGTTTGAATTATTTTTGTACTTATGTGTAGTATATAACTTGCCTCGAGTGTGTTCAAAGGTAAATCCTACACAACTTGGGTTTGGAGAATGACCCAAGGCCATTTTTGACCCGTCACATAGCCAAATTCCCACTTTAACATTTTTTTCCTAGTTAACCCCTTTTGGCCTTTTTATACTTTGTGTAGTGATAACCTTACAAAAATACCTAAGACATTTTTTGAAAAATCTTTTTCAATAATTAAAATACTTGATGCATTTAATGATTCAAAGTAATGGAATGTAGACAAATGCCTAAATTTGGGGGGGGGGGGCGGGTTAATGTGATGTGCTAAGATGCGCCAAGAAAGGTGTTTGTAAGATGGTCAAATCATGTGCTTAAGAGACGAGACATACTTGATGGTAAAGTTGTTTAGCCTAGCCCATAAAATGTGATGAAAATGAGGCAAATAGGGGTCTAAGAAGTTCTTAAAGTTAGAAAGTTTCAAGAAAAAGCCAAAGAAATGAAGAAAGAAAATGGTGGCTTTGAATTGTTTTGTAAATACTAAAAAAATAGGGAAATATGGAAATGATTTGAAGGAAGATAAGGTGGATAGTTTTAAAATCTTGGGGTGAAAGGGGACAAGAAATTGCATTGAAGGAGGTATTTTAGTCACTTGATCCATATGTATTTCTTTCCGCACTTTAAACCTTCATCCTGACCCACAAGACCTTGGTGATTCTAAACTAAGTCTACATTATTGGCAAAAAATACAAAGGTTAAGCTTATGATTCTACTCATTGTACGTGAATTCTATGTGAGAGTGAGTGTGAATTCTTTCATTAGTTGAGCTCCTTTATAAATATAAATGTTTTGTGTGCGTGGAGATAACTCTTGCATGTGAGCGGCATAAATACATTTGGGTAGAGAGTGAAGTCTTACTATCGGTATGGGTAAATGGGTGAGGTAAGTTGCATTGTGAAGATTGAGATAATCTTTGAAGATTTTGAGTCTCCACTTAAGATGATTTGTTGATTTGGAAGGTTCATTTGATACAAAATTGCATCCTTACGTTTTTAGTATGTGCTTATTGAAAAATTATGGTTTACTTGCTCCCATGACATTTTTGAAAAGTCTTTCAAGAGCTTTGTTAAATTGTTTCTTTAGTATATGTCTTTTGGTGGATTTGAGTTAAATACCCTATCTCATTGAAAAAATCTTGGTTTCTTGAAGACAAACAATAGTCTAAGTTTGAGGGTACTGATAAGTTATCAATTTGATGATTTTCTAGCACCTTTTAAGCCTAAACTATCATGTTTTAAATTAGTTTTATACTAATCTCTTACGTAATTGTCATTTGTGCAGGAAAGATTGAATAGGAAAGATGATCAAGTCATTCAAGTAAAAAAAAGAGAAGAAATAAGAGAAAAAAAACAAAAGTTGAATTGCAGGCACAGAAATCGACCCTCAGCTCAGGCCACGAACGCGTCCAATCAATAAGTCAGCATGAGGGAAATCATGATATAACTTCCATGATCACAGCAGTCGTGAATGAAATCAAGAAATGGCGATCACGGTTGAGGGGAAGAGCTTCATGGGAAAAATTTTAATTCAATTAAAGAGACCAAGAGAAAGGTGGCATTTTTGTAATATTTGGAAAATGTGGAATTAGGGCTAATTTAGGGATTTTGTTGGTCATTCTCATCCATTCTTTTTTATTTGTCCTCCATCTTTCTACAACCCTACCTCCCATTCTTAGTTTAGGGTTTTTGTAATTTCTTGGAGATTGGAGCTCAAATTTGTACTAATTTGAGCTAAGAAGACATTAGAGTAATTTACAAGGGTAGATTTTTCTTTTTCTATTGAAGATTCATTTGAGTCTAAAGTGTGTATTGCCCTATCTTTATTTTTCCTATGAATAACTTCAATAGACATCTTGGTTTATTTGTGTTTATTATTATTATGATTTGTTAGATTTACTTCTTGGGTTATGTTTGAATAGGAAGCAATTGTGCATAGGTTTTGATATATTAGTGTGGAATTTAGTTTGTTGATGATGGGTTCTATTGTTTCTTTATTAAATTGGTTGTGATTTGTGGATTAACTCCCCAAATGAGTAAACGCGTTTGAAGGATAAAAGTCTCAAGCTCTTGAAAGCCCTAGGCATCCTTGAAAGAGGGGTTTAGGGTGAAATTTAGAAACCCATCTCATCCTTGACGGAGGGATTTTGGAACAAAAGACATAGTTTATAATTTATGGGTATGCTTTGCCAATGTTTCACTATCATAGACATAAGGGTGAATATGAGGTTTCCTATCCTTTGGGTACCATCCTATAAATAGGGGTGCCTAATTGAGGTAATGGTGGATTTCATTGAGAAACACGTTTGGTGCTCAAAAGAGCCAATAGGTGAAATATTTGTGGCTTTTTTTGAAACACTAACCACAAAGATCTTCGTCCTAGCCTACCATATCCTCATCAATTAAAGTTCATATCGAATTTTCACGAGCCCATGCATGACTTTCCCCCAAGAAAGAATTATCCCAAGATCCACACCTAATTGATTACACTCTAATTATTCTTACCCTCGACTTAATCCTTTAGACGCCCAAGAATTACCCTTACACTCGACAAAATTGGAAACCCCCAAACTATATTGTATCCTAGGTTTGAACTTAGCAAGTAACTTTTATTTCGAACTTACTCAATAGCCACTCAAATTGTTCCTTGTGGATTTGACCCCGACTCTTGTTGGGTAATTATATTGAAAACAACCACCTTGCACTTAAATTGGAGTGTAAGTTGAGCATTATCAATTTCCTTCTGAGTCAACATTATCAAGTACTTTGTAATGGATGCAATGTTCTTGACAACCCTACAGTAATAACTAGCAAGACCCTCAAAGCTTTTTACCTCGATTACTGAGGTAAGTCGAGTCTAAGTGTTAACCACCTCAATCTTCTGAGGTTCCACCATTACCCCCTATTTGGAAACAACATTCCCCAAAGAGGCAACTGAAGACAACCAAAATTCCCACTTTGAAAACTTACAAATAGCTGCTTCTCCCTTGAAATCCCCAAACCTATGTAAAGGTGACCTGCAGGATCCTTCTTACTCTTGAAGTAGACTAAAATATCGTCAATAAACACAATAACAAAAGAATCCACGAATAATTTAAATATAACATTCATCAAGAGCATAAAGGTTGCGGGTTTATTAGTTAGCCCAAAAGAAATTAGTAGAAACTCGTAATAGCCATACTGAGTTATAAAAGTTATCTTTGGTATATTTGTTGGTCTAATTTTTAATTGATAATAGCCAGATCATTTATCAATCTTGAAAAACACTAACACAACCTTTAACTGGTCAAATAAACCATTTATACGAGGCAAGGGATATCTATTTTTGATAGTAACCTTAGTCAGTTATCTATAATCACTATACATCCTCAAACTACCATCCTTCTACATAAAAAATAGGTTAGGAGCACCCCAAAATGAAGTAGTTAGACGAATAAAAACCTTGTTAAGTTGTTCCTGCAATTGAGTTTTGAGCTCCATTAATTCTGCTAGAGCCATTTTATAAGGAGGGATTGATATAGGATGATTTCAAAGCTCTAAGTCAATATAGAAATTCATATATTTATCCAAAGTCATCCCCAGTAGGTTAGACGAAAATACATCCTGGAATTCAAAAACTACAAAACCTGACTCTATAGACCCTATATTCATATACTGTGATGAGCTAAAACTACTGAACACCCCTTCCCTACTAATAGCTTGGACTGATCAAATGATATAATTTTTACTAGTTTGGCTTTATACCTATCCTCCTACTCTAGTTTACAATTTTCCAACATAGCTAGAGTCTTAGTACTATAGTTTTAAGAAGTATGATATGAAGATACCCGGTTCATACCCAAAATTACATCAATGTCCAACATGTCTAGAATAATCAAGTCTACCTAAGTCAGAAAACCCATAAATAATACAGGGCAGGAATGGTAAACATGGGTTGCTACCACAGACTAACCAATCAGAGTAGACAGGACAGATACATAAGAATAAAAAAATCCCATATAAAATAAAATAGAAGGCATCTAGTCACAAACTGAAATAGTACCTATGTTCACCAGATCAGAAGACTCAGCATCAAACTTTCCCAAAAAATAGATAACAGTGAGCCCAGTCATCAATCTGATCTAACTACTTCCCAGGTTGTGCTCCTCCACTGATGTCACCATTTACTTTGCAACCCCAAGCACCTTAAGTGTTTCCCTGTCCACCCCTTGGATGACCCCTTCCATTACCTCTCCCCTTTTTTAGAGATGGACTATAACATGAGTCTTCTACTATACCTGGGAATTCACTAGTAACATAGGACACTCCTTTTTAAAGAAACTAACATACATCCTCACTCGAGATAAGGATTAATAGTAGAAGAGTAATAATCCTCTTAGCCCTACCACTTGTTGCTGACAAAAAATCATAGCTAGAACAACAGTATAAGTTGGAAAGGCCGACAGAATAGGATGGGCCAAATTGTCATTTTAAATGTGGCCCTTAGAGTAGGACCCATTGAAATTCCCAAGATTTCAAAACATCATGGCTAATATCTTAGCCTCACGAGCTTGCATTACATGCTCCAACTTTTTCACATAGTAAGAAAGATTATTGTATCCTTTTTTGATAGATGTCATATACACAGAAAAAACCTGAAGATCATAATTCAAACCCTTAATGTAAAGGAAAATCCTCTCATCCTTAGTTTCAACAGCTAAGAGGCATAGTGATACAAGGTGAAAACTTAGCCTCATAAGCTGCAACTGATATGTTGTCTTGCTCCAATGCAAAAAACACATCTTTCCTGTGATCCTAAAAAAGAACAAGGAATATACTTTATGAAGAACAAATCATAAAACTATTTCTAAGTCAATTTAGGCAAAATTGATGATCGATATTCTGCGTATTCCCTCTACCATTGCTTAGATCCTTCTTTAATAGAAAGGTCAGAAACTCAACTCCGTATTGCTTCATAATAACCATCTTATGTAATCACTCACAAAAAACAATGATTAACTTAAAAGCATCCTCAAACTCATTAACCTAGAATGTTGGAGGTTTCATCTTCAAAAAATTTCAACAACTCATGTTTTATACTAGTCATCAACAACCCAAAATACAAGAATGTGCAGAAGCCTAGAACATGGGACTTGAAACATCAACAAAGAATCCATTGTTGCCAGAATGGTTAAACTCACTCTTAAATTTAAATGAACCACTAAAATTACAACTGAGTGCTCACAGTAGCCACTGGAAGATGCTCTACACTCTAAAAAAAGAGCAAGTGTTGTATCAGCACATAAGAAAATAATAATTTACTCGTAGGGTCATTTGGCTAACCCAATATGAGATATGTGAACACATAATTATAACTGAGTAAAATAAGCCTACACATACTCACTACTTAGCAACCTTTATTAAGTCTACAATATTTTACCATATTCAAGAGCCTTAATAAAAAACATTATGAGTTAAAAATTAGTAACAAGATAAGTCAAGTCAAGTTAAGTCTGCCAAAACGACTCTAAGTCGACAATACAAGTCTTAATAATATAACTAAGGTAACAACATATGACTCTAACACTAATTCTAACTCTATTCACAATATGAGAATAAACACGTCAATATTCCCTTATCTTTATGACAATGCCTGGACCTCTTAGGGATATGAATAATTCCAATGAAACAATTATTAAGAAACTAGTTCACATAAGAAACCACTATAAGAATAAAGAAAATAATCTCTGGTTTCACTTATAAAATGGATCGCACTCACTCAAACCATGTACATACACGCTTAGGATCTTCTGGCCATTATTCATGACTTCTAGGGAATAAGCTCTACCAATGTACAAAAACGCATACATCAAGTACCTGGTAACCTTATTCCACCGATATTATGAAGATGTCCAAAACCAGTACATCTCACCAATAAATAATTGAACATCTCAAAAACCACTAAAACAATGATAACAACCAACACTTATACTAATCATGAGCTTTACATATAAATTCACTAAACATAATTACACTTAGAATGTGAAAAAATCATTTATAACCTTTTTCTATCACGACATGAGATAACCCTAAGTCGTAACACGATGCTTAGTGTCATAAGTTACCCCAATCTAACCTATGGCCTGGAATAAGACTAAGAATACAGAAAAAGTTGCAAAATAGTGGGAGGAAAATAAACTAATAATGAAATCAATACTAGCATATGAACACTAGTTGGCATTGATCTACTAAACTGATGTCTCAAAAGACTAGAGTGTTGGTACTTAACTAGGGAGTGAGCCTTTGTAACCTATGGTGGCACCGTAGTTCCGAAACTTAGGGACTTCTATTAAATGTATGAGTCCTAACTTATGGTTGAGCCTTTACCCCTGTGTTCACTCGGTTCTAAGTACTACTCCCAACTAAATAACACCGATAATTAATATATGCTCAATAGAATTATATTTTGAAAAGATCAATAATGGCTCATCTAAAGTACTCTAGAGTATGCTATATGATATATGCATGAATTCCTAGGTATCGGGTGTTCATAACCCACTAGCTCTAAGCATGATAGTATTAAGCTGAACATAATGAGGAATTTCACAATTTAAGCCAAAAACACAACAATTTATCATTATGAAGGGAATTCATGATTATGAGTATAGGAAGATGTTAATCTTATGGGAAAATTATGTACTTATGGTTTAATTACAAGAGTAGACTGAACTTCCAAGAAAACCTATACTTGCCATGTAACCCTAAACTTAAAGAGTGAATTAAACTTGAGAATTTGTGAAGTCTTTGGGACTCACTGCATGAAAGGAACCCATTGATGAAATCCTGCATACCTGGAGATAAATCCTTGAGAACTCTTAGGAATTTTGGTTGAAAGTTGAAGAACCCTACATTGTTATTAGAGATGAGAAAATTCCCCCTTTTGTCTAAGTGTCGATTGATTTTTCAGTAAATGATGGATTTGGGGGATCTAGCCTTTGAAAAGTCTAAATGACATAGTTTTGGGGTTAAAAAGGTGGGAAGAGATGAAAAAAACCTTCTTTAAATATTTAGAAATTTCTAAGACATAGTCCCAACAATTCAAGCCATAACTCATTAGGTCTTTTCATTAGCCGTGGCCTATTGGGTCTAGTCATGAGTCACAACGTAAGGACCTAAGCCTTGGTCCCTTACTTAAATGGCAATAACTCCTCTTCTGATGACAGATTTAGTTTGACCATAAGTCATTATGAGTTTTATTGTCAAGGACCTGATTTATGGTCCCTCACTACCATGAAATTGAGTTTTTATTATGACTTGTCGTGCCTAACATTAATTCATTGCCAGAATCGTTGTCACTGCTAGTTTGACAAAAAGAGCCTTAGAAACGTTTCCACAACTTTTTCTACAAGCTCAAATTAAGGAAAAACTAGTAGCATTGGAAAGTTAATTTAATTAACTATCTCCTGGTGGGTCTACAGCTAAAAAACTTTGGGTATTATAATATCTCCCCCTTAGGATCATTCATCCATAAATGAAACTAGCGAAGTTAAAAGGCTAGGGAAAAGCTTAAATTCCCATGCTAAATCTGTAAGAGCTAATCAATAAATTGGTAATTGAATCTATAGCTAATGTGTTGATTGAACTAAACCCATGAATGCATGTTATGACATAAAATTAAATTGGTGGATTATGATAGAATGGAAAGAATTAATTAATTAAGGGAACTATTACCTCAAGTTTGGATCGAGTTCGAAGACAAAAGATGGGGGGTACTATAATACCCCATATCTTTCCTAGCTTAAATTTGTTCCTAAAGTTTTAAGGAATAGCTTCCAAAATGAATAATATTTATTCCATGTGGAATTTTCAAGATTTAGACTTTTCATTGTGGGGGAAATTGAATAATCTTTCCATCAATACTAAATTCGTCCAAATCTGACACTTAGTGAAGAAGTTATTGCATTTTAAGTTGATAGTGTGTCACTTGGGCACTTGGCGCATCGTGGAGAAGGAAAAATCTGCAATTGTCAAATTCCAGTGGCCCTCCATGATAGCCCCACATTGTGGAGAAGAGCACTTTCCTAATTTTACCATTGCAGTGATACTCCACAATGCTGACGCGTTGCACCAAGGACCAAAATGGTAATCCAAATGGCATCGCGATTGTGGTGGATCGTGGTGAGCACCCAATTTCCATTAGTCCTTTTTCGGTGAGCCACCTCGATAGTGGCGCATCACGGTGGCCCAGTAAATCCGGATTTTTGGTCATTTTTCCAATTCCCTTTGGGAGTTTAAAATAGGTATTTTGGTAAATTACCCAGCCCCCAATCCGTCCAAAACATATCATTAAGCTTATACCAAAGCACTTTATGCTTAATGCATCGTTTTCCTCTCAAAAGAAAACCCTATATCATCAAGCTCCTTCTCCAAGAAATCCAAATTCCTCTATTAATTCTCCAATGAAATTCAAGATTAAGGATTTCCAATACAAGAACTCTAAGAATTAATATCCAAAGCACCAATAGAGTTACAAGATTCAAGTTTTAGCATCTAAGATCATCAATTAAGGTATGTGAGGTTATGAATAAGGATACTTATTTCATCCTTGTGCACAAAACTTATTTTAATTACGAATTACTGAATTTTATATGATTTCCCCTGACATTGGTGTTTACAGCCATTAATGTTATTTACAAGCTCATGAGATTTCCAATAATTTAGAAGTTGAATTACATGATTATGTTCATATTTTCATGCATATTGCATAAATTTCTAGATTTTGAATTGAATTATTAATGTTTACATTATCAAGTACGAATATTTTAATGTTTCAATGTGAGATTGATACATGGGTCATTAAGCCCCAATTAAAGATTGTTATTTCAGGAATTGTTGCGCTATAAGCACCCTATGACTAGATTCCTTTCAGATTATTTATAAAGATTTGACCTTTTGGTCTAAGAATAGATATGAAATCCATTTTACAGATTCTGATTAAAGATTTAAGCTTACTGATATACAGGTGATTTTCGTTATAAACCATTAGACTATTTTAAAAGCGGATTTCCATTAGAATAAGCATACAATTTTAATGGGAGTAGTATTTAGCATCGAGATGGGTACATTACTACGATTTCATACCCCAGAACTACGTGCCAACGTATGATTTAAATTATTCCCACTTCTACATGGATGATAGATATGTGATTACAGAGATAGGTTATACTCCCTGACAAGAGTATGACTCTTCTCCCCAATATAAGGATTCTTCCTTAGAAAGAAGAGACGTGGACTTAATGAATGCTCATATGGATTATGTCGATTAAGATTATCTCCCTAAGACAAAGTATTTTCCATGTTTTAGAAACTCAGTGTAATGGCTCACAAAATTACTCAGATATTAATTTACTAAAGATTTTACTTACAAAAATACAGCTTTTAGTTTTCAGACATAAAAAGGTGAGCCCTTTTCACTTAGCCTATATGATTTGAGAAAAGAATAGAATATAGATTTCCAAATTAAGTATTGTGACTCACAAGAATTATATTATATGCTTTACTATTCATGATTTATGATCTTCAGATTTCAGATTACTCAAGCCTATGTGAGTCATGTACATTTAGCATGCATGATTTTATAAATTATGATTATATTCCTTACTTATTGCATTCACCCCCATATACTTAGCATACCCTCAAAGTATTGATCCACATATATGTCTATGTACTACATTGTCTCATAATATAGGTATCAATTAAGTTGTAGCACGTATACTATATTCAGATAGATTGCAGCTTCCAGACAGTAGGAAATGAGTCTTCTTGGTTCAAGGGCTCGAGTAAGTCATATAGTTTGAGCAGTATTTCATTTTTCTTGATTTAGTCGTATTGATTCGGGATAGCTGGGGTTCCCGTCTGGGCTACCTATAGTCAATACTAGTAGAGGCTTCATAGATAGTAAGTAGAGTTATTGTATTTGATTCCAGCATTGATTTGTAAAAGAAGATTTGTAAACATCTTAATTTAGTTCTGTATCAATCAGATTCAAAAAAGAGTTATCTTTCGCTATATCGATCATATTTATGTATTTTATTTAGTTGCTTATGAGTTATGCCGTAGAAGGGTTAGCGTGTGACCAATTGTGGTGCTAAGCATCATGTGACATATCGGGACCATTTTGAGGTATTACAGGTACTTGTCCATCATATCTGCCGTTACTTCCCAAGTAGCTCCCTCAACAATCTAATTTCTCCATAGAACCTTTACCAAAGTGACCTCTTTATTCCTCAGCCTACGAATCTGACAATTAAGGATCTCAACTAGGACCTATGTGTTAGACAGAGACTATCTTTTACACCCACATTCTTTAAAGTAATGACTGATGCTGGGTCACCAATGCATTTCTTTAACATAGATTGATAGAAGATTGGATGCGCTGATGCTATATCTGTACGAAAATCTAACTCATAGGCTACCTTAACATAAAGACTCAAAATCTTATAAAGATCAACATAGCAGAGACTGAGCTTTCCTTTCTTACCAAATCTCTTCACTTTTTTCATGGAAAAAACCTTTGAGCAGACAAAATCACCAAACTCAAACTCAAGTTCTCTTTTTCTCACTTCTGCAAAGGATTTTTAATGACTTTTGGAAATTTTCAATGTGTCTCTAATCAGCTGGAATTTTTCATCAGCTCATGCAATAAATTTGGCCCTATCTAAGTAGCTTTACTGACCTCAAACTATTAAATTTGAGATCTATTCTTGCTACCATAAAGTGCCTCGAATAGGGCCAATTGAATATTAGAGTGATAACTATTACTATAAGAAAACTCAATCAAAAAAAAGTGAACATCCCAACTACCTTTGAAATAAATCATGCATGTCTCAATATGTCTTCTAATGTCTGAATGGTCCACTCTTCCTGGCAATCTGTCTACATTTGAAAAGTTGTACTAAGATGAACTTGGGTACTAAGACCTTTCGAAACAGTCTTCAAAAATTGAGAGGTAAACTGTGTACCTCAATCTGAAATAATGGTCAAAGGGGCTCCATACAATTTCCCAAACTTCGTAAGAAATAGCTTAACATAATCTTCAACTAAATCTGAAGTGTTAACTATCAATAACTAGGTTGACTTAGTCATTCCATCTACGATAACCTAAATAGAATCATGTTGTTAACCAATCCGAGAAAACCCAATAATGAAGTCTATATTTACCACCTCCCACTTTCAAGTAGGAATACTGAATTCCTTAAATGTATCACTAGGTCTCTGGTGCTCAACCTTAACCTATTGGCAATTTGGACACTTAGCCATAAATTTTGCAGTATTTTTTTTCACGCCATTCCACCAATAGACTTTCGACAAGTTATGGTACATCTTAGTGGCTCCTGGGTGAATAGCACACCGAAAATAGTTATCTTCTGCCAACATCTGTTGTCACAATCCATCCATATCTAGAATGCACAATCTGGCTTGACAAAAAAGAACACCATCTCACCCTTGGAAAAAAACATCAACCTTCTAATTTTGGACTGCTTCTTTCAACCTAAGAGAAATAGGATCACTATCTTACTTTTTATTTACCTCAGCTACCAAAGAAGCTTCTGAACCATTCTGACCAAGACATTACCTTGGGTTGAATGAACCAACCGGACTCCTAACCTTGTAAGATGATGAACCTCACGAACTAACTTGTTCTTATCATCCTCAATGTGAGCATAACTCTCCATAGAAAATCTTCTAAGAGCATCGACTACAATATTTCCCTTACCCAGGTGGTACAAGAAACTCATATCATAGTCCTTCAACAACTCTAGCTACCTTCTTTGACCAAGATTTAGATATTTCTAGCTGAACATGTTCTAAAGACTCTTGTGATCAGTGAACATATCAACATGAACTTCATAGAGATAATGCCTCTAAATCTTTAAGGAAACCAATTTTGTTGCCAGCTCAAGATCATAAGTCGGGTAGTTCTTCTCCGTTGAGAATTATCATCTTTCATCACCTACGTTAAGACTTACTATCATTCCATGATTAATTATTAATTTGAACCAACTATCATCAACAACAACTATCAATCATAATTTGTAGGTATTATATCACAAGATACTATCTAGAACTATCCTCATCAGCTAATACTGCCACTAATCAACATTCATAATCACCTTGTTTATCATCATGCCACCTAGTTCCATATAAATACTTAAAAATATTTTATTAATATAATATTTGATTAATCTAGTATTTTATTTGAATTTTATATTTATTATTTTAAATAAAGAGAAATGTTGAGAATATAAATAGTCTGAATTATTTAGAATTCGAATCTTAATAAGACTTAATGTTTATATGTGTATTTGATTTTGAAATCTAAATGTTAATGCACATTTTAATATTTTGATGTGCATTCATATTCAAACATTTAATCATTAAAAAAAGTGACACTTAAAGTTAGAAAAATACCAACTTAATCACTATCACATTTTATTTGTCATACTTTTCTTTGTAGTACTTCTCAAAGAGAATGTCTCTTTTCTTTTTTGACAGTTCGTTAATTCTAACGTTCAGATGACATGTTAAGACCACAAGATTAGTTGACTTATTTTGTACATTATACATATCTTTATTTTAAGACCACAAAATTCAAAGTCTTCTTTACATTCTTTAAATTCATATCAAGCCAAAATCAGAGAAATAAATTGAAATAGAGGAAGTACTTTATTATAGTAAATTTATTATTTTATATATCTTTTTAATGTTGTTATAGTTAAATTTTAATAAAAATTATCACATAATTTTATTTTATGGAAGGTGCACGAGGGAACTAATAATTTAAATTTAAAAATTCAAATATTAAAGAAATTGAATTTATGTAAATTTCTTAAATTTATTGTTGATTTTAAATTAATATATATAATATAAAATAATAGTGTTAATCAAACCAACCTCAAATTGACCTTTTTATATTTTTTTTGTTATTAAACAGATTAGATTAGTCACCAAGTAGAATATAACACTGCACAACAAACAATACACATTCTTCTGAATCTGTCTAGTTATCACAGTTTGTACTATCAATACTTCCACGCCCCAAGTTAAACTCAACTATTAAACTTCTTCCCTCAAGACTATTATTTGCACCTATCTACCAGCATTCATATTTTACTAGTGTCTCTAATATTGTTGAGACATGGTAGGTGCCTAGCCAATGCCTCTTTTATTTTCTTCCTTTTGACAAATTTGCGAGTGTTTCTCTCAAACCACACAATGTGTACGAATTCTGTGTAAATAGTTTTATTAACGGATCCTTTAACTCTTGTATTTTGGTAATCTAGCTGATCTAGTGTAGCACAACTGGCCATCAGGCCATGTCATGTTGTTGGTCTGTGGTAACTTTATTCATCTGCCATGATCTACATCGCATATCGTGTATGCACCTACCGAACTATACTCTAGATAGGAGAACCTTTATCATCCAACTCTTAATCATTGTGGATGACATTATTAAACCTTAAGCATAAATAAATTCCTGAATAAATAACCTTTCTTGTTTAAACATATTTTTTAATAAGAACATTAGGGAAGTAAATCAACAATTTTCCCCAAATTTAATCTCAAGTGATATAAGAGTACTAAATAAAAAGAGAAATGACTTGAGACACAACATCAATGTATGCCTAGGATGACCGGAGATGCTGGCGAATAATCGTAGAGGTACTTATAGAAACTCCCACTAACTTGCAACCTAGCTATATCCTTAAATGGATAATAGTATGTGTAGTATCAGTGACAGGACACGTACTAATAGGTATCATTGGTGGATCATGGTTAGAAACATATAACAACACATAGGAAAAAAAACAAGAAATCATAATATACATACAGACTTAATATCTGAGAACACTTAACTTGCTTCAACTTTAAATCTTATTGCCTTTTTCTTTATTTAAGAAAAATTAGATTACCTTTGGGGCATAACTATCTAACTATATTATATGAATTAATCTTATCCACAATCCTTACGTACTTGCATTATTAAAACAACTTTATATACATCTCTCTCTCTCTCATTAGTCCTCTTTCATGGCATTCTTTCTCTCTATTATGCTACCATTAATCATCGAGATTGCTACAACAAAGATAATTAATAGCATCAACAACTTTTCAAGAAGGAAAGCTATAATATATATCAGGTTTATAACTCTATACACAGAATAAGGATATTTATATATAATCCAGGATGTACTTTATATTCATACTTTGCTACAATGACAAACCACGTACATCGACATGTCCGTTCCACTTAAGAAACTATAATATTTCATCAAATAATTGGTCCACACAAGGAATCATGACATATCATAAAAAAAACTCGGTCCATTCAAAGAACCATCAACCACATACAAATATAAATGTGCATTCATATGCATATGATGAATGTATGCATGTAAGAAGCATATCTCATCTCTTTCTCATCTTAGTATCATCGTCAATAACATCAATATAAATGTATGATGTAGACAACAATTATAAGTAATTTGTAAAGCTGAATCGTAGACATCCAATTTAAATCAGATGCACACAACAACAATTAAAATATAACTCATAATTAATGATAACCAAGCAATGCAGTCAAAAATAAATAGGTTCATCATTTCAAGTAAACAACAAATATCCACTGACACGTAAAATTACAAGTATACTGAAGGTCAATTAACCACGTACTCAAATGAGCATTATCAACCCAATCAGTAATCACAAATATATCCAAAGATCAACCAATCAAGTATTCATTTTAGGAGTGCAAATCCAACTAGGATTCATATGTACACTCTAATTCATCATCCTATTTCACCCACTTGTCTAACTCTTTTCTATTCATAGTTAAAACGATGAATTCAATTACTACCTAGAAACCCTCACATACAAGTCATTACAAACCTCAGGTGTTATTTTCTTTAGTCTATCATTCAACCATTCAGGTATATTCAACTTACAATTCTAGCTATAGTCATACACCTTTACACATATTACTTTATAACACTTGACAAAACTTTCCTTTAGGTTCTTAAGTTGTATCATCACCTCTTCTTATCACAATCAATCATTCTAACTATATTCTATGAATATATCATATATCAAATATATATAATATCAGATTCACACTTTTTAAAGTATTAAAGACAAGCTCTATATACTAGAAGGTAACCTGGTTTTTCTATTATTATTCACATTCACATATTAAACTCTATAAATAATTAAGAAATTTATACAAATATAAACAACTATCAATGAATCTACACAAAATATAGTGACACATAATTGTGTCATTATTACATTATTTTCATATTTTATCCATCCAAAATTCATATTCATAGGACTAAACATGAAATCACCCATGAACTACGCTTGTTAAATGCAATTAGTTCAAGTCTACTACACATTAAATCATAATGTACCTCAACCAAAGATATTGGAACAAGCAAAACATACCAAGGTTACTCTTTTCTTTCCTTAATGCATTCATTTGCCCAAAAATCGAGAAATCAAATAATTATAAGATTAATTAATAAATAAACTCTTTGACTAAATACTTTGAAAATTCAACCCACTAATTGTATTCATATTCATGGTCTAAATCATTATTCAAGGTCAATTAACTCTTAATTAGTTCTATCATACTCAATTTGTCTCCATTAATGAAGTTTTAAAGCCAACAATTCAATTTTTATTGAATTTAAGATTTCCAAGAATCAAATTTCTTATTTGAGAATCACAAATTCAAGTTAGGAATCATTAGTCAAAAATCTAGAATTAATTCTAGGTGATGTTAACCCAGCCCATAGATTTTTCTCAAAACATCATGAACCGAGGATTCAAATCCCTAAGATTTCCCCTATTAAAGACCATTCTAATAATTCAATGATGTTAGGGAATTAATATACAAAGAAGATGATGGAAGAACTTACCTCAACAAAGAAATTTCCCCCAAAAAGTTGGAAAATTTAGCTCCTAGGGATTTGGGATAAAATTTAATAGTTAAACCCAAGATTACATCAAAAGCAAGATTATAAACTGCCTAGTTTCCACTACAATGGTTAACTTCTCAATTTGGATCATGTTTAGGAAAATGGACATAATCTTTTACTCCCAAGGTGGATTAACGAATGATTGATTACATTGGAAAAAAACTCCAAAATCATCCATTGGATCAATTTTAGGCCACATAAATCTTTATATTCTAGGAGATATACTCGTTTAAAGTTGGATCTAGTTTAAAATTAAGATGAAAGTTAATCTATAGGAATACTTAAAATTTAACTTTATTCTAGGGATATTACATGACCTTAGCTCATGCATAATGCTCTCACATGATAAAGAATTAGTCCTATAGCTTATGAAGAATGAGGTTATTATATTTTTACTGCAGATATTTTCAATAATGATGAAACAAGTAATTATAATAAATACCAATTTTCCACCATTCATCTCCGAATGGTCATTGGTGAAGAGGAGAATTTCATGAACATATAATCTCTCCACCACAACTCATATTAGTCTATTCAAACCCCAATATACCTCAACCTCTAAACAAGAAATACCAACCAAGTATTATCACGCATTGACTCGAGGGATATCAATATGGACAAACATAGATAATAACTCTACTTTTTCAATCAACCCTATGACTTAACAATCATAAACCATAGCCAAGATAGCTTATTTCTCCATCCTTATAAACATAACTTCACCAAATTCAAGGGTACTATTGCCACAACACAAACCAAGGCCAAATCATGTCGAGCATCTCAAGTCTGACCCAGATCGGATACCACCCCCAATACCCAACAATAAGTTCCCTATACCCTATTTCAGATAAATCCCAACTATATAACAAGATAAAAAAATTATAATTAAAAGACATTTAATAAAGTTCATAATCATAACTATCCAAATATCCACACAAGAAACCAATCGGTGTCATCCCCAATACCAATGTCAATGTCAAGGCTGACAATAATATTGACTCTGCCTGTGAACATCCTAGTCATACAAAGCATATAACTAAAATCCACGAACATCGAGTTAGGACATGCCCCTAACCATAGAAAAAACCAAAGTCCAAGAAAGAAACAAAAGTATGGAAAGAAGTCCATAGCATGAAATGGAGTCTTTTAGAGTATGGAAGCTTACCACTTCACTCTAACACAATATTGTTCCTGAATCCAAGATCACTGAGCAACTTTTGTAGTAAGGTCGGTTCCTGTATTGCATGGGTATACAACATCTGTAGATGATTTAGCCGGTGAACCCTAACATGTACTCAGGAATAAGGATAAAATACTTCTACTATTCAAAACCGAAGTTAATAGTCATATAAAATCACACATATGCAAATATATATATATATCATGCTGGGAAAGGGATGTGGGTTTAGCATGCATTTAAAAATTTACCAAGGGTTGTACAGCATTACCGTCATAATCCACTAATAGGTTATATGGATCTAGTGTTACCCCCTGAATGGGCCCATAAGCGAGTAGCCACATGAATTGATAATATCATAGGGGCTGGGGATTCCGATGTACCCTTCCCCCTCCTTGATACATATATACAAGTATAAACTTGGGGTATTCCTGTGCACTCCACAAGCATATGGTCACCATGACCAACTCTCATGTCAACATATATGAGTTTCCAATATCCATCCATTGGATGCATACCTTCACAGTTAGATATTATAACCCACAATTATTTCCCCATTAAAATATTTAGAACATAACCAAAACACCAATTCCAAGAGTCCATTATCAAGGAATTATGAAATGGTATCATCATACCGACTAGAGCTTGTAAGCAATGTCATTAACCAAGTCTTAGGGAGTTTGCATGTACCCCACAAGATTTCCAATTAAACCAAAGTCATGGTTATCAAGGCCTTTCCAAACCTTTTAAAACCAACAAACCAATTTAAGTTCCATTACCATATTAGGCATTACAAAGTTTTTAATAAATGTCAAACTATGTGATAAAAGCATTTTCATAGGCATTTTAACAAATATATTGAGGGCATATAGTTTCAAACACAAAAAACCACGTATCAATTGACCATTCCCATGCAACCACATGTTCAAACCATAATTATAACATGTAAACACTAAGAAAAACATGGGAAAACATTATCCAACCAAGAATAACCAAAACCTCCAACATATATTTTAAAACCCAAACATTATCACACTAACAAAATGAAAAGTATCCATTAAAATATGATTTTAGTTGAACTAACAATGAGAGAGGAGTGACATGCCTTAGGCAACAAGGAATGCAGGGTGAAACCACCCCTTTAGAGCATTAATTAATTTTCTTAAAGAAAACCCTTGCCTTTCTTAAACGAAGATCTTGAGAGAGATTTGAGAGTGTTTAGAGAGTGCTTAATTATGAATAGTAGGTTAAGGAAGCCTCCAAAGGTGTTTTATGTGATGGGGTCAAAAGGAGTTTTTAGGGGGAAATTTTCAGAATACCTCAAACTTAAACTGTAAAAATTCCTGCAGGTGGGTATGGTTGGACCCCTCACATTTACCCATATCATGCAAGTGGTATCTTCAAATCGTACCTTGATCAGAGAGTTGGAAACCACATTCTATCCAACATTTGACTCCTTAGCCTAATTCGCACCCTAACCATACAACTATTACCCTTAAAATCATACTCTAAGAAGAAACTTCTAGGTTAGACATTGGACATCATACAGATGGATACTATACCCCTCGTATTATAAACATACGACTTGTATGGAGTCTTCTCATACAAAAAAAAAACATGTCCAATATCTTACTGATCAACATACGACTAGGGTCCCTAGACCCATACCCACACCATACGACTAGTATGGTGAGTTGTTTCATCAACAAAAGGCTCAAACTCAAAAAATTTGCAAGGTCCAGAACCTGGGTCAATTCTCCCCCACTGAGATAATTCATCCCTGAATAAGGGAACAAGGTAGCATAAGCACGATTAAACCCCCAAATATCTCTACCTTTATGTTTAACTAAGTTAGAAAACAAAGATACCAAGAAAGTCAATTTTTCTTTAACAAAGTTTGAAAATAATGACTTTATAAAGAAAACATACCTTCTACATGAATTTTTGGAGTAGAAAATAGGAATGGATACTTGGACTTCAAGTTCTCTTCAGCTTTCGAAGTAGCCTTTTCGACCTTGTGGTTCCTCCATAGAGACTTTATCGAGGTCATATCCTTGGTCTGCAATTGTTGAACTTAACGCTCCAAGATATCAATAGCGACCTCCTCATAAAATAGAGAATCCAAAATACCAATATCTTTGATAGGAACAATTTGCAACAAATCACTATTACACTTCCTCAACATAGAGACATGGAATATCGAGTGAACGAAGCTCAAATTAGAAGGCAATTCCAAATCATATAGAACATTGGCTACCCTCCTCAAAATCATATAAGGACCTACATATCAGGGACTGAGCTTCCCCTTCTTCCCAAGCCATATCACTCCCTTCATGGGACACATCTTTAGGAATGCTCTATCCCTAACCTCAAACTCCAACTTCCTATGCCTCACATCCGCATACGACTTTTGGTGACTTTAGGTAGCCTTACGACTATCGTAAATCTCCTTCACCTTCTCCATATCTTGGTGAACGAAATCTATGACAAACATATCCACCTTACCAAGATCGAACAACCCAATAAGTGATCTGCACCTCCCACTATACAAGGCTTCAAATGGAACTATCCCAATGCTAGAGTGGTAGTTATTGTTTTAAGCAAAATCTGCAAGAGACAAGTGCTCAACCCAATTACCACCATAGTCAATCACTCAAGCTTAAAGTGTATCCTCCAACATCCAAATAGTCCTTTCTACTTATTCGTCCAACTGCGGGTGGAAAGTAGTACTCAGACTACCTTAGTCCCCAACCCCTTTTAAAATAACTGCCAAAAGTGAGATAAAAATTGCGTACCATGATTGAAAATGATCAAAATAGGTACCCCATGCAAATTTATCATCTCTTGGAGATTCAAACTTATATTATCCTCAGTCCAGAAATTGGTCCTTATTAGCAAAAAGTGAGCCGACTGACATCCTATCCACATTGATCCGAACCAAATAAAATTAAACCAAGACTTCAGTAGACCAGTAACAAAATTTATGTTAATCATTTCCCACTTTCATTTAGGCTGCTCAATTTCTTGATACAATCCTCCAAGTTTATCTTCTCAACATTCACTTATTGGCACACCATACACTTGGCCATAAAATTAGCCACATCCCTCTTCATATTGTTCCACCAATAAATCTCCTTGAGTTGATGACACATTTTCATTGAATTACGATGAACAAAATAGCACGAATGATGCACCTCAGCCAAGATCCTCTCTCGCAAACCATCTATATCCAAAACACATTACCTTTCTTGATACCATAAAGTACCATACCACTAATCTCAAAGGCCATCACCTTCTGCCCATCTATATCACCCATGATTCTCATCAAGATAGGATATAACATTTGTTTCTCCTTTATTTCAATACCAAAAGATGATAGTGCCACTTCCTGCCCCAACACACCGCCATCCTTTGAGTCCCAGAAGTAAACTCCAAGGTTAGCCAAAAGGTAAATGTCCTTCACCAACTACCATTCTCCTGTATCTACATTATCTAAACTACCCATAAATAACCAACTAAGAGGATCAACAACCACATTAGCTTTACTTGGGTAGTAGTGAAGACTCATGTCATAATCCTTAGGAAGCTCAAGCCATCTTCTTTTCCTAAGGTTAAGCTCTTTCTGAGTAACCACATGCTACAAGCTCTGATGATCAGAAAATATATCCACATAAACCCCATACAAATAGTGATGCTAGATTTTCAACACGAAAACTACAACTAACAATTCCAAGTCATGAGTTAGATAATTCCTCTGATGCACCTTCAACCATCTAGAGGCATAAGCTATCACATTTCCATGTTGCATTACAATGAAACCATGTCCCATTTGGGACACATCACAGTAGATCAGAAACCCATCATTGCCTTCAGGAAAAGTTAAGACTGGTGCCAAAGAAGAATTATCATTCAGCTTTTCGAAACTCCCTTTCACAAGCATCAGATAACAAAAACTTTACCTTTTTCTAAGTCAACTTAGTTAATGCGGCAGCTATTAAAGGGAAGTATTTGACAAGCCTCCTATAGTAACCAGCTAAACTTAAGAAGCTCCAAATATCTATTGGAGTCATGAGTCTAGTAAAATTCTTCACCACTACAACTTTTTATGGGTCCACCATGATCCCTTCACTATAAATGATATGACCCTAAAAGGTTCCAGTGTTTAACCAGAATTCATATTTTGAAAATTTAGCATACAACTATTCTTCTTTCAAGGTCTGAAATATAATACAGAGCTGATAGGTGTGATCTGTCTCACTCTTAGACTACACCAAAATGTCATCTATAAAAACAATGACAAACATATCCAGAAACAAATTAAGGCTCTTATTCATCAAATCCATAAAATACTGTAGGGGCATTGGTTAACCCAAAAGACATAACCAGAAACCCAAAGTGCCTTTATCAGGTACGGAAGGTAGTCTTAGGTATGTCCAACCTCATAATCTTTTGCTGGTGATACTTAAATTAAAGATCAATTTTGGATAAGAACTTAGCACCCAACAACTGATCAAATAAATCATCTATCCTTGGAAAAGGGTACTTATTTTTTACTTTCACCTTACTCAACTACTGGTAATCAATGCGCATTCGAAGAAAACCATCCTTATAATAGATGAATAACGCTGGTGCACCCCTCGGGGATATACTAGGATGGATGAAACCCTTATCTAAAAGGTCTTAAAGTTGCTCCTTAAGCTCTCTCAACTTAGCTGCAGCCATTATATATGAAGGAATAGAAATTTAATGAGTTTACAAAAAAAGATCAATCCCAAACTCAATCTCTCTATCAGGAGAAACATCAGGAAGTTCATCAAGGAAGACCTTAGGATATTCATTCACCACCAGGACAGAATGTATAGAAGGACCATCCAAGTTAGAATCTTTAACTCAAACAAGATGAAGAGACACCCCTTGGAGATTAATCTCTGAGCTCTAAGATATGATCTAAACCTGTATTTAGGTGCTAGGGAACCAATCTCCCACTTAATAGCCAATTCTTTAAGGAATTTAAAGATGACCTTATGGTTCCGATAATATATAGAAGTATAGAACAAGTGCAACAAATCCATCCCCAATATGACATTGAAATCCACCATATCTAATTTAAATAGATCCACCACAATTTATTTACTACCAATAGATACCACATACCCTCTATAGACTTTTGTAGCAATCACAAAGTCACCTACTAGGGTAAAAATAGAAAAAGGGTTTTGAAACACACTCTGAACCAAAACTAAAAAGCACAACTAACAAATAGGGTCATATAAAAAAGAGTGGGCCCAAGATCAAGTAAATAGTACACATCTTGGGAAAAGAGTTTCAATATGCCAGTCATGACATCAAGTGATGCCAATGACTCCTGTCGTATAGTAAGAGCATAAAGACATTTTTGACTATTGTGAAAACGGATGGTGCATCCTTTGGTGTCGGAGCAGATGATGAGGCAATTTGAAACTTATTTGCCCTAGAGGAAACCGTAACAATAGGATAGTTTCTAAGTATATGCCTTGGTTGACCACAGTTGAAGCAGCTGTCCCAATGTAATCTTTGACAAAACCTACAGAAAGAATATGATGGAGCTAACTAGGCACCATTGGCCTGAGATTGGACACTCTGTACCCTGAAATTGTCGCCACCTTTGAAATGCCTATCACCCAACAACTTTTGGTAGAAAGCGTTAGCCATTGAGTAAAACTGAGAAATTCTCCACTTCTTCTTGGGCCAGTTCTCACCATCCCCACCACTCTGTTATTGCATCCCTAATCAGAGAACCAAAATTTTTTACCTTTCCTCTCCCCTATCATAGCCTGCTTTGTCTTTTCTTCCTCCATCTATTGTATGTACACAACCAACCTTGAGATACTGAAGTCTATGATCAATAAGGCAACCTTACCCTCTAATATCAAATCTCTTGACAACCTAAAGGTGAATTTCCTTATTCTATCTCTCATGTAAGAAACCATCTCTAGAGAATATCGAGATAACTAGTGAAACCTCTTGGAATACTTCTTGATTGATATCGTTCCTTGCCTTAGATTAAAAAACTCTTTCGCCTTTGCTTCCCTCAATTCCTGAGGAAAAGAGCAGTCCAGGAAAGCATTAGTGAAATCCTCCCACAGAGATAACTCAACATAGTCACCCCTTGACAAATCCCATTTCTCGTACTACTACTATCCCACATTCTTTAGTTGGTAGGTGGAAAAATCCATGCCCTTCATATTCCTGGCAATCATAACTCAAAAAATATTTCCATTTCATCTCGAAAACCTTGAGAATCCTCCTCCACCTTAACATCAGTAAAGGTTGTAGGGTTGAAACTCTTGAACATGCCAACCTTATGGCCTCAGAAGATAGAGTAATAGAAGTACCATGCTCTACCTGCAAAGCTACCTACTATGCTAACATATGGATTGACAAATAAAATATAGAATTTGTCACATCCGCCTGAGGAGCTTAAACAGGAATAGAAGGAACTGGTGGAACTCTACAAAAACAATAATTAGTTAAACCCCTAGAATGGGTCTGGACCCATAAGTAGAATGAGTTCTATCAGCATTGTCCATGGGTAGGATAGAGGAGTTTTTGTGAACATTAGATCATCGAGGAGGCATGATCTGAAAAGTGAACAAATAGGGATTAGAGGAGAATTAAAGAACTTAGACTCTATAGCTTGAAGACAGAATACAAATAGAAACATTACTAAATACATCATAGCTTCTCCCTTATGAGTGTGGAATAATACATACCAATAAAAGAGACTCTACTCTAAATGCCTTTGTGGACTCCCAAGTGAACATGAACTAAGGGATAAGATACCAATCTAACATAACCCGAACAAGGGCCTAGTTATGTCGGGTATCTCAAATCTAACCTGGATCAAAGAATGCCCCCAATACCTAACCATATCCACTCTGTACCCTATATGGATTAATCCCGAACGTATAACAAGATAAAACACTTATAATTAAAAGACATTTTAATAAAAATTATAACCATAACTATCCAGACATCAAAATAATCGTCCAACCAGTGTCATCCCCAATACTAATACCAATGCAAAGGTTGACATCAATCCCAGAACCATCTATGCCTATAGTAGTCACACAAAACCTCTTACTTAAATCTATAAACATCCAAAAAGTACATACCCCTGACCATATCCCAACAAAAGTCTAATATGGAAACAAAAGTATAGAAAGAAGTCCATAGAATGAAATAGAGTCTTCCAAGCTATGAAAGCTCACCACTTCAGTTTATTTCAAAGTTTCTCTCCATCCAAGATCACTAAGCAGAAGGAGTAGTATGGCTGGTTTCTGCATTGAGTAAGGATATAGCACCTGAAGATGGATTTATGGGTGAACACTAGCATGTACTTAGGAGTAAAGGATAAAATAATGCCATTATTCAAAACCAAAGTAAATAGTCATATCTAATCATATACATACATATATATATCATACAGGGAAAGAGAATCGAGTTTAGCATGCATTTAAAACCATCAACTAGGTTGTATAGATTTACCATCATAATCCATCATGTGATATATGGGTCCAGTGTTACCACCTGAACGGGCCCTAGTGCATGTAGCTACATGAACTGGAGATATCATAGGGTCGAGGATTCTATTTTACCTTTCATCCTCCATTATAAATATATACAAGTATAAACTTATAGGATTCCCATGTACCCCACAATATATTATCCCCATGACCAATCTTCATATCAGTAAATATGATTTTCCATTGTTCATCCATCAGACTCACACCTTCACGATTAGGTATTACAGTATGCCATTATCACCCTATTAAATATTTAGCACATAACCAAACCACCAATTCCAAGAGTCCAATATCAAAGCATTATGAAGTGGTATCTTCATACCGACAATAACTTATGAAACACCAGAGAATATGGTCTTACAAAATTTTTGGTTGATTAGTAGTAAACATGATATGTGTATTGTGTTATATCCTTGTAGTGTGTTTTTTCTAACTTGAGTAAAGATTTCTTTGGTGTATGTTGAGGTGTTAACTTTTATCTATACTTACCAACCAGCGTGGGACATAATTGAGACACCTCTAACTTGGATTATTTGGAAAATATAAACCTTTTTGTGTCTTTAGAGAGAATACGATTGGGTTACTTGAGTCGTACCTTGGGTCACAAATCATACCTCTATACCTCTTACCCTTCATATCCTAGATAGTATGTTAGAATAATGTACTGCCTACCATATGACAAGGCTATTCCTTGGTCGTAACGACTGCATATGAGTCGTATACTACTCAACCGTATAGATTAAAGTCTCAAATGATGTGGACTATTTTAGTAATAATTAGAGCTCATAATGGGGTAATGAGTCATACCGTTGGTTACAAATCAAGGGTGCCCTTTCATGCCCATAATAGTGTGGTTGACCTAGTTAGATCCAAGGTTTGAGTTAGGGTACCACTCATACCCAAGATCATGATTTCCAAGTGAACCGTAAGGGGAAGTCATACCCCTGCACATATGGAATTTTAAGCATTCAACCAAGGAACTTATGATCATTTCCCATACCTAAAAACTTAAACCCTCTCCCTATATAAGGAATTGTTGCCTCCTAAGTATTGATTTACCTGACTCAAATACTCCTAAACACACTAAAGGCTCTTGGAAGAAAGATTGGAGGCTAGGGTTTTGAGGTGTTCATCTACTTACAACAAGAAGAGTCAAGATTATTAGTATGTCATCTTTTTTAAGACATGTATCTCTTCCCCACTTTAAATAACTCTAAAACCATGTATTTAACAATTTGATTAGCAAGTGTACATGGTGGTTTTGAATCAAATGAAAAGGGTTTTGCTGCTTAACATTGAATGATGATGATTCTTGCTTATACTTGTATTAATATATGTTATTGATGGGATATTAAAAATGTGAATGCTTTTTATATGATGTTTAGCATGAGCGTCTTCAGTAACCCTTGTCTTTATGATATCTACCATGAAAAGTACCTTGTTTAAGTATGCAAAAAAGATGTTTATGAAAATGTCTAAGTGAATTATCTAGTCAACTATTGAGGATATGTTGAACTAGGTCAATGGCCCAATGAGTATGAATGTTTTACAAATGTAAAGATAAGAGCATAGTTATTCATGTGAGGTGTAATGATAACCTTAATATGATAAATGACCAATAAGGAGTTGAAGTCACTTAATATGAAGATGAACTAGAATAGTGATTTGAGATAAAGTGTGGTATGAGAATGTTATTGCAATGTGAATATCTTATGAGGGTCTTGAGGACCATAAAATAAATTATGTGATAAATTAAATGAAATCATTATCCTATTAAAATGGTTGAGCAATTAAGTCTCCCATAAGGACCAAGTAGTTATGTATGGTGTTTAATTTGCTAAATGGTTAAAGTCCTGAAGTGCTGTATTGATTGTATGATTGACCCATGGGTAAAGAAGGCTAAAGTCCCAATCTCAAATAAAGATAGTGTATGGATTAAGTTTGAAGTCCCTTACCTTATTAATGGTTTGTGGTTAAAATTCCTTGCCCAATGAAATTGTCTAAGGTTAAAGTCCCTTGCTAAAAGAGATCTCTTCATGTGATAGTACCTTACCAAATGTATGAGCACGTGGTTAGAGTCTCTTACTTGAATGAATATGAGTATAGATAGAGTTCCTTGTTGAATGAATGTATATATGGTTGAAGCCCTTTGTCTAAGTATATATGATTGTAGTAGAATCCTATGCAAATTGTGAAATATTGAACCTATAAGTATGAAAGGTCGGAGGTCCCTATTTCATGCCTAATAAATGAATGTTTGAAATTATTCATGAGCCTTGATATCTTAATTGGTATGTAATATATCTGTATGTCTGATCAAGTGTATGAATGTAACACAATGTGATATATATTGTTTGTTATTGTTTGATTATGTACTTTATCACTTATCTTTGAGTTATATGCTAGTGTTTCAACTGCTAACCGTCTTTCTAAGATATGTCCCCATGTGACATAGGGGCTGGAGCTTCCTCTTCTTCTTCTCCCTTGAATTGATTAGACTATTAAGTAATTTATGTATTAACTCAAAGGGGTAAGCTTCCTTAAATTAGAGAGATATTTATCTCTTAGTCCATATATTTAGAATTAGTTTCTTTAAGACTTGGTTTTACTATAGTCGAGGGCTTTCCCCGACATATATACTTATTAAATTCAGTTTGTATAGAGGTATTGTCAATAACTGAGAACTTGGGTATAGTTATTATAATGAATCCAGTCTTGACTTATGATATTATTCCATGATCTTAACATGTAAATTAGAGTTCCTTCGACTCCTATGATATGATGAAGTATTTAGGTTGGGTTACGGGGCGACCTCCGATACCTATGTTCTTGAGGTGCCCATATGATATGGCCCCGAGTTTAAAACATGTCAGTTGGTATTAGATCTAGGTCTATGGTTAGTTGGGTATTTCATAATGTCATGTCAAGTAGAGTATCTTTTATTGATATTAAGTGTGCCACACTTATAAAAGAGAAGCTATGAGATAATTTAGGAAATATTTCCCTTTCTTGTGTTTCAATATCAAGCTATAAAGTATAGGGCCTTGAATTCCTATGATTCCATTTTCTATATTTGAGATCATGCCTCAAAGGAAATCTGAGACTCAGGCATGCACTATTGATGGACCTATGGATGAATCTCATTTAACTTTTAGAGTTCAGACTTGGGCTAGGGCTGCGGCATTTGGCTATCATTGTGGAGTTCCCCCAACCAACCCTACTTATGAGAGTGGAATTCCTCCTCAGCCGCCATAAAGAGATGCCACTAACATAGAGTTTTGTCGCTCTATAAACCTCTTGAGTCAATGGTAGCCTCTTTAGTGAAATGTGGTGCTCCGTTATCACTTCTTATAAGGCCACATAAATTGGCCAATTTATAAGGTTAACCCTTCTATGTTCTTCAGTATGAAGGTTGGGGAAGTCCCTCAAGGCGTCATTGATAAAATAGAGAAGATCTTCCGAATCATGCATTCTATAGAGATTGAGGACACTTAATTTAGATTATACTAAGTGAAAGGTGTATAATACCAATGGTACGAAGGGTGGGAATTGTATAGGGGAGTTAATGCTAGCCCCACTATCTGGGAGGATTTCTCCGAGGCTTCTTAGACCACTTTTTCCCCCAAGAGTTAAGGGAAGCTAAAGTTGAAGAGTTTGTGAACTTACTGCAAGGAAGGATGTCCGTTCAAGATTACGCCTTAAAATTCCATCAATTATCAAGGTATGCCCTCGAGATGGTTGATAGCATGAGGGATAGAATGGGTAAGTTTGTCTTAGGATTGTCCCATGAGTTACTTATCATAAGCAAGGCAGCCTTGTTGATTGATAACATGGACATCTATAGGTTGATTGTGTATATTCAACAATTAGAAGATAAGAAGAAAAAGAAAGTTGATATTCATAAGAAGCAAGGAAAAACGTTTAGGCCATTCGAGAGTAGCGGTGGAGATGGTGGCAAGTGGCCATAAAAGAAATGGGGGAGTTAGAGTTCTTTCTCATTGGCTTGTGTTTGCTCTCCTTACCTAAATTTTTTGGGTTGTCTTCGCTCTTATTTTAGTGGTGGGTTCCAAGCATAGTGTGTCCAATTTTAGACTAATGGTGCCCAATAGGCTCCACCCCACCCTCCTTGCAGATTTTATGGTTAGATCCATCATGGTCAGTATGAGAAGAAGAAGATTAGATATTTTCATTATGGTCAACTTGGTCATATATAGCGTGACTACCCTATTCAAGAAACTTCTTGGGACAATAGGGCCTCTGTTGCTACTCTATCTACTCCTACACCAAAGGGTGCTATATTTGTTGTTGCTTCTATTTCTAGCACTGTTGCTATCTAGAACATCCCTTATGCACATGCTACTTTCTAGGATTTTAAGGTATCTCCAGTGTTGTCATAGGTATGTTGAGACTTTTCTCTCGCGATGTGTATTGCTTTACTAATCTTAGGTCTACTTTTTCTTATGTGACCCTGTATGCGGCTATGTGTCTTGACTGTGGTCCCGAGATTATGTCGGTTTCTTTTTCACTTCTACCTCAGTAGAGGACCTTGTGATTGCTAGAAGGGTTTATAGGGGGTGTAATACTTGTTAGTGATAGAGAAATACTTATTGACTTGGTAGAGTTACACATGGTTTATTTTGATGTCATATTGGAAATTAATTGGTTGCACTGTTACAATTCTTTCATAGATTGTTAGACCCATAGGGTCATGTTTAAATTCTCTAATGAGCCGTTCATTTTATTGGAAGGTGGTCTTTTAGTGCCTAAGTGAAGGTTTATTTCTTATCTCAAAGCCTAAAGATTGATTTCAAAAGGATGTTTGTATTATTTGGTCTGAGTTCAAGATTATAACTTAGAAGATCATTCTCTAGAGTCCGTTCCTATGGTAAATGAGTTTCTCAAGGTGTTTCTCGATGATCTTCCCAGTGTTCTTCCTGATAAGGAAATTGATTTTGGGATTATTATTGTTCCTTACACTCATCCGATCTCTATTCCTCCTTATAGAATGGCTTTGGCAGAGTTGAAAGAACATAAGGACCAATTGAAAGATCCTTTAGATAAAGGTGTTATCCATCCTAGTGTGTCTCCATATGGTGCTCCCGTGTTATTTATGCACAAGAAGGAAGGTTCCCATCGTATGTGCATTTTTTATTATTAGTTGAATAAAGTGACCGTAAAGAACAAATATCCTCTTCCTAGAATCAATGATTTGTTTGATCAATTTTTGGGTACAAGGTGGTTCTGTAAGATTGATCTTAAATTGGCTTATTATCAACTTAAAATTGGGGATGCGGATATCCCCAAGACTGCCTTTAGGACCTTGTATGGCCACTACGAGTTTCTTGTTATGTACTTTGTGTTGACCAAATCCCCAGAGGCATTCATGGATTTCATGAATATGGTCTTCCATCCGTACTTGGACATATTTTTCATTATCTTCATTGATGATTTCATAGTGTATTCTAAGAGTGAGAAAGATCATGTAGATCACCCCTATACCATGTTATGAACTTTGAAGGATCATTATTTAAATGCCATATTCTCTAAGTATAAGTTTTGGTTGAAAGCTGTAGCTTTTCTTAATCTTGTCACCTCTAGTGAAGGGATCATGGTATATCCCCAAAAGGTTGCGATGGTTAATAAGTGGCCTAAACCTATGACTCCAACTGATATTCGAATCTTCTTAGGTCTAGCCGGTTATTATAGAAGGTTTGTGGGGAGATTTTCCACTATAGCTTCCCCATTGACCAAATAGACAAAAAAAAAGGTCAAGTTCTTACGGTATTATACATGTGAGGGTAGTTTTGAGAATTTGAAAGATAAATTGACTTTGGCTTTGATTTTGACCTTACCCGAGGGTAGTGATGGTTTTGTGGTTTCTTGTGATACCTCTCGAGTTGGTCTTGGTTGTGTGTTGATGCACCATGGTAGGATTGTGGCCTATTGTAATACCTCATAAAATCCTCTTCCAGTCTGTGCCTTAGCGCATATTTGGTAAAGCAAAAATCTAAGTCAAATGTTTCAGGAATATCTTCCCAACTATGAAATACTTTGAATCGTGTGGAATTTCCCTAATTTCTACTTATGGTCATGTAGATCATTCAGTAAGCTTTCCATCAACACAAAATTCACCCAAATCAGACACATGGGTGAAGAGTAAGACCCATTTTAGTAAGACAGTGTGTCACCTGGCATAATAACGTGTCGCAGAGCTAGCCAAAATGGCAATCATCAAATTCCAGTGGACCTCCACGATTCCTCCGCGTCGTGGTAAAGTTCCAGTTCGCAACAGGTTACCAAAATGATCCCCACCACGTCGCCCCACTGAGTAATTTCCCAATTGTCCAAATCCAGTGAAGGACTGTAATCCCAGCACGTAGCACTAGGGCCAAAAATCAGGATTTTTCATTTTAAAATCTCCATGGGATTTTTGGTATTTTTACCTTATCCCCACCCTCTATATATACTCGGTTAAGGGCTTTCAACCCTTATTTTCCCTTCCTCCACCCAAAAACTAGTGTTTCCAAATTTCAAAATCCTCTCTCTTTCTTCCACAAATTAAGAGAGATCAAGAGAGAATCAAGAGAAACCAAGAATACTTTCGAAGACTTTCAAGATAAGAGTTTCGAAAAGGTATGTAGATGTTGATTCTTGGGTCCTTTTCATGCAAGAAGCTCAAGTACCTTTTTTTTAAATCTTAAAGAATTTATGTTTATGAATTTTAATGATTCTTGTGAGTTGAAATTGATGTTTTGCTATGGTTGAGTTTTGATTCATGTTTGTTTACAAGATTATCAATCCTTGGCCCTGGTATGTGGTATTTATGTGGTAACTGGATTATGTTATTGTTGTTGATGTTGAATGATTTCTAAGATGGAATATGTACATGGTTTATATGAATCTATGAGATTATGTGAGTTGGAAATATGTAAAATTGGTTTATTAGGGTGAGTATATCGATGAATACACCAATACCTAACATATGAATGTAAGGTGTCCGATGAAATATCTAAGAGACTAGAAATCAAGTATTATAGTTAAATAGTGAGACAAGATGGATGGATTGATGGGATATTATTATATGCACTCTGTTTCATAGATAAGACTTTGAGAACTATGTGTATTGTGAAATGACCAAGTGAACAAATTACTCTGCAATAGTAAAAAATCCCAAAGTAGGTGTAAACCCGTACATGTCTTGTGGTTGTTGAAAAACCGCAGTGAGTAAGTTGAGATAAGATAGTGGTAAATTTCCCTAAGTAAGTACTCTTTGATATGTGACAAGTTTCCCATATATGCCAAGTGGTTAACAAGTAAGGTCGGAAATGATAATGTGAAGTTTCCCTAAATTTCATCATATCTGAATATACAAGAATATTTCTATAGGTATGAAGTACTTGATATAAGTCCTTGTTGAATGAGTTATAATCTAATAGTATGTCTACCCTAGGCTAGTACATGATGGTGAACCGATGTTGATGATCCTTGAATGTTTGGAGTGACCTTTTGGTGATTGTGATGATACATGAATTATTGCAATGATGAATAAATGCTTCAAATAATGAATGAATGATTATTTTTTGCTTTAATTTTATCGAGTCCTAGGGGTATTTATACCCGACAATAGAGTTGTTGTCTAGTGCCTGTGTCAGTTTCATGATAATTCTAGTCGAGCCCTAATTCTCAAAACTCAGTGAACTAAAGAAACTCTATATCCTTAGATAGTTAAAAACTTGAGAAATCTCAAAAATCTCTATTATCTCGGTGTTCTCTGTATTGCTAGTAATCTAGCCTTAGTGTTGTACTTAACTCAAATCTTGTAGAATTCTAGTGTTGAGTTTTAGCCTTGGTAATGACCGAGTAATCTATTGAAATTTTGTATTATCAGTCAGATACCGTGATTCAGTAGTATTCCATCAGATACGAAACCATATGAATTTAGCTTAACTCAGTCGAATCATTTGAGAAATTTGATCAGTTCAGCCCAGTTTGTGTTCAGTTGGAAGTTCAGTTCAGAGTCCTTCAGTTGGGAGTAGAAACTAGCACCGAGCGAGGGAAGGAATGGTGATTCCTCCCATCAGAGAGAGAGGCCGAAGTCATTAGTAGCAATACTTGAAATCCAGAACTACGTAGCCAGCGCAAGATACCTGAGTCCCTATCAGTAGAGGCTATCACCATCAGAGATGTTGACTATTATATTGCCTTAGGTTGACTTCTTATGAGGATCATCCCATCAGAGAGGCTTGACCAGAGAGTGAGTCTTTACCCGTGGCACGATATTGACGCCCTTCCAGCTGGGTTCATAGGTTGGACCCAACCTGTGGTAGTTCAGGGTATGTCGGTTAAGTAACTACTTACCACAGTTTCAGTTTAAGTATCAATCTTCAGAAACTAGGACTGTTAAATAAGGTCATCTATTATTATGAGGAACTTTGATAGTTCCTTGATTCAGGGACCATCCCGATAAATAGGCTTGGTCATATATACAGTTATTTGATATCATATTCAGAGATAAGAAGCCAGATAGTCTTAATTCACAATCTCAAATTCTATTGGGTATCCTTGTTGTCAGATTCTAATATAATCATATTTCTTATCATTGATAATAGTTTTTGAATATCATCCGTTAAAAAGGTTGATCTATAATCCTGTCAGTCTAAAGCAGTAAGCTTTGAATTTAGTCCTTGATATAAGTGTATCCAGATTCTCAGTTATCAGTATTATATGAGTCAGTGATTTAGTATCTCAGTGTCAGTAGTGAGATCAGTCTACAGTAAAGTGGTATCCGAGTTTTAGTACCTAGTTATGATGATTGTGTTTATGTTCTGTTCATTTATGTATGTGTTCTCGTGTGACATTTTTATGATTATTCAGTTTAGATATTGTGCATGCATGAGCCTTTGAATTTAGCCTTACCTCATCTACATACACAGTACATTCTTGTACTGATGCATTTAGCTTGGTGTTTTATTTGGCACCATAGGTTTAGAGTCATAGGATCCAAAGTATCTTTAGTAGTTCAACCTAATCAGCAGCAGTAGTAGTGAGTCCTCTTCTTTCGAGGATGAAATCTCAGTTGATTATTATTGCATCAGATTCTATGTATATTTATTTCAGTTAATGGAGTTAGTTAGGGACCTGTCCCATCAACTCCACAGTTCAGAAAGTTAGAGACTTTACAAATGGATATATTGGAATTTAGTTTTCAGTTTTTAGTATGTATAGATGTGTTGAACCTTATGGCTAGTTTCTACATTTATCTTAAATTTTATGTACTGTACATGTATAGAAAATAGTAAAGGGTTAGCTTGTGGTCCTTCAGGGTCATAAGCACCGTGTGACGTCCTGGGATGGGATCTCGGGTCGTTATAACTATGTTTCAAGGCAATTGAAAGTTCACAAAAGGAACTACCCCACCTATGAAATAGAATTATTTGCGTAGGTCGTTGCTTTGAAATTTTGCGACATTATCTATATCGTTTTCATGTTAATATATTTTCTAATCATAGAAGCCTCCAATATATGTTTACCCAAAAGAAGTTGAACCTCTGGTAAAGAAGGTGGCTCAAGTTATTGAAAGACTATGATATGACTCTTTATTACCATCTTGGTAAGGCAGAATATAGTCGTTGATGCTCTTAGTAGATTTTCTATGGGATGTTTGGCCTATGTTGAGGAAGATATGTGGGAGTTGGTTTAATATATTCACTATTTGGGAAATCTTAGAGTTTGACTTGCAGACTCCGAGAATGGTGTGTGTTTGTGCACCCGGTATCTCAATAATCTATTGTTGTTGAGATAAGGGAAAAGCATGTATTGTAACCCTACTTCATAAAGATCAATGGTAATGTTGGTCAACATAAATCCATGAACTTTGTGATTGGTGGCGATGGTATCTTGAGGTTCCAAGGTAGGCTATGCATTCCCAATGTCGATGGATTGAGGGAGAGGGTCATGGCCGAGGCTCATAGAGACCGTTATGCTATTCATCACGGTGCCACCAAGATGTATCATGACCTTAGGGAGTTCTATTGGAGGAATAATATGAAGTATGATGTTGCTAGCCATGTGGCTAAGTGTATTATGTGCCAACAAGTAAAGGTTGAGCACATAAGGCACCCTGGCCTATACCAAGAAATTTTGTTGCTCAAGTGGAAGTGGGAGTATATTAATATGGATTTTTTTACCGTTCTTCCAAAAGTGCTTTGGTACTAGAGTGTTCCTTAGTACTGTTTTCCACCCGCAAATAGATGGTCAAGCAAAAAGAACTATCCAAACTTTGGAGGATATGTTATGAGCTTGTGTAATTGATTATGGTGGTCTTTGGTATGACCATTTTACTTCGATTGAGTACACCTATAATATTAGTTACCACTGTAGTATTGTCATGGCGCCTTTAGAAGCATTGTATGGTAGAGATGTCGACCTTCTATTACTTGGTATGAAGTTGGCAAGGGTAAGTTGCTTGGGCCTGACTTAGTTCACCAATCCTTAGAGAAGGTGAAGGTGATTCATGATAGATTAAAAAACACTCAAAGTCGCAAAAAGTCCTATGCGGATATGAGTCATAGGGACTTAGAGTTTAATGTGGGCAATTGGGTAATCTTCAAAGTGTCTCTCATGAAGGGAGTAATGTAGTTTAGCAAAAAAGGAAAGCTTAGTCCCTGGTATGTTGGTCCCTACTTTATTGTGAAGATGATCGGGAATGTTGCCTGTAAGTTATAGTTACTTTCGAGAATGAACTTCATTCACCTAGTTTTCCATGTGTCTTTGTTGTGGAAATGTATGGGTGACCTTTTCTTGGTTGTTCCCTCATGAGATGTTAGAATTCCAGACTCCTTGTCCTATGAGGAGATCCCGGTAAGGATTTTGGCAAGTTCGCCAGTTGCAAAAGAAAGAGGTAGCTTCGCTAAAGGTTCTATGAAAGAACCAAAAGTTTAAGAAATCTAGTTGGGAGATGGAAGAGGACATGAAGTCCAAGTACCCACATTTATTTCCCATTACAAAAGATTGTGATGGAGGTATATGTTAATTTGCTTCTTTGATGTATGTCTTTGATAGACAATGGATTAAGGTCTCCAATGATTGAGATTAGTTTATGTCTTTGTTATATAATGGATTAAAGTTCCTGATGTATGAAATGATTGGTGTCTTTTTAAATCATGGATTAAAGTTCCTAATAATATGAAAAAATGTGTAACTTGTTGTAATGGGTATAGGTCTCTAATAATTTAAATTAATTCATGTTCTTAACAGATGATGAAGTAAATTCTCTAATTCTTAAACTGCCTTATATCCTTGAAGGTTGATAGGTTGAATTTCCTAAGTTGTGAAATGAATAAGTGTTGGAAAGTAATGGGTTTGAGTCCCAAGACAAATCGAATGAAATGGTTAATTGATGATGTTCATGACATGTGTTGTGTTGTACCATTGTTGTGTGCTTGATCCTAATTTTCTTCAAAGGTTAGTTGTGATTTGTACTAATGTGTTTAATTGTTTTCATGCTTGCCTTACCCATCATTCCCAAATGTATGATCCTAAGTGGGGGAGAATGAAACACCCGAGAATGTGGGCTTGCAAAATTTTTGGTTGATTGGTAGTGATCATGATAAGTTTGTTGTGTTGTATCCTTGTAGTTTGTTATTTTTACCTTGAGTAAAGATTTCTTTGGTGTATGTTGAGGTGTCAACTTGTATCTATACTTTCCTATCAAAGTGGGAGAGTATTGAGAAACCTAGACCTTGGACCATTTGGAAAACAACAACCTTTTTGTGTCTCTGTAGTGGATATGGTTGGGGTGCTTGATTCATACCCTAGGTCACAAATCGTACCCCTCTCCCCCTTCCCCTTTATATTCTAGACATTATGTTAGGGTAATGTACTGTCCGACATACTAAAATTCCATTCCTTGGTCGTAACCAATGCATTCAAGTCGTATACTACTCAACCGTATAGAGTAAAGTCTCAAACCGTGTGGACTGTTTTGGTTAGGATTGGAGCTCACGATTGGGGAATGAGTCATACCCTTAGTTATGAATCAAGGGTACCCTTTAGTCTCCATAATAGTTTTGTTGACCCAGGAGGAGCCCAGGGTATGAGTTAGGGTAACAGTCATACCCTAGGACATGATTGCCAAGTGAACCGTAAGGGGGAGTCATACCCCTGCACATGTGGAATTTGCAGCATTTAACTAAGGACCTTTTCGTCATTTACCACACATAAAACCCTAAAACGTCTCCCTATATAAGGAATTGTAGCCTACTAAGTCTTCATTTAGATGACTCAAACACTCCTAAACACTCCAAAGGCTCTTGGAAGTAAGATTGGAGGCTAGGGTCCGAAGGTGTTCATCTAGTGGCAACAGCAAGAGTCAAGATTCTTGTTGTGTCATCTTGTATAAGAATTGTATCTCTTACCCTATTTAAATAACTCTAAACCCATGTATTTCACACTTCTATTATTAAGTGTACATGGTTGTTTTGAATCAAATGAAACAGGTTTTGCTACTTAACAATAAATGATGATGATTCTTGCTTATACTTGTAATGATACATGTTATTGATGGTAGATTTCATGTGCTAATGCTTTTTATATGTTGTTTAAGATGAGGGTCTTGAGTAACCTAAGTCTTGATGATATCTACCATGAAAAGGACCTTGTTATATGTATGCACAAAAGGTGTTTGTGAAAATGTCTAATAGAATTGACTAGTCAATTATTGAGGATATAATGAACTAGGGCAATGGCCCAATGAGTATCAATGCATGATAAATGTTCTGATAAGATTATGGTAAGCTATGTGAGGTGTGATGATAACATTGTTGTGCTAAATGAACAATATTAAGTTATATTCCCTTAATATGAAGATGAACTAGAATAATGTATTGAGCTAAAGAGTGGCGTGAGAATCTTTTGAAATATGAATGTCCTGTAAGGGTCTTGAGGACCATAAAATGAATTGTGTGACGAATTGAATGAAGGCATTAGCATATTGAAATAGTTTAGCAATGAAGTCTTCCATAAGTACCAAGTGGTTATGTATGGTTTTTAAATAGGTAAGTGGTTTCAGTCCTAAGTGTTGTATTGAATGTATGATTGACCCATGAGTAAATATGACTAAAGTACCACTGTCAACTAACGATAGTGTGATGTCATGAGGTTGAAGTCCCTTGCCTCTTTAATGGCTTGAGGTTAAAGTCTCTTTCCCAATGAAATTGTTTGTGGTTAAAATCCCATGCTCAAATAGATCTCTTGATGTGATAGTACCTCGCTCAATGAATGAGCACGTGGTTAGAGTCCCTTGCTTAAATAAATATGAGTATGGATAGAGTCCCTTGTGGAATGAATATGTTTATGGTTAGAATCCTGTGCACAATGTGAAATGTTGAACTCTAAGTATGAAAGGTCGGAATTCCCCATTTCATGCCTAATGAATGAATGTTTGAAAATGTTGATGACCCTTGATATCTTTATTGGTATGTAATATATCTATATGTATGATCAAGTGTATGAATGTAACACAATGTGATGTATATTGATTTTTTTGGTTTGATGATTTACTTTATCCTTTATCCTTGATTTACATATCAGTATTCCAACCTCTAACAGTCTCCGAATGCTACATTCCCACGCGACATAGAGACTCGAGCATCTTCTTCTTCTCCCATACCACGATTAGATAATCAGGCGGTTCATGCATTGACTTGAAGGGGTGAGCCTCCTTACATCTAGGAGACATTCATCTCTTAAACCTTATCTATAGAATTAGTATCTTTAAGACTTGGTTTTGCTATTGTCGGGGGCTTGTCCCGACATATATACTTATTGACTTCGGATTGTATAGAGGTATAATGAACAACTATGAACTTGGGAATTGTTATTATAATTAATCTTGCGTTGGATTATGAAATTATTATACGATCTTAACTTGTGAATTGGAGTTCCTTGGACTACTATGATATGATGAAGTGTTTAGGTTGGGTTACGGGGTGACCTCCGATGCATGTGTGATTGAGGTGCCCATACGACATGGCCCGAAGTTTGGGGTGTGACATCTTGCAAGAAATGTCATTAGCCAAGTCTTAGGATTTACCCATGTACCCATAAGATTTCCAATTAGACGTAAGCCATGGCCATCAAGTCCTTGACAAATCATTTAAAAACAACTAAAACAATTTAAGTTTCATTACCTTGTTAGGCATTGCAAAATTTTCAATAAAAGTCAAATAATGTGACAAAAGCATTCTCATAAGCATTATAAAAACATGTTGAGTGCATATAGTTTCCAAAACCAAAACCATGTATCAGTTGACCATTACCATGAAACAACATGTTCAAACAATAATTATAACATGAAAACCATAATAAAAACATTGGAAAACATTATCCAGCCAAGAATAACCAAAAGCCCCAACATATACTTCAAAACCCAAAAATTATCACACTAACAACATGAAAACCATGAATTAAAACATGTTTTTAGTTGAACTGAGAATGAGGGAGGAGTAACATGCCTTAGACAACAAGGAAGGTAGAAAGAAACAACCCCTTTAGAGCCTTAATTGATTGGCTTGAAGAAAACCCTAGCCTTTCTTAAACAAAGAGCTTGAGAGAGATTTGTGTTTTTAGAGAGTGTTGGATTATGAATAGTAGGTTAAGAAAGCCTCCAAAATTGTTTATGTCGTGGGGTCAAAAGGAGTTATTAGGGGGAAATGTGCAGAATTCCCCCAACATAAACTGTAAATATTCCTGTAGGTGGGTACGGTTTGGATCCTCACTCTTTCCCATATCATAGGAGTGGTACCTTCAACTCGGGCATTGATCAGAAAGTTAGACTCTATATTCTAACCAACATATGACTCAACCTAATTCGTTCACTAACCTTATGACTAGTACCCTTCAAGTCATACCCTAAGTAGAACTATCTTAGTTACACACAAGACATCATACAAATAGACAATATACCCCTCGTATCACGAACATACGACTCATATGAAGTCTACTCGCACCAAGAATAGAACTTGTTCAACATCATATAGACCAACATACGACTAGGGTCCCTAGACCTTTACGCACAAAATACGACTAGAATAGTGAGTAGTATGATCAACAGAAGGCTCAATCGTTTGAAATTTGCAAGGGCCAGAACCTAGGGTGTTTCAATTCTCCCTCACTTATATCATTCGTCATCGAATGAGGGAACAAGGCAATACAAGTATGATTAAACCCCCAAGTGTCCCTACCCTGATATTAAACCAAGTAAGAAAACAAAGATACCAAGGAAGTCAATATTTCATTTAGCAAAGATTTTAAACAGAGACGTTATTAAGAACACATAAGCAAAAAACTACAATTAAAACTTTGACTCCATGTCCTATTCATCTTCCCAAGTAGCCTGTTCAACCTTGTGGTTCCTCTATAGAACCTTTACCAAGGCCACATGCTTGGTCCATAATCAACAAACCTGATGATCCAAGATATCAAAAGGTTCCTCCTCATAAGGCAGAGAATCTGAAATAACAATATTTTTATACGCACAATTTTCTACAGATCACCAATACACTTCCTCAATATAGAGACATGGATACCGGGTTTATGGAGCTCAAACTAGAAGGCAATTCCAACACATAAGCATCATTGCCAACACTTCTTAAAACCACATAAGGGCCCATATATTGGGGATTAAGATTCCCCTTCCTCCTAAACCACATCACTCCTTTCTTTGGAGACACATTTAGGAATACCTTATATCAAACGTCAAACTCCAATTTCCTATGCCTCACATCCGTATAGGTCTTTTGCGACTTTTGGTAGTCTTAAACCTATCCCAAATCATATTCACCTTTTTTATAGCTTGGAGAACTAACTTCAGTCCAAACATATCCACCTCACCACGCTTGAACCATCCAATAGGAGATCTACAATACCTACTATACAAGGTTTCAAATGGAGCCATCCCAATGCTAGAGTGGTAGCTATTGTTGTAAGCAAAATATGTAAGAGGCAAGTGCTCAACCCAACTACCACCATAGTCAATCGTACAGGACGTAAGCATATCCTCTAACGTCTGAATAGTCCTTTCTTCTTGCCCATCCGACTGTGGGTGAAAAGCAATACTCGAACTTAACTTACTCCCCAACCCCTTCAGAGATGACAACCGAAAGTAAGATAAAAATTGTATAAAATAATCGAAGATGATAGAAATAGGTACCTCATGCAACTTCATAATTTTATGGATATACAACCTTGTATAATCATCGGTCAAGAAATTAGTCCTCACTGGAAAATTTGAGTCGACTTTATCTTACCTCAGATTAACAAAGTCTCCCGCATTTATTTTCCTTATTTGCTAAGAAAAAAAGAATTCTAGGAAAGAATTAGACAAATCCTGCCACAAAGATGACTCGGCATCGTCACCTCCTGGCTGATCCCATTCCTTCTACAACTGGTATGCCATATCTTTCAATTAGTAGGCAGTAAACTTTATGCTCTCCACATTCGTGGCATTCAAAACTCAAAATATATTTTACATTTTATCCAGAAAACCCTGAGGATCGTCCTCTACATTAACACTAGTGAAGATCGAAGGGTTCCACCTCATGAACTGCCAAACCATTGTAGCCTCAGAAGATTGAGTAATAAAAATACCACACTCTTCTTGAGAAGCTACCAATTGTGGCAACATATGGATAAAATAATGAAACTCACCATTCATCACATCATCCTTATTCGTCAGATTATTTAAGTCAGTTATCCAAATAAGATACATAATTATAAATCAGGTGAATAAGGTTCAACCAACTAATATGAAGTAAAATATTAATTAGCATCTTTACTTATCATACTACAGGAACACCAAATTTTATATACCTAATCAATTTACCATGCATTAGTTATAGAAACTACACAACCCGCCCTATGTTAAAATCACCAAGGTTGTGCAAAACAACTAAGTTCATCTTAGATTGACAAATAACTTATTAAGGAATCATTAACAAGTCAACGAATTAACTAGATTATTCATACAAGGATGTATTTTAGGCCTAAATATAATCATCAATGATCGGACCACACAAGGATCACAACTGTAATCGTCAAAGTTTGGGACCACAAAAGGATCCAAAGTTAATTATGATAGGGTCGAACTATAAAAGGATCCCGTTATAATCAACAAAGCCCGGAATACAAAAATTTCCTAAATATACTATAAAAGGTTAAATAAAATTGAGATATAGCTTAAAATCAAACCCAACCTTAATGATTAATGGATTTTCTTTTGTAACAACTTATATTATATAACTTATGTTTGTACATAAGAAGTTCGACCTTCAACAAACTTGGTAATAGTAAGAACAAAACAATACCCATCCTCATAAATAATAAATGTAGCATTCTATCATACCCCAAAAAATAGTAAAAATACAACTATTTTTCAAGTAAGATAGCCGATCAATTAGTGAAAGCTTTATGATTACCAACAACAGCAACAACTACAATATTCACTACATTAAATACCATAACCACCTAAAATAAGCACATATCACTCATTTCAAAACTTAATTCACAACATTAGTATACAAGTTCTATGCATTTTATTGACCTTTATCATTTAGAGTAACTCTATCCAACCTTCTAAATATTCTTGAGATTCCAATTAGAAACAATTAATCCTAATTATGATGGTTCAGATACCAATTAGGCTCAACTTAGAAATACATCATTAAATTTGCACGAAGGAGAGAAACAAGTGAGATAGATTCATTCCTATATGCCTTGTAGATTCTTACAAATTTGATATGGAAGTCAACGCACTAATCTGCAAGACACTACTCAAAATTTGATTTGTATTTGGTGATCGGTAACCTAAGTTCTAATACCATATAATCACGATTAAAATCATGAATTGAGTAAAAACATACCTCACTCTACCCAAGATAGGAGAATCCTTACCACCTAATCATTTATTTTTTATGGAAGATAGTATAAACCTTAAACTTAAACAAATCCATGAATAATTGGCCTTTCTTATTCAAATATATTTATTACATAAGAATATTGTATAAGTAAATCAATAATTTTTATCAGAATATAATTTAAATTGGTACGAAAGCACTAACAAATACATAAATTATCCAAGACACAATATCTATGTATGAGTAGGATGGCAATGGATGCTAAAGAATAACCATTGTTGTACCTATAGAAATATCGAATAACCCACAACATGGATATATCCTCAAATAGTGACATTGTAAGTGTAGTATCAGTACAACCACAAATATTAGTAGGTATCATCGACCGACCAAGGTTAGAAACATATAACAACATATAGCAAACAAAAATAAATCATGACTTAATATCTGAGAATACTTATCTTGCTTCAACTTCCAATCTTACTACATTTTTATTTTTTAGGTAATATTAATTAATGCTCTAGGCCAGAAAATCTAACTATATTCTATAAATTAATCTAACTCCCAATCCTTACTTACTCATCTTATTACAAAAACTCTATATACTTCTCTCTCTCTCGCTCTCTCAATAGTCCTCTTTTATGACAACCTTTCTCCCTATTATACTACAATTAATTATTGAAATTGGAATAACAAAGACAATTACTATCTTCAATACCATTGCAAGAAGGGATGCTACAATATAAATTAAGTAAATAACTCTATACACAAGAGAACAATATTTGTATATATTTCTGAACATACCTTATATTTGCCTTTTCCTACAATGCCAGACCACAACCATCAACATAAATAGTCCACACAAGGAACAGTGACATATCATCAATATAACTCAGTCCACTCAAGGAACCATCAACCATATATAAGTTTAAATGTGCATTCAAATGCATATTATGAATGAATATATCCAAGATGTATGTATCACCTCTTTCTCATATCGACATCATCATTACGAATATTATTCTAAAGATTATAAACATCATAAAATTAATATTATCATTAATATCATCTAATCATCATCTTCAATATTATTCTCATTATCATGAATGTCATTATCTTAATATCATCATCATTATCATCAACTCATTATCATCAATATCATCTCAACATTATGACCATCATGATCTCAATATCACATCAATATCATCAATGTAAGTAAAAGATGCTAATATTAATTATAAGAAATACATAAAGAAAAATTGCAATCACCCAATTAAAATTAGATGCAAACAACACCAATCAAAATGAAATTAAAATTAATGATAACCAAGTCAATGTAGTCAGAAATCAACAATTTCATTATTCATAGTAAATAATGAGTATCCACTAACACATGAAATCATAAAAATTCTCGAAGGACAATTCACTACTTACTCAAATGAGCATTACCAATCCAATAATCAATCACGAATATGTCTGAAGGTCAATCAATGAACTATGTATTTTTAGAGTGCACATCCCATTAGAACTGATATCTACATTCTAATTTGTCATTTGGTTTCACTAAATAATCTCACACTCTTTTATTTGTATTGAAATCGATGATCAGTTACTAATTGGTAACTTTTACATTAGATCCAACACTAAGTTTAAGGTACTATCGTCTTTAGTCAATCATTCATCCATTTGAATATATTCAACTTATAATTCTAGCTATATCCAGACACCTTTACAAATCTTACTTTCTAGTTCTTAGCAAACTTAACTTTAGATTGTTAAGTTATAAAATCACGTTCTCTTACCGCAATCAATCTCCTAACTTTCTTTTTGCAAACCTCATATTTCAAATATTCATAATATCGGATTTATCCTTTTTAAGATATTAAAAAAAAGCACTATAGACTAGAAGGTCACATAATTCTTCTATTATAATTCACACATTAAACTATATAAATGCTAAAATAATTTATACAAATAAAATACCTATGAAGGGATCCATATAAAACAAAATAACACACAGTAATAGCATTGTTATATTATTTTCATGTTTTATCTATCCAAACTCGGTGTCAGTAGGCCTAGACATAAATCTCCCATCAACTATAGTTATTAAATATGACTAATCAAGTGTACTAAATATTAAATCATATCCTATCTCGGCCAAAGATATTCAGATCAGAAAGCCATACCAAGGTTGCTCTTTTCTTCCTTCATACTTTCGTTAACCCAACAATCTAGAATCATACAATTATAAGAGTTATTAGTTGATTAATCTTTGAAAAAAATATGCTAAGAGTTCATCTTGCTAATTTTATTGTTAATCATGGTCTAAATAATTACCTAAGGTCAAATAACCCTTAACTAGATCTATCACACTCAATGTATCTTCATTAATAAAGTTTTAAAGACAGAGATTTTATTTTTATTGAATTTAAGTTTCCAAGAAAAAAATTTCATATTTGAGAATCATTAATTCATGTTAAATTTAGGTGACATTAACCCAATCCATAGGTTTTTCACAAAGTATCATGAACTTAGGTTCAAATCCCCAAGAATTTCACCATTAAAGATCGTTCTAACGATTCTAAGATGTTAAAAAATTAGAATACAAAGATGATGATGGAAGAATTATCTTGACAAATAATTTTCACCCAAGAAGTTGAAAAATTGCCCCTATGACATTGGGATAGCGTTTTTCAGTTCAAGACCAAAACCCCATGAAAATAAGGTTATAAATTGCCTAATTACCACTGCAACGGTATTACTGCAGTGGTAAAATTCTCAGTTTTGATAGTTTAGTAAAATTATCATAACATTTTACTATAAAAAAAGGATTAATAAACATTCAGATGAATTGGGAAAGAAGATGCAAAGATCCTTTATTTGGTGGGTATTGATCCCTATAACTATTCATATTCTAGGAGATATAGACATTTTAAATTGACCCTAGTTTAAGCTTAGCTCGTAACTCCATTGATAAGAACATTTCCAAATTAACTTTGTGCTAGGGATATTGTATGACCTCATCTCAGGTCTAATTTACTTCGATACTAAAGAATTGATACTTATGATGAATAAGATTTTTATTAGTTTTATCATAGATATTTTCAGTAACAATGAAATGGATCATTATATCACTTAAAAATCTATTCCACACTTGCCTCATGCACTCTCATTCACCAAATAAACGATCTTTATTCTCTGGTGATCTCTTGCATAAGTTGTAGCTATTATCAACTTAGTTCCCCAATTTATCAACCAATTAATAACACAACTTATATTTTAATTTAAGTGCAAGGTGGTCGTTGTCAATATATTTATCGAACTTTATAGTCGAGGTCGAATCCACGAGGAATAGTGAGAGTGGATATTAAATTAATCCAGAACAATGAAATCTTGCTAAATTCAAACCTAAAGTACAACATTATAAAAATGGAGGGGTGCTTGGAACGTATCACGACTAATATTTCTTTTTGGGTTTTCAAGTATTAATTCAGGGCTACGAATAGTTATAGTTTAAAAAATTTTGGCATGGATCTTAGGGCTATGTTTTATTTGGTAAAGCTAACATGTGGGTGCAAAAAAATCAACTTTACTTTTAGTAGGTCATACAAGGGTAGGCTTGGTTAGACATTTTGATGCTAGCCTTTTGACAAAGTATCAAACTATCACCCACTAATTCTTTCGAATACCAAATGGATGTGTTTAACTTTTGGTAATCAAGACTTATTTTAGGCATCCCTACTTCTGGAATAATTGCTAAGGCTTAGCCATTCAACAATTTATCCTTATTTCTAAGACAACAAACACGGAATAACTAAAACCTTTGTAATTGCTCACAAATGCTCATATAACCAAAAACCCATCTTTCAAGGATAGTTGAAGGATCTAGGATACCCGCATCCCTTTGTGAAGGATGATGTGGGACATAGGAAGTTTGAGCTTTCACTAACAAATTCCATGTTTTCATCAAGCTTTGCAAACTGTAATGCCCCAAAAATGGGTCCCGGAGCATCATACGATGCTTGAGTCTATAAGTAGCCCCAACCTAACCCTTTGAGCTATTTTTATTTTTTTTAACACAAATCAACAAGGTTTCCATAAATAACCCTCAAATATCAACAGAGTAATCATCATCCAAGAATAAAAGAATTTCAGAAAGATAACAAAATACAGCTTATTTGTCAACTCTCAATATCTATACTAGTCTGACAAGCCTCTAAGAAAATCAATAAAACTAGCGAGCCATTGAGACATACCCCAACTAACTCATACTCAGTTATCAAATGTAAATGATTCCGTAAAACCAACATTAGACATCACGTCCTCAGAATATAAGGACTCACCACAACAGAGGATGTAGAACAGTGTGCCTAAAGAATCACGGTCGAACCTGGAACTCAGCACATGAACCTACATTCCAAGAAAATGCAGTCCACATCCAAAGATATGAGTCAGTACCATGGAAATGAACCGAGTATATGGGGGTGTATGCAGTTGTATAAACATCATCATCATAAATATTTATAAGAATTATGCAAGAAGTATGAAAGACTCACATAGCCCGATAAAAATCACCATAATCATGAGAGGATGAAATAAGTACAATAACATATGTGAGTTATCATATAATTTGTCAATCACATTCAGTTCATCAAGAATATCAATTCTCATAATGTAAATATCATTTTAATCTTTTGAAAGAATAACTTTCACAATTCCACTTTCAAATAACTTCACCATTCACCATAGACAAAAGGAAAGACACATACAATGGGAGATCCTATAAACGACATAAACTATGTGAGATACATCGAGTCCAACGTACAACCTATGTTGGGGAGAGCCATCCTATCCTTTCCATCGGAGTAGGACTCACACAAACTAGTGATCACTATATAAATCAACCCCAGGCTCACTCCTACGGGGGCACATAGTTCTAGGGAAGTAAGGTCGCTTTATACCTCTCAGTCGGTGCTAAGGATTTCTCTCAGACTTAGCTCAGATCATTTCAAAGATAATCCATAAAAAAACAAATTGATTAATATATAAATATACATTGGGAGCCATCATACTTCCCATCTATCAAAATAAACCACGTTGTAGATTTCTTTCACACTCGAGTTCAAAACAACTCCATTAAGACTAAAAGGTCAAATCATTTAAAATATATCAAATATTCAACATCAACGTGCTTATAACACACACTTTCTTAAAAAAATACAATTTCCAATGGGGATTCACGATCCAAATATTAAAATCATGATAAATATCGTTCAACATTCATGCTTTATATCTCCACACATGTAAATTCATCTTTCCAAGTCATAAACACCAAGATTTCATAATAATCATCATAAGATATGGGTTCATACTTCAAATTCATAAAAATCAAATAAAAATCATGCCTTTGTAAAGAAAATTACTTTTGGGCACAAGAACGAAAGAGAGTTCTTGTTGAAAAACCCCACATACCTTGAATGATGAACTTTAGATCGATACTCATTGTTTAGATGTTAATCGTGACTTTGAATGATGGTTATTGGAGTTCTTGAAATAGGAACTTGGAATCATGAATAAATTTGCAGAATTAACGGTGAACTTTGGAGGTTCTTGAAGTTGGATGTAGGAGCTTAGGGTGTTCTTTTTGAGTAAATTTGATGAAATATAACATATAATGCTTCTAATAGGCTTTAATATAGGGTTTGGATAAATTTTGGGTGAGGGGAAATGATAAAAACGCCTCTAAAAATTAAATAATTCTCGAATCTATCCTTTGATGGACTGTTGTGATAGTTTGAAGTAGATCAACCATAACGTTTTACTTGGATATCCAAATTGGATGAAACCAATTTCATTAGAAAGAGGACTAGCAGAGCTTTCCATTGATATATAGTAGATCACCCATATCATTATGTACAATGAGTTATGATCGTTTGAAGTTGGAGAAAAAATACGCCAGGCCTCATTACTTTTTCCTACACGTTTTACTGTTCACTACTATTCATGGTTCGATCGGAATGTTCATAACTCGTCGCTCGGGTGTCCATTTTGGATGATCCACTTATAGTTGGAAAGCTTATTCGATACTCTACGCAATGGTTGGTCATAATCTAAGGCATTCCACATGAAAAATTTATAATTCATTCTAGAAGATAGAATACAACACGCTTACGCACAAAATTTCAACAAAAAATTTCCCAAGGTATTATAAAAAACCATCAACATGTACTAATAATTCAAGCTAACAAAAACAACCCTCACCTACTTCAAACCCATTCATACATAACCCAAGAGGAAGAGATAGCTACTCATGAGATACATAAGTAAAAATTTATCCAACATCTCCATTGATGTGATTTTGCGAAAGACTAAGTGAATTTTACTTCAAACTTTGAACTCCAAAAAATCTTCAATTGTAGTTTGCTAATCCTCAACATAGAAACTAATCTAATGTATTCTTCACCCAAAATTATTACAATATTCTTGTGCTACAAGAATTGAAACTAAGCACCAAATGAAGTTATAATAATTGGGACTAATAGAATATTGATGACTTCAATTAAAGAAATAAGGTTTGAGTCTCTTATGGGAAAATTTGGGAATAACTATGTGAATTTATGTTATTACCCTTGGTTAAGTTTCAGCTAAGCCGCGTTCATGGGAATTATCCACGTTTTTGGCTACCACGGACATAGGTAGGTCCACACGATCATGGTTGCTAACCTTCTTGATTGTCTGCAATTGCGGCCCTCCGACCGCGATTATGGTAACTGAGGCTATGCTCTGCTCCAGATCTTCAAACTGCACTTCTTTTCTTCTTTCAATCTTTTTCAGCTCATATCCACAAATTTTCATCTCATTACCTATGTGCATGGAAAAATATTGATATTACTGCATTTAATCACAACTATGTGTCACTTATTCATTCAAATTATTATAATGAGTGAGAATGTGTGGTAAATTCCCCACTCATCAACACCCCCAACTTAAAGCTTTGCTTGTCCTCAAGAAATATTACATCTTACCATGAGATAATGCAGATATGTGACCACATAAGATGACCCAATGATCTCAATGACAATAAACTTAGTTACTATCTCAAGTAGCTCTTCACACATGGGAAAAGCTATTCTCCCGACACCCCTCAACATAAAACGCAATAAGCAAGGATGCAAAATACTTCAAAGAGGAACAATGTACCAATCACCGATACTCTAGGGGTGACTAACTTTTTTACCTCAACTACCTATACTCTTTTTATCCTCTTTACTCAGAAGAAGACAAAATGACCCACCTCAACTTATTCACATGCCTCCTCACAAAAGGGAAAATTTCATACACCACGCTACCACGTATGTAACAAGGAATTTAATTGCAAAACTCTTTTCCTCACAAGAACTCTCTATGCTAATAAGTGTCATACTATAGGCTTTCCATTATTTTTTATCACAACTACAATAAATATAAATGGTTGGAGATCCCAAATGTAATGCACCGAGTCTACACCCCGGATGCCACACGATGGTTACGACCCTAAAGGATCACATGCTAATCCATAGCTTGTACTTGCTGTGAGCATTGAATAATAATGTTCCACAATACATACGGAAGTAACCTTAAAATGCCATAAGGTTCATAAATAGAATACTGATGATAATACTGAATAAAATATCTGAATAACTTAATAACTATCTGTTCTAGTCTCAAAGCCTCTAACTATCTAAATATAGAGTTGATGGGACAAGTCCCCAATTAACTTCAACTACAGAACATACTGAACTACTGGAATGCTAAAAATAAATAAATTTGTCCTCGATATATGAAGAGTCACCACTATAACTGCTGTTGATAACCTGAGCTACTAAGTACAACCAAGAACCTGAGCGTCCAAACATATGATATGAGATTATAGTGTAAAGAAATAGTATATGTCAGTACATGGAATTTACTGGTATGCTAGATGATGTGAGGGTAAAATGCATGGGTTTTATATGCATGAACAAAAACTGACTAAATGATACAAACATAACTGGATGAGAGTACATAGGTAACTGAAACTACTATTAATTAGATTATGCAATATTGTGCATATACACATATATTTATATACTACAACTGAGATCATACTGAAAGTGAATACTAATTTTTGATAACTGTGTGACTGATATATGAGTTTACTATTAACTGTATTACTGATGACTAGGTGATTGTTTCTGACAATCTAATTCTATAGAATTGAACTGAGTTCTATACTGAGTTTGAAACTAAAACTGTAACTTTAGGAGTATTTATCTAACTGACATAACCAGATTATAAACTAAGTTGGGATCCAACCAGTGACCTCATTTGGAAGGGTGTTAGCACCGCGCCATGAGTACTAATAATGGCTATGTAGATCCACTAAAGAATCACCCTCATCTGGCAGGGTAGATATGTGTTACCCTCAACTGGAAGGTGAACACTTTATCAACCCTCAACTGGCAAGTGATATATTTAACCTATGTTGGCTACGTAGTACTGCAACTAAGGGACTGATACTAATGGTCACACCCTAAACTATATGTAAGCCCCCATCCTTAGGTTCTCTTAGTGCTGAATTATACTCCCAATTGAATTGTCACTTAACTAATCACTATACAGTACTAGGCTTGATTGAACTGTTACTAGTTGTGTTGACTAACTAAACTGGGCTAAGTTCACTTAGTTCTGTAACTACCTGAGAACTGTCGCTCATGATATTACTAAGACTATTCTGTAGCTACTATAATTCTAGGTAAATAGATAGATTTTTAGGTATTGAATACCCCCAGGACTGGATAGCATCAATAGCAAAAACATGACAAAATCTTGAAAGCATTACATTAATTACTTATTCAGCATGCATTCATTTAGACATTTTGTCAAACACTTGAGAGTCATGAACTTGTACATGAATGGGACCACATAATAATATGTCATAAATTCACTACTCAACTTACATAGGAATTATATCAAATACTTGGGGAGCATAATTAGTGCACATAGAAATCATCAAGATATAATCATCATGGCTACAACATTCAACTTACAAATTCAAGGGTTGAACCTGATATTAACATAATTTTGCATACACATGTAAATCATGAAATCAATAAACTTGTAGTTTAAAAAGGGGTTTTGAACTTCAAGGGTGGAAGAAAACCTAAGGATGAATACCTCACATACCTTGGTTTTTGAATTCATGAGAATTGATGAACGCTTGAGTCTTGGACATGACTGTGATGCACCTAGGGCTTGCTCATGAGAGAATTTTGTGAAATAATGAGTGAATTTGCCCTTTTGGAGGCTTGATTTCGTGCTAAGACTGAATAATGTAAGGGAAAATGACCCATTTTCCCCAATAAACCCAGATAAAAGTTACTGGATAGGATTCCCATCGCGTCACTACCCTTGCATGGGGTAAGCGGTCCTTACAACGCGACCCCTGCTCGAGTCAAGCAGCCCTCACGGCACGACCCTGAGCCTGTGTCAACTGGCCCTCACGGCGCATCCCAATTGCGACCCCTTGCTATTTTAGACATCCAAAATCACCCTTACGCTAGTCTAAAAAATCCAAAACTTACCCAAGAAGACCTCTGAGTGACCCTGATCATGAATCAACTTGAAAATTGGTGTTCAAAGGCCAAGAAGGTCGAATTAAAATTTTTTAAAGTTTGAAGGCACAAGAAATGACTAAGTCCTACACTTAGTAAAATATTCTAAGTCCTAGACCCCTTTTTACATGCAAGAAGGAGCTGAAACGAACATAGAATCTTACGTGGTCTTACAATATCTCCACCTTGGGAATATTCATCCTCGAAGAAGAATTACTGCACTGAGGAACCATACTATACTCACACTGATATGCATAAATGAAGCATGACTGAATTTGTAAACATGATAGAATATTGAACTATTTCATGAATGCATGGATGATATCCAAAGATTATACAACTGTAACTAAGTAAACAATAGAGTAAATCTAAGGAAAAATGTTACCTTAGGCTAAGTTTGAGATTGCATAGAAGAGGTGAGGGTACTTTGTTTGCATGCCTGCTTTATCTTCCCTAGTAGGTCCCTCAACAAACTGATTTCACCAATGAACTTTGACCAAAGAAACTTCATTGTTCCTTAGTCTGTGAATCTAATGATCAAGGATTTTGACTGGTATTTCCTCATAAGAGAGACTGTTCTGAATATCTACACTCTCTATAGGGACTATAACTACTGGGTCACTTATCCACTTCTTTAGAAAGGAGACATGAAACACTGGAAATAAAGCTAGGTGTGCAGGTAACTCAAGCTCATGAGCTACCTTACCAAAATGACTCTAAACCCTATAAGGACCAACATATCGGGGACTAATTTTCCCTTATTGTGAAATCTCTTCACTCACTTCATGGAAGAGATTTTGAAATACATATAAGCCCCAATCTCAAATTCAAGATCTTTTTCTCTCACATCAGCATACGATTTCTATCAAAGCTGAGCTATCTTAAGCCTCACCCTGATTAACTGAACCTTCTCCAAGGCATCGAATACTAAGTCAGGACCTGCTAATGCTCTAACGAAGTATCACCTACCTCAAACCAACAAATAGGATACCTAGATATCCTTCCATAAAGTGCCTCAAATAGAGCCATCTGAATACTAGAATGATAGTTGTTATTATACGCAAACGTAATCAAAGGTAAGTGGTCATCCTAACTACCCTTAAGGTCAACAACACATGCTGTCAACATATCTTATAGAGTATGAATGGTCCTTTCTTCTTGACCATCTATCTGAGAGTGGAAGGCTGTACTGAGGTAAACTTGCACACCAAGACCCTTTTGGAAGGATTTCCAAAAGTAAAAGGTAAGCTGCGTACCTCTATCTGAAATAATGGATAATGAAACTCCATGTAATCGAACCAACTATCTAACATAGATCTTGGAATAATCCTCGGTTGAGAAAGAGGTATGGACAGGCAAGAAATAAGTGGATTTGGTCATCCTATCTACAATGACCCAAATCGAATTATGTTGATGACAAGTACGAGGCAAACCCATTACGAAGTCCATGTTCACTTCTTCCCACTTCTATGTGGGAATACTGAACTCCTATATAGATCCACTAGTCTTGTGATGCTCAATCTTTAATTTTTGATATGTAGAGTACTTAGCCATAAATTTGGAAATGGCCCCTGGGGGAATTGAGTAACGCGCACTATGTGCTTCTGCAATAATCAACTTCCTCATGCCATCCATACATAAAACACATGATCTATCCTAGCAACGCAACACACCATCTCTCCCTTAAGAGAAATCCTCTACTTTATGATCTCAGACTGACTTTTTGAGCTTATCTAAACTACGATCCCTATCCTGCTTTTCTTTTACTTCGGAAACCAAGGATGAGTTCAAACTACCCCAAACAATACCCTCAGTTGAATCAACCAAACATATACCTTTCCTGGCCAGCTGATAAACTTCCTAAACTAACTTCTTCTTGTTATCCTCAATGTGAGCAACACTACACATAGATAACCTGCTAAGAGCATCAACCACTACATTGGCCTTTCCCAAATAATACAGAGCACCCATGTCATAATCTTTCAACAACTCTAACCACATTCTCTATCATAAGTTCAAGTCTTTTTAAGAAAATACAAACCATAAGATTTTATGGTCTATGAACACATCAACATGTACCCCATACAAATAGTGCCTCCAAATATTTATGGCAAGCATTACAGTTGCTAACTGAAGATCATTGGTGGGATAATTCTTTTCATGTGGCTTAAGTTGTCTAGAGACATAGGCTATGACCTTACCTCTCTACATAAAATACCCCAAACCAACTGTGGAAGCATCACAATAAATATCAAACCCATCTAAACCATCCGGTAAAGTCAAAACTGGGGTTGTAGTGGGCTGAGTCTTCAACTCCTGAAAACTCTTGTCACGAGAATCTGACCACAGGAATTTGAATTTCTTTATAGTCAATCTGTACACGGGAGATTTAATTGACTAAAATCCTTCAATAAACCATCAGTAATAGCCAGTCAATCCTAAGAAACTCCTGATATCTAATGGAAATATGTGCTTGGTCCAGTTTCTCACTTCTTTTGTCTTTTAAGGATCAACTCTAATGTTATCACCGAAAATTATATGACCAAGGAAAGCTATTGACCTTAACCAAAATTCACACTTACTAAATTTTGCGAACAACTGATGGGCTTTGAGGGTCTATAATACTAGATGGTCTGCACGATCATTTTCACTATGAGAGTAGACAAGAATGTCAAGAATAAAGTCTATGATGAAAATGTCCAAGTACTTCTTGAACATATGGTTCATCAAGTCCATGAAAGTTATCAATGTATTGGTAAGACCAAATGATATTACTAGAAATTCAAAGTTACCATATCGAGTTCTGAAGGTTGTTTTTAGAATGTAACATTATTTGAATCTTAGATGATGATAGCCTAATCTGATATCTATCTTAGAAAAGTAACTCGTACCCTGAAGTTTGTCAAATAAGTCATCGATTCTTAGAAGGGGATACTTGTTCTTGATTGTGACTTTGTTCAACTGATGTTAGTCAATACATATTCTGAGAGAATCATCTTTCTTATCCATTAATAGAACTGGTATGCCCCAAGAGGGAATACTGGTCCTGATGAACCCCTTATCTAGGAGATCCTTCAACTGTTCTTTCAACTCTTTGAGTTTTTCTAGAGCCATTCTGCATGGTAGAATAGAGATGGGTTGAGTATCTAGAATAAGGTCTATTCTAAATTCAATTTACCTTTCGGGAGAAACTCTAGAAAGATCTTCGAGAAACACCTCTGGAAATTCACATACTACTAAAACTAACATAAGATTAGGGGTCTCTAAAATAGTGTCTTAAACTCAAATGAGATGATAGAGAAACCACTTGGATATCATTTTTCTCACAATAAAGTATGAAATAAGATAACCCGTTGGTGCTAAAGTACTACCCCTCTATTGTAAGACAGGTTCATTTAGGAATAGAAAATAGACAACTCTATTTCTATTATCAACTGAAGCATAGCATGAATAAAGCCAATCCATGCTGAGAATGATGTCAAAATCTATCATCTCTAACTCTACTAACTCTGCTAAAGTAAATTTCTGAGATACCATAACCAAATAGTTCTTGTATACCCTTTGGACTATGACAGATTTACCCACTAGGGTAGAGATTGAGAAGTTCTCTACTAGGATTTCGAGGCTGACTCAAAGTCAATGGCTATATAAGGAGTTTCAAAGGACAAAGAATCTCCTGGATCTAGAAAAGGATAAATATGTAAATTGTAACCTTGTAATGTACCAGTGACCACATCAGAAAAATATTCCTAATCCTATCGGGGTTGGAGTGCATAGAGCCTGTTTGGGCACTACCTATTGGTGGGACTAGAAGTGGCACCTTGATAAAATAGGTGACCTGAATGAGCTGGGGGACGATTGTACTGACCCTGTAAACCTGATTGAGGACAATCTTTGATCCTATGGGTTGGCTTGTCATATCCGAACCAAACGTCGCTGGCATCTATACAAATACCCTAATAATTTCTACCACACTTCATACAAAAAGGATTTATCCGAGCAACACTACCCAGAGATTTAGAGCCTGACACCCTATCCTTATTCTTATTTTTGAATTTAGGCACCGGAGCACTGGCTGAGAATGGGGCCAGAACTAAATATTTTGGGCAGAACTAAGGACGATTATCACCCTCTAACTTAGGCTGAGTAAAGTTGAAGCTACCTATTATAGCCCTTTTGCTCTCCCTCTCTTTCTCCTTAGTATTCTGCTTTTCTATCTTTTGAGCATAGACAATCAACCTAGCCAGGTCGATCTCAGTAATCAACATTGCAGTCCTACACTCCTTAACCATACTGTTAGACACACTAGAAATGAACTTAATCATCTTAGACCTGCTATCAACTATAACATGAGGACCTTATCTAGCTAACTACGTAAACTTAAGAGAATACTCATTCACTATTATGCTTCTCTACTTCAGGTTAATAGACTCTAAAACCTTGGCTTCCCATAACTCCAATAGGAAAAAACTATCTAGAAAGAAGTAGCAAACACCTCTCATTCTATAGGCCCTGTATCTGAGGCCCTAAATGCCTTCCACTGCTTAACCCATGTATGAGCTACATCCTATAACTGATATGTAACTAACTCATCACTCTCAGTGGTGGTTACACCCATAATATATATTACCTTCTGCACCATGTCAAGGAATTTATGTGGGTCTTCTTTAGAACCCTAAAAATAATAGAGGATTCATTCAAGTAAAGTCCTAAATTCTAGCTGCAGCAGTATTTGACACTAGGTTGTCCTGAATAGCAGTTGGGAGTTCATTCTGGGATGCCACAAAATTAACTAGAGTGGTGAAAGCTTCTTTAAATTATGTGTAAGAGATGTGCTTATTCAGGTGATTCTCCTAAGCAGGTAGGGGTGCTGACTGATTTCAAGTCTTTTTTTCATTGGCCCTTTTTAGAGGCATGTTCTTTAAAGGGAAGGGAAAATTAGATTAGATAGAGAGCTTATCTTGATCTCATGATCACTCGCATGGTATAAAGAATGAAAGAAGGGAATTTTTTATTAAATGCCTTATAGCCTCTTATTCATAAGTGTGGTGTTCTACACACCCATGCACAAGACTCTACTTGAGGTGAATTTCAAAATCTCTAGGACTTTATTGAAACTTAGGCTCTAATACCAAGTCTATAACACCTCGAGTATGCATCTCGAACACTACACGGTGCTTACGACCATGAAGGATAACAATCTAACCTATGACTGGTACCTGCTCTGAGCACTGAATAATAATACTGAACAATATATGCAGACGTAACCTGAAAATACCACTAGGTTCATAAACTAAATGCTGATGATAATACTGAATAAAATATTTGAACAACTGAATAACTCTCTGTTCTAGTTTAAAATTCTCTAACTGTCTGAATATAGAGTTGATGGGACAAGTCCCCAACTAACTCCGACTACTCAACATACTAAACTATTGGAATGCTAAAATAAATAACACTGTCCTCAGTATATGAGCACTCACCACTATAACTACTGCTGATAACCTGAACTACTAAGTGCGATCAAGAACCTGAGCATCCAAACCTATGATATGAGATATCATAGGGCAAAGAAATAATATGCATCAGTACATGGAATTTACTGGTATGTTAGATGATGTGAGTCTGAAATGCATGGGTTTCATATACATAAACAATAACTAACAGAATTATGTAAACATAACTGGATGAGAGTACATGTGTAACTGAAACTACTATAAATACTGTTTATGCAATACTGTGCATATACATATATATATACTATATCTGAGATCATAATGAAACTGAATACTAATTTCTGATAATTAAGTGACTAATATATGATATTACTGTTAACTATATTACTAATGACTTGGTGTCTATTACTAATAATCCTGATTTTGTAGAATTGAACTGAGTTCTATATTGAGTCTAAACTGAAAATGTAACTATGAGAGTATTCATCTAACCGATATACCCCAACCAGTGACCTCAGTTGAAAGGGTGCTAGCACCATTCCACGGGTACTAACAATGGCTATGTGTATCCGCTAAAGAATTACCCTCATCAGGAAGGTGAGATATGTGTTACCCTAAACTGGCAGGAGAACACTTTATTAACCCTCAACTGGCAGGTTGATATATTTAACTTACACTGGCTATATAGTACGAAAACTAAGGGATTGCTACTAAAGTTCATACCCTGAAATGAAAAGTGAGACCTCACCCCTAGGTTCGCTCGATGCAGAATCCTACTCCTAGCTGAATAGACACAAAACTGGTCACTATACTATACTAGGATTGACTGACTGTTACTAATCATGTTGACTTACTAAATTGGATTGAGTTTATTGAGTTTTGTAACTGACTGAGTACTGTCGTTCGTAACATTACTGAGACTATTTTGTAGATACTATAATTCTAGGTAAATAGATAGATTTTTTAGTATTGAAAACTCCAAGGACTCGATAGCATTAATAGGAAAATCATGGTAAAATATTGAAAGCATTACTTTAGTTACTTATTCACCATGCATTCATTTAGACATTTTGTCAAATACATGAGACGCATGAACTTGTACATGAATAGGACCACATGACAACATGTCTTGTATTCACTACTCAATTTACCTTGGAATTCTATCAAACACTAGCACAAGAATAGCTTAATCTTGAACCACTAGTTTTCTCATCCAAACTTTATTGGCACATATTGATTCTTAATTTGTTACAAATTTACCTTAAAAAACACTAAGCATGTCACTTAACACACAATTAAACTCTTAATACCTCATTAAGCACTTCAGGAGGTCTTGATAACTACGCTAAATATGAATAGGGACTAACACTTAGGTGTATAAATACGCCTAAGATCACAACAACCCCTTTCTTATGATATAGCTTCAATCTAACTCATTAACACCCACTTCTACTTTGGATAATTCATTTTAGTTTTATTTTTCTCTATCTCCATTCAGTGAACAATGGCCCTAAACAAGATGCACTATATTGTATTCTTAGAGGTATCTATCGATGTACCATGCACCACTGTGTTAGTCAATGTATTTGGTATCTAGATTACTTCTCCTGAGGGGTTATCAAGATAAATAAAGTGTCAAAAGAGGCATAAAACTCATGAACCAACACAGGACTGTAGCTTCCTGATGGGTTCTCCATCAAACTAGACGTGTATTAAAAAATAATGCCTATATTATTTCTACATCTCTATCATAAATCAATTTCATATCATGAAGACATAATCTTCTATCTTCTAAGATAATTATTGGATAAGCTCTTTTTTCAGCCAAGGGTGTCATAGTTTATTAGCTGAATTTTGTGTCTCATAACTATAATTAAAGGCATTTTCATTGTTCTAACCACTAAAAACTAGTTCAAAGTATTCCTCTACTTTTTCAAACTAGGGATAGTTGTTGGATGCCTGCGTAGTAATCTTAGATGGAACCTTTGTCTGAGGCTGTTGAGCAGTACGAGGTATGGCATGTGTTGTTGCATTCTCCTTTGTTATTATCCTCATGTATAGAGGAACAAATGTCATGTATTAATGCTTAATTTCATGTTCCTACTTATACCCACTTTTCTCTTTCTCAAAAGACTCATCTCTGATTCTAGACTTGGTTTTTTGAGAAATTGCCTTTCTTTTTTATGTTGTTTTCGTATCACCTTATTTTTGGTTACCTTTGGGTGGAATTATACCTATTTATAAAGTCATTAAGAAGTAGAACAAACCATAGGGAAACATAAAAATAATTTACTTTTGTTCTGAAGTTCACAACTCCAGTCTATGATTAATAGATTGGGTCTATGATCCATAAAGCTATCCCTGAACCTCAAAGTCAAAATCCAAGTTGTATGACATAAGTGTTTTAATTCCTAAGAGTGGTAGTTATGAATCATGAATGAATTTCATGAGCCATGCATTACCCTCATAATCTTTCCACAAAGCGTCCACACCATTATAAGTTTGAATCACCACATAAACACATTCACTATTAGTATATGCCAACACCATTACAATTTTGAATTAACATAAAATTATTTCATAACTTTGACATGCCCACTCGAATAATTTCATTCCCATAAGCATTTATACTATCAAATCACAATACTCAATCATAGGTCAGATAATTTGAAAGCAAAGAAAACAATAAAGAAACAAAAGCTTCATGCCTTGGAAGAGTTATAAAATTCAAGTAATTAACACAAGAAATTTTTGTAGCACTTTTAAAATCACAAATATGGGTAAGATTGTAGGACTTAACATTAAAAAATTTTGGATATATTTTCTTGGGATAAGGAAAGTGATATGACTAGTTGTTGAAGACTTGGAATTTGGTAGTGGTGAAAGGTGTTTTATTCGTAAGGGAAGGTTCATGAGGACAGAGTTTGCATGAAGGGAGGATTATGGGGTTTTCAAAGAGAGGATCTAGTTTTTATGGTATTTTGTTTTAATTGGGGTTAGGGGATAAAGGTTGATTTTGGGTGTACGTGGCTTTATTAGAAAATTAATAAAGAAGTAAAGAAAAGGACTTACCTAATCCCAAATCAACGATATATGGATTAATCCATAATCCATCAAAAGGGAGACGAGGACTTTGGTTTTTGGAAACTTTTAGGTCTGATTTCCATGGGTGGAGTCTACAATAGGTAGACTTGTTCCACGACCCATCGAATCAATTAGTGGATCATGTTCCACAGCAAGACACTTTGCCCTAATTTTCATACGTAGAGTCTATAATTTGTAGACTTAGTCCATGACTTATGGTCTCAACTGATGTGTCAAAGTGTTATGAAAAGGCACTCCATACAAATTTTGACAGCTTAGGTCTACTATTTGTAGACTCATTTCATGTCCCCTAGACACTACTCACGAAATACTTACTTAGTAGTTGAGTCTCTATTTTTTCATTTCTCAGTTATTTCCTGCCCACCTCAATAAAATTTATCCCTATACTAATGAACATGTAACAAGGAAAACAAAATAAAATAATAACTAAATCCTTGGGTTGCCTCTCAAGAAGCTGTTGATTTAATGTCGCACCACGACATGGATATGTTTGTTACTTAGAATTTAGCAAAAAAAGCATGGGTCTTCTTCCATGAAATTCTTAACTTAATATCATGGCATGACACAAATCCATTGATTATTCATACTTCATCCAAGTTAAATTTCTCATATGACCTAATCTCTTCTGTAGTTCCAGCATAGTGTTTCACATGCTAACAATTTACCTTAAATAGTACACCCGAATCCCCTTTTAGCTCAATTTATCCATGTAAGAATACCCTTACCATAGCAAATATTCCAAATTATGTGGACTTGAGCTTTCTAGGAAACAGAAAAACCTTTTAATTATATAGTAAGACCAAGTCTCCCAGGTGAAATACTCTTCTTTTAATCTTTTGGTAATGATATAAATACATATTTTCCTTATACAAGGTTGATCTCTCATAATATAGACGATGGAATTCATACATCTCATTCATCTTCTCTAATCACAGTTTTTATACTTCACTCCATTCAAAATTGAACTTCTTCAATATTTGCAGTGTCTTATATTTGAATTTGGTTGGTAGGTGGTATGCTTTGTCATAAATAATAGGATATGTATAAGCACCTATAAGGATCTTGAATGTTGTACTGTAGGCCTACAATGCATCATCTGAGGCCCTAAATGCCTTCCACTGCTTAACCCATGTATGAGCTACATCCTCTAACTGATATGTAACTAACTCAGCACTCTCAGTAGTGGTTACACCCATAATATATATTACCTTCTGCACCATGTCAAGGAATTTATTTGGGTCTTCTTTAGAACCCTAAAAATAATAGAGGATTCATTCAAGTAAAGTCCTAAATTCTAGCTGCAGCAGTATTTGACACTAGGTTGTCCTGAATAGCAGTTGGGAGTTCATTCTGGGATGCCACAAAATTAACTAGAGTGGTGAAAGCTTCTTAAAATTCTATGTAAGAGATGTGCTTATTCAGGTGATTCTCCTAAGCAGGTAGGGGTGCTGACTGATTTCAAGTCTGTTTTTCATTGGCCCTTTTTAGAGGCATGTTCTTTAAAGGGAAGGGAAAATTAGATTAGATAGAGAGTTTATCTTGATCTCATGATCACTCGCATGGTATAAAGAATGAAAGAAGGGAACTTGTTACTAAATGCCTTATAGCCTCTTATTCATAAGTGTGGTGTTCTACACACCCATGCACAAGACTCTACTTGAGGTGAATTTCAAAATCTCTAGGACTTTATTGAAACTTAGGCTCTAATACCAAGTCTATAACACCTCGAGTATGCATCTCGAACACTACACGGTGCTTACGACCATGAAGGATAACAATCGAACCTATGACTGGTACCTGCTCTGAGCACTGAATAATAATACTGAACAATATATGCAGAAGTAACCTGAAAATACCACAAGGTTCATAAACTAAATGCTGATGATAATACTGAATAAAATATTTGAAAAACTGAACTACTGCTGATAACCTGAACTACTAAGTGTGATCAAGAACCTGAGCATCCAAACCTATGATATGAGATATCATAGGTCAAAGAAATAATATGCATCAGTACGTGGAATTTACTGGTATGTTAGATGATGTGAGGCTGAAATGCATGGGTTTCATATACATAAACAATAACTAACAGAATTATGTAAACATAACTGGATGAGAGTACATGTGTAACTGAAACTACTATAAATACTGTTTATGCAATACTGTGCATATACATATATATATACTATATCTGAGATCATAATGAAACTGAATACTAATTTCTGATAATTAAGTGACTAATATATGATATTACTGTTAACTATATTACTAATGACTTGGTGTCTATTACTAATAATCCTGATTTTGTAGAATTGAACTGAGTTCTATATTGAGTCTAAACTGAAAATGTAACTATGAGAGTATTCATCTAACCGATATACCCCAACCAGTGACCTCAGTTGAAAGGGTGCTAGCACCATTCCACGGGTACTAACAATGGCTATGTGTATCTGCTAAAGAATTACCCTCATCAGGCAGGTGAGATATGTGTTACCCTAAACTGGCAGGAGAACACTTTATTAACCCTCAACTGGCAGGTTGATATATTTAACTTACGCTGGCTATATAGTACGAAAACTAAGGGATTGCTACTAAAGTTCATACCCTGAAATGAAAAGTGAGACCTCACCCCTAGGTTAGCTCGATGCAGAATCCTACTCCTAGCTGAATAGACACAAAACTGGTCACTATACTATACTAGGATTGACTGACTGTTACTAATCATGTTGACTTACTAAATTGGATTGAGTTTATTGAGTTTTGTAACTGACTGAGTCCTGTCGTTCGTAACATTACTGAGACTATTTTGTAGATACTATAATTCTAGGTAAATAGATAGATTTTTTAGTATTGAAAACTCCAAGGACTCGATAGCATTAATAGGAAAATCATGGTAAAATATTGAAAGCATTACTTTAGTTACTTATTCACCATTCGTTCATTTAGACATTTTGTCAAACACATAAGACGCATGAACTTGTACATGAATAGGACCACATGACAACATGTCTTGTATTCACTACTCAATTTACCTTGGAATTCTATCAAACACTAGCACAAGAAAAGCTTAATCTTGAACCACTAGTTTTCTCATCCAAATTTTATTGGCACATATTGATTCTTAATTTGTTACAAATTTACCTTGAAAACACTAAGCATGTCACTTAACACACAATTAAACTCTTAATACCTCATTAAGCACTTCAGGAGGTCTTGATAACTACGCTAAATATGAATAGGTACTAACACTTAGGTGTATAAATACGCCTAAGATCACAACAACCCCTTTCTTATGATATAGCTTCAATCTAACTCATTAACACCCACTTCTACTTTGGATAATTCATTTTAGTTTTATTTTTCTCTATCTCCATTCAGTGAACAATGGCCCTAAACAAGATGCACTAAATTGTATTCTTAGAGGTATCTATCGATGTACCATGCACCAGTGTGTTAGTCAATGTATTTGGTATCTAGATTACTTCTCCTGAGGGGTTATCAAGATAAATAAAGTGTCAAAAGAGGAATAAAACTCATGAACCAACACAGGACTGTAGCTTCCTGATGGGTTCTCCATCAAACTAGACGTGTATTAAAAAATAATGCCTATATTATTTCTACATCTCTATCATAAATCAATTTCATATCATGAAGACATAATCTTCTATCTTCTAAGATAATTATTGGATAAGCTCTTTTTTCAGCCAAGGGGGTCATAGTTTATTAGCTGAATTTTGTGTCTCATAACTATAATTAAAGGCATTTTCATTGTTCTAACCACTAAAAACTAGTTCAAAGTATTCCTCTACTTTTTCAAACTAGGGATAGTTGTTGGATGCCTGCGTAGTAATCTTAGATGGAACCTGTGTCTGAGGCTGTTGAGCAGTACGAGGTATGGCATGTGTTGTTGCATTCTCCTTTGTTATTATCCTCATGTATAGAGGAACAAATGTCATGTATTAATGCTTAATTTCATGTTCCTACTTATACCCACTTTTCTCTTTCTCAAAAGACTCATCTCTGATTCTAGACTTGGTTTTTTGAGAAATTGCCTTTCTTTTTTATGTAGTTTTCGTATCACCTTATTTTTGGTTACCTTTGGGTGGAATTATACCTATTTATAAAGTCATTAAGAAGTAGTTTGTTCTGAAGTTCACAACTCCAGTCTATGATTAATAGATTGGGTCTATGATCCATAAAGCTATCCCTGAACCTCAAAGTCAAAATCCAAGTTTTATGACATCAGTGTTTTTATTCCTAAGAGTGGTAGTTATGAATCATGAATTAATTTCATGTGCCATGAATTACCCTCATAATCTTTCCACAAAGCGTCCACACCATTATAAGTTTGTATCACCACATAAACACATTCACTATTAGTGTATGCCAACACCATTACAATTTTGAATTAACATAAAATTATTTCATAACTTTGACATGCCCACTCGAATAATTTCATTCCCATAAGCATTTATACTATCAAATCACAATACTCAATCATAGGTCAGATAATTTGAAAGCAAAGAAAACAATAAAGAAACAAAAGCTTTATGCCTTGGAAGAGTTATAAAATTCAAGTAATTAACACAAGAAATTTTTGTAGCACTTTTAAAATCACAAATATGGGTATGCTTTTAGGACTTAACATTAAAAAATTTTGGATATATTTTCTTGGGATAAGGAAAGTGATATGACTAGTTGTTGAAGAATTGGAATTTGGTAGTGGTGAAAGGTGTTTTATTTGTAAGGGAAGGTTCATGAGGACAGAGTATGTATGAAGGAAGGATTATGGGGTTTTCAAAGAGAGGATCTAGTTTTTATGGTATTTTGTTTTAATTGGGGTTAGGGGATAAAGGTTGATTTTGGGTGTACGTGGCTTTATTAGAAAATTAATAAAGAAGTAAAGAAAAGGACTTACCTAATCCCAAATCAACGATATATGGATTAATCCATAATCCATCAAAAGGGAGACGAGGACTTTGGTTTTTGGAAACTTTTAGGTCTGATTTCCATGGGTGGAGTCTACAATAGGTAGACTTGTTCCACGACCCATCGAATCAATTAGTGGATCATGTTCCACAGCAAGACACTTTGCCCTAATTTTCATACGTAGAGTCTATAATTTGTAGACTTAGTCCATGACTTATGGGCTCAACTAATGTGTCAAAGTGTTATGAAAAGGCACTCCATACAAATTTTGACAGATCAGGTCTACGATTTGTAGACTCATTTCATGTCCCCTAGACACTACTCACGAAATACTTACTTAGTAGTTGAGTCTCTATTTTTTCATTTCTCAGTTTATTCCTGCCCACCTCAATAAAATTTATCCCTATACTAATGAACATGTAACAAGGAAAACAAAATAAAATAATAACTAAATCCTTGGGTTGCCTCTCAAGAAGCTGTTGATTTAATGTTGCACCACGACATGGATATGTTTATTACTTAGAATTTAGCAAAAAATGCATGGGTCTTCTTCCGTGAAATTCTTAACTTAATATCATGGCATGACACAAATCCAGTGATTATTCATACTTCATCTAAGTTAAATTTCTCATATGACCTAATCTCTTCTGTAGTTCCAGCATAGTGTTTCACACGCTAACAATTTACCTTAAATAGTACACTCGAATCCCCTTTTAGCTCAATTTATCCATGTAAGAATACCCTTACCATAGTAAATATTCCAAATTATTTGGACTTGAGCTTTCTAGGAAATAGAAAAACCTTTTAATTATATAGCAAGACCAAGTCTCCCAGGTGAAATACTCTTATTTTAATCTTTTGGTAATGATATAAATACATATTTTCCTTATACAAGGTTGATCTCTCATAATATAGACGATGGAATTCATACATCTCATTCGTCTTCTCTAATCACAGTTTTGATACATCACTCCATTCAAAATTGAACTTCTTCAATATTTGCAGTGTCTTATATTTGAATTTGGTTGGTAGGTGGTATGCTTTTTCATAAATAATACGATATGTATAAGCACCTATAAGGATCTTGAATGGTGTACTGTAGGCCTACAATGCATCATCCAACCTTCTAGCCTAGTTTGTCCTATTGACATTCATAATCTTCAGTAGTCTTAACATAATTTAAGACCTAAACTTGAACACTTGTCTAAGGATGCTAAGGTGTTGCAACCTTTATCTTAACATAATATTTTTCAAGAAAGGTTTTGAAGAGGATATTTTAAAAGTGTGAGTCATTATCACTAATGATAGCACAGGGTGTACCAAATTAAGAGAAGATATTTATTTTCAAAAAGATTATGATGTTCTTACCTTTATTATTTGGAAGTTAAATTACCTTAACCTATTTAGGAACATATTCAATAAAAACCAAGAGAGGCTAGGGAATTCCCTTTGAGGCTTATTTTTACACACTCATGTTACTTATAAACATATATTTGATTCTGAGATTTGATTTTAATCTTGAGATTATTGAGTTCTTGTTTTTGATTGAATTATTAATCTGAGACTTTGGGTTTTCATCATAAATTCTTGTGATATTGATTTAATGTTTTCAATTATTAATTCCATTGATTGTTTCACAATAATGAGTGGCTAATTCCCTTATCTAGGTTTGTGAGAACATGGTAGATTAATAAAGGGGAAAGTGTTCAATCCTTTTAGATTATAGTTGTTGCATCTACTATGGTTTTATTCGTGATTATTGATTTTTAAATGGTGGAAAATGATTGGATCCCACTTGTATCTACTACGAACCTAAGAAGGAGGTAGGTATTTGGGAAAAGGGGATCAAAATAGTGATTTAAATTTAATTATCGATATTAGCTAAACATCACTATCTACTTAAGATAATTATCTTAGCTAATCAACTTGAGATCAATAGGAGATAGTTAAAACTGGGGTCCAAGGCAAGGGTTAGTATTGCAATACTCTAATACCAAGAGGAGATGAGTGAAATTCACCAAAGTGTGTCAAGAGGTTATTGGTGATTTATAACTAGTCTGATTCTACATACACAATAGTTTAATAGTTAGATTGAGAACTAATCTACAGAGTTAGAGGGCAAGGGGTCCACAAGCCTAGGGTTCATTACTGATGGATCACAGCCAACAGAATTTGAGTTTTATTATTGTTTAGATAAATATCCCGCATTTAGTTTTTTTACTATTCGATGATTTCAGTAATTGAGAGAGATAGTTGCACATATTCACTGTGGATTTGACTCCAACCTAGTTGGATTACTATATTTTACTTCGACCATTTTATCTTCAATTGGAGGTGTATCTTTGGGTTGTATCAATGTCTTTAAGATCCTCATCATTTAATCCTCAGCCACACATTGTACAATCATACCATTTGTATAAATCCAAAACAAATATATTTAATCCAAAAAAAGATTCCTCACTTTGTCCCTAAGCCTTTATCACTATTAAAATAACATCGATTTTAAAGTTACATTACTTGACAAATAATTAGCAAAGTCTACAAATCAGGGAATTAAGTCTTGTGGTTCTACAAATATGAAACACCCCAAATTTACACCAGTGAAATTTTTTAGAGTTTGTAAACTCAGTACCCAGACTATAACTCTCGCTATGAGTCATAGAGTGTCGTTATAGGTCTTAAGGATCCATCTGTATCCAGACTAGAGTACTAGCCTGATGTTTCTATTATGACAAATACTAGGGGTTATTAGTTATAAATTCTTAAAACAAGTTCTATGGTCCCATCCAAAGCCAAACAAGTGTGTGCCCATAACATTCTGTCTTGACAATGATTTGGACCTTACGAGTCATCGGGTCGCATGATAAGTTGTATGGTGTGAATCTTAGGGTCACCATAGAAGGGAATTTAAGTTTTTTTATGGATTATAACTTATGGTGACGAGTTATAACATATCCTTATGAGATGTATAGTGACCCACAGACACTGGCGATAATTTTTCAGCTTTTAATAAGGGTACTTTGGATATTTCCCCTCTTCCCCAATCATGATCCACGACTTAAAACCCCTTTAGAGTAATTATAACTCTGAAATAAATAAAAATAACTTCTCAACCTATTTCAAATCCCCCAAGGTCAAGAACACTTAGGGTTTTAAAAAAAGTTGGCTAATGGAGTGCATGGGTGTGAATTGGAATAGGGGTATAGGTAATCCTTCAAACTGATGTTTTGAACTTGTAAATTGGTTTTAAACAATTCTATTCCCTCAACCCACTTGTGTAAATGGGTTTGAATTATGGAACTGTCTCTTTGTTTGACTTATGCACCTATATTATTGCATTGTATAAATGGTTAATCAATGAACATAGATTTAAAAGCCCTGTTGTCTATGTTATGATATAATGAACAAAGGGGTTCGACGAATTCCCCCAAGTTAATGGAAATGTAATGGCACAATTACAAGCTTGCTAGCGTATGGTATGACGATACTTAGTATGTAGATTAATGTATAATTCCATGTCTAATTAAATATTTATATGAAACTTGTTTTAATTGAGATTAATGGGTTTTATTTAGATTATCCATGAAGGTGTGGGTCTTGAATGACTTGTACTAGAAACTCATGTTTGTCAATATTAGAGTTGGTCTTGACGTCTGTGTGCACAGTTCACATTTTTTATATATGTCTTTGTATCTTGGATTAACATAAGGTTGGGGAATTTCCGGATGTTCCTTGATACCTCTGGTTCATGTGACTAACAAGAATTGAGGCCCTTTCAATAGGGAGAGTTAAGCCCAGTAGGGCCCAATCAACTCTGTTGTATCCTCTTTGCTAATTTTGTGGTCAGGTGCATCGTGGGTTATTTTTTTAGGGGAAAAATAAGTGTTTTAGATATGGCCAACCTTGCCATATTCAAAGGAATTATCCCTCCAATGATGTTTCTACTGGGCTAATAACATTTCGCCTATTACTTCTTCAGCTTCTGCACTAATAGGTGTTATTTCTAGCTTTGGCATTGGTCGAAATTATTTGTATAGTCTTACCACCTATTTAAACTCTAAGGTATCTCCTGATATTGTTACTAATATGCTAAAACTTTTTTTGTGTCTTCCCTAGTGGGCGACTCTATCATTTATAGAGAGTCTATAGGGGTTGTGGAGTTACTATTTTGTTAGAGAGATATTGATGGATTTTATAGAGTTGGATATGTTAGATTTTGATGTTATTTTGGGGATGGATTGGCTCTATTTGTGTTATACATCTCTTGATTGTCGGACTTGAGGGGTTAGTTTTTAATTCCCAAATGAGTATGTGACTGAGTGGGAAGGTAGTTCTTTAGTGCCTATGGAAAGGTTCATTTCTTATCTTAGAGCCCGAAACTTGATTTCCAAGGGGTATCTGTATCACTTAGTTTATGTTAAATGTTCCATCTCAAATGGTCCTTCCTAATAATTTGTTCCTATAGTCAATGAGTTTCTTGAGGTTTTTTATGATGATCTTTCAGTGTTTCTCCCAATAGGAAAATAGATTTAGGGATTGATCTTCTCTAGATACCTAACCTATCTCTATCTCTCCCTATATAATGCCTTTAACGGAGTTGAAAGAACTTAAGGAGTAGTTTAAAGATCTCTTTGATAAGGTTTTTATCTGCCCTAGTGTTTACCCATGGGGCGTGTTAGTATTCTTTATGCGAAAGAAGGATGGATTCCTTCAAAATTGTATAGGTTACCACCTGTTAAATAAGGTGACAGTGAAGAATAAGTACCCTCTTTCGATGATTGATGATCTGTTTGACTAACTTCAGGGAGCTAAGTACTTTGCTAAGATTGATTTTTTGTCAGGTTACCATCAGTTGAATATTAGAGAGGTGGAAATTCCTAAGACTGCTTTCAGTACCCAATATGATCATCTTGAGATTTTGGTTATGACTTTTGGTTTGACTAATGCCCCGACAAAATTTATGGATCTTATAAACTAGGTATTTCATTAGATCTTGGATTTTTTTGTAATTGTATTTATTGATGATAGTTTGGTGTATTCCAAAAGCGAGGCAGATCATGCTTATCACCTCCGTATAGTGTTGTGGACCCTTATGGATCAGTGTTTGTATGCTATGTTTTTGAAGTGTGAGTACTAGTTAAATGTTGTTACTTTTTTGCATTATGTTATTTCAAGTGAGATGATCATGGTGGATCTACATTCAGTAGTAGTATTTAAGAAGTGGGCTAGACCCATGAATCTAACTGATATTTAGAGCTTCTTAGGTTTAGCCAGGTATTATAGGGGGTTTGTAAATAGCTTTTTTTTTATTACTTCCCCATTGACTAAGTTGACCCATAAAAAGGTGAAGTTCCAGTGGTTCAATGCTTGTGAGGGTAGTTTATAGAAGTTGAAGGATAAGTTGACTTTACGTCTGGTTTTGACCCTACCCGAGGGTACTGATGTCTTTTTGGTTTATTGTGATATGTACCGTGTAGGACTTGGTTGTGTTTTGATGCAGTATGGCAAGGTAGTTCCATATATTTGTAGGTAGGTAAACATGAATAAGAAGAATTATCTAACTCATAATTTGGAGTTGTTGGTCGAGGTCTTTGCTTTGATGTTTAGGCATCTTTATTTATATAGGGTTTATGTTGACATCTTTTCAGACCATAATAGTTTGCAGTATGTGTTCACCCTAAAGAAGTTGAATATCAGGCAAATGAGGTATCTTGAGTTAGTCAAGGACTATGAAATGAGACTTTATTATCATCCAGTTAAAGCTAACGTGGTTGTTGATTCTCTTAGCAGGTTATCTAAGGGGAGTTTGTCTCATGTCAATGAGAAAAAGTGAGGGTTAGTGAAACATATTCACTATTTCCCTAATCTTAGAGTTCATCTTTTGGACTCTAGTGATAGTGGAGAGATTGTTCAAGAGGTATTGAAATCCCCTCTGGATGCTGAGGTGAAGTAGAAGAAAGTTTCAGATCCTATTCTGATGAGAATCAAGGATGATATGGGTCACTAGAAGGTAATGGCTTTTGAGATTGGTGGTGATGGTATCTTAAGGTGCCAAGGTAAATTGTCTTTTCCCAAAGTTGATGGGCTGCGAGAGAGGATCTCGGCTAAGGATCAATATTCAAGGTATATTATTTATCCTGGTTCGATGAAGATGTACCATTATTTGAAAGATATCTATTGGTGGAATAACATGAAGCAGGATGTGGCAATTTTATAGTTAAGTGCTTAGTGCGTCAACAAGTAAAGGTGGTAATTTTTTTGTTTTTATTAAAGGTAAGTTTAGGTGTTCTCTGCATTAACTCAAGCTAATGAAAGCCTTGTCTAATCATTCAAGGATGAATGATCCTAGGGGGGAGAATTAAACACCCCAGATTTCGGTCATTGAAATTTTTTTGAGTTTTTAAACTCACTGCCTAGACTACGAATCTCCCAATGAGTTGTAGGGTGTCATTATGGGTCTTAAGTACCCACTCGTAGCTAGATCAGAGTGCTAGCCTGATAATTTTATTTTGAAAATGACTAGGGGTTACGAGTTATGAAGACTCAAAATGAGTCGTATGGTCCCTTCAATATCCAAACCTGTGTGATGGCCAAAATATTATATCTTGACTATGAAATGGACCCAACAGTCTTATGGTCACCTGACGAGTCATATGGTGTAAATCATTGGGTCACCATAGATGGGTACTTCAAATTCTGTCTTGACTACAACTCGTGGTGATGAGTCATAATGTGTTCGTATGATTCATATAATGACCTATAGTCACTAGCGATAATTTTTCAGATTTTAATTGGGGGCACTTTAGATATTTCCCCTCTTCACCAATCTTGACTCACAACTTTAAAACCCTTTAGGGTATTATTTTCTCCCTGAATCAAACCAAAATAACTTCTCAACCTCTTGCATATCCCTAAGGTCAATAACACTGGTATCCAATAAGTTGGCCAATTAGCACTCTCAGGGGTGATTTCTCTCCATAGTTGTGGTACTTTCAGGCATGTTACTCTTCCCCAAACCTTATTTTATGAAAAAGGTGTGTTTTAAATAGTTCAACTTATATGGAATTGAATGTGGGTTTTGAAATGGTTGAGGGTTTTGGATTGAATAATTATGAATTGTTTTCCCATGGTTTTCAGGAGTTGTTCATACTTTGAATTGAATGATTTTGAACTAAAAGGGTGCATAGGTCTGGGAATTGGAATGGGGGTCGAGGTAATCCTCAAAATTGGTGTTTTGAACTTGTAAATTGGTTTTGAAAAATTTTATTCCCTCAACCCATTTGGGTAAATGGTTTTGATTTGTGGAATTGTCGCTGTGTTTGACTTACACACCTATACTATTGCATTTCATAAATGGTTAAACAATAAACATGGATTTTGAAAGCCTTGTTGCCTATGTTTTGATTTAATGAACAAAGGGGGTCGAGGCATTCCCCTAATCTGATTTGATAACTAAAGGCGGTCGAGGCATTCCCCCAACTTGATTTAATGAACAAAGGGGGTTGAGGCATTCCCCCAAGTTAATAGAATTGTAATGGAATAATTATAAGTTTTCAAGCGTACGGTATGACTATACTTGTGGTGTGCCTTAATGTATAATTGTGTGGATAATGAATGGGTTATATGAAACTTGTTATAATTAGGTTTAGTGGGGGTTATGTAGCTTAAGCCGTGAAGGTGTGGGTCTTGAATGACTTGTACTAGAAACTTATGTTTGCTAAAATGAGGGTTGGTCTTGACGACCGTGTACACAGTTCACACAATTGATATACTTATTTGTATCTTGGATTGACATGGGGTCGAGGAATTCCTTGATCTTCCTTGATACCTTCGGTTTGTGTAGCTAACACGTACTGAGCATTTTCAGCAAGGAGAGTAGATCCCATATAGAACGTGGGTGCTTGTTTAAGACAGTTGAGCTATATAGACCAAGATAATGTTTTACCATCTTGCTAAACCTTATTCCCTACCCTAGCATCTATTATATATATGTATACGTGTATGTTAACATGTACAGTGAGTTTGAAATTGAACTTTTGGATAACATTAATTTACCCTTACCCTGAGTTACATGGTAGTGCTCACCCAACTAACTATTTCTAGGAGCCGTATCCCCATACGATGCAGGGTCTGAAGGCACTTCTATTTTTCCTCCATAGTGATAGGTAATCTTAGAGTCGGTCATTGTAGTAAAGTGGTGAGCTTCCATTCTCCGAAAGACTTGATCATTCCATCAATTTTCCCTCCATAGATTAGAATGGAAGACTTCACGTTTGCATTGTCATTATTAGTGTCATGGGCATATCCCAATGTCAGTTCTTTACTGGTATAGATGCTTTGTAGATATTCCTGTAGATTGGGTATTGATGCAACTCTTAGATGTCTTTGAACTTATTACTGTCTATCTTATTATATGTTAAAAATTTAACCACTATCAGGTGTGCTATGTTCTGTTATCTAGGCGAAAGGGGGTGGTCTCCGATCCTTGATGGTCTTGAGATACCCAGCATGGACAGGCCCTGGTTCGGGTCGTGACACAACACTTGCTCGTCTAGAAAAGTATCATCATGTACCCCAAAACCAAGGTCCATGATAGTAATTTTCGTTGTACACCTAGACAAGTAAGCCTATCACCCAAATTGATATAGATGATTAATCAATACCAAAAACACAAGGCAAGACTCCTAGAATAGTGTTGAACCACATATGCATAGTAAAGTCAAAAATGCATAACCATAGATTACATACAATATCCCAAAACTCGGAGTCACATTTAAGAAATACTAAATTCATCTCGAATGTCAAAGAAACAACGAAATTTCATAAAGGATCAAAATTTGTCTTCGAATACAAATAAGACATGATCTAGATTAGAAGATATGGAAGGTCAACTCTGATTGTATAGGTCAATATCTACCTCAAACAGACTCCATGTACTTCCTGAATAAACTATTGTGCGAAGCACTCATACCTGAGTTTACACAAAAATGGTTCAATAGGGATTATTATGCTCCACTTGTACTTCTTGGATATTATCGGCCGACTGAGTATAGTAGAAAATAAAGTATATAAAATGCATACTATGGGCACGTCACTTGTAATCAGAAAATATCTCAAAAGGTAGCCTATACCATCTCTACTAATATTTCAACAATATACATATATACCATACACAAATGCAAGAAAGAAGCATAAGTATACAATTATACCAAATACAAGTATAATAAATAAGTACAAATAAACATATATCACATAAAGGGCAATAATACAACACAGAATAAGCACAATGTATATGAAATGCAATGAAGATGATGATAATGATGATGATAATGTGATACTCAAGGTTGTCACAAAAACTTCATATACACCTACCGAGTTGTGCTTCCAGGTAGGACCCATGGGGGGTTCGCAACCCATATTTACTTCCATATTCAATGCCAATATCGATAACTCCTCTCCGATACATCCAAAGGTAGAAGGTTTTTAAAGATGCCACTTTTCTGTCAGAATAAGCCAGTGTTATAATATTTTCATGGTGGTACCAATGTTTCAGAATGTATATGATATGAGGATGTAATGCTCACAACCAATAAAAATGTGAATTTCCAATTCCAACCAATATACCAACTATGTAAGCTAGAATCCACTCAATAATCAAACCATCCATGAATCCAAATGTAATTCATATGCCAATAGAGTAAAATACACAATATGTAACGACCCAAACTAGGGGTTGTCTGTGACGGGTATCTCAAGTATACCAATGACTAGAGACCACCCCTCTTTTCCCAGCTAACAGAACATAGCACACCTGGAAATGGATGAATTTTGAATATACAACGAGAAAGATAGTAATAAGTTCAAATACATCTAAGAGTGTCAACTTCAATACCCAATCCACATAATATCAGCAAAACCTCTTTCATAAAACAACCTACGTCAGGACATTCCCCGACCCTGACAATGTTAATGACAATGACAATATAAATGTGAAGTCTTTAATTATAATTTATGGACAGAAAATTGATGGAATGATCAAGTCTTTCTGAGAATGGAATCTGACCATTTCACCATAACGACTGACTTTGAGATAGAATATCACTGGGTAGGAAACATAGAAGTACCTTTGGACCATACATCACATAGGGAAACAGCGTTCGGAGACGGTTAGTGGGGTGAGCACTAGCATGTAACTCGGTATAAGGATAAAATAGTGTCAGTCAAAAGTTAAATTTCACTCTCACTGTATATATTTACATACATGCATACAAATATATATTACATGTTGAGGTAGGAAACAAGGTTTAGCATGATAGTATCACATTATCCTGGACTATATAGATCAACTGTCATAAATACGCACCCACGTGCTATAAGGGTTCAGCACCCCCTATTGAAAAGGACCAAGTGTTTCTTAGCCGCATGAACTGGAGGTATCAAGGAAGACCAGGGAATGCCCTAACCCCATGTAAATCCAAGATACAAATACATATATCAATAGTGTGAACTAATCACATGGTCATAAAAAACAACCCTCATGTCGTCAAAGAGTTTCCAGTACAAGTCATTCAAGACCCAAACCTTCATGGCATAGATACTTAACCCATATTAAGCCTAATTAATCACATAACCCATTCGTTACCCATATAATTATACATTAAGTTACACCACAGGTATCTTCATACGACAGCTTGCAAGCTTATAATTATGTCATTACAATTTCATTAACTTTGCGGAATGTCTCGACCCCCTACTTTCATTAAATCAAGTTGGAGGAATGCCTCAACCTCATTTAGTTATCAAATCAAGTTGGGGGAATGCCTCGACCTCTTTCATTCATTAAATCAAAACATAGCCAACAAGGCTTTCAAATCCATGTTCATTTTTTAATCATTTATGAAATGCACTAGTATCGATGTGTAAGGCAAACCAAGAGACAATTCCACAATTCAAAACCGTTTACACAAAAGGGTTGAGGAATACAATTTTTCAAAATTGTTTTCCAAGTTCAAAACATAAATTTAGGGGGTTACCTAGACACCCTTCCTATCCCCACATCCATGCACCCTATTAGCTAAATAACATTCAATTCAAATAATGAACAATTCATGAAAACCATGGGAAAAGAATTCAAGGATCAACCATTCCAAAATCCTCAACCCATGTCAAAACCCACATTCAAATCCATACAACTAAACCTTTTAAAAACATTCTTTTCACAAAATAAGATTTGGCGAAGAGTAATGTTACTGAAAGTATCACAAATATGAAGATAAATCACCCTTGATAGCCCTAATTGACAAACTTCGTGGAAACCCTAAATGTCCTTGATCTTGGGGATTTGAGTGTCTTTGGGTAGTTATTTTGATTTGTTTCAGAGTGAAAATGACACCCTAAAGGGATTTCAAGTTGTGGGTCATAATTAGGGAAGATGGGAAATGTCCAAAGTACCCTTAATGAAAACACTGAAAAAATTGTCGCCCAGTTGCTACGGGCAACGTAATGACTGGTAGGATCACCATATGACTCGTGGCCTCTATTCATAGTCTAGACAATATCCATGGGAACACACAATGGATACGAGTCATACCATAAGAGATGTACTCAAACATTACGACTTGTTAGGTTCAACCGTGTCAAGGAAGAATCAATTGGGCACTACACTAGTTTTGCTACAGATTGGACGACACGACTCATCTAGATTCTTTACAACTCGTTATGAGCAAATCGTAATCAACAAAAACTTGGCCAATCCACATTGGTCAAACTACGATTAGGATCCTATGATCCGTAATGACAATATACGATTATCCAGAACGGTGAGCAAGAATTTATATTTGGACTTTATGTCCCCTTAGGCTTCCCAAGTAGCTTCTTCAACCTTATGATTCCTCCATAGAAATTTCACCAAAGCCATATCCTTGGTCCTTAGAAAATGTACTTTCTTATCAAAAATCTTAATCAGGACTTTCTCATAAGTCATGGATTTCGAAATGCCAACACTTTCCAAAAGAACAACCAAAGAAGGATCACCCATGAACTTCTTCAACATTGAAACGTGAAACACCATAAGAATGGAACCCAACCTAGATGGAAACTCTAATTAATAACTCTAACTCTATAAACCTCCCATCCATATAGGACTTTTGGAGACTTTAGGTAGCCTTTAGTCTATCCTGAATTACCTTCACCTTTCCCATAGCTTGTGAACCAAGTTAGGACCGAATAACCTATTTTTACCATCCTCAAACCACCAGATAAGAGACCTACACCTCCTACCATAAAGGGCATTGAAAAAATCCATCCCAATACTAGAGTAAAAACTAGTATACACAAATACTATGAGAGGTAAATGATTAAGCCAACTTCCACCAAAATAAAGAACCTAAGACCTTAGCATAACTTTCAAAGTCTGAATCGTTCATTCTACTTAACCATCCATTAAAGGATGAAAAAAAGTTCTATAGTTCACCTTAGACCCCATATATCTCTAGAAATAATGCCAAAAATGAGATGGGAACTGCGTATCGTGATCAGATATAATAGAGATAGGTGCACCATGAAACTTTACAATTTCTAAAAGGAAGATCATGGAATAATACTCTAGCGAATAACTAGTCTTTACTGATAGGAAATGAGGCGACTCGGTTATCCTATCCACAATGACCAAAATCAAATCAAACTATTGTTGATACCATAGAATATCGAGAATGAAATCCCTATTAATAACTTCCTATTTCTACATGGGAAACTTATTATCTTGAGACAACCCACTTGACCTCAAGTGCACCACCTTCACATGTTGACATACCATGCACTTAGCCACAAAATTTGGCACATTCCACTTTATGTTATTCCACCAATAGAACGTTTTAAACTCATGGTACATTGTCGATGAACTAGGATAAATAGTGTACCTCGACTCATGAGCCTCCGCCAAGATCCTTATTTATAGCCCATCAACATCGGGAACACACAATATACCTTGGTACCTCAAGATATCGTCACCATCAATCTCAAAAGCCATCACCATTTAGTGACCCACATCATCATAGATTCTGATCGAATAGGATCTGAAACCTGCTTAAACTTAACCTCGACACCCAGAGAAGACTTCACTACCTCTAGAACAATCATACCACCATTCTCAGAGTCTAAAAAATGAACTCCAAGGTTATCCAAATGGTGAATATCCTTCTATAACCCTCACTTATCCTCATCAACATGAGACAAACTCCCCATAGATAACCTGGTAAGAGTATCAGAAACTATGTTAGGTTTACCTGGATGATAATAAGGACTTATATCTTAGTCCTTAAGCAAATGAAGCCATCTCCTTTGCCTGAGATTCAACACCTTCTAGGTAGCTATATACTACAAACTCTTATGGTGTGAAAAGATATCAACATGAACCCCATACAGGTAATAGCCCCAAATCTTCAAAGCGAAGACTACCGCCAATAACTCTAAGTCATGAGTCAAATAGTTCTTCTCATGCACCTTTAATTTCCTATAAGCATATGCCATAACCTTACCATATTACATTAACACACAACCCAATCCTACATAGGATGCATCACAATAAACAACAAAGCCATGAGTACCCTTGGGAAGGTTAAAAATGAAATAGAAGTCAACTTATCTTTCATCTTCTCAAACCTTCTATAATACCCAGCTAAACCCAAGAACCTTTGAATGTCATTTCGAGTCATAGGTCTAGGCCACTTATTAAGAACCGCAACTTTCTATGGATCCACTATGAACTCTTTGCTAGAAATAACATGACCCAAAAAGGTAATGACATTCAACTAGAACTCACACTTCAAAAACTAAGCATACAAACGTGATCCTTAAGGGTGTGGAACACTATATAGAGGTGATCGACATAATCTACCTCGCTCTTAGAATAAATAAGGATGGCATCAATAAACACAATGACAAATATGTCCCGATTCATAAGGTCCATAAAAGTCGTTCGAGCATTAGCCAATCCAAATGACATCAACAAAATGATGAAATACCTGTACCAGGTATGGAAACTATTTTTAGGGATATCCAACTTCCTAATCTTAAACTGGTGAAACCCTACCAAAGATCAATCGGAAAAGTAATTTTTACCCTGCATCTAGTCAAACAGGTCATCAATCCTAGGAAGGGCACACTTATTCTTCACTGTTACCGTATTCTATTAGTGGTAATTAATGCAAATTCGAAGGGACCCATCCTTCTTACAAACAAAGAGTACTGGCAGGAACCATGGGGAAATAATAGCAAAGATAAAACCCTTATCAAAGAGATATTTCAACTACTTCTTAAGTTCTTTCAACTCAGTCAGAGCCATTCTATAGGGAGGTATGGAGATAGGAATAATGTCTAGAAAAAGATTGATCCCAAAATCAATTTCCCTATTGGGAAAGACACCGAGAAGATCATCAAAAAACATTTCAAGAAACTCATAGATCATAGGGACAAATAAAAAGATGGGACCCTCAGAATTAGAATCTTTAACCCAAACTAGGTGGCACAGACACCCTTCGGAAATCAATTTCTGGGCTCTTTGATAAAAGATGAACTTTCTCTTAGGAAATAGAGAACTACCTTCCCATTCAATCACCGGATCATTTGGTATATGGAAATTGACCCTTTGGGTCCTACAATCAAGACAATCATAGCTCAAATGGAGCCAATCATCCTTAAGATAATATCAAAATCAAACATCTTCAACTCAATAAAATCCACTAATGTTTCTCTATCACATATAGATATCACAAAAACCCTATAGAGTCTCCTAGACACGATAGAGTAACCCACCAGGATAGATAAAAAAAAGGATTAGGAATACACTTATGACGAAAACCAAAATGAATAGCCATATAAATGGTCACATAATAAGGGGTAGACCCAAGATCTAGTAGATAATACACATATAAGAGAAAAGTATTAGAATAGGAGCAACACCATCAAAATATGCCTCAGAGTCCTGACGAATGGCAAAAGTATACAAATTATTTTGACTAGTGCAACACCCAGAAGTAGAACCCTTTAGTGCAGGAGCTGAATAAGCAACAATCGGGACGTTATTGGCACCACTAGCAATATCGTCGGAGAGATATTTCCTCTAAATATTTCTAGGCTAGCCACATCTAAAACACTTATCTCTTACCTCATGATTAAAACCATGGTGAAACAAGCTATAAAATCTACAAGAAGGATTCAACGGAGCTAACTAGGTCTTGCTGGCTTGAGGTTGGTCACCTTGTGCCTCAAACCTACTGTTTATCTGAAAGGGGAAATCATCGGATAGTTTAGGATATGGAGAACTAGCCATAGAATAAGAATCAGAATTTCCCCACTTCTTCTTATACCATTGCTTGCCATCTCTACCACTATTCTATTTGTCACTACCCTGCTCAGAGTACTTGGACCTATTAATTTCTTATTTTTTCTTAACATAATTGACCTATTAAATATACACCACAAGCCTAGAGATTCCATATCACTATTCAACAAGGCAGCCTTGTACTTTAGTACCAAATCCTTAACCTAGCAAACTTTCTTAACCTAGCCCTTATGTTAGACACCAACTCAGGATCATGATGGGACAATTGATAAAATTTTAGGGTATACTCTTTCACAGTCATCCAACCATGTTTTAGATTCACAAACTCCTTATCTTTAGCCTCTCTCAACTCTTGAGGAATGAAATAATTCGAGAAGGCACCCAAAAACTCATTCCATAGTGCTAACTCCATATCATCACCCCTACACTAGTCTGACTCTACATAGCACTAATATGCCATATCCTTCATTTGATATGCAAAAAATTCCACACTCTCAGAGTTAGATTCATGCATAACTCGTAAGATCTTCTCCTTTTCATCTATGAATCCTTAAGGATCTTCCTCATCCTTAGTGCCAGTAAAAGTCAGATGATTGATTCTCATAAACTATCCAATTCGAGTAACCTCATAAAACTCATAAAAGTATCAGCAAAACCCGATTAACATGACTGAGATGTCACCAATTGGGTCAACAGATGAATAGATCGATGAAACTCAGCATTATAAATGTCTCCTTAGGGCAGTGGGGCATGATCATCATCATCTTAAGAAAATTGAGAAGGGACTAGTAGGGACTGTTGGAACTCCACATAGGGTAGTATAATCAAGAGCTGGAGCCTTATGCTGGGTCTAAACTTTATAAGATAGATGAGTTGCTCCTATATTGTCCTCAAATAGGATAGAAGAAGTTCGAGTAGCATCGGATCTTTGGGGAAGCATGATCTAACATATGACCAAATAGAGATTAGAATAGTTTCAAGACCTTAGACTCTATAGCTCAAAAGTAAAACATAAGAAAGGGAAACATTCCTATATGTCTCATAGCCTTTCCTTCATAAGTATGGTGCTCTACACCCCCATGAAATATAATCTAATTGACATGTTTTATGGACTCCCAATTGACCATGAACCTAGGCTTTGATATCAACTTTGTCATGAACCAAACTAGGGTCTACTGTGATAGATATCTCAAGTACATTGAGGATCAAAGACTGCCCCCTTTTCCTAGCTAATAACACATAACACACCTGACAACGACTGAATTTTGAACATATCACAAGATAGACAGTGATAAGTTCAAAGATATCTAAGAGTTTCAACATCAATAACCAATCCATAGTAATATCTGCAAAGCGTATATACCAAAAAAAAACTACATTGGGACATGCCCCCGACCATGACAATGATAATGTAAATGTAAATTCTTCAATTCTAATTTAGGGAAGGAAAACCGATGGAATAATCAAGTTTTTCCGACAAGAAAATTATACCACTTAACCACAACGATCGACTGTAAGATCTCCTATCACTACATATGTAAAGTATAAGTGACTTTTGACCCTGCATCGCGTGGGGATACAATGTTCAGAGATGGTTCATGGGGTGAGCAATAGCATGTAACTCAGGATAAGGATAAAATAATGTCAGTCAAAAGTTCAACTTGAAACTCAATCTATATGTTCACATATTTGCATACATATATATAATAGATAATGGAATAGGGAACAAGGTTTATCATGATAGTGAAACATTATGCTGGATAATGTAGCTCAATCGTCATAAATAGGCTTCCACGGGCTATATCGATTCAGCTCCCCGGCTGAAAGGTCCCCAGTTCATGTTAGTGGAATGAATAAAAGGTATCAATGATGACCAAGAAATTCCGTGACCCCACATCGATTCAAGATACAAATACATATATCAATAGTATGAACTATGCACACAGTCAACAAAACCAACCCCCACATCTTCAAACATGAGTTTCTTGTACAAGTTATTCAAGACCCACACCTTCAGGGCTTAGCTACATAACACCCATTAAGCCAAATTAAAACAAGTTTCACATAACCATTCATGATAGATGGAATTATATGATAAGGTACACCATAGGTATCGTGATACAGTACACTTGAAAGATTATAATTATACCATTACAACTCCATTAGATATAGGAATGGAAGGAGGAATAACACTCAGAGTCTATGGAGTACCACACCTTGATAAGTAAGCCTATCACCCAAAGTGAAATAAAATGAGAAATTAATACCAAAAACCCAAGGCAAGACTCTTGGAATAGAGTCAAACCACACATACATAACAAAAATGGAAATATGTAGCCAAAGATGCCATACAATATCCCAAAACCTAATGTGACAATGTAAGAACCACTAAATATATCTCAAATATCAACGATACATTGAAAGTCCAGAAAGGATCAAAATCTTTGAATACAAATAAGAAATAATCTAGATAGTAAGAAATATAAGGTCAACTCTAAATGAATAGGTCAACTACTACCTCAAATAGACTCTAATTACCTCTTGAATCAAATATCGTGCATCACACTCTTACCTAGTTATGCACTTAAAGGGCATAACAGGGATGACTACGATCCACATATACTCAGTTGGTATCATAGGCTGACTGAGCAAAGTAAAAAATAAAGCAGATAAAAAACACACTATGGGCATTTCATATGCAATCAGAATATGTCATAAATGGTAACCTAGACCCTCTATAATATACACATATACCATACATAAATATGAGAAAGAAGCAAAAGTATACACGTATACCAAATATAAGTATAAGAAAGAAGTACAAAAAGATGGATTTCCTATCAAGGGGAATAATATAACAAAGAATGAGCATAATATAGATAAAATAAAATAAGGATGATGATAATGATGATGATGATAATGATATGATGCTCGAGGTTTTCGCACAAACTCCGTATACACGTATCGATCTGTGCTACCAAGTAGGACCCATGGGGGTTCGCAACCCATATACAATCTAATATCCAATACCAATATCCTTAACTCCTCTCTGGCATATCTATCGATTGAGGGTTTTCAAAGATGTCACATTTTCTTTCAGGAAAAGCCAATGTATTTTGTATTTCAAAGATGGCATCAATGTTTCATAAATATATATGATTTGAGGATGTAATGCTCACAACAAACCAAAAAATGAATTTCCATATCTAACCAATATACCAACCATGTAAGCCAGAATCCACTCAGTAATCCAACCATCCATGAATCCAGATGTAATCTATATGCCAATAGAGTAAAATACACAATAGTATGCCATTAAACCCACATAAACTCCAATTTAGGCTTTCTCATTAGAAAAAATATAATCAAATGTACATACACAAAGCCAACAATGTCATATAAGACCCCACGTGATCACGCATAACATATAATTTCTAGATACCACCAAATCTTAATAATATAGGCCCCTACGTAGACACAACACAATAATATAGCCATTTCATAATAAGTTCCCATATCCTTAACATAGTTTCATATTTATATAAACTACCCAACCCAATCTAAGGAAATTTAAGCCATAACCTACATCAAATGCCAAAAATTACTCCAAAAGCCTTTACCACTGATCTTTCTCCTAAAAAATAAAGTCAAAATCAACTAAAACATACTAATATGTAATCTACATGTTAAAAGGAAGCCAATGATACACATATTGCCCATTTTTAGGTTGGGGTCAAAACGGACCCCCAAAATGGCTTTTCAAATAGAAGGGTAGATTGAATTTTTAGTCCAAAAATATATTCCTCATGATTAAAGGAACTTATAAACAAAAACCCAAGTGAAAAAGGGTTTGAATAGGGTTTTAATCAAAAAATCCCCAAATTTGGGCCCAACCGGCAAGATCCCCAAATTGTATCTTTGAAATTAAGTTTCGAAAGGATTTAAATGACAAAAATCAAAGAAAAATAATTAATATAGGAGGTTTAGAGCTCACCCAAGATCAAAACGGAAGAAATTTCTGAAAAACAAAAAACCCCAAGATCTAAGTCTTGAAAATAAAGAAAGACCACACAATTTGGTGATTTAACCCACCCAGGCATCGCTTAAATGACCAAATGCCCGATACGTTATGCTTTCATTATCGTGTATGAGACTTACTTATTATTTAATTGACTATCACCTAATAAATGAGGGAGTCTTTTACACAATATCCGCTGCGACTGCTAGTCTCTTAAGTGATCAATAGGTTGCCTAAGCGAGTGCACCAGTGAAGTGGTACACCAGCTGGTGACTTGGAGTATTCCAAGTCTCCGCAGACCCCTCAAGATTCATCCAAAATATCATGTATGCAAATGAACTATGCTACCCTATCAAATTCAATGCTCCAGGCTCATTGGTGATATCAAATATTTTAAAAAATATCATTTTCACAAAGTTGACCTGCAAAACCCCATTACCTAATATTTCAAATAGAGGGACCAAATGAGATATAAAAGTCATAAAACCACACTAACCATGTTACCAACTAAAAATAGATGTTCTTAATCTAATAGCGTAGTTCATTTTGCTATCTGATGAACATATCAATAAATGTTGTCAAAAGTCAACTAATAAGCCTTTTGTACAACAAAAATAACAAACCTAGTGTATAACTAATAAGATTTTTGTAAATACCAAACATGATCGTTGAATTAGCGCGGCAATTAGTACTCAGATCTACATGAAAAAGGTATAGAAGTGTAGTATGAGTTCCTAAACCACGAGTACTCAGTAAGCATCATTGGCCAACTGAGCTAAACCATAATATAAGTATAATAAAGATGCAAGATAAATAAGCTAAGTAAAGGAAAGAGAGGCAAACCTGGAAATAAGTTCCCGCACTTTTGTACATGAATAAGTAAATACATACAAAATAGTAATGTAAAGATCACACAACCCTAAAAAAAAGATTGACCCTCATAAGCCAATAGTATGGAAAAGTAAGTAACCCATCACAGGCCCTCATTAGCCCAGAGAGTACAATCAAGGAAGCTAAATAATTGAATAAACCTAAATTACCAATTATCATACCATAACCAAGCATCCATCCGAATTGTGTCATATATTAAATAACACCCAATGTCAGATTTGAATCGAAACTCAATAGCATCATCAACATTATTATCATTTGTCGGATTGAACCAAAACTCATATTATCAATTTCATCATCATTATTGTTAATTTTTGAACTTGAACCGAAACTCATATTTGTAAATCATACAAATCCAAATTGGTCATCCATATCGATAAACTACCTCTATTAACTAAACTAATAAACCATCCTTTTACTCGTCTTCATACACCAGCCACAAATCGCATCCATAGGTCATATCAATCCCCATATCCATAAACCATATCAATATTGTGTCTACTAAGTGATGCCAATAATCAAATCTATAGGCCCTGTCGATAGTCCTACCAATTATCATATATATAATCCATATCATTAATCATATATATAATCTATTTGATTAATCATATCCACAAGACATATTTATGTTCATATGTATAATGCATATCATTAATCATAACTCTAATCCATATCAATAATCATATTCATAAGCTATGACATTAATGCTTGATATTAGCATCAACTCTCAATATCCAACTAACACATTCATTTATATTTGATCTCCTTAGGGCCCCAACATAATCATTTATAAGGGTATAATATGCAAATAAGGGTCATTTGACCTAAGGTGGGCCGAAGGGGTCCACTTCTAATCCCCAAAATTTAATTTATGAGAATTATACACCAAATTAGGCTAAGGTATCTAAAATTATTTCCAGATATGAAATAAGTCATAACTATCCCAAAGATAGATATTTACCCTAAAACACAAGAAAATAATTGAATTACACCTAAATTATAGTTTCAAGATAGCGTAAATAGCCCAACTTACCTAAATATCTTCAGTCATACCACCAACACCTAAGTCCCACCTCATATCTAGCATTAATATCATAATCATACTATAATAGCTTAATCTATAAAGAGGGTAAACCTAGCCTTATTGGATGCCAAGGAAAAATCTTGAGAATCGACTAAACCATAGGTTTCCCTTTCCAAAATACTTGTACAAGATGCCATACTATCAAAATCACAATCTATACATCAACACAAAAACAATGATACCCATATTGCACTAGTGTTCTTCGGGTACAAAATCACGTCCAAACCCTATATGGGGTCCACTTATAGAATCATACTTTTAGAACCAACACAATGTCTCTCTATGATCAAGGAATGTTTACCCTCTAGAATTAGTGAAATTCAAGCTATAATGGTGCTAAACTCAAACCACCAAAATTTTAGGGATTTAGATAAGGATGGAAAATAATATCATGATATTAAGGGGAACTCACCACAAATTCAAATAAGGAACTCGTAAATAGATGTTAGCCAAGCTCCAAAAGCACCCACAAATGTTCGTCCTAAGTTTTCACAATACTTTGGGATTTACTCTCTTAAGAATGGGTGAAAAATAGGAAGAAATAGGGAAAAAAGAAGAATTTATAAGTACCAAATGCCACTAAAGCGAGCCTTAGGCCGCTTTAGCAGTCACCACTAAATCACCTTCATGTTGATAAAGTTGTACCTGTCCCCACGAGTTAAGCCTCTAAAGCAGACCAAGGGCTACTTTACTTCTAGCTACTAAAGCACCCTGGTGCTACTAAAGCAGTACATGTTGGCTCGGCTAGGGTAGCTAAAGCGCCCAATGGGCCTCTTTAGCGTTCACACAAAGTATCAAGAACCAACTGGAGACTTCAATTTTTTTTGAGTCTCAGTTCACCACTCAAGATTTATTAAGAATCTCGTACGCATAATTGAACTATGCTCCCTTATAAATTTCAATGTTTGAGACTCCATTACACAACCAAAAATTTCCATTTAGGGCTATTTAAATGAAAAATAGGTTGCACACCCACTTTCAATTTGTCTTAACTTCCTACCAAAAGCCTTAAATGAGTCTGGAAGCCTCGGGATCCAAACCAGGGGTCCACCTAGCCCAAAATCAATATTCTGAATTTATTGGAATTGTTAGAATTGGTATATAAGGTTGTTTGACTGAAGTTTATACCCAGTAGCCAATTTGAATAGTGAAGGCTTCAAAATAGGGAATCGGCTCTAACAACCAAATGAATTACCCAGTAACTAAACTGTCAGTTCTAGGAAGCGATAAGCAATTTGGGAAAGATATAGGAAATCTCTAAATGGAAAAAATAATCAAAAATATAAAAAATGACCTAGTGGTGGTTATAATATACACTACTAAAAGAACTTTTATCTGGGAAAGTAAAGGATTAAAATATACCTGAAGCCTCAAACAGGTAAGGATACTGGGTCCACATCTCGCTCTCGATCTCCCAAGTTGCCTCCTCTACTGGGTGGTGCCTCCACTAAAACATAACTACTGGAATCTATCTAGAGCATAATCATTTGATATTACAAGCCAAAAGGAGCACAAAATCCTCCACAAAGGTGAACTGCTTATCCAACAGAACCATGTCATATCTAAGAACATAAGAAGGGTCAAGAATGTATCGCTCCAACAAATAAGCATGGAAAACTAGATGTGCAGTAGAAAAATTTGGGGGTAAGTCTAACTCATAATCCACCTCACCAACTATACAAAGAATCTCAAAAGGTTTAATATACCTGGAACTGAGCTTGCCTTTCCTCGGGAACCTCATCACACTCTTTATGAGTGATACACAGTGGAATACCCATTTAGCAACTCAAAATCTCAAGGAATAAAGTCTACGATCTACATAAGCATTATGCCTACTCTAAGATGCACTCAAACTATCCTGAATCACCCTGACTCTATCCAACAACTCCTGAAGCAAGTCAGTACCATGAGTTCTAATCTCTAATATCTTAAACCATCCATTTAAATAATGACACCACCTACCATATAAATCCTCAAAAGGCATTATCCCAATACTTGAATAGTAGCTATTATTATTTGCGAACTCTACCAAAGCAAAGTGTTTCTCCCACTAGCCTCTAAAATCCATAAACACACATTCGAAGCTTAACCTTAAGAACCTAAAGAGTCCGATCCGACTACCCATCGATCTGAGGATAGAAGATTGTACTAAGATCTACTTGTGTACCAAAATCCTTTGTAAAAACTCTCCAAAATCTAGAAGTGAACAATGAACCCCAGTCTAAAATAATATATATAGGAACACCACGCAAATGGACTATCTCACTAACATAGATACGAGCCAACATTTTAGCACTAAAGGACATTTGAATAGAATAAAATATGCCTACATTGCATTTAGAACCCTGGGATCTATGAGGAAAACCAATAACAAAGTCCATGGTAATTTTCTCCCACATCCACTCGGGAATTGGCAATCTTTTTATTAAGCCACTAAGTCTGAGATGCTTGTCCTTCACCTGCTGAAAACATAGGAAATGAGCTACAAAGTCCATTCCATCTCTCTTTATACCACCACCAAAATATTGTGTCAAAACTATATACATCTTAGTTATACCTGAGTGAATAGAATATATAAAGCTGAGAGCCTCATGCAAAATTGATTGAATCAAGCCATTAACGTCATAAGACTAATACCACTATAAAATCTAAAGAAATCCTCAAAATATAAGGTAGTCTTCTTGGATTCACGACTCAACACCTGATCACAGATGATCCAAAGCCTCTTATCCTCAAATTCACGACTTCAAATTTACTCTAATAGAAAAGACCTTGCGTCAACACTTGCAAGAATCCTTCTAGGATTGTAAATATCAAGTTGCACCATTACATTGGCTAAGGACTTAATGTCCCATGCCAACAACCTCTATGAAATTAAAATGCAAGACAAGCTACCCATACTCACTGCCTTCCAGCTTAAGGCATCCACTACTATGTTTGTCTTGCCTGAATAATACAGGATAAAGATCTCATAATCCTTAAAAAAACTCCATCCATCTATGTTGCCTAAAATAAAGCTCTCTAGGACATAAATAGTCGAAGACTATGATAATCTTTAAAGATCTTATTATGCACACCATAAGAATAATACCGCCAAATCTTAAGTGCAAAAACTACTTATACCAACTCCAAATCATGAGTTGTGTAGTTGTGCTAGTGCACCTTCAACCATCTCACCACATAAGTAATAAATCAACCCTGCAGCATCAATAAACAACCCAAATCAACACCTAAAGCATCACATACAAGGTGAATCCCTCACCCTCAATAGGAAGAGCTAAAATAGGTGATGGAGTAACAAATCCCTTAAGCTTTCCAAAGCTTGACTCACAGTCCTTGAACCATCAGAAAGGAACCTCCGTCTGAGTCAATCTAGTCATCGACATTACAATGGTCGTAAAACTCTCAGTGAACCATCTATAGTAACCATCCAAACCAATAAATTTATGAACCTCAATCAGAGATGTAGGCCTACCCCAATCACGAATAGCATCAATCTTCATTGGGTCTACTATAATCCCATCCTTAGACATCACACGCCAAGTAATGTCACGGACTTAAAGCAAAAATCACACTTGGAGAATTTAGCAAAAAATATATGATCTCTCAATTCTAGAGAAAGATCATAAAATATAGCATATGCTCTTTTCTACTCCTCAAATGCACAAGGATGTCATTGATGAACACAATTTCAAATGAATCTAAATAATAATAAGCATATGATACAACAAATCCATAAAAGCTGCTGGGGTGTTAGTGAACCCAAAAGATATTATTAAGAACTCATAATGACCATAATGGATTCTTAAGGTTGTGTTTGGGATATCCTCAGACCAAATCCTTAACTAATTGTAATTAGACCTCAATTCAATCTTATAGAACACTGCCACTCCCTAAATCTAGTCAAACAAATCATCAATCTGAGGCATAGGATACTGGTTCTTGACCACTACCTTATTAAGTTTCCTATAATAAAAACACATATGCATGGAATAATTCTTTTTCTTCACAAACAACACAGGAGCTACCCAAGAAGGTACTCAGTCTAATAAAACCCTTACCAAGAAGATTCTAAAGTTAAGAATATAACTCCTTAAGTTTGATAGGAGCCATATGGTAAGGTACCATAATAATAGGTGGGTGCCCGAATCAAGATCAATAACAAACCCTATATCATGATCAGGATGAAAACCATATAAATCGATAAGAAAAATATTAAGATAATCACAAACTACAAGAACAAAGTTAAGTGATGAATTCTCCACACTAATGACATAAATATAAGCAAGATAAGACTCGCATCCCCTAAAAATAAACCTCCTATCAGGAATATAAGAAATAATCCCCATTGACTCATAACTAACTGGTCCCTACCATAAAACAAGAGTATGTCAGGCATGGCAAAGGTAACAGTCTTTGCAAAATAATCGAGGACTGCATGAGAGTGGGAAAACTAGACCATCCCTAAAATCACATCAAAATCCTCCATATCTAATTTATTAAGATCAACATAACTATCAAGCTCTCAAACAGCCACAACACATAATTTAAAAACCTGATCTACTACTAATGGCATAGATAGTAAATCCTAAGATAACTCAAACCATGGGGCATAATAAGCATGCACATAAGAATAAGTGGATCATAGATCAAATAAAGCAAAATTCGACTGACAGCCCTCCAAGATTATACCTCTAATAATAGCCTCTGAAAACTTAGCCTTGGGTCTATCAGTCATTGGATGCAACTAAATGCGGCTTCACCTAGCTAGGATCCTAACAGACCTCCTATCCTACATTCTAGAGAACCTCCATGAGCACCTTAGGGACCATCAGTTTGATCGTTTATTCCACCTCTAGCTGGGGACGAACTACCTAAATTAGAGGAATAATCTAATCTGATAAATGACCAAAATCTCCATACCTAGAACATGCCTAAAGCACAATACTTAAAGTAGAAGATTCGACTGACCCAGAATAACCACTACGACTAGAATCCCCAAATATTGAACTCCTCACAGACTAACCATTATCCTAGTAGGAATGATTACCAAAATAATATTGGCCTCTATTGGTAATATGAAGTACGTCCTAAATGGGTCTGCTAGACTGACTCGGATGTTATAAAGCTAATGAAGAAGGTACTACCCTAAGAAACACTACCTCTAAACCATGATATAAAATGGCTCCTACTGAACTTATGTTTATATCGGGGCCTCTGCTTAATGACCCCTTGAACCTCATGATGTATCTCCTCATAAGTTGAGCATAATCAAAAACCTCATCAAAGAAACTACCTACAACAACCAAACTCTAAATAGATATATAAAGTGGAAGTCTCAATCCTTAGATAAATCACTGAACTCTCTCATACTCGGTAGTCAAAATTAAAGTAGCATTGATGAAACTTGGGAAAGTGCAGCACCCAATGAGAAACCAGGTCCATTAGATTCAGTCATATGCAATAAAAAGGTAAAGCACCAGAAAACTAACGACTTTTAGGTAAAGTAAAGACACACAAATTTAATGTGGAAACCTTCTTGTTCAAGGAAGGAAAAACTATGGCTTACCCTCAAAAGCACTCGTAATCTACTAGAATCAAAATCTTTATTACAGACTTCAATGAACCAAACTCTAGGTTTCGCCTACTTGTAATACCTCTACTTCAAGCCTACCTTGATAACTCTACCAAGTACTCTCTCCAATCTAGATTATTTCTAAACAATATTGAACTTAGGAAACCCTACATAAGTACTCTCAAGAAAGAAAGAAAATATTACTCTTATATAGTAAGTAATTCAATTATAAATTAGGACACAAAACAATAAAACTCGCTCTTTTAGTACATTAAGAAAACAAGAAATTGAGCAATACTTGATAAATGAGTTGGATTGAGTTTTTTCCTCTTTTACTCTTTTGTGATAATCTAGATTGTGAAAACTCACCAATTTGAGAAGCATTATGTTCTTTTTATAGTGGAATAATTATTAGGGTAGAAATCTAGTTGGGCCAAATATCTTGAAAGGCACAAGCTTACCTTCGCAGTTTGTTGCATTGGAAGACAAAACTGTGCAAACCTTCTAACAACTTTATTTATCTTTGATGACCCAGGGACCTGGTACCTTGTTGTCAGTTGCTCATCATCAAAATAAGATATAGCAATTTTCCCCCTATTTGATGATAATAAATAGAATAACTTGTCCACAGATCTTTGGGCATCAAATTCTTTCACTTAATACAATTAGGGTGATTACCACTACTGTCAGTGAATGTTCTTTCTATCACTTTGTATTTTTCTTACTTTGACATAGGGGCCTGGTCCCTTTTTGCCAATTGACATAAAAAACTCAACATAATTTCATTGTCTGCCATGTCAATATGCTTGCACTCATCAATGTGCATTTTAGCATTCTTCTCCTTATCAATCTGCTCATTCTTCACATATAACCTATTATGTGCACCCATTTGAGTATTTCCCCTTTTTAACCTGCTTATTGTTTAATAGAGTGCCATTCTTATTATATAACCAGCCATGTACACCTGCTTGGTACCTGGTCCCTTACACATCAGAACACGTACATACCTGGTCCATACCTTATACATTCAGTATTCCCCTTTTTGACATCATTGCAAAGTAATAACTGTAAACCAAAGATAAAGTAAGAATGTGATAGCTAACTCATGGCCAATGAGGCAACACTAACATGAGGAAAAAATTTAAATATAAATAAGTGAAGGATAAAACACACAAAAAGAAATTCATTCACTGTTAAGGTAAAGTCAGTACCATAATATCAAACTAAAATAAACATGAAATTTTGATCCATCACAAGCCATGTTGGGAATAAGGACTAGATACTAATACATAGGGATGAAAAAGTGACATAGGGATGATAGGATTTAGCTATGAGGGTGCTTAGGGGAGAAGGATTTCAACAAAAACTTCATTTGAGAACTCTCTGCAACATGGGGATTTAGCAATTGTTTAGTGAGGTCATAAAATTCATCATTCAGACCATGAACCTTATGAGTGAGTTCTACAACTTTAATATGGAGCTTAGCATTTTTAGATGCATATTCTTTTATCTCACCAGGTACCTCTGAGGATATCTTTTAATTCTACATATTTTAAAGCACTATCTCAACATTCTTTATAGCTAACTGGACCTTTATCAGCTTCATCTCCTTTCATAATTTCTCCTAAGTAGCCAAAAGTTCTAACACTTGGGACACAGTTCCCACCTTTTCTTTAATACATTTATTTTCCACCAACACTATCAAACTAAACTTTTTTTAACTATTTCTGGAGTCTTTTTACTCCTAACTACTCCAAAATAATAAAATACTTTGTTCAAAAAGTAACTATATGGTATCCCAGGTCTTCCTTATTTCTTAATAATTATTTTGTCCATGTTCTTTATCATAAGAGCAGGAAGACTTATCAGCTCAAATTTCTTCAAGCACTCAATCAGGAACAAGTCAACAGTAGAGGCAATAGTCCTTTTCTCTAATCTAGGCAAAAGAACCTTATTGGGGAATTCAAATACCAGTTAAAACTCACCTATGAGAAATTTCTTTCTCACGCCTACTATTGATGTTTCTCCTACCTTGGAAGCATCAATAATGAATTCATTGGAGGTTTATTTCTTTACAATAATCCTTACTCCTATCATAGGCACATCTAGGATTTTTCCTAATATTTCTTCATCCAGTTTAATTTCCTTTCCCTAAACTTGCATAGTAATACTAAAATCATCATTTCAAATTCCATAGTGTAATAAAAATTTCTCACCTTACCCTTAAAGACCATAGGAGATAGTTCCTCTAATAGGTGCTACTGACCCTGATGTCTCACATACCTCATCAATTCAACTATGCCTAGCTTCTAATATATTCTGGGATCAAACATTTTCCCAGAAAATAATTTCTGTATTTTAAATCTTATTCCTTTTCTCTCTTGAGTCATCTTTCTTTTCTTCTTCTTTTTGTATTTCTACTTGGCTCCTCCTTTTGAACAACTTTTCTCATTTTGGGACCAGGTCCCTCAAAGACCTTTTTTCTTTTCACTGCAATATGTTTCTATCTCATCCCAACAAGGCTACCATACTTTGAACTGGAGGACCTGGTCCTTGCAGCAATATGCATATCTTTTCTTATTTTCTAAACTATAGCAGCAACATCCCAATCAATGTCCTCGTCCTCTTAAACATCCATAAATTCAACATTCTCCACCTCATCAACTATAGATGTTTTCATAAGTTTTCTTATCTTTGTGGTAGAAGACTTATTTTTCTTCATTGCATCCACCAACAACTTTTGTTCTGACCCCTAGATGAATATGATCTAGTCACTTTCAAACCTTTATCAACTACTTTTTCTTTTTAGCTTCTTCCCCATTGTTTCTTTATGGACCACCTCAGAGGTAGTTAATATTTATCCTCTTTATCCTCCTCATTTATAGGTAGAAGTATTTTTATATCATTAGTCATATCATCCTTCTCACCAACTATTTGCTCTTCAGTGCTAACTGAGTTTTCATTGGGATGATATGCAAGAAGAAGCAAATTCTCAGATACCCAGTCTATACTATTTGAAATATCAAACTTCACAGGTATTTCTTCATCAAATAATTAATAAAAAATAGTGGTTGACTTGGAGGGAGTAGGGAACCAGGTACTTAATGGATTTCTGACAATTCAGTATTTTCTCATACCTCAATAGAAATATGGATTTAAGGGTTTACATGTAATTTGGATTTTTTTAAAAGGAGTAATTTCAAATTGAGATGTTTCTTGTTCAATCGGTTAACCAAACCCTTGATTTGAATCCTCCATCAAAGTTGATTCAATAGAAGTTTCAATGGTTGAGGATATTCCAACATGGAAATACTCAATTAAAGGTTTAGGATTTAATTTGAGAAGGCTCAGTATGAATAGTTAATATAGGTTCTTGTTGAGGACCTAATGAAAGGTCTTCCATGAATTTGGGTAATAAAGGGTTAGAAGGCTCAATTTAGGATTGTTCTAATTTCCTTTCTAAAGTTTTATCAACTTTTAGAACTTTTATAGGGGTTGAGAAAGAATAAATGCTTGTCATTACAAGATTTTGGTAGTGAAAGAGTAAAGGACCAGTTTAACTCAAAGATGAAGGACAATTGTAAGAGATAAAGTGAGTTAATTTCTAAAATAGAATCAAAGAGTGTAAATTTGATTTGAAGATTTAAGAGAAGTGATCGTTGTCATTAAAAATGTGACCTTTTGAAATGATGCATCTAACTTTAATTGTGTTACTCTTTATATTCTTGTGAATTGAGGGATTTTGCTCAGATAAGACAAGACGCATGGCCTTTTAGGCTGAGTTTCATAATTATTAAATCATATTGTTTTGAACTAACCTTGAGACATGGGACTAGGTCCTTCTCTTTCTTGAGTGAATTTTCCATTTGTGCAAGTCATAATTGTACTTTTCCTAAGTTGTTCACATGGGTTTATACCTGCAAAGGTAGAGTAATGAGTTAGACCGCTGTACACCTACCTTACCAAGGATACTTGTAACCTTATCATAGACAATTTTAGAAAGAATGATTGATTCATTTAGTAGGTTAAATTAATCAATCCCAGCTTTGGATTATTTGTTTCAATACATCATTTTATTCCAAAAATTTTTCTAAACATAGGTCAGAAGATCTGGTTTCATTCTTAGCATACTTTTGATTACTAAGATTCCTTCTGCATTGCATTAAACCAGAGAGGTTCTTTTAGACCATTTTCATATTTACGGGCTTACATTTAGACGAAAATGCTTATAAATCCATGTAACATCTAATTTGAGCTCTAGTTTGCACTCCATTTAAAAATTATGATATCAAAGCATCAAGATAGCGAGATTATCTATCTCTTAAGTTTGGTCTTCTGAGGTGAGTTTTATAAGGACCAGGTCCTTGTAAATTTTTACTGGACCCTCCTTATTGAACTTCTACTAGAGTTGGGGTCTTTGACTCAGATCTTAGATCACTATCTTTTTCCTCATTCTTATCTACATCTTTTGACTGGATTCACCATGTTTGGTATGTTATGTACCAGGACCCTTGAAATCAACTATTTGAGCTAAAATGAACTTACATGTCCATGAATCAGCATCTTTGTGCTAAATACTAATGTAAGTTACTTCCCATCATCTACACATATTTTTTATCCCATTTATCATTTCCATATTAGACACATCCACAATGAGGTGTATTGAGAGATAGAACATAATAAGAACATTCAGTCATATGCTTTGAACAATTACTTATCAAAAAGTAAGTTCTGACTTTAATCCCTTTATCCCACTTGCAATCAAAATCATTTGTTAAATTTAGAAACCTATTTGAGTTTTGGTTCCAAATAGGAGGGCAAGGTGTAATCAAATCCTTCTTGGCCTATCTTGGTAACAAAAACTTCTTTATATTTTTAAAAAGTCTAGAACCTTTAGGATAAGCATTCACTTCCTAAATATCTCTAACATTCTTCATTCTAGCTTTCATCCATCTTTGATAGTTTTCTTTTATGTGACTATTTTTTACACAATGAGTGCACAAGGGTATGTAGACTTTGTTTCTGATATCTTGAACAACCTTGCCTCGAGACCCATGTGATTTATTTTTGTACTGATAGACAAGGCCTTTACCATTATTAACTCCTTGACCAATTAGGTCACAAAGGATCTGTAAGGATGTGGTCCATTATAGGGATTTTTAAGTTCTTACTTCACACAGACCAAGTCCTTTTCTAACTCTTCATTCTTGTAGAGTGAATTCATCAGGTGCTTTTGAGAATCCCTCAATTTATATTCAATCTTATTTTGAATCTTTGATGTTTTTTCCTTCCTTTGTTATTAGAGTCATTTACTTTGTCTAGTTGACTCAAAATACTACAATTATCATATTTCAACTTAAAAAACTATTTTTCTATTTTAGAAATCTATAGATTTAAAAAAATTCATTCAAGCTCTTGACAATTTCTTAGTAGTTAGTTCACATAATCAATCAATCAACATGTTTGCTAGTTTCTTTATCTGTCTTAAAAAGTATTAATCTAATTTTTTCGTAAGGTCTGAGAGAGTTACCTCATTTTTTTCTTCGTTTTCTGTGTTTTCCATAAGAGCAAATAAGGAATCAAAAATCACTTTCTCATCCTCCACTACTACCATGGATACATATTCAACCTTCTCAGCTTCATCCGATTTACTAGATGAATCTCCCTAGACTGCTAGATCCTGCTTAACTGCAAAATTAGCTGCAACTTGTCTTCTTGAATTTACAGGGATCTGGTCCTTGTTCTTTCCTTTATCACTTACAGCCTTGATATATTCCTGATAATCTATCTTGGACAATCCTTAATCAAATTCTTAGGACTTCCACATTTGTGCAGACCTCTATAGTGCCGCCCTTTTTGCAACTACTTCCACTTCTTTGAAATTCAGCCCTCTTCTTCATAGCTCTAACAAGTCTTTTTGCCAAATAAGCAACATCAAATTCTTCTTCACTAGAGTATGATTTTCAAGCCTTCAGTTCCAGATATTTTTCCTTTTTTCCTTCCTTCTTCTCTTATCCTTGTTGTTTCTTGAGTTCATGTGTCTTTAAATTACCAATAAGCTCATCCATATTGAGATTTTTTACATTCCTTGACTCAGTGATAGTATCCATTTTGCCTTTCTAAGATTTAGGTAGAACCCATAAAATTTTTCTGACTTGTTTGAACAAAGGAATCACTTCTCTTAAATAGTGCAAATCATTTGTGATGGAAGAGAATCTTGTACGCATTTCCTGTATTGTGTCTCTTTCTTTCATGGTAAAGGTTTCATGCTGAGTAGTCAACATGTAAACTTTAGTGTCATTTAAATTAATGGTCCCTTCATGAGCTATTTTCAAGTAATCCTAGATTTCTTTGGCATTTTCACATATAGAAATCTTGTTGAATTCATCAGGACCTATGCCACAAACTAGCAATTTTGGCCTTATTATTCTTTGAATTTTCTTCCTATCTTCATCATTATACTCTCTCCTCCTTTAGCAACAATCTTGTTTATTTCTCCTTATTTGACGTCTTTAACTGGAATATAAGGATCGTCAAGTATTACATCCATCAGCTCACTATCCTCATCCATACTGAAGTCACACATCTATGTTTTCCACCACTTATAGAACTGCCTATTGAATTTAGGTGGTTTAGTGGTAGATTGTCCTTCTTCTAGATTAGGTAGAGCAGCCATGATAACTAATTTACTCTAGGTATTAACCTTTTAGAGCATTTTTTATCTGATAAAAAATGATGAAACTCGAGGAGGTTGCACGACAAAGTAAGGGACTAGGTCCCTTAGAGTCAGTCGCAGTTAATCAAATAGTAAAGCACTAGAAAACTAAAGACTTTGAAGAAAGTAAAGAAACCTACTTGCTCAAGGGAGGAAAAACCTAGATTTTCCCTCACAAGCACCTACAGCCCACTATAATCAAACTCTTGATTAAAAACTTCAATAAACCTAACTCTAGGTTCCACCTACTTGTAATACCTCTACAACAAGCCTAACCAATAGTGAAATTAGGTAACTCTACCTGAGCACTCACAAGAAAGCAAGAAAATATTACTTTTATAGCATTAGTAACTCAATTACAAATCAGGACATAACTCAAGAACACTCACTCTTTTAGTACTTAAAGAAATCAAGATCTTGAGCAATGCTTGAGCAATGAGCTAGATTGAGTTTTTAACTCTTCCACTTTTTTTGATAATTTGTATTGTGAAAACTCACCAATTTGAGAAGCATTCTTTTTATTTTATAATGGAATAATGAAAAGGGTAGAAATCTGATTGGGCCAAGTATCCTGAAAGGTATAAGCTTACCTACACAGTTTGTTACACTAGAATACAAAACTACACAGACCTTGTGACAATTGTATTTAGCCTTGACGACCCAGGGATCTGGTCCCTTACTATCATCTGCTCACCATTAAAACAAGATATTGAAAGCATGCCTAAGTAACTTATGAAATCGAGTCTCATACTCAATACAATTATGGATCCCTGCTCTAATCTTAAGAACTCATCCCTCAAATGATCCAGACTGTGAGGCATATACTTATCTAAGAAGATCTTAGAAACTCAGTCCTCGTCAATGGGGAAGATCCAGTTGGCTTAGAATTAAGATGACCTCTCTAACAATGTAGAGCTGCCAAGTTTGTCTAAAAAGTAGTGTAATACATAAACCAAGTCTCAACTAAACCAAAATTATAGAGCTATCCTAACAAGCAATCAAGAACTCATACACATCATCGCTCGATGCACCAGTAAACCTATACAGAGCAAATATCAAGAACCTACCCAATATCTACTGTATCTTAATTGACATAGCAGGATAGGAAACTATCAACTGAGTATCTACCAGTTGGGCAACTGTAAGATAACGAGGGACCTCAACTTTTGGAGCCATAGCTAAAGGTAGGACCTGCCTCAGTACCACTCTAATTTTTATATTGTACACCATATGATGGTTTCACTACCAACCAATCCTAAAAGCTGGACCAAAGAATATCTAAGCACTAAAAAAGAAATAAACCCCATCGGAGCCTAAGTTAGTCCTTAGCCTACTGCAGGCTAGGGCAGAAGAATCTCTAGCCCGAGAGTATGAATAGGGTCTAGTAATGTCCTCCTATCCTATCCCCTAGATCGGGGCACATCTTGAAGTTCTACATGACCCCTAGGTCATTCAGAAATAGAGATAGGATCTAAAGTCTTGGTCTTGGGACCCTCATCTTGGGTAGTGGTAGGTCATAAACTAGCCATCTATGAATGAGTGAAACCAAGGAAATGGTTTAGAAACAAACTCATACTCTTAGAAATAAATAAGTGAATGAAGTTAAGAAATCCTAAGAATTTCCTATATTCGCTCGAAGATACAAAACTGACGTCATTGTTCCAATCCATGGTACTCTACTAGACACTTGTTCTCATACCAATAATACCAGTGAAACCTATGTCGTAATACAAATTTGTCATGACCTGATTTATGAGTCATGATGGAACATACTTCATACCGCTAGTAGGTAAGACAAACCATAGCTCAGAGTTATAAGCAATAGGCAAACTTGGTTGAAAATTGCCTTAAAGCTGAAAATCAATAGTTTGAGAATTCAAAAAATAATAGAATAGACACAATAGTTCTACAAGGTAGATAGAAGGTCAATAAACATCCAAAGATATAGTAATGTCAGTACAAAACTAATAAAATTATACCATAAGTACAGAATATTCAAATATAATTTATCCCAAAAATGAAATACTAGATATAGATACAAGGAAGGAAATAGTGTAACTCGACTCCAAGAGCTCACCCAATCAATAAAATTAACCCAAGATAATCATCAAGTTAGCGGTGGAAATTAGTACTCATATCTACAACAACAGAGTATAAAAGTGTAGTATAGGTACCAAAACCACGGGTACTTAATAGTCATCATTGACCAATTGAGTTAAATAATAATATAAGTAAAATAAAAATTGATAATATATAAGCTAATGAAACACCCTGGGTTTTGACCCTTTGAAAATTTCTTTGATTTTTAGGTTTTGGACAACATATGACTGGTGGGTGCCAGTCGTATCATAGGATACGAGTGGTATATCTTGGTTGTATGTTGACCAATGCTGGTTGGTGGGTTGGATTGGTCTCTGGAATGGGTACGACTTGGGTTAGTACGAGTTGTTTGGTTGGATACGGGTCGTTTTGTTTAGGTTTCTCCTTTACTTAATTTGAGACTTAGTAACTTAAATTGGATTTGTGTATGAATAACTCATCATATGTTGTGAGATAGGATATGAGTCGTATCCTCAACTTATATGGTAGATGGTGCTCAAATCTCTTATGATTTTATTCTGCTAGTGGTACGGGTCAAGGGTACTAGTTTTATGCTTTGGTAAGACTTAGTTTTAGTGAGTTATATTTTGGATAGTGTTGGGTCCAAGGAGGAGGCCTAGGGTACGAGTGGTGGGTACCACACATATTAGAGGGTATGATTGGTATGGTATAATTGTATCCTCAGACGGGATTTTTATGTAGTTTAAGAGGGGGTAATCTAGATGTTTCCCCTCTTAATCGATTAAGGTCCCATGACTTCTAAACCACTTGGGAGGTTATTTGTCATAACCCGAGGCTACCCCCTTGTTGTGATAACGGTGCTTACGGTTTGAAGTGACCACAAGTTAACTTATGAGTTGGTACCATCTGTGAGCACTGAATATAATAGCACTGATATAGCATATAGAAAAAATAAATTAATAAAATACTGTAAAATTGGATGCCAAAACTCAGAATACTAAAATGTCTGCAATATCTGAAAATAACTAAAAATACTGAAATGACTAACTAAATGTTTGATCATCTGAAACCCCTAACTGACTGAGGAGTTGATGGGAAAGTCCCCCAACTAACTCTAACTGGATGATCATAATAAACTACTAAAGTAACTAAATAAGAGATAATATGTCCTCAATGGATGAGGACTCACCACTACAGCTGTTGGAAAATGTTGGTCTGTCCAACTACGATCGGGAAATTGAGCCTCCAAACCTATGATATAAGACGTCATATAACAAATAAAAGTATGTGGTTAGTACGTTGAATGTATTGGAATGTGAGGTAAAGACTAGCGAAAATGTATGAGATAACTCAGCATGAATGCATGAACATGAAATATCTGAGAATGCAAGACCAAGTATAGAAATAATTCTAAAATAAGTTGTAAGCTGAATGACTAAAATTAGTATAAATGAAAACCTAAATTGATTTATATAGAATACTGAACTGAGACTGTGGGAGGTATCATCTAACCGACATGCCCCAATCTGAGATAATCGAGGTCCAACCTATAAACCCAGTTAAAAGAGTGTCAGTACCATGCCACGGGTACTAGCACTGGCTGTGTGGATCCACTAATCTGATGTCCCAAAGGACCTGGGTGATAAGCATAAACTGAAGAGTGACCTCTATGAGGAAGTCAAGCCTAAACTAATGGGTGACCCCTCATATCCTATGCTGGATACGTAATTTTGGAATACAGGGACTGCTACTAATGACTTTGCCTAACTGATGGGGAAGTGGCCATCCCTGCATTGACTCGGTGCTAAATCCTACTCCCAACTGATCTAACATTGTTAATGAACTTAACTAAGTTTAATTGAACATTATTTTATAATGGATAGTGATCATCATGATGATAAACATCTGAGTATATAACAAGACTCATGGTTTCACTAAATTATTGCTTGAAAATCTGAAATTATGGAAAACACATAGGTCTCGGGTATTAATATCCCACTAGCACTGAATGATTATCAAAATATGATATCAAAATAGAAATACTATTGAATGCAATCATGGTTCAAAGGACCAAAACATGGGAAGTTCATCAAACATGTAATAATCATAAACTGGGACATGAAAATACATACACATGTGGCAAACAACATGATTACATAGCTAAATTTATAACTTTAGGGTTAATCATGAAATTAATTTATCATGACATAGGATTTGAAATACTTGAAGCATATGACTCATTCTACTTGAAAAAACTTGTAACCATAACTTGAAAATTAATTAACAAGGGATTTGTGGTTTTTTTTTCATGAAGAACATGTATAAACTAGGAGAGGATTTAGGAGTACACGGGTATATAATGCTCCTTAGGGACTCCAATTTCGTGTTATAGACAAATTGGGTGAAGGGAATTTACCTAAATACCCTTAAAAGTTAATAAAAAAATTAGGTTGAATAGGTAGGGGCATCGTAGGCCTTGGAGTGGCAGACTACCCCGAGCAGCGCCCGCCTTAGAGAAGGGGACCAACCCCAGTGGCGCCCGCCTTACCCCAACGATCTAAAGGGGGAGACATTTGCCTGTCCCGGTGATGCTTCTAATTTGATTTCCTAAACACACCCTTATGCTTGTCAGAAAATTCCAAAACTCACCCAAGTCACACTTTGAACAACCCCAATCATTAATCAATTCAAAAATTGATGTCTTGATGTTGGGAAGACCAAAATAAAAACCATAAAAGTCTAGGGTTATTGAAAATGACTAAGTCCTCAACACTTAGTTAGATTTCCATGTCTTGGACCACTTTGAACATGCAACTATGTGCTAAATTGAGCTAGGATATTACGGGGTATTATAATATCTCTCTTTTGGGAATATTCATCTTGAATGAGACTGGTTTTGCTGAGAATACTGAGGAAACTGAGATCATTTACTAAACATGCATGACTGGAAACATAATTACATAACTGAGTCTGAAAAATAATACATAAGCTGAACTGGTTTCATGAATGCATTAAATGACTTGAGAATGGACATATAACAGAAACGAGAATGGGAAAGATAGAATCTGAGAAAAAACATTACCTGAAGGTGAATATGATTTTGTAGAGGAAAGATGAGGGTACTTGGTTCACATATATGCTTCTTCTTCCCAAGTGGATCCCCCAATCGACTATTTCTGCCAAATGGCTTTGACTGAGGGAACTTCTTTATTCCTTAATCTATGGATCTAATGATAAAGGATCTCAACTGGGACTTCTTCTTAGGAAAGGCTACCCTTAATATCCATATCTTCTAAGGGAACAACTACAGCTGGATCACTGATACATTTCCTTAACGAAGAAACATGAAATATTGGACGTACTGATTCCAAATCTATAGGCAACTCTAGCTGATAAGCTACTTTCAAAAAATGACTAAAGATGTTATATGGTACAACATAACGGGGGTTGAGTTTCCCCTTCTTGCCAAATCTCTTCACTCCCATTATAGGCAAAATCTTCAAATAGACCAAGTCACCAACCTCAAACTCAAAATCCCTTCTCCTTATGTCTGCATTATATTTTTAATGGCTTTGGGCTATCTTCATCCTCTCCCATGATGTTGGGCGTATTTACACGCCTAAACACCATAATTTACCCATGTTATAGCTAAGTTTTAAGGATAAAATATATTATTCCTGCACTTTTAGTCCATTTTCCTGTAAGTGAGCTAACCAACATGATTAGCATGTTTTCAGGCATTAATGATGAAGATTTCAGCACTTTGGGGACCCTTGGGCAGCAAAGGAAAACTTCACGTAAGAAGGAAGGCAGCTTTTGGAAGCTTGTGGACTGAATGTGATGAATGGAGAAATTGTCCCCGGCAGAATCAGTATTTCTTAATACTTAGGGGTGCAGCAGTAACCTAGTAGGACTAGGACAAGGATGTTATAAAAACCCTATTTGCTGAATTTTTCAGCATTCATTCTATTTTCTATTCAATTCTTATTGTCATTATTTTTCTTTCATTCGACTTTTTGCACTTAATTCACGTTATAGATTCTGTAACTTGAGACAGAGAAAACACGGCTCTCTTGAGGCTCGGATAGAAGAAAAACGTCAAGCCCTAATTGATGCCATTTTCATCCCCAACGTGAGATTATTCTAGATTTGATATGATGATAATGTCTTCTTTGATCTCCGTTATAATCATGAGTAGCTAAACTTCTCTGTTAGGGTTATGTAAGCCTTGTGGTATACTATCTATTACTATGAGTTTGTGAATTCTTGATGCGTATTCTACTTATATCATTACTATCTTCGTTTTAATTAAATTCTTGTGGTTGCAAACATATAGAATACGCCATTATAGCATTAACTTGTTCGAGAGAAAAGTTACATGTTTGGAAAAGAGAGTGTGACAAGGAAATAGGGCTACCAACCCCTATTTACACGTTAGTGCCTTAACCGGATTAACCTCTAGGAGAGTTCATACCGTTAGTTATACACTTTAAGCTCGAGAGAGTTAAAGTGAAATAATCCTGGATGGTCGAGAGACACTAGGATTCACCATTAGAATACGAATCTCTATAAGTGCATGCATATCTGAATTCCGCTTTACTCATAGTTAATAGATACGTAGAACTCATAAGGTGGACATAACCCTAACTTATTATTCTCTACGATTAAATCTTACTAAACCAAGCATTCATTTGTTACTTTGTTAACATTATTGCACGCATAAATTAAATCTCCCCTTTCAGTAGAATTTTTCGACCAACAGTCTGCTAACAATTACAACACTTAGTGACCAAGTATTCCCTTTGGGATTCGACACCCAACCTAGTTGGGTTCTATGTTTGACAGCGACCGCTTACACTCTTACGAGAGCTATAGTTTGGGCGTTATCAAATTTTGGCGCCGTTGCCGGGGAATACGGTTGTCTACTATGTTTGTGATAGTTACTAGACCCTTTAGTCAAAGATTCTCGAATTTAACTTTTTGTCTGTTGTTTTTGTTTTATTCAGGTTTTGTTCAGTGCATGCCAAATACTCGAAGTTCGGATCAGCCATTATTACCCATAAACCCTTAACCGTAACTTATTGGCAGGATGGAGGCGCAATGAGACATTGAAAGAAGGGATGCTCAGCAGGAGCAGCCTAGACTAGCTACATTGGTCGCTCTTCAAGTGCATCAACAGAATATTGATAACCCAGGCCGTGCAACAAATCCTGATGATGAGGACCTGGGTGATGATGAGCTACTAAACCCAAGGCGTGATGATGATGTGGCGGCACCTGTGAACAGAAGAGATCGTTAAACTAGATTGAGACCTGAACACCGAGTTGTGCAAATTCCTTTTGACGATGATGATGACGATTTGGACGGGGCTAGTGCCACAAGGGCTATTATTCCTCCACCCTTGGCACTTAGAGCTAAGTTCAATATCACTAGCACCATGATTTAACTATTGCAGCTCAAGGGGTTATTTGGTGGACTCACAGGCGATGATCTGAATATGCAGCTGATCAATTTTATCTCTACATGCAAGTTATTCGACAATCAAGGCGTTGGACAGAATGCAATTAGGTTGCGCTTATTTCCATTGTCTCTATTTGGGGAGGCAACTCTATGGTTGAACGGGCTAACTCCTGATTCTATTACTAATTGGAGGCAATTGAAAGTCGCTTTCCTAGAAAGATTCTTTCCGCCATCCAAGAGAGCACAGTTGAGAGATGAGATCAATAATTTTCGATAACTTCCAACTGAAGCTCTCTACGAAACATAGGAGAGGTTAAAGAAGAAGCTTATGCGGTGCCCAAATCATCATATGACCAATGTCCACTTGATGGAGATATTATACAGGTCTTTCAATTCGGTGACTAAGCTCGTGGTTGATAAAGCTGTGGGCGGGTCATTCATGGACCTTACATTTAATGAGGCAAGTGGGATGCTAGATCGTATGAAAAAGCAGAGTAGAGCTTGGTATACCAAGGATTCTGAGGTAGCAAGCTCTACTACATCTATTGGCATTACTGTAGAACAGAGGCAAAGAGAAGAGGAACGTGATCAAGATATGGCGCACATGAAAATGAAGATGGATCTTCTTACCAAGAATTTATTATCAGGGAAGACCAAAAAAGTCAAAGTTGTTATGTCACAAGGAAGAGATGAATCTGATTCTGAGGAAGAAGCTAACTAGAATAATCAAGGGGGTTTTCGAGGCAATGCCTAAGGAAACCAAGGTCGGAACTATTAGGATAAATCTAGAAATAAGGACAGTGATCAAGGGAGTTGAAAGAATAAGACTGACAGGAGTGGTTTGTATGTTCCTCATGGAAGTCGTGATGCTGTTGCATCTGGTTCTGAAAAGATGTCCATGGAGGACATGATGGCTAAGCTGTTGAAAGGAGTGGAAACAACTAACATGGGAGTAGCTGGGGTACAGAATGATTTGTCCTCAATAAATCAACTGGTTGACTCGCATTCCATTGCAATAAAACAACTGGAACAATAAATGAGTCAGTTATCAGCAGCATTCAATCAGAGAAAGGTCGGCACAACCTAGCGACACCGTGCAAAATCCAAAGAATGATGGATCATGTATGGCTATTACTACCAGGAGTGGTAAAGTGTTGGAAAATCCATCCAAAGGCAATAAGGTAGTTGATAATACAGAGGATAATGTTTTTGAAGCAGATTGTGATGATTTTGTAGAAGCTAAAAATCAGAATGAGAGCGTTCATGAGAAAACTATTCCCCTTCCACCCCACCTTTTCCTCAGAGACTAAAAAAGAAGGCTGATGACACTCCTGAAAAGGTTGATAATCGGAAGCAAGATAAAATGGAAGTGGTCGAGAAAACTATCCCTCTTCTACCACCACCTTTTCCTCAGAGACTAAAGAAGAAAGCTGATGACACCAGGTTCAGTAAATTCATGAATATATTGAAGCAGATGACTATTAATGTTCCTTTGGTAGAGGTGCTGGAACAGATGCCTGGGTACGGAAAATTCATGAAGGACCTTTTGAAGCGGGCAGCAAGTTATGAGCTGGCAGATAATGTTCATCATTGCAGTGCAATCGCTACAAGATCATTAGTTTAGAAAAAGACAGATCCTGGTGCTTTCACTATTCCTTGCATGGTGGGATCTATGAATTTTGCTCAGGCGTTGTGCGATTTGAGAGCTAGCATCAATTTGATGCCGCTATCTATTTACAAAAAGTTGGGGTTGGGCGATCCTACACCAACCAATATGCGGCTCGTGATGGCAGATAGGTTGATAAAATGACCTGTTGGTATCTTATATGATGTATTGGTGAAGGTTTCTACATTCATTTTTCCTACAGACTTTGTTATTTTGGATTGTGAGGTGGAATTTGAAGTTCCCATAATCTTGGGGTGTCCTTTCCTCGCAACAGGAAGTGTGCTTATTGATTTACGAGCCAATGAGCTTTTATTTTGGATGAATGACGAAGTGGTTCATTTTTATGTATGCAAATCAATGAAGCAGCCTAGAGATATGAATGTGTTCTCCGTAGCTGAAGTTTATTATGAGGATGAGAAAGAATTATCTGTAGAGAAGCAGCTTACTATTGAGCCATTGTCTGCTGTGCTATTGAATTTTGAGCGTGAGGAGGTTGAAGAATATGAAGAAACTGTTTGCGCTCTAACAGGAATAAGGTCCTATTCTCATGCTCATATGAAGTTGGACCTTGATCTTAAGAATCGACCGTCACTAACAGCGAAGACTTTCATTGCAGAACCACCAGTGCTAGAATTGCAAGAGCTCCCCAGTCATCTAAGGTATGTGTTCTTGGGAAGTGTAAATACATTTTCGGTGATTGTTGCGGCCGATTTAGGTGATCAGCACGTCGAGGCTCTCATCTCTGCTCTGAAGAGGTACAAGAGAGCTATTGGTTGGACTATTGATGATATAATTGGTATCCCTCCTGGGATATGTATGCACAAGAGTCATCTCAAAGAAGATTGCATGCCTACAAGTAACCATCAGCATCGTCTGAATCCATTCAGAAAATGATGCACCATCTATCTCGATGAAGTCTAATTAATCGAGATAGCCATGTCGTGCCGCGACAATAAATCAAGCGCTTGATGGGAGGCAACCTATCATTTTTACTCATTTTGTTTTCCTTGGAGTTTGTTTTGTTAAATAAAAATCCAAAAAGAAGAGTCGAGCCACTACCAAAACTAAGGCGCTTGGTGGGAGGCAACCCAACGTTCTAATCGTTTTTGTTGTTTTTGAGTAAGTGTAGGTGCAAGATGTATGAAGGAGGAGATCTTGCCCAAATTTTGATTTGGAAGTGTGTCATGTTGAAGGTAGTAAGTTAGGAATGAAGAAGTAAAGGCTATAGGTTAGGCATTGCCTATGCAAATCTAGGCAACGAACAAGGCAAGGCCTATGTAAATCTAGGCAACGAACAAGGCAAGGCCTATGCTATGGCCTAAGCTCTCTGAATCTACAATGCCGTAGCATAGGCGCCGCCTATGATCAACTAGGCAAAGCATTAGAAGCCGCCTATGCCAATGCCTTTGGTCTCTAAATCTATAATGCCATAGCATAGGTGCCACCTATGCCCAACTAGGCCATAGCATAGGCACCGCCTATGCCCAACTAGGCTAAGCATTAGGCGCCGCCTATGCCAAGCATAGGCAAAGCATTAGGCACCGCCTATGCTCACTTTTTGGTCTCCTTGACCGATTCTACATAGGTCAAACCCGATCCATCGCTTGTTCTATAAATAGATCTTAAACATTAGAACAAAACACACTTATTTGCTCAACCTAGGTGCCGCCTTTACTCTCCAAATCTCTCAAAATTTTTCTTTTTGCTCATCTAACCTTGCAAGATCATCTTTCAAGTCCATCACCAAGTAAGTTCTTCTTTTATGTTCTGTAAGTATTACAATACTACGCTTATAATGATTTGTTAGATCTTAAAGTGGTGTTGGTGATTTGAATGTGGTTGGTTTGTTATGATACATCTAGTTGAAGTGAAAGAATACGTGTGGGTGTTCTTGACTTGGTTCCGACTTGTATTTGATTTTGATACACTGTCATACTTTTGCGAAATCGACATTGTGAAGTTAATTCCATAATCTTCAAAATTGAATGCTTGAATGTGTGAATGACTCGTTCATCGAGACAAAGATCATGATTGAATACAAGCTTGAGATGTTGTGATTATTTCTATGCCATAACTTGATACGATCTCTATGTAGTAGTGTTGTTCAAAAAGTACATCATTCCAAACATGAAAGTATAGTCAAGATTACATGAAATAGAGTTGGACAAGATAGTTAAGATGACATGAAAGTATGACTGTGCTGAACAAATTGTTGGAACATATCACCTATCTGTATGTCGATGAAGTCTGAGTAATCGACATCACTCACTTAATTAGTGTGTACCAACAAATTAAGTGTGGGGTGGTGCCACTATTATTTGTTTGTCGATTAAATCTTCTGAGATGAGCTAACATGAGTGTATTTTAATCTCAGGTAGAATGGCACCAAAAGGACGACTAGGGAAAGAAAAAGCGTCCACCTCACAGAAAGTTCAGAAAAGGGGAAGAAAAGATCAAGCTGAATCCTCCTCGCTGCAAATACCACGACGCATGTTCGGGATAAAAGGGGTCCTAGAGAAGGAATTAAAGGAGTGGTACAAGAACAACAAAGTGAAGAAATATGTTCACATGGAGTTGATACAAAAGGAGAGTCTAGCGAAGAGAGAACCTCGCATTTTGGCTAAAATCATGGCGCTGAATCTTGATTTCATTTTCCGAGATATGGGAGAATGCAATCTTGATCTAACGTGAGAATTTTATGCAAATTGGTCCCCAAAGACTACCGGAAGTGAAGTGAAAATTTGGGGCCAAGTCTTGCAACTGAATGCAGAGTTTTTCAACACTTTTCTGGGTCTTCCATCTGTTGATCCATCACCACTCAAAGAGCTTCAACAAAGACCTCCGTACAGGGCAATCAGACACACACTGTGCGGAACTAGATCAATGACACGTTGTAATCATCACAAAGATACCGGTCGACACAATACCTTCCCGTATGTTTCCCAAAATAGAGAAGCGCGTATATGGTTGAGGATAGTCAACTCTTGCCTCATTCCTGGGACACAGTACACAAAGATCACGCGTGATAGAGTATGATTGGTGTACGCTCTGATGACTAATATTCACATCAACATTGGTGCGATGATACGATCGTCAATGCGTAAGGCTGGGCTACACAAGAGGTGCCACTTCAGCTTTGGCAATTTGTTGACTACGATATTAAGGAAGGAAGACATTGAAGAGGAACCTGCAGATCATAAACTTCCACACAACCCGAAAAAGGTTGACCTGACAAAGGTTAAAGATGCTGAATCTATGCATGGCATCAACCTGACCACTGTAGAAAGACATGCTCGCGACGAAAGCTTCTTCCGCCATTTATATGGCATGAAGAGGTTTACCATGATGAGTGGGGGTCATGCTCCAACTGATGCAGAGCTTCAGCAGTTGGATTATGACTACCCGATGAATGAGCATGCTCAGTCTATGTACGGAGTAGGGGTGCATTTTGAGGAACCTCTCGATGATGACGTGTCTAATAATGATGATCGCCGAATGCCAGACTCAGACGTGGAGGAGAACTCTGATGACGACGACTCTGATGATGATTTCGATGCAGGGGGTATGACCCCAGACATAGAGGAGGAGTCCGACTAATCAAGTTTTCCTTATTTATTTTCCACTGAGGGTAGTGTGTCCCATCTAAGTGTGGGGTGCTGGTATTTGTATACTTTATTGTACTTCTTTACCTGCATTTATTCTCATATTTATTCTCGTTTGTAGTTAAATTTTTAGATTTTAGATTTTTTTTTAAGTTGCATGAAATTGTTTTGATAGGCGGCATGGTATTATGACAAGAGTTTGTGCTAAAATCATTACTATTGAGACATTTAGGCTCCAATTGTGACTCACTGTATGATAATTGTGTGGTTTAATTCATTCATCTGTTGGGTCAAGAAGTCTATATTGCTCCCAATAAAGTTGACCATGTGCCTTGTGTGTGTGAGATTATAGTATATTCTGTGCTGTGACTGATGCTAGAACTTGCCTGGTTTGTGTGTAAAGCGAAATAAACAGTGTGAGTTTAGGAGATGATTTAGGCATTTCTTTGGCAGCTTGTAATTGTTTACCTTCTTTTTACCTACCCATGTACATTATCCTAGTTAACCCCCTTTGAGCCTTTAGCTATTTTCCTTGACAGCCTCATATGTAGCCTAATCCATTTTTTTTCAAGACCATAATTTGATCCAAATTCCTAAGCGCTTTAAATGGTAGATTCATGTGACAAAATAAGAGAAAATTGGGCAAGAGTGATGCCTCAGAGCATATTGGTACTTGAATTTTTTGTGAAAAAGAGTGGCTATCATAGAAGTGCTATCATAGAGGTGCGTTATAATATGAAAAAAAAAGAAGGAAAAGAAAAAGAAATAGAAAACTAAAAAGATAATTGTTTTTATGTTGAATAACAAAATAGGTGAAAAGGGGTGGTAGATGAAAGGAAAGTAGAGGGGTTGTTTAAAAGAGAGTGTTAATGACATAACGGAGTGTATTAAAGCGCTTAGGGAACATAGTCACTACTTCTGGCCAAAATAATCCTACCTGTCCCTTAGCCTACATTACAACCTATAAAATACCTAGTTGATCCTAAGCTTAGCATTCTGATATTAGTAGAGCATTACACTAAGGGCAAGCCTATGGTCATCAGTTGCAACATATGAATTCTTTGTGAGAGAGAGAGCAAGGAGAGTTTTATACCCATGTTCCGAAAAAATGCAAAACTTGTGAGTGATTATGGGGTATATATTATGTGACACACACATGGTTGATGATTGTTGGGTAGTTTTGTATGATTCTTTGTGCCTTAACTTGTGGATACGAATTAATCATCATCACGAATCTATGTTGGAGGTTGAATTGTTTCTAGTAGTGATCAATAAAACTACTCTTTGTTAATGATTGTCGTGCATGTCTTAATTGAACATTTTGTGCTCTTACTGTGAAATCCTAAGTAGATGTTTGCATGGACGTAATATTTTGTTCGAGGACAAACAAAGCTTTAAGTGTGGGGTGTTTATGTTGGGCGTATTTACACGCCTAAACACCATAATTTACCCATGTTATAGCTAAGTTTTGAGGATAAAATATATAATTCCTGCACTTTTAGTCCATTTTCTTGTAAGTGAGCTAACCAACGTGATTAGCATGTTTTCAGGTATTAATGATGAAGATTTCAGCACTTTATGGACCCTTTAGCAGCAAAGGAAAACTTCACGTAACAAGGAAGGCAGCTTTTGGAAGCTTGTGGACTGAATGTGATGCATGGAGAAATTGTCCCGGGAAGAATCAGTATTTCTTAATACTTAGGAGTGCAGTAGTAACCTAGTAGGACTAGGACAAGGATGTTATAAAAACCCTATTTGCTGAACTTTTCAGAATTCATTCTATTTTCTATTCAATTCTTATTGTCATTATTTTTCTTTCATTCGACTTTTTGCACTTAATTCACGTTACAGATTCTGTAACTTGAGACAGAGCAAACACGGCTCTCTTGAGGCTCAGATAGAAGAAAAACGTGAAGGCCTACTTGACGCCATTCTCATCCCCAACGTGAGATTATTCTAGCTTTGATATGATGATGATGTCTTCTTTGATCTCCGCTATAATCATGAGTAGCTAAACTTCTCTGTTAGGGTTATGGAAGCCTTGTGATATACTATCTATTACTATGAGTTTGTGAATTCTTGATGCGTATGCTACTTATATCATTACTCTCTTCGTTTTAATTAAATTCTTGTGGTTACAAACATATAGAATACGCCATTATAGCATTAGCTTGTTAGAGAGAAAATTTACATGTTTGGAAAAGAGAGTGTGACAAGGAAATAGGGCTACCAACCCCTATTTACACGTTAGTGCCTTAACCGGTTTAACCTCTTGGACAGTTCGTACCGTTAGTAATACACTTTAAGCTCGAGAGAGTTAAAGTTAAATAATCCTAGATGGTCGAGAGACACTAGGATTTACCGTTAAATACGAATCTCTATAAGTGCATGCATATTTGAATTCCGCTTTACTCATAGTTAATAGATACATAGAACTCATAAGGTGGACATAACCCTAACTTATTATTCTTTGTGATTAAATCTTACTAAACCAAGCATTCATTCGTTACTTTGTTAACATTATTGCACGCATAAATTAAATCCCCCCTTTCAGTAGAATTTTTTGACCAACAGTCTGCTAACAATTACAATACTTAGTGACCGAGAATTCCCTGTGGGATTCGACACCCAACCCAGTTGGGTTCTATATTTGACAACGACCGCTTACACTCTTACGAGAGCTGTAGTTTGGGCGTTATCATCCAATATCCACTAAACTTTCTCCATCACATCAAACACTGTATGTGGCCCAATCAAAGCAGCTTTACCTACCTCAAACCAATAAATATGATATCTATATCTCCTTCCATAAAAAGCCTCAAACGGAGCCACCTGAATACTGGAGTGATAATTATTGTTATAAGAAAACTCAATCAAATGAATGTGGTCATCCCAAGTACCTTTAAAGTGAATAACACATTCCCTCAACATGTCGTCTAAGGTATGAATGGTCCTCTCTACTTGACCATCTATCTAAGGATGAAAGGTTTATTGAGATGAACTTTGGTACTGAGACCCTTCTGAAAAGCCCTCTACAAGTTAGAGTTAAATTGAGTAACTTTATCTAAAATAATAGTCAATGAAATCCCGTGCAACTTAGAAAACTCCCTAAGGTAAAGCCTGGTATAATTCTCAACTAAGTAAAAAGTATGATAATGAGCTAATATTGTTCACTCTGTCAATAATAACCTATATTGAATCATGTTGATGACCCATGTGAGGCAACCTTATCACAAAATACATGTTCACCACTTCCCACATTCAAATGGGGGTGCTAAACTCCTGTAATAAACCACTAGGCCTTTGGTACTCAACCTTGATATATTGATAATTTGGTCACTTGGCCACAAAATCTGTAATATCCTTCTTCATACCACTCCACCAATAGATTTTATGTAAATCACGGTACATCTTAGTGGCTCTTGGATTGATTGAGTATCATGCACCATACGCATCTGTAAGTATTTGTGGTCTCAAATTATCAACACACTAAATACATAACTTGTCCTGACATCAAAGTACACCATATCCCCCTTGGGATAAAGACTCTTCCTTCTAACCTCTAACTGTATCTTTCAGCTTAACCAAACAAGGATCCCTAACATGTTTTTCTTTCACTTTGGAAACCAAGGTCGATTTTGAACCATTCTAAACCCACACACTACCTTCGGCCGAATTAACTAACTTAACGCCTAGTCTAGAAATTTGACGAACCTCACTAGCTAACTTCTTCTTATCCTCCTCAACATGCCCATAGACGATCTGTTAATGGTATCTTCGACTATATTTGCCTTTCCCGAATGATACAACACACTCATATCATATTCTTTCAACAACTCAAGTAACCTTGTCTAACAAAGAATTAGATATTTATCTGTGAACACATACTAAAAAATGTTATGAACAGTGAACACATCCACATAAACCCCAAAAAGATAATGTCTCCAAATCTTCAAAGCAAACACAACAGCTACAAACTCAAGGTCATAGGTAGGATAATTCTTTTTATGGGTCTTAAAATGTCTAGAGGCATAAGCTATGACCTTACCTCTCTACATCAATACATAACCAAGACCAAACTTGAAAGCATCACAGTAAACTAGAAATCCATCTGAACCATCTTGCAAAGTCAGGACCAGAGCGAAAGTGAGTCGAATCTTCAACTCATACAAACTTTCTCGCAAGAATCTAACCACTAGAATTTGACTTTCTTCTGAGTCAATTGACATATGGGGGATGCAATAGAATAAAACCCTTCAACAAAATGCCTATAATAGCTAACCAAACCCAAGAAATTCCTGGTATCTAATAAAGAGATAGGTCTGGGCTAGTTTCTCACTTCTTTAGTGATTTGAGGGTCAACTCCAATGCCATTATGGGAAATAATATGGCCAAGGATACTTACTGATCTTAGCGAAAATGTGCACTTACTGAATTAGGTGAATAATTGATAATATCTAAGGGTCTTTAACACAATTTGTAGATGGTCTGCTTGATCATTCTTACTGTGGGAGTAGACAAGTATATCATTAATGAAGACACTGACTAACATGTCTAAGTACTGCTTGAAGACCCTTCTCATCAAGTCCATTAAAGCTGTAGGGGAATTTGTTAGTCCAAAATTCATAACTAAGAATTCAAAGTAACCATATCGAGTTTTGAAAGATGTTTTCACAATATCACATTCTCTGACTCTAAGCTGATAATAGTTAGACCTAAGGTCTATCTTTGAGAAATAGTTAGTACCCTGAAGTTGGTCAAATAAGTGATCAATTCTTGGGAGTGGATACTTATTCTTGATTGTGACTTTGCTCAACTGACGGTAATCGATGTATATTCTGAGAGAACTATCTTTCTTACTTAAGAACAAGACTGGAGCGCCCCATGGGAAAAGTCTAGGCCTGATGAAACCTTTATCTAAGAGATCTTTTAAGTATTTTTTCAACTCTATAAGCTCAGATGGAGCCATTCTATAGGGTGGAATAGAGATAGGTTGGGTATCTGGAGGGAGATCTATTACAAAGTCGATTTCCCTCTTAGGAGGAACTTTAGGAAGATATTCAAGGAACACATTGGGAAATTCCTACACTACTAAAACTGACTCGAGTCTCGAGGTATCAAAACTAGAGTCGTTGAATTGAGAAAAATGGTAAACACACCATTTAGATATCATCTTTCTTGATCAGAGAGAAAAAACAAACTAACCCCTAATAACTGAGGTACCATCCCTTCATTCAATAACTGGTTCGTTCAAAAACTAAAGCTGAATGACTTTATTTCTACAATTAACTAAGGCGTAACATGAGTAGATCCAATCTATACCGAGAATGACATTAAAATCTTTTATCTCTAACCCCACAAGATCGACTGGGGTTACTTTCTAAGATATTGTAATTGGGAAGTTGTATACCCTCCAAGTTATAATAGAGCTACCTACTAGAGTAGGCACTGATAAGGGTTCTACTCGTAACCACATCAGGAGAAATTTCTTGATCATGTTAATCCTAGAGTGTATACATCCTACTCTATCGTTGCCCATTAGTTACGCTAGAAATAGTACTTTGCTGAGTCAGGCAACCTACTAGAATTGATAAAATATTATACTTGCCTAGTTAGCATAAATCCCTTCCCCTCTAAGCAACCACTAGATATTCTCGAACCTTGTGACCCAGATTGCCACACCCAAAACAGACATCACTCCTTACCTTACATATAACCTGATTATTCCTTCTATATTTCTTGTAGTGCGGATTAGTATGGCCATTTTTCACACTGCCTTAGGACTTATATCCTAGCACTCTATCCTAACTGTCCTACCTAAACTTTGGCACTGGCGCACTATCTGAAGACAAAGCTGGGGCTAAAAATTTCTACTGGAAAAGAGAATGATTACCACCATCTAACCTTGGTTGAGAAAAGTTGATACTACCTATTCTGGTCCTCTTGTCTTCTCTCTCTTTCTTCTTAAGCTTCCCTTTCTCAATCTGCTAAGCATAAACTATAATCCTAGATAAGTCCATCTCCTTAATTAAAATAGCAGTCTTACACCCATTGACCACACTATAAGCTACACTAGATACAAATTTACTTATTCTAGACCTATTATCTGCCACCATGGTAGGAGCATACCTCGCTAACTGAGTGAACTTAAGAGAGTACACCTTCACACTCATACTATACTGCTTCAAATTGATGAACTCCTTAACCTTATCTTCCCTCAACTCTAAGGGAAAGAATCTATCTAAGAAAATGGTGGTCAATTTTTTCCATTCAACAGGCCCTGCCTCCATACCTTGGTCCTCCTTCCATTGCTTAAACTAGGTATGAGCTACATCTTATAAATGATATGCAACCAACTCTGCACTCTCACGCAAAGTGATGCCCATAATAGCTATAACTTTTTGAACCATATAAATGAACTCTTATGGATCATCTTGAGGCTTAGACCCAAAACCAAAGGGGGATTCATTTGGGTAAAATCCTGAATCCTAACTGCAACCGTATTTGTCACTGGATTGGTTGGGGAAAAAGCTCGCTAGTTGTTCTAAGAATCAAGTGAATTGTATAAGGTAGTGAAAGAAGCCCTAAATTAGGTGTAGAAGATATTCTTATTTAGAGGAACTTCCTGAATAGGCGGTGGCATGGGCTGATCCCCATTCCTTTTTTCATTTTTTTTTGGGAGGCATTATCTATAAATAGAACAAAAGATAAATTACACAGAGAGTTTAAATAGAAAATCAAGATCTTTTGCATGACATAAACATTGAAAGTAGGGAAACGTTTCTACTATATTTCATAGCCTCTTATTCATAAGTGTGGAGTGCTTCACACCTATGCACAAGACTCTACTCGATGCAACTTTTAGACTCCCTAAAATACTTTAAAACCTTAGGATCTATTACTAAGTTATGTCATGACCTGATGCTACCTTGTAGATGTGACAACGGTGCTTACGGTCACAAGTAACCAAAAGCTAAACTAAGAGATAGTACATTCTATAAGCACAGGATATAATAGCACTGATATATAGCATATACAAAAAATAAAGTGATAAAATATTATAAAAGTGGATACTAAAACTCGGAATATTAAAATTTCTAAAAAATATTATAATAACTGATAATACTAAAATGACTAACTCACTATCTAACTAAATCTCTAATCATCTAAAAGCCCTTAACTGACTAAGGAGTTGATGGGACAGGCCTCTAACTAACTCCAACTGCCTGGTCATAATAAAATATTGAAGTAACTAAGTAAGATATAATTTATCCTCAATAGATGAGGACTCATTACTATCGTTGTCAGGTAATGCTGGGTGGTCTAACTGTGATTAGAAAACTAAGCCTTCGAAGCTAAGATATAAGACAGTATAGCACAAAAAGAGTATGCGATCAGTACATTTAATATACTAGTATATGAGATAAGGACTGGCTGAAATGCATGAGATAGCTGAGCAAGAATGTATAAAGATGAAATATCTGAGAATGCAAGTATAAACACGATTCTAAAATATGTTGTAAACTAAATGACTAAAATCTGTATAATTGAAAATCTGAGATTCTGTACACTTGGTCTAGTAAGCCTGAACTAATTTATACTAAATACTGAACTGAGACTATAGGAGGTATCATATAATCGATATGCCCCAATCAGAGCTAATCGGGGTCCAACCTTTAACCCCAATTGGAAGATTGTCAGTAAGGTCCATAGGTACTAACCCTAGCTGTGTGGATCCACTAATAAGATGTCCCAAAGGACCAGGGTGTCAAACCTAAATTGATGGGTGATACCGGCGAGGAAGTCAAGCCTAAAATGGCAGGTGACCCCATATATCCTATGCTAGCTACGTAGTTCTGCAATATAGGGACTGGTACTAAAAACTCTGCCTAACTAATGGGGAAGCCACCATCCCGACATTTTTTGGGTGCTAAATACTACTACTAACTTAGCTAACATAGGTACTAAACTGAACTAAGTTTAACTGAACATTATTTCTTATAATGGATAGTGCTCAGCATGATCATAAATATTTGAGTAAATAACAAGACTCATGGTTTTACATAATTATTAAGTGAAAATCAGAAATAAGTTAAAACACATTGGTATCGGGTATTCATATCCCACCAACAATGAATGATTATCAAAATAAGATATCAAACTAGAAATAGTATAGTATGCAATCATGGTTCAAAGGACCAAAACATGGGTATTTCATCAAACATGTAATAATCATAAACTTGGGCATGGAAATAACTTAAACATAAGGAAAAAAACATTCTTACATGGCTAAATTCATAACTTGAGGGTTAATCCTTAAATAAATTTATCATGATATGGAATTTAAAATACTTGAAGATGATATAACACCGGCGAGAATGATATAACATGAAATTAAATTAATAATAGATTCATCGCTTTCTTTATCAAGAACATCTATAAAGAAGTAAATTAAGCCAAAAGAGTTTTTTGGGCTCCAAGGGTGAAAGGAATCCATGGATGAACATCCCACATACCTCACTAGATGAATTCTTGAAGGTTCTTTTAGAATTTCTTAAACTTGTAGCTTGAATTCCTTATTTCTTGTAAAAGAGTTAGGGTATGTTCTTGGGATAAAAGATGGTTTTCTTGGGAGGATTTATGAGTAGAAGGGAAAATTATGCTTCTTGGGGACCCCAATTTCATATTATGGAAGAATTAGATGAGGGAATAGACCTAAATTCCCTTAAAAACTAAAGAAAAACATTAGGGGAAATAGGTAGCGGGAATCACTAGCCTTGGAGCAGTGAACTACCTCGGGTGGTGCCATCCTTAGAGCGGAAGACTAACCCGGGCCATGCCCACCTTACCCCGGTAGTCTAAAGGGGGCGGTGTCTGCCTATCCCAGTTGTGCTTCTATTTTGGTTTACCAAACACACCCCTGTGCTTTTCTAAAAATTTTAAAACTCACTCGAGACACACTTTGTAAAACCCCATTCATGAATCAACTTCTCGAGATCAGGAAGACCAAAATAAAAACCATTGAATTCTAGGGGTCTTGAAAATAACTAAGTCCTCCATACTTAGTGAAATTTTCAAGTCTTGGATCGCTTTGAACATGCAACTAAGAGTTGAATTGAGCTAGGATCTTGAAAGAAAGTCTAGGGATTTGGGGTAAAGAAAGTCTAGGGCTTCATCTAGATGAGCAATTTAGGGCTTGCTTGTGAGATTTCTTTCCATCATCTTCCAATCTAATGCAAGATACTCCTCCCTCATTGTTAGTCCAAACTAAAGGCATTATTTAAACAAAGTTTTCATGGCATCATTACTATATGGTTTTGGTGTTTTCAAATATATGATGGGGTAATTTTATTAAATATTTGTTTATGGTTTTCCCATGTTTTTATTATGTTTTTACATACTTTAATGGTGGTTTGGACAATTGGTTGCATAGGAATGGTAAATTAGTAATTGGAATTGGATTTGTAAACACTATGCCCCAACGTGTTTGATAAAATGCATATGAGAATGCTTTTACTTAGTACTAGACTTTTAATGGAACTGTTGCATGGTATGGTTTGGTAAGGAACCTTAAATGATATATATGGTTTAAATTATTTTAAATGGTTAAAACCGTAAGGCTGGTGGTCATGGTTATAGTTAATTAAACTTCCTTAAGGGGTACAGGGGAATCCCCCCCAGTAAACATATTAATGAACATCTTATGTGTACATGGGATTCCCCCAATCAAATATTATAATGGAACACTTATGGGGTACATAAGAATCATCCAAGTTAACTTACTAATGTATACTATCGGTACATGGGAATCCCTCTACATAAAAAGGTTGGCTAAGGACATTGCTTATAAGCTATAGTTAGTATGATAGTACCACTACTTATATCCTTGCTTACTAATAATGGAATAACAGTTTAGTTGAATAAAAATGGTTTTAATTGGGCACTAATGGTGGGGAACCATCAAGGTGTAAGTATAATGGATGGGCACTGGAAAATGATGTTTGTCGACATGAGGGGTTGGCCATAGCATCAATATATGATACTATGAGGTACATGGGAATCCTCTAAGTAAAATGTACATATGTATCATGGAGAGTGAAGGGTACTTGGGAATCATCTACTCTTATGGTATCTCCAATTTATGTGACTATATGCATCGAGGCTCATTCAGGGATTACTCTAGACCCCTATAGCCCATAGGTGGTTCTAATATGGTTAAGCTACACATACCAAGGTTAATGGTTTTAACTGAATTCTAAACCCGATTCTCTTTCCTAGCATAGTTATATATATGTGTGTGTGTAGTGTGTATGCATATAGTTGGATTACTTGTTTTTACTGGATCGCATTATTTTATCCTTATCCTGAGTATCTTGCTAGATTTCACCCACTAACCCATCTTTGGGCGACTATATCCCCACACGATATAGGAACTGACCATTCTACTTCTCCTAGATAGTGATCCAACTTCGAGACCAGCTTTGGATTGAAGTGGTGAGATTCTATATTTCAAAAGGCTCTATTTTATATCATGGATATTTTCACATACTTTAGTTTATTTATGGATATTGGTTTTGTCTATGGTTGGGGCATGTCCCAATTGGATATTGGTTTGTTTGTATTTGAAGCTTATGACTACTATGGGTTAGTATAGGTGGGATCGGTAGTGGTTTCAGCCTTAGTATTTTCATTGTTATTGGGGTTGATACTAGTTGACTAAATTTCTCACTATTCCATCCTTTTATATTATGTTATAGACAGGGAGTTGGTTATTATTTTGCTATTGGTTTATGGTTTGGTTTGGTTTTGGGTTGTGGATCATAGTATGGTTTGGTTAGGTTTGGGTGATTGGACTCGATTGGATCAATATCGGTTATAAACCTTTTCTAGAGTTTAGAATTAAATAAATACATTATCTTTTAATATCCTTGAACTTCAACCAACTCAGGGAAGGCGGCTGGAGGTTGGGTTAGGTAATGGGGATGGTCTCCAGTCCAGGTTGGGACTTGGGATGCCCATTATGACAAGGCACCTGGTCGGGTCACATCAAGTTGATATCAGACTTTAGGTTCATGGTTAATTGTGAGTCCACAAGTTATGTCGAAAAGTCTCTTTTAAGGCTATGTAGCACACCACACTCATAAGGAAGAGACTATAAGGCATTTAGGAATGTTTCACTTTCTTGGTATTCTGTTTCAAGTTGCAAGGTCTAAGGTTTTTTATAACTCCTATTTGTTTACCTTTTTTATCATGCCTTAATAATATGATATGACAGGTAACTCTTTTGTACCAACTGGGGATAACGTTGATGAGATATAAACTACTCATGGGATCCGTACTTGGTCTAGGGGTCCAGTCCCTGATATTTATAAAGTTTCACCTATTTCTACTAGTACTCCTCAGGGTGAGGAGACTAATGCCAAATTTCATCAGTAAATTAATGTTATTCCATAGTTGGTTGTTTCTTAGGCTAAGTAGGTTGTATCTGGTGTTTTATTTGCTGAGGCCATAAGGGTTGGCCAATTTATCAAGATGAATCCTCCTACTTTTACTAGTGTAGAGGCGGGAGGAGGATCCTCAGGATTTCTTGGATGAACTAGAGAATATTTTTAGGTAATGTATGCCACGAATATGAAAGGGTGAACTTTGTTGCTTATCACCTAAAATATATGGTGTACCAATGGTACAAGGGATGGAACCAGGTAAGGGGTGATGAAGTTGATGAGTTAAATTTGTGGGAAACTTTCTCAAATACTTTTATGGACTGCTTCTTTACTAAAGAGTTGAGGGAAGCAAAGGCAGAGGAATTTGTTAAAGTAAAATAGGGAAAGATGCCTATCAAGGAGTATGCCTTGAAATTTCGTCAACTATCTAGGTATAATACAAAATTAGTATGATATGTGGTCCAGGATGAGAAAGTTCACTTTTGGGCTATCTTAAGATTTGATCTTTAAAAGCAAGATTGTATTATTTATCAAGGATATGGATATTTATAGCAATTAAATAAATCAGACATGTATTTAAATAAATCAGACCTGTATTTAACCACTTAATAATCTGTTTCTTCACAACCTCTTATATGGTTGAACTCAATATATGTTGATGCTTAATTCTAGGTATGCAAAGTTAGATCGTGTGGATATAAATTTTTGCAGAATTTAAATACTGTCAATAATGGACTATTCAATAGACTATTTGAAGCTCTAAAAATTAGATACAAAGGCCTCAACATGCCACTCAGAAAAATCAACTACAATGGTGACCAACAAAGTATTGTTGGGCCCCAAAAATACAAAACACAGATGAGAAGGAAGGTCCTTGAGCTCAAAATAGAAGACTCCTAAACAGATATTTGGCTGGAGGTGTCACTCTATGCTTGAACTCAACATCTATAATCTTTCAGCATCAATATGTAAACCCCTACCAACAAGTTTGCTCACCATCTCATCATACTCATTAATACAATCGCTGTGAAAATTCATTATTACTGCTGCAACTACCTCAACACTGAGTTTCTCTATAGTAGGAACTACCCACACATCCTTATCTACTATATCTATTACAAAGATATCGCATATATTCTTTGGCTGCTTTATAGATTGGCATACATTAAAAGTAACGTGCTCATTGTTTGACCAAAGCTTTATCTTCCGTGTTTCCATATCAACCAATTCCTATCCAGTCAAAAGAAAAGGCTTCTATAGTAGGAACCTCAAAGTCAACCTCACAATCATGGATTACAAAATTAGCTAGAAAAATAAAAGATGCAACCCTTATAAAGACATTACACAAAATTCCTACCAAGTTCTTCATGGTTTGATTCTCCATGAGAAGTCTCACCAAATTAGATTAGGTTGAACCCAACCCTAACTATGTGTAAAATGCTAGCAGCATCAAGTCAATGTTAGCACCCAAATCACATAATGCCTTTGCAAAGTTGAAACATCAAATAGTGCATAGGATCATGAAAGCACCTGGGTCTTTTATTTTCTCAACAAATGATCTAGAGGCTATTGCACTATAGTGATGCATATTGTCCATGGGCTCAAAATTCACAGTCCTCTTCTTCATCTCTATGTCCTTCATAAATTTTGCATAGCCTAGTAAATTTTGCATAGCTGACATTTTCTCTAAAGACTCCACAAGAGGGATATTCACTGCCAACTCCTTTAACATGAAGATAAACTTATGATATTTTTCCTCTTTTCAATTATTTTTCAAACTTTATGGAAAATAGGTAGAGGTCGTGTAATAGCTATCAATAATGGTGTAACCTCCTTTCCCTTCCCCTTGTCTTTATTATCTTTTGTTTAATCAACTATTGGCTTTTAAGATGCATCCTCATTGACACGACCTTCCCTAGGGCCTTGTTGTAGTGTGCATCCCAAGTCTGACCAGGACTGAAGACCACCACCGTTACCCAACCCAACCTCCACTTGCCTGCCCTGAGTCGATTGAATTCAGAGATTGAAACATAATAGTGAACATCCCGCATAAAGACCCTGGGAATAAATCACAACCGTAACCAACCCAACTAAGTCCAACCATCCCATAACCATAATCCAACCATACCAAATCACACCAAACAAGGTGATAAATTCAGCCATAACTAAAGGCATTCCAAAACATAATATAATTAATCCCAAAATGAAATAGGATGGAACAACCAAGAATATCATCCAATGATGTCAGCCAACTAGCTTATTCTAACGCCAAGACTAACACCAATACCGATCCTGCCCATTCCAACCCATAAAAGTACCATAAAGCCTCAATCCAAAAGAGTAATGAAATCTGGTTGGGACAAACCCCCAAACATATGCAAAACTAATATCCAAAATGTTTAGAAATATCCATAACATGAAATGATTCCTTTTGAATGGATGAAAGCTCACCACTTTAGTCCAAATGTTTTCCCCGAATTAATCACTATATTGGAGGAGTAGAATGGTTGGTTCCTACATAGCGTGGGTATACAGTCGCCAGTATCCAGGGTTAGCGAGTGACCGCTAGTATCATATCAAGGTAAGAATAATATAATATCATTTATAAAGCCAAGTAAAATCATCCATATGCACACAAAAAAGCATATTTATATAAACATTCAAGGGAAAAAGGATAGGGTTTATCATGCCTTTAAAACCTTTAACAGGGTTGTATAGCTTTGCCGTCCTAAATAACCCATGGGCTATATGGGTTCATCTCCCCCTGCTGAAAGGACCCTAGTGCTTACAACCGCACGACTAGGAAAATATCCCTTGGGATGACTGGTACATCCCCAAAATAAAGTTTGACATTATGCACACAGTCACCAAGACCAACCTCATATCGGTTAAATATGAGTTTCTAGTTTTGGTCCCCCCGAGACCTACACTTTCAATGGCTTAGATACAACCCCCACCATTATTGACTAATTAAAACCAATTTCTAAATAACCAAACCATTATCCATTTAATAACCAAGGCCGTTGATATTGGTATCGACATACCAACACTTACTTGAATATATCATCCATGGCCAACCAATTATAAGTTTAAGGGGACTTTCAAATGCCCTTCCATTACCATATTAAACAACTTGAGAGAGTTACATATTCCCCATAATCATAACCAATTAGCCTTTAACCTTTCCAAACCATTTAAAACATGCATAATTCTTTTACAAAGTTTAAAACATGCAAGAGTTCCATTAAAAGAAGTCAATGCAAGAACATATCTTTATAAGCATTTTGTCAAAAACATTGGGGGCATAACATAACCAAAAAAAGTTCCAATTATCATTAATCCATTTCCATTCAATCCAATTATCCAAAACCACCATTAATGCATATAAAAGAATAACTTAAACCATGGGCAACCATAACCAACCATTTAATATTAAAACCCTAAATCTTATTTGAAAGCCAAAATCATGTAATAATAAAATCATGAAAATATTCATATAAACCATGCCTTTAAATAAAATTAACAATGAGGGAAGAGAACATGCCTTAAACCATGATGATGATAGAAAAAAATCACCAAGGAAAGCCCCAAATTGATCCCTTAGTTGAAACCCTAGTTCCCCTTTCCCAAAAAATCTTGAGAGAATTATGAATTGTTTAGGATGAGTTTCTATGTGTTAGTGAATAGAATAATAGGTTAAAGATCCTCCCAAGTAGGTTAGAAGTCATGGGGCCTTATTAGGATAAGTAGGTAAATGTCCTAAATACCCCACTTAAGTTTCACAAAATCCCATCACAGGGATACGACTAGACCTCATGGGTCGTACTCTCCTAACACTATTGGTATCCACCACAAGTATCCAGTAATGTCACTCTTGATTTTTATCAAGATATGATCTAGCACTTGTGTCTCCTTAATCTCTACACCAAGATATGATAGAAACACTTCTTGCACCACCAAACCACCATCCTTGGAGTGAAAGAGGCGAACTCAAAGATTAGCCAAGTAGTGAATACCCTTCACCAATTCTCGCTTTCCTTTATTTACATGAGCCAAACTCTCTATGGATAACCTACTAAGAGCATCAATAACCATATTAGCCTTACTTGGGAGATAGTGAAGAATCATATCATAATCTTTGAAAAGCTCATGCCATCTTCTATACCCAAGATTAAGATCTTTTTAGGTGAACATATACTATAGACTCTTATAAGCAAAAAAGATCTCCACGTGTACACCATACAAATAATGCCGCCATACTTTCAAAGCAAATACAAATGCCAAAAACTCCATATCATGAGTTGGAAAATTCCTCTTATTTATCTTCAACTGCCTGAAAGTAAAAGCAATTACCTTCCCATGCTGCATCAACATACAACCAAGCCCTACCCAATATGCATCGCAATAAACCATAAACTCGTCATTGTCTTTAACAAAGTCAAAATTGGAACCAAAGTTAACTTATCCTTTAACTTCTCAAAACTCCCTTCATAAATACCTGACTAAGAAAACTTAACCTTTTTCTGAGTTAACTTAGTCAAAGGAGAAGCTATCGACCAAAAGCTTTCCACAAACCACCTGTAATACCCGGCTAAACTTAAGAAGCTCTGAATATTAGATGGATTCATAGGTCTAAGCCACCTCTTCACCATTAAAACCTTTTGTAGATCCACCATGATCCCTTCACTAGAAATAACATGACCCAAGAAAGTTATAATATTCAACCAAAACTCACACTTAGAGAACTTGGCATATAACTGTTGTTTATTTATGGTCTGTAGCACCACATGAAGATGATTAGCATGATCTACCTCACTCTTAGAATAAACCAGAATGTCAGGAATAAGCATAATGATGAATATATCTAAATACTAATGAAAAACTTTGTTCATCAAATCTATAGACACCGTTGGAGCATTAGTTAACCCAACTAACATTACCAAAAACTCAAACTGCCCATACCAAGTATGAAAAGCCATCTTAGGGATATCCATATCCCTAATCTTTAGTTGATGGTACCAATACAGATGATCTATCTTAGAAAAGAACGTGGCACCTTGCAACTGGTCAAACAGATCATTTATCATTAGAAGAGGATATTTGTTTTTAACCGTCACCTTTTCTAGTTGTCTATAGTCAATGCACATTTGAAGAGAACCATCCTTCTAGAACACAAACAACACCAATGCACCCCAAGGACATACACTAGGGTGACTAAATACTTTATCCAAAAAATCATTAAGTTGTTCCTTGAGTTCCCTTAACTCAGCTACTGTTATTCTATATGGAGGAATAGAAATTGGATAACTATTTGGAATTAGATCAATACCAAAATCTATTTCCCTATCCAGAGAAACACTAGGAAGATCATTTGAAAAAACCTCAGGAAACTTATTAACCATAGGGACTGACAGAAAAGAAGGACTATCCTAGTCAGAATCTTTAACCCAATCCAAGTGATAAAGGCAACCTTTAGAGATTAACCTCCGAGCTCTAAGATAAGACAGTCAGATCCAATGACCATTGACAGAGTTTGGACCTCAAAATTTGGATGAGTTGTGTTCACATTGTCCCTAGATGGGACAAAAGATTTTGTGTGAATGTCAAATCTTCTTAGAGGCAAGATCTAAAAGACAGGCGAATAAAAATCAAAAGAATATATAACCTTGGACTCTATAGCTCAAAATTAAGATAATACAAAAGAAAAACATTCCTAAATATCTCAGAGCATTCCTTTTATAAGTGTGGCATGATACATACTTATAAAAAAGACTCTACTTTACACGGCTTTGTCAGATACCCAATGACACTAAACCTGGGCTCTAATACTAACTTTGTCACAACCCAAACGAGCGCATGGTCGTGACAGGTATCCCAAGTCCTACATGAACTAGAGATCACCCCCTCTACCTAACCTAGCCTACACAATAACCTCAAAGTCGTATAAATGCCAAACATATAACATGATACGAGTCTAGTTATAAAAATACATCAAAGTATAAACATAACTAATAATTGAGTATCGGCATCAGTGCTAATACCAATACCATATCTAATACCACTACCGACTCCGCCCATACCATTAGTAGTCTGATAAAGCCTCTAATCAAATCCAAGGAGTATTCGATCGGGATAGGCCCCCAACTATATCCAAAACTAAGTATAAACAAAGTTTGAAACATAGAATATAAAGTATATGAAATGAATACTTCCAAAGTATGGAATCTCACCACTCTAATTTCAACTAATGAACTAACTTGAACACCTAATCACAGCGCAGGAAATTTAGAAGAAGTTTTGGGACCTTCATTGCATGGGGATACAGTGTCCAGAGATGGTTAGTGGTTGGAGCACTAGTATGTAACTCAATAATAGAGTAATAAAATAATTCCATCATTCAAAACCAAGTCATATCATCATATGCAATCACATGTATACATATATATATTATCAGTGGAGGGAGAAAGTCTTAGTATGCACTTTTAAAACCTTGACCTGGCCTGTGTAGCATAACAATCTTATAAAAGGAACCCAATAGCTATATGGGCCCAGCTCTCCCCTTAATGGAAGGGCCCTAGTGTGTGTAGCTACATGAACTAAAGAATATGCATAACTATATATGCCATTATAAGGGACTCTAACAACCCGACAAAATCAAGGTTACTTAAGCACCAATATATATGATATAAGATACATGAACCTCCTATTCATATAACCATTTTGGGGGCTCAAACCTCCTAATAATATAGACACCTACATCGGGTAGTGCAGATTCAAATATTAGTTCTTTGAACTCCACTTTCAAAGCCCGACTACACATCTTACTTTAAATCCTAATTTGAAATATTAATTACACATACACAACCATTAATACAATTACATACCAAAGAAATGTCATAGGTATTTTCATGCCAACCTCACTTGCAAGTTTACAACATATCACAACTATTTTTAATCAATTTTGGGACTCGAACCCATTTTCTAAACCAAGACACCAATTCAATTCAATATTTAGGGATTTCAACCAATTAAGCCAATTAAACCACAAAGATTATAATTTGAATCAATTTATGGTCCTCAATACCTTCATAAACTATTTATCAATCATCAACATTCATAGGCCAATGCCATAGTTCAAAGTATAATTCACATGTGACATAATTTTTTCACATTATCACAAACAGGCTGAGGGCATACCATAATCTAATCATTATTTAAGGCAAAAACCATAAAGTTAGGGTTAACCATGACTCTTTAGTTTAAATAACAATTTCCAAGCACCCACATGAGCAAAACCATTATCAAAATATATATAGTCATAATTTAAGACATGAGAAAACAATACTTAACATTATGCATTCAAACCCTCAACCATAGCTTTCAAAACCACCATTAATGAACCATGAACAATGTTTTAAAACATATGATTTTTGTGAACTAACAATGAAGAAAGAATCACATGCCTGAGTTATGAAGCTTCACTGAGAGATTTTGATCCTTAAGCCTCTAGGTAACCACCTTAAAGAGACCCTAGCCCAATCTTCTTGAGAGATTTTTAGAGTGTATTTAGAGAGTGTTTTGTCTTCGAAAGTGTATAAATAGGGACCAAATAATGTCATAAGACATGGGGTATTAAGGTCTTGGGTTGAGAAATGTCCAGAATACCCTTAGCTTAAAAGTGGTAAAAATAATACAGGAAGGTGCAATTGGAGCCCTTACTCATATCTACATCACATGAGTCATACCGTCAACATATAATTAAATACCATGAACTTTAGATCCTGCAAAATTTCTTGAGTCTTGATCCTTCTATGCATCATGCACTTACACCATACAACTCATATGGTGTAGGTATAGGTCTAGGACCCTACTCGCATGTTTGTCTGTGTCACATTGGCCAAGTTCTATTATTTTTGTAATAATACTCCATATGAGTCCTATGTAAATGATTCAAGAAATATGGTACCAACTATATGTTGTCTAGTGTCTATCCTAGATATTTTTGCTTAGGGTACGACTTGAAGGGTACTAGTCATACTGTGATGGTACAAGTTAGGTAAAAGAGTCATATGTTGGACAAAATATGGTGTCCAACTTTTTGAATAAGTCATACGATAAGGTACCACTCATATAATGTGCGTACGAGTAGAGAGGGTCTAATAGTACCCTCCTGCGAGTCTTTTACAACTTTAAAGGTGAGGGTATTTTAGATATTTCCCACCCCAATCCCTTAAGACCTCATGTTTTATAATACTTTTAGCCTTTAATTCCTCTCCTTAGAGGATCAAAACTCTCTAAGAACCTCTTAAGGAGGTTGGGCTAGGGTTTTATCAAGGTGGTTATCTAAAGGCTTAAGGATTAAAATCTCTATGTGAATCTTCGTAACTCAGGTATGTGATTCTTACTTCATTGTTAGTTAAAAAAATCATGAGTTTTAAACATTGTTCTTGAATAATAAATGGTGGGTTTGAAATCCATAGTTGAGGGTTTGAATGCATAATGTTAACTGTTATTCTCTCATAACTTCACCTGTGTCTGTATATATTTTTAATAATGGTTTTGCACATGTAAAGATGGGTCGTGAAAGTGGAGTCTGAAGGACTAACATTATAAACTGCACTAGCCGGTGCACGTGTCTATATTATCAGGAGATTCGAGTCCCATGCATAAATATGTGAATAAGAGGTTTGACTCACCCATATTATACACATGGGTGCTATGTCACCTTAATTATAATGGGAGGTTTGAGTTCTATAATGGCATATATAGTTATGCATATTCTCTAGTTTGTATGGCTAAATGTATTGACTCCCTTCCAGCTAGGGGAGAGTTGGGCCCATATATACCATGGGTGCCTTAATATATGATGGTTATACTACACAGCCCAGGTTAATGTTTTCAAAGTTCTTGCTAAGACTTATTCCTTATCTCGACATGATATATATATATATATATATGTATACATGTGAAAACATATGATGATTTGACTTAGTTTGAAATGATGGCATTGAGTTACATGCTAGTACACTAACTGCTAATGGTCTTTAGATGCTCTATCCCCATGCAATACAAGGATCATAATTTTTTCTTATTTTCCTGCATAGTGACTAGTTGTTCAAGTGGTTAGTGACATAACACTAAAGTGGTGAGCTTCTATTCTTTGGAAGGCATTTATTTCATGGTCTTTTCATCCTATGTCTTAGACATGGTTTTGGCTTAAAACACCATAGGTTTTTGGCCTTTAAAAAATGTACTAGAATTATTATCTTTGGATAGGATACAATTAGGGGAAATAACTTGTACACTTTGGTACGGTGGTATAGGTTAGTCGTACACTGACCAGTCTTAGTTGATGGGTTGGATTTGGTTTCTGGAATGGGTCAACTTGGGTGTTATAAGTTGTATTAGTGAATATAGGTTGTTTGGTTACTTTAATTAATCATAGGTTTGGTAAATTAAGTTTGGATCTGAGTACGAGTGGCTCACCAAAAGCCATAAGCCAGGGTACAAGTCGTATCATGGACTCCTATGGTGGTCAGTGTTCAATCCTTATGGGATTCTATTCTACTAGGGGTATGGATTATAGTTACTAGTCGTATACTTAGATATGAGGTATAGATTATGGGTACTAGTCGTATAGTTAGATATGACATAGTTTGGGGTGACTCGTACCTTGGACAGTGTTGGGTCCGAGGAAGATGGCCTTGGGTACAAGTGGTGGTACCACTCATATTGGAACGTACGACTAGTATGGATAGTCATACCCACCAAACGAGATTTTTGGGGGTTTAAGTAAGGGCAATCTAGATATTTCCCTACTTAAACTAATAAGGATCCATAACTTATATTCCTATTAGGAAGTTATTTTCCCTATTATTCTATTCATTAACACTTATAAACTTCTCTTAAACACTCTTTGATTCTCTCTTTGGGTCAAGGAAGGCTAGGGTTTCATTTTAAGAATTAATTTGGGGCTTCTATTGGTGATTTCTGATAACGCTCAATCTACAGCTCTCGTTTGAGTGTAAAGCGGTCGTTAGCAAATATAGAACCCAACCTGGGTTGGGTGTCGATCCCACAGGTAATAGCTTGGCCAACAAATAAGCAAAATTAATAGACTTTTGGTGCAAGTCTCGTAAGAAGGGGGGATTGTAATAAGTAACCAAAGTAATGAAATAAAAGCTGAAAATAATAAAGTAAAAAGAGAGTATTTCGTAGGTTGTGAACAATGAGAATTGAAGCGTTGGGGTTATGTCCACCTTCCGAGGTATAAGTCTCTATTGGCTATGAGTGTGTAGAGTCTTGACATGCAATTGCTTATAGAGAATTGTAGTCGATGGTAAATCCAAGCGTCTCTCGACCTAAACAAGATCTATTTCACTTTAACTCTCTCGAGCTTAAAGTGTGTCTAGCGGTACGAATTCTCCAAGAGGTTAGTCCAGTTACGGCACTAGCTTTTTAATAGGAAAGGGTGTCCTACTACCTTGACATTATCTCTTTTCCAGACAAATAACCTTTCTCTCGAACAAGTTAAATGTTAGACTGGCGTATTCTTGCGTTTGCAACCGCAAAGAATGTAGATTAAGATGAAGAGCGTAATGATATAAGCAATATACGTGTCTCGAACTCACAAACTCACAGCTATAGATAGTAACTCATTCGGCTTCCATAACCCCAACTAAGAGGTTTAGTTACCCATGAGTGCGAAGGATATCACGTTTTGCATGGTGGATGGCGTGAAAAGTAGGTGTTTAGGCGTGTAGTTTTGGTGATTCCGTAGCAAGTAACGATTCTCTTGTTGTGGAATTTAAGAATAGAAGAGTAGATTAGAAGTGTTTGTAGTGGAAGATGAGAGGGATGGAAGAAAATTAATTGTTGAAGAAGTGATTGTTCTCTCCACTAAGGGAGGAATTGCCTCTCCACTAAGGGAGGACTTGATTAAAATCTCTAGCATGATAGGGTATTTATAATACTCCTATCCTACTCCTACTATGCTAATGAAATAAATAACCAAATCCTACTAAACTAAGGAAATACTTAACCCATTTGTACTAGGTTAATGTAACATTCTCCTAATCCAAATAAACTAATGAAATACATAACCCAATTGTACTAGGTTAATGTATCATTGTCAAAATCCAGCTTTGTGTCTGTAAGTCCCCAAAGTCTTCAGAAATGCTGTTTTAGCCCGGGACAGATTTTCCATGCAGCAGTTTTGGTCCTGGTCCCCAGAGTCTTCAGAAATGCTGTTTTAGCCCGGGACAGATTTTCCATGCAGCAGTTTTGGTCCTTAGGCGTGTAGACTCCCTTTCCTTCCTTCGTGAGCTTTCTTTTGCGTCAAGTAAGCCATAAAATGCTGAATTTTGCATCATTTATACCTGAAACTTTACTAATCATGTTCGTTAGCTCATTTATAGGAAAAGGGACTAAAAGTGCATGAAATATATAGTTTGTTCTCAAAACTAGGCTAAAATATGGGCAAATGATATTGATATAGGCGTGTAAATCCGCCTATCATCAATTTCTCTTAATCATCTTCTTCGTTTAAGGCATTTTATCTTCCCTCATTGTTAGTTCAAACTAACGGCATGGTTTTATTCAATGTTTTCATGGTTTAATATTTGTATTTCTTAGGGTTTTCAAATATAATTTGGGGGTTTTGGTTATACATGCTTGGTTATGGTTTTTTCATGTTTTAATTATTCTTTTATATTTTTTAATGGTGGTTTTGGATAATTGGTTGTATGATAATGGTTATTTGGCAATTGGCTTTGGTTTTGGAAAACTATTCCCCTAATATGTTTGATAAAATACCTATGAGAACATTTTCACTACATTGTTGGATTTTTAATGGAACTTATGCATGGTTTAAACTTGGTAATGGAACCTTAAATTATTAAATGTTTTGGAATAATGTTGATTAAACAATCATTCTTGTGGGTACAATGCAATCTCCTAAGTAATCAAAATAATGGAACACTTATGGGGTACATGGGAGTCCCCCAAGTTAATTGGATAATATGATCTATGGGTACATGGGAATCCCTTAATCTCAAAAAGGTTTCACTAAGGAAAATACTTGCAAGTTATAGTCGGTATGAAAATACCACTATAGATAGCCTCAGTTAATAATAATGGTTTTAATGGTTGGAAATAGTTTTAATTGGTAATAATGGTAGGGTGTGATAGCTAATCATGAAAGTGGGAGTCCAACGAACAAGTATTGGAAACTTATGTTTGTTGACATAAAGAGTAGGGCATAGCGACCCTTTTATGATACTATAAGGTATGCAGGAATCCTCTAAGTATATTATACATATGTATCATAGAGGGTGAGGGTACTTGGGAATCCCTTTTTTTTATTGTATCTTAGGTTTATGTGGCTACACGCATTGGGGCCCATTCATGGGGTTACACTGGAACCATATAGCTCGTGGGTGGATAAGGATGGTTAAGCTACATATACCCAGGTTAATGGTTTTAAATGCATGCTAAACTCGGCTACCTTTCCTATCATGGTTATATATGTATATATGTATGGTTTGTATGCATATGGATGGTTTATTTGGTTTAGTTAAATGGAATTATTTTAATCTTATCCTGAGTTCATGCTAGAATTCACCCATTAACCTACCTTTGGGCGGTTGTATCCCCATGTAATACAGGAACCATCCATTTTACTCCTCTTTCTTAGCTATCAAACATTCGGGATTAACTACTGGATTGAAGTGGTAAGCTTTTATCATTTTGCAAGGCTCTATTTTATGGGGGTTATTTCATAATTTGGTTCATTTATGGATATGGATTTTGTCTATGGTTGGGGGCATGTCCAAATTGAATTTTTGAATTCTTTTGGTTAGAGGCTTTTGTAAAACTACAATGGGTTGGTATAGGCGTAATTAGTATTGGTGTCAACCTTACTATTGGTATTGGTATTAGATCTGATACTAAAGGACTAAATTTCTCACTGTTTTATCCTATTTTATTTTGGGATTATATTTAATAATTATGGTACTCATTTGGTTATGGTTTGGTTGGTTTGTCTATTGGTTAGGTTCAGATAGTTGGACTAAGTTGGGTTGGTCTATGTAATATAACTATCCCAGAGTCTATAAGTTAGATAGTTATGCTATCTTTCTATATGCTAAAAATTCAGCCAACTCAGGATAGGCGACTGGAGGTTGTGTAGGGTAACGGGGTAGTCCCCGATCCTGGTTAGAATTGGGATGCCTATTACAACAAAGCCCCTGATTGAGTTATGTCATAGATATTATAAGGGCATTTCCCAACATTTTTATTGACTTCAGATTGTAGAGGCTTTGCGGATTACTGTGGACTTGGGTCTATTGTTTAGTGGATTGGTTTAGTCATTCATGAGTTACAATAAATCTTGTTTTCTTTATCTTAATATTTTTGGAATTTATCTGAAACTTATGGTTGCTATGATGGCTAGGTTAGGTGAAGGGGTGATCTTCGGTCTATGTAGGACTTAAGATGCCTATCATGGTGAGGTCCTGGTTTGGGTCATAACAAAGTTGGTATAAGAGCCTACGTTTATGGTCAATTGGGTATCCATAAAGACGTGCCAAGTAGAGTCTCTATTATGGGTATGTAGCACACCACATTTATAAGATAGAGGCTATGAGATATTTAGTAATATTTACCTTTCTTGTTGTCTTATTTTTTAGCTATAAAGTCTAAGGTCTTGGATTCTTTTGATTTCCTTTTTCTTGTTTTTCAGATCATGCCTTCAACAAGATCTGATGTTCAAGTACACTTTTCTGTCTTGTCTGGGGACAACATGGACAAATCTTGTCCAACTTATTGGGTCCATACCTGGTCAAAGGTCTCTATATTTGACTATACTCATGGGGCTCCACCTTTTCCCCATATTCTACTCCTGATGGTGACACTTATTCTCAGTGGTCTCCCGAGGAGGTTACCAATGCTGGGTTTCATCACTTCATTACCCGGTTGACTCAGTTGGTTACATCTCAGTCAAAATAGTCTAGTTCTATTGGTGTTGCTATGGGTTCATCTAAGGCCACAAGACTATGCCAATATAGGAGGTTACATCCTCTAATATTTATTGGTACAAAGGCTGAAGAGGATCCTCAAAGCTTCATTGATGAGATAGAGAAGATATTGTAGGTTATGCATGTTTCAGAGAATGAATGTGTAGAGTTTGTTGTCTTCCAATAGAAAGATATAGCGTACCAGTGGAATGAAAAGTGGGAATAGTCAAGAGGTGAGGATGTTGTCAATAGGTGAGGATGTTGGTTTTGCCTTATGGGATGATTTCTCCAATTCATTTCTGGATCGCTTCTTTCCCCCAGATTAAGGGAAGCAAAGGTACAAGAATTTGTTAACTTGAAGCAAGGAAGGATAACAGTCAAGCAGTATGCTTTGAAATTCCATTAGTTGTCTCGGTATGCATCAAAATTTATATCTAATATGATGGCTCAAATGAGAAAGTTTTTTTCGAGATTGTCTCAAGAGTTAATTCTTGAGAGTAAGGTTATCTTGTTAATCAAGGACATGGACATATCCTGATTGGTTATGTCTATGCAGCAGGTCCAAAAGGAGAAAAAACAGCATATTGAAATTGATGAAAGGCAGAGTCAGAGGTCATGATTTTCAAAATAGAGTAGGGGCCAATAGAAGAGTGGTAAGTGTCCTAAGAGGAAGAGTTGGGTATTTGACAGCTAGTGCTTCCTACCTGAGTCCAACGGAGGACAGATATTTTTAGGGTGGTGATACTTCAAGGGCACATAGTGCCTAAACTTAGGTAGTGGGGCCCAATCAGCACTGCCCTACCCTTCTTGCTTATTCTGTTGTAATTATTATCATAGTCAGTGTGATAAGAGGAGAAACCAATTTTTATGTGTGGTTAAATTGGGCATATGCAGTGGGATTGTTCCTCTAGAGTTTCTTCTGTGAAAAAGAAGGCTCATGTTGCCTCGTCTTTCACTCTATCACCAAAGGGTGTTATTTTTGGCTTTGATACTTATCGGAACCGTCTTTATGCTCTCACTACTCGTCAAGATTCTGAGGCATCTCCAGATGTTGTTATTGGTATGTTGAATCTCCTTTCCGATGATGTGTGTTGTTTACTTGATTTGGGGTCCTCTCACTTTTATGTGACCCTATTTATGTATGTATATTTTAGTTTGGGTCCTGAATGCCTATCAGACCTTTTTTCTCATTCTATCTCGATAGGAGACACTCTGGTTGTTAGAACAGTCTATAGGGGGTATGGTAGCAGTAGGTAGTAGAGAAACTTTAGTGGACTTTATAGAGTTAGACATGGTAGATTTTGATGTTATTATGGGAATGGACTAGTTGCACTCGTGCTATGCTTCCTTAGATTACTAGACTCATAAGGTCGGGTTTATATTTCCTAATGAGCCCATTGTTGAGTGGGAGGGTGGTTCCCTAGATCCTAAGGGGAATTTTATATCTTATCTTAGAGCTCATAGATTATATCCAAGGGGTGTCTCTATCATTTAGTCCGAGTTAAAGATACTAACTCGGAGTATTAGTGCTAAATTAGTTTCTCGAGGTCTTCCTTGATAACCTTACCAGTGTACCTCTTTATAGGGATATTGATTTTGGTATTTATCTTGTTCCGAACACTCATCCAATTTTTATTCCCCCATATAGAATGGCTTCAGATGAATTGAAGGAGCTTAAGGAGCAATTGACAGATCTTTTAGACAAGGGTTTCATCCGTTCTAGTGTGTCCCCATGGGTTGCACCTATGTTGTTCATATGAAAGAAGAATGGTTCTTTTTGGAGGTGTATTGATTACTGGCAATTAAATAAGGTGACAATAAAGGACAAGCATCCCCTTTCGCGGATTGATGATCTCTTTGATCAGCTTCAGGTTCCAAATTCTTTTCGAAGATCGATCTTTAATCCTAGTATCATCATTTAAATATTAGGTAATTATATATCCCTAATACAACTTTCTGTACCCGGTATGTGCATTTCAAGTTCTTAGTGATGTCATACGGCATGACCAATGCCCCTGCGACATTTATAGAATTCATGAATAGGGTCTTTTATCAGTTTTTGGACCTATTTGTGATTGTCTTCATTAATGACATTTTAGTGTATTCTAAAAGTAAGGAGGATCATATCAATCACCTTCATCTTGTGTTGCAGACTTTGAAAGATCAGCAGTTGTTTGCTAAGTCCTCTAAATGTGAGATTTGGTTGAATGTTGTAACTTTTTTAGTTCATGTAGTATCTAGTGAGGGGATTATGGTGGATCCTCAGAAAGTGATTGTAGTTAAAAAGTTGCCTAAACCCACGACTATAATTAATATTTGTAGTTTCTTAGGTTTAGCCAGGTATTATTGGAGTTGTTGAAGGATTATGATATAAATCTTCACTACCATGAAGGTAATGCTAATATGGTTGTTGATGCTCTTAGCAGGTTATCCATGGGTATCTTGTCGGGTTTGTATAAGGATAAACAGGAACTTGTGAAGGACATTCACTATTTGGCTAACCTTGGAGTTCACCTCTTGGACTCTAAAGATAGTGGTGTAGTTGTGTAACAGGTGGCACAATCATCTCTTAGTTCCAAAATAAAGTAGAAGTAGTTGTTAAATCCTTTTTTGATGCAGATCAAGGATAATATGGGTAAGAAGAACGTGATGGCCTTCAAAATCAATGGTGATGGTATCTTGAGGTACCAAAGGAGGTTATGTATTTCGAATGTAGATGGTCTGCGAGGCAGGATTTTGGCCGAGGCCCATGAGTCGTGGTATACGGTTCATCCAAGTTCAAAAGATAGTTAACATGATCTCAAGTAGATGTATTGGTGGAAGAACATGAAATAGCGATGTGGCCGACTATGTGTCTACGTGTATGGTATTTCAACAACTAAAGGTGGAATACTGTGGCCCGATGGGCTACTTTAATTACTTGAATTGTCTATGTGGAAATAGGATAACTAATATGGATATGTTTACCGGCTTTCCACGGTTGTGGAATCAGTGTGACTTCATTTGGTTCATCGTAGATAGGATGAATAAGTCCGCTCACTTCTTGCTAGTGAGGACTACTTATTTTGCCGAAGATTGAGCGAAGTTGTTTCTTCATTAAGTGATAAAGTTGCTTGATGCGCCTATCTCAATTATTTCAAATTATGGTACTCAGTTCTTATCATATTTCTGGCGCTAGTTTCAGTATGGTTTGGGGACTAAAGTGAGTCTCAGTACGGCTTTTCACCCATAGTTGTATGGGCAAGCTGAAAGAACTTTTCAAACTTTAGAGGACATGTTGCTAGCCTGTCTGATTGACTATGATGGTAGTTGGTTCGACCATTTTACATTGATTGAATTTTCTTATAATAATAGCTACTATTCAAGCATTGGTATGGCTCCATTTGAGGGGTCGTATAGTAGGAGGAGTAGATCTCCTATTAGTTGGTTCGAGATTGGAGAAGCAGAAATATTTGGCCCAGATTTGGTTCACGGAGCTATGGAAAAGATGAAGGTAATTTGGGATAGGCATAAGACTTCCCAAAGTCTCCAAAAGTCCTATACGAATGTAAGATAAAGGGGCTTGTAGTTTGAGGTTTGAGACTGGATATTCTTGAAAGTGTTTCCCATGAAGAAAGTCTTGTAGTTTGGGAAGAAAGGGAAGCTCAGTCCCCAATATATTTAGCCATAGGTGGTTTTGAGAAGGGTTGGTAATGTTGTATATAAGTTGGAATTGCCGCCTATCATGAGTTCCATTATCCGTTATTCCATCTATCTGTGTTGCGAAAACTCATGGGTGATCCTTCATTGGTTGTTCCCTTTGATGACATTTGCATTGCAAATTCCTTGTCCTGTGAGTAGGTTTCGGTGAGGATCTTGGATCGGCAAGTTCACCGGTTGTGAATGAAAGATGTTAATTCGGTGAAGGTTCTATGGAGGAACCAAAATTCTAAGGAATATACTTAGGAAGACGTGTAGTACATGAAGTCCAAATATCAATCTCTTCTCCCAATTTTGAAAAATCATGCCTGAGGTACGTATCAGTCCTAACATCTTTGTCTTATGTCCTTTTAAAGGAAGATTGTGAATTCCTTGGTGTTTTGCTTTCTGGCTTAAAGGTAAGAGTAGAGACATCGGATTCTAAATCGTGCTTGTAGTGGCTCCTCCCATCATTCGAGGACGAATGATCCTGGTGGGGGGGACTGAAATACCCCAAACTTTAGCTCTTGCCAAATTTCCTGATTCTTGAACCTTCTGTACATCATACGACTTACACCATACTACTCTATGGTGTGGGTACGGATCTAGGAACCTAGTCGTATGTTGGTCACTGTCACATTGTCTAAGTTATGTTCTTGGTATGAAAAGACTCCATACCAGTTGTATATACATTACATGAGATGTAGGATCCAACCATATCTTGTCTAGTGTCTAACCTAGATGTTTTTGCTTACAATAACTTGAAAGGTACTAGCCACATAGTCATGGTACGAGTTAGGTGAGAAAGATATGTTGGACAAAATACGGTGTCCAACTTTCTAATCAAGGTACAAGTGAAAGGTACTACTCGATGATATGGGTCAAGTGGAGAGGGTCCAACCGTACCCTCCTGCGTGTCTTCTACAGCTTTTATGATGAGGGTATTTTAGACATTTCCCAACCCAAACCTTTAATATACCAAATCTTATAACAGTTTTTGGCCTTTCATTCCTCACCTTTTAAGATCAAAACACTCTCAAAACTCTCTAAAAAACTCTCAAGGGAATTCAGCTAAGGTTTCATCAAGCTGATCATCTAGAGGCTTAAGGATCAAATATCTTTGTGAATCTTTGTAACTCAAGCATATGACTCTTCCTTCATCATTAGTTTACAAAATCATGTGCTTTAAACATTGGTCTTGAATCATAAATGGTGGGATTGAAATCCATGGTTGAGGGTTTGAATGCATAATGTTAAGTGTAATTCACTCATGATTTCACTTGTGTCTATAAATGTTTTCAATAATAATTGTGCACATGTGGGTGCATGGGAATTGTGGTTTAATGAATGGGTCATGGTTAACCCTAACTTGATGGGTTTTTACTTAAACAACGGTTTGATAAAGGTATGCCCTTAACCTATTTGTGAAAATGTCTATGAGAAGAATTTGGTCTCGTGATGAATTGTGTTTTGAACTAATGTTCGGCATAAGAATGTAAATAGAGGATAAATTATTTTGGAAGGGTAATAATGGCCATAAATTTAATTGAATTATGACTTGAACTAAGGTATTGGTCTATTAATGAACATGGTTGGTAAATGGTTTCATGAAGGCCTTCTTGGCCATAAGTTGATTTAAATTGTAACCTTAGTTGTTTAAATGGCTAAATGGGTTCGACTCCGTAGATGTTGAATTGAATTTATGTCTTTGCATAGACAATGGGTTTGAGTCCCAATGTTGAATAGTAATTGTTATGGAATGTTGTACCTTTGCAAGTGGAGGTTGTATAACGATACCAACGGGATGCCTTTGATATGTAATTGGGCTAATGCTTGTGTGTATGTGTAAAGAATGCTTTAATGAGGCTTTAAAGTGGGATGTGTAGCTATTCTATGCAAGGGGAGTCCGAAGGACTAACACTGGAAACAGTTCTAACCAGTGTGGGTACCTATATGACCGGGAGGTTCGAGTCCCCCAAATGAATATATGAAAGGGAGGTTCGAGTCATCCATAATGTACACATGGGTTCTAATTCATCTTGATTGTGTCGGGAGGTTCGAGACCCCTATAATGGCAGATACGGTTATGGATATTCTATAGTTTGTGTGGATATATGCACTGGGTCCCTTCCAGCTAAGGGAGAGTTGGGCCCATATAGCCCGTGAAAGCCTTGTTATACAACAGTTATGCTACACAACCTGAGTTAATGTTTTCAAAGTTCATTCTAAGCCTTGTTCCCTATCCCAGAAAGATATATATGTGTGTGTGTATACATGTGATTACATATGATGAATTGACTTAGTTTGAAATGATGCCATAGAGTTATATGCTAGCAATCCAACCGCTAACAGTCTCCAAATATTGTATCCCCACGTAATACAGGGATTGGAACTTCTTCTTTTCCTGTACAGTAATCAGTTGTTCGAGTGGTTTGTGAGTTTACACTAAGTGGTAAGCTTCCATCCTTGGAAAGGTATTCATTTCATGGTCTTTACATCCTATGTCTTACACTTTGTTAGACTTGGTTTTGGCTATTGTCGAGGGCATGTCTTGATTTTTTAATTGACTTTGGACTGTAGAGGCTTTGTGGATTATTGTGTACTTGGTTCTGTTGTTTGGTGAATTGGTTTAGTCATGCATGAGTTATCATTAGTTTTGTTATGCTTTATCTTATTATATGTTTGGAATTCATCCGACGCTTGTGGTTGCTATGCTGGTTAGGTTAGGTGAAGAGGGTGATCTCTGGTCCAGAAGAAATACATATAACTGACCACGCTAGCCACCTAGATGGGCTCCTTACGGATCTCTTGTCCTACCTACCTGAGAACCTATACGAGCACCCTGGGGACCACCCCTACGACTATGCATACGATATCTAGCTAAAGGATGAACTACCCTTGTAGGTGGAACACCCTGAGATGAAGGAATACTTGGCTGGGGTAGTCCCTCGAGAAATGACTAAAAGGTCCACATTTTATAACATGCCCCATGAGCTAGACAAAAACTAGAAGATCATGCCGACCCAGAATAACCACCACAACTAAAATAGCCAGTAGATGAACCCCTCGAAGACTGACCACGACCATGGATAGAAAGATCACCTTAGTTGGACTAGCCTCCGTAGATAATATGAAGTAAAGTACAAGCAGGTTTACTAGACTGACCTTGATGCTGATGTAGAGGATACCTACCCCTAGACCACTGTCTGTAAACTGGGAGCTATTACGGCTCCCACTAAACCTACCCTGATATCACAACCTCTTATCAATGCCACCTTGGGCCTTATGATGCATCTCATCCATAAGATGAACATGATCAGAAACCTCAGCAAAAGACCTACCCACAGAAACCAAACTCTATGTAGATATGCAAAGAGGAAGTCTCAATCCTCGGACAAAGCAACAAACCCTCTTGTACTCAGTAGTCATAATAGAAGTAGCATGCCTAGACAACTTATGAATTTGAACCTTATACTTTACAACAATCATGGATCCCTACTCCAACCTCAAAAACTGATCCCTCAAACGATCCCTAAGGCTGGGAGGTATATACTTCTCCAAGAAGATCTTAGTGAATTAGGTCCATGTCAAAGGAAAAGATCTAGATGACCTAAAATCAAGATAACCTCTACCAATGTAAAGTTGTCAAGTCCCACTAAAAAGTATATTAATCCATACCACGAGTCTCAACTAGGTCTAAATTATGTTGTATATCCTCAGTAGCAATCAAGAACTCATACGTATCCTTACTCGGTGCACCAGAAAACCTAGGCGAAGCTAGTTTCAAAAATCTACCCAACGTATTCTGCTCCTTGATGGACATACCAAGCTAGGCAACTATTGGTGGAGCAACTACCAATGTAGGAGGGACCTTAACTCTGGGAGCCACAGCTACAGGTTGCGCCCCCACCTCAGCACTACTCTAATATGTAGACTACACTTCATTAGACATTGCACTACCAATTTATCCCAAAAGTTAAACCAAAGCATCATTTAGCACTGATGAAGAAATAAATCCTGATGCAGCCTGGGCTAGTCCCTGGCCCACTACTGGTTGGGGTGGAAGAATCTCTGGCTCAGGAGTGAGAATGAGATCTCACAAAGGCCCCTCGTGGGGACACATATTGAGTTTGTCCATGACCTCTAGGTCATCCATAAACAATGATAAGATCCCTGGCTCAATCTCGGAACCTTCATCTCGTGAGCAATAGCATGTGTCCTATCCATCTACAAAAGAGTAAAACCAAAGGAATGCTTTAGTAACCAACTCAAATTCTTATCACAAAATGAGTGAAATAGGTGAAGAAATCTTAAAAATATCATATAGCCTCTAGAAGATAAGAAATGAATGTCATCGTTCTGATCTGTGGGACTCTAGTAGACACTTGCTCTTGTACCAACAATACTAGTGAAATATGTCTATGATGAAAATTTATCATGACACAATTTATGAATCATGATGGCACGTGATCCATCCTGTATGTAGGTAAGTCAAACCATAGCACAAAGCTAGCTGCAAAGGGCTAACATGGTGGAAAATGGCCTAAAATCTGTAACTTAACAATTTAACGAGTTAAATAGCAATAAGACTGTGCATAGATGAATAAATAGAAGAAAAGGGGTAACTCTGACTCTAAGAGCTCACACAATTGCTAAAATCAACCCTGCATGAATGTCGAATTAATGATGCCAACTAGTACTCGGATCTGCAGAAAAAAGGTACAGAAGTATACTATAAGTACAAAAACCATGGTTGCTCAGCAAACATCATCGGCCAACTGAGCTAAATCATGATATATATATATATGATAAGATACAAGATAAAATATGTTAAGTCAGAGAAAAAAGGGACAAACTTGGAAAACTCCAACACCGATGCACATAAATAAATGAATAAATGCATATAAGATAATAATATAAAGATCACACCATCCTAACTACAAGATTGGCCCCTATAAACCAATAAGTACATAAAGTAAATGTAATACCTCGCAATATTCCAATCCTGATTCAGCTCTTAGTTGCATACTTAAGGGGTCCAAGGCTTTATAATTTCACTAAGGTTAAGGACTTAGTTATTTTCAAAACCCCTAAACTTTGTGGATTTTAAGTTTGGCCTTCCCAACCCCTAAATGTTGGTTTTTAAGTTGATTCATAGTTAGGGAGGGTAGAAGTATGTCTCGAGTGAATTTTAGGATTTTTCAATAAGGTTTTAGACATGTTTGGATAGATAAAATAGTGAAGTAGCACGATAAAGCCTTGATGTGTTTCTCTCTCCCATAGTGAGGAGCTACACAATGCGTTGCTCTCTCCGTCAGAGTAAGATCCATAAAGCGTTGCTCTCTCCTATGGAGTAAGTGACGCGGCGCATTGCTCTCACCTGCAGAGAGAGAGCCATGTTGTGTGGCTCTATCCCATATAGTGTTATGGTTTAAGTGCCCAAGGGGCATTTGAGTTATTTATCTCACCCTATTTTGTCCTTAATATGAATTGAAACTTCTAAAAAGGCATTATTTGCCTCTTTCACCCCAAATTGCTCTCAAGAAACCCTCCTCTTTTCCCAAGAACAAACTCAATCTTTATTCTCAAGAAATCAAAGATTCAAGTTTCTAACTTCAAGAAATATTTGGGATTATAGCTATTAAGGTATGTGGGATGTTCACCCATGGGTCCTTTTCACCCATAGAGCACAAAACTCTTCTTTTCAACTAAAGAATGGATTTTTCTCCTATCATGGAGTTTTGTATGTTCAATATGAATTAAATATTCATTTGTTTTCTTAGAAGTTTGACTCAATTCATGTTCAAGAATGATTCCATGAAAAGTTAGGTTAACTCATGCTTTAAGTTTCAATCTCCCATGTTGTATTCAAGTGAATTTCATGTTATATTATAAAAGTTATGATCTTAGTCACTAACCATGATTTTTTTCCCATGTTTTAAGACATTTCTATGTTCAAGTTCATGATTCTCACATGTTTGATAAAATGTCTATTTTTGGGATATTTGACCTATGATTTAATACTACAATTTTAAGCCTTAACATTGTATGTTATGATCATTCAGTGCTAGAGGGTTGTAAACACCCGATAGCTACGTGTTTTACATGATTTCATATCTTTCGTGTAATGATTTAGTTAATCCATGAATATTACCATTTACTCCATTGTTATGATAATAATGAGCAATGTTAGTTGTTATGTTTACTTAAATTTAGTTCGGTTCAGTACCAGTGTTAATTCAGTTGGAAGTAGGATTAAGCACTGAGCGAACACAGAGATGGCGACTTCTCTATCAGTTTAGGAAGAGTCGCTAGTAGTATTCCCTGTATTCTAGAACTACTTAGCCAACATAGGATATGGGGGTCACTCATCAGTTTAGGCTTGACTTCCTCTCAGGGGTGACCCGTCAGTTTAGGCTTGATAACCTAGTCCTTCAGAACACAAGTTTAGTGGATCCACACAGCTATTATTAGTACTCGTGGCATAGTACTACACCCTTCTAACTAGGGTTACAGGTTGGACTCTAATTAGCTCAGATTAGGGCATGTTAGTTAGATTATTCCTTCTAAAGTCTCAGTTCAGTTTTCAGAGTATGTCAGTTCAGTTTACATAACTGAGTATACAGTTATTCAGTTATTCAGATATCTGTCATTTAGTTATCTAGATTATTTTAGTATATGTTTATGCTTGGTCTTGCATTCTCAGATATACCATGTTCATGTATTTATGCTCAGCTATCTCATGCATTTCAGCCAGTCCTCATCTCATATACCAGTACATTCAAAGTACTGAATGCATACTTTTTTTGTTCTATATTATCTTATAACATAGGTTTGGATGCTCAAATTCCCAACTGTTCTTAGACAGCTCAGCATTACTCAACAGCAGTAGTGGTGAGTCCTCATCTATCGAGGACATGATTTATTTATTTCAGTTATTTTAGTAATTCATTATGTTCAGTCAGTCGAAGTTAGTTGGGGTTTTGTTCTATCAACTTCTTATGATGTTTAGAGGCTTTCAGACAGTCAGTTAGTTATTTCAGTATTAACATATATTTCAGATAGACAGTTGGTGTCTAGTAGTATATCAGATATTTTAGAAAAGCTTTGATGTATTCTAGTATTAAGTTTTTACAGTACCTTATCATTGCATCTTCCACTAATGTATTTTATTACTATTTTACCCAGTGCTCACAGCAAGTACTAGTTCATAGGTTAGCTTATGGTCACTTTTGATTGTAAGCACCATTGTCACGACTAGGGGCTAGACTTGGGTCGTGACACTAAATAACCCAATGCAATCTCCCATTTGTCTGGAGGGTACAATCAAGGAAACTATGCAATTGGATAGTCGTAAATCACCAAATTATCATTCCATAACTAAGAGTCCTTTTGAATCGTATCATCTTACACATAATTCCCAATGTCAAATTTGAATTGAAACTCAATAATATCATCGTCATTATCATTATTTTGCAAACTTGAACTGAAACTCATACTTATAAACTGTGTTAGCGGACCATCTCAACAAGTCATATCAATAAACTAACTCAATAGACTATATCAATACCTCACCTATTAAGTCATGCCATTAACCATCCCCATAAGCCATGTCAATAACCATAATCGAAAGTAATTTCAATAATCGTATCCATAAATGATGAATCATATCGATAAGCCCTTAACCAATTTTATAAGCCATATCATATCTATGAGCCAAATCAAATCTATAAGCCATTAACTATTAATCACATCAATATCTCTATCATTAAGCATGTTGATATACCATATTATTATTCATATTCAGAAGTCATATCAATTATCATGTACATATAAGCCATATTAGATCATTAATCACGTATACAAGCAATATCATTAGTAATACCTAAAAGTAGCATTAATCTTTCAATATCTAACTAAAGTAAATAAATATACTTAATCTCTTCAAATGTCAAACCAACCATTAATGAGAGTATATCATATGTAACTAAACCGTCAAGTTTAACACAGGTCTTGTCCTAAGCTGCACCAGAGAGGCCAAATCTAATCCTCGAAATTCATTTTAGGCAACTTCTATCCCGAATTAGGATGAGATATCAGAGTTCAATTCTAGATGTCAAGTAAGCCATAAATATTGCCAAGATAGTAATCCTTCCCTGTATGCACAACTAAGGAAATTTCCCCGAACTTAAAGAACTAAGTACAATTCCACCCTAAGCATGAATGACTAAGCCAAATCCACCAAGCTTGAGTAACTAAGGTATTTCCATTATGATCATGGGACACAAATTCAGGTTATCCTAAGACATGAATAACTATGCTAATTACTAAAAGTTTACAATTTCAAAATAGCCTAAATTGTCCAACACAGCCAAATACTCTTATTCATTGTTTCAACACCTAAATCCTACCCCATATCTAGAATAATATCATAATTATACTATGAGAGACCTTAATCTATGAAGATGGTAAACCTGTTCTACCAGGACGCCGAAGAAAGGACCAAAAAAATTTGCTAAATAACCAATTTTTCTTTCCGAGAAGTTTCCACAAGGTGCCACGCTATTAGAATCACAATCTACTTGGTAAAATGAGAAAAATGATACCCATACTTCACTATTGTGCTTTAGATCAACAATTAGGTAAAAATTTCATGTGGAGCCTATTTACGGAATCGCACATTCGAAATCAAACATAACATCCCTCTACGCTCAAAGAATATTTACCCTAAAAAAATGGGTTAATTTCAGGCTGATGATGCTAAAATCAAGTCAAAAAGCTTTTAGAGAATTTAAATAAGAATGGAGAAATCAACCATGAAAATAATGAAATCTGACCGCAAATTCAATGAAAAACTACTTAAATTAATTATATTGAAGCTCCACAATAACCCACAATTGATTCTCCTAAGAACTCCTACTTTTTAGGGTTTAAGATTCTAGAGAATAGATGAAAATGATGGAAAATTGGCTAAGTGAGTATTTATACTATTTCCAAGTACACGGGTGTCTCTTAAGCAAACTTTTGGCCGCCTAAGTGATACTTCTTCTCTGGAACACTAGTTTCTTATGCGATCAGTAGATCTCTTATACAATATTTGGCTTCTTGGGCTAATGTTGCATACGCGACACTAATATTGCGTACGCGATAGCCCTATCACTGCTAATCCCTTCGCTTAATAGACAAAATGAGTATCTTAAGCGATATTTACTGGGGTTTGTCAAATCTCTTAAGAGATGCACCAACACTAGTTGAGACTTAGAGAAATTTCAAGTCTCTGTTAACCCCTCAAGATTCATCTAAAATACCATATATGCAAATGGACTATGTTATCCTATCAAATTTGATGTTTCAAACTCAATGGCACATTCGAAATTTCCATTAGAGGTTATTTCAATGAAAAGTGGATCTTACACTCACTTAACATTTTTCTTAACTTCTAACCAATATTTTGAAATGAGTTCGAGAGTCTTGGGACCCAAACAAAGGGTATACCTAACCTAAAATTAATGTTTTGAAGCTATTGAAACTGTCAAAATTAGCATACAAGGTTTTCTAGAAAAAGTTTTTGCTCGATAATCAATTTAAACCAGCGAAAGCTTTAAAACAAGAAATTGGCTCTAATCAAATTGAATTATTCTATAATTGAACTATCAATTCTAGCAATTCATAAATGATTTGATGTAGCTATAGGAAAGCTCTAAATGAAAAAAGTGAGTGAAAATACAGAAAATTACTTGGAGGGTCATTACAGGGGCCTTGTCCCAACAGATTATGTTATTTAGTTTAAAGTTTTTCAAAAATTAGATTATGATTTATATTAGCCTTTTGGGATTGGTACTTGTTCATTCAAACTATTCATTAAAATATTTTAAAACTTATTTCACGATCTCATTACAACTTTCATTTAAATCTCTCATATGATGCTTAGTATGCCATGACAAAGGTTAGTTTAGAGTCACTTATGATTTCAAGAACTATGTTTCGACTTGGGGTAGTCTCAGGTCATGATAAACTTAGTATTAGAGCACTAGGTTTAAGTGTCCTAGGATGTTTGAAAGTCGCATTTAATAGAATCATTTTTTATGTATGAGAAGTACATCATACTTATAAAAGAGAGGCTATAGAGCATTTAGGAAATACTCTCCTTTCGACCATGCTTTAGGTTCGTGTGATAGAGTTTACCTCTGTAAGTTTTTCATAAGAGTTTACCTCTGTATGTTTTTCCTAACTCTAATTTTGCATGTATTTTATATTATGCCTCTTTGTAGAGCCATAGGACACCCATGATAGGCTATGAAAGAAATCCTTTAGGTGTTGCCAGTTCTACTTCAGGTTGATATCAACGTTAATAAATTTTACAATATGATCCAAATTCTTGCTTAGGCTATGATAGCCTAAGTTAATAGTCAAGGAGCAACACCTGCAGCTCCTCAAAGTGTTCCAACCCACCTCATTATGATCAAGTTCATAACTTCGTAATGAAAAAGTCTATTTGACTTATTTTTAAAACAATAATTTAGAGTGTCACTTAATTTTAGAAAATTAAGAAAATCATTTAAACAAAGGTACTTTTGAAAGAGAACTTTTAATTAGTTCTGGAATTTTAGTGTCTTCCGATTGACATAACTCTGCACACTGCTGAGTTAGCTGATTCATAGCTTTAGACTTCAGTTTCACTTCATTAGTCTTTAGCTTTTCCATTTCATTACCCATACTGTCCACTTTCATTGAAAGTTTAGTTAGGATTTTGAGTATTTTTTTTTAAAGCATCATCTTCTATTATATCAGTCTGTGTAGCTTTGTCTGGATATGTAATCTGCAATAACATTTTTGTTAGTACTAATTACTTCAATTTTAAATGTAAAATTTAATATATTTAATACCAGTCTCCGAATCTCTTTCGTTGTAACTGAATTTTGTATTTTCTTTGTTAACCACCAACGTACCTGTGTATTATCTGTCCATACAATAAATTTGTTATATACAATATATGGCTCAAATCCTAATAAACATTTATATAATGAACATAATTCTTTTCTATTTATTTTCTATTTTATTTCTGTTTCATTAAACGTAACTGAGTAGTATCTACAATGATGTTATAATTTTTCTTCTTCATATCTATATTTAAGTACTTCTCCATAACTATATTCACTAGCAGCTGCTTCTTCTATATATATAAATTTTTATTTTCGTCTGGGAATTGTAATTTAGGTAATTCTTTACAAAGTACTTTTATTTTCTAGATTTGTTTTTTGTCTTCTTCGTTGTAATTATGTTCTACGTCCTTTTTAAATTTTTTTCTGTAAATACTTGGTTTACTAATCCTAAAAATATTTGTAATTTCTTCTTTGTATCTAATTATTCTTTTGAATTTATTATTTTTTGTACTATATGTTGTTGTATTTTGACTCCACTTTTATCTATTTATATTCCTAACAACTCTAACTTTTTTTCCAATGAAATGAAATAAACTAAATGTCGAAGTTCCAATCTATTTATCCGAGTTGAGATTTTGAATAAAATGGTTAGTTCAAACTCATAAACATGGATTTAAAAACTTTATAATTACTATGAAAGAACATAGAGGGTTCGTAAGTCATTCTTGAAAGCTAAAATTTTCCCAAATTAAAACGAACCTTGATAAGTACTTGCAAGGCAACGATATGGAAGAAATAATAATCTAAACTTAATAAAATAATTTTAAAGTAACTCTGAGGGATTCATATTGTCTAATAAAATAAGGATTAATATTCACAACAAATTAAGTATTACAAATACCAAAAAATGAAATAGAGGTGAGGGAAAAGAGAAAAATTATTTGGGCGTGCAAGCCCAACTCCCATTTTGTTGATCTGCCAAGTTTAAAACTCCAGTCCTTTGGCCTACGAATTTCTGGATACTTGTTTCTACATTTTAGCTTTCCTTTCGCTAATTTGAAGGAGGTTTGACTCAATTATATCAAATTCAAGGAAATGGGGAGTTCAAATAGACTCATTAGGATTCCACATGTAAAAAAAAAAAGGGTAAGGATCAGTAAATTGAAGGTGAAATTAACCTAAACTAATACCTGATTTGTATTAACACAAAGTCAAAAACACTATTACTAACTTGGAAGTTAAAACTAACTCAAGAACTAATATAAGCTAATAGGTGGTTGTACCAACCAGCTGAGTTTGGACAGCCTCAAAATATTATTTAGAACCAGATTATTCCAAGAAATAGATAAGCAAAGATCAAAGAAAATATCAATAGCTAAACAAATTTACTCTTATTTAAATGACGAATTAAAAAACAGAGTAATGGGTTGAAAATAAGTTGCATGTGGAAACTCAAAGGATATATGAGACAATCCATTATAAACCTAGAAACAAGTCATATCTTAATACAAAAATCCTCAGGAGCAATAAACAAACACAACAATAAATATGAGGCACAAGATTGTGTGAGACACTATTGGCATCAACTCTTTCGGACTGCCTAACTGATGACTTATGAACATACTTGTGAAACTAGAGACATCAAATAGAGGATCACAAAATTGGTGTTAAACCAATGCTTAACGATAGATTTTGGAAGCTTAAACCCATAGAAAGTCAAGAAAACAAATAGATTATTCAATTTATTATAGAAAGATGGACTAATCTTCACAGTTCGACAAAAATCAAGCAACTATTGTTGATTAATTATCCCTAATATTAGCAAGAAGAATATATTTCATCTAGACTAAGACCCGACATCACAGAATCTCCAACACATACAAATGAGTAAAAATAAAGGACCTGGAGACATTTTAAGATAGATCACATAGTTAAAACAAATTTCAAATGAAAGAATTAATTTGAGTTTAAGGTAGTAGAAGGACAGGCTCTTTTAAACGGAGTAAAGCAGTCATCGTTTGAACCTCTATCGATCATACAAACTCCCATTTGGAGGGGGTTGCGGATAACTAGGCTAATAAATAGATTTATTATAACTGATGAATCTATTCTTTTCTGTGCGTGGTTATTTTTTAGATTTTGTTTTAATAAATTATTTTTTTTGTGAGATGTATTCATTAATTTATTTAGTTTATTATTTTATCCTGTAGTAACTGCTGAGTTACAAATTTCTGTGTAATAACTTATTCTTTCTGTACTATAGTGTATATCTAATTCTAGATTTTCTATGTCATTTATTATTTTGTGTTGTTCTTCTCGTAGTGAGTTTTTTATATTATATAAACTGTTACATGTACTTTTTTCTAAATTTTCTAAGATTTTTTCTATCCATATTAACTTTTCTTTTAGATCTTCCATTATTTTTCTAATATGGTTTCTGTAATTAATTTCATTATTTAGATTATCTTGGTTTTCTCTAGTTTTTCTAATATATTCTAACATCCACAATCTTGATCTGAATAATATCCTTCTGGGTAAATGTCTTCGTATATTTGTGCTGTGGCATTTATCATTTCATTTTCGTAGTTTATTACTTCTTCTAATATCATTTTCTTAATATCTATTATTTCAATATCTTTAAGTATATATAAGGTTAAAACTCTAAGGTAGTCTAAATAGGCTATTTTCTAAAATTGATATTTTATAGTTATTTGTTTTAGACTTAGTAGTTTTTGCATATTTTTATTAAGAGATTTTATATATTTTTTATTTTCCATGTATTTGACTATATTTATTTTTATCTGTTTTTCTAGTAACTGTATATTTCGCATATATTTAAAAATTCTACGTTATTTTAACATAATAAATATTTATAAGAGTAGTTAGGTATGTGTGGTATATAATTTATTCTATCCGTATAATTTTTTCCATATGCTTTTTCTAATATAATTTTTCTTATATCTGCAACATCTATATCTCTAAGTGCATACAAAATAAGTATCTTAAATTTATCTACCATGACATCAGATATTTTATCATTCATTATCATAAAATTGCTTTTTCAAAATATACCCTTCAACCATATACATAATAAAATATAATCATCTCAGATTACTATATACTAGATTATTCTTAAATAACATGTTCTTCGGTCACTACTAGCATGGTAATTCGGATACTTTTCCCTTAAACAACGCCTCGACTTTGGTTACTCCCCGCCACGGCTTCTTGCCTCATTGGTTTCACCTTTAGGATGGCATAGTTCCTTGAGATTTTTCTCCGTTTCCACTTTGCTAATAAACTTCTTAACATATTATTTTTCGAATAATTCTACTATAAAGTAACTAATATGAATTTATTTTATCATATCATGATTGTCGGGAATTATGAATTTAGCTATTCATAATCGTAAATAGATATACCTGTTCCGGTAGCTTTGATATTTCTGAGGTTTGTTGTTCCATAGCTTTTTCCATTGCAGTATATATTTAATTAACTGGGCAAAAGTATTTTTGGTTGGAGAGAGTTTTTGCTTGAATGTTGGAAGGTTTGCCTCTGCAATGCCTTCTGAGCTCTTATTTATAGAATGAACAATGTACAAAAGTTTTTTACATTCGTAAAAAAAACTAAAAACTAAAAAAAAACTAAAAGACTTTAAAAAGTCCTACCTACCTAAAGACTTTTCAAACTTAACATAAATATGCTAACTACTTTACTTACGTGCTTCTAAATACAAAAGCTAAAGTCTTATTACATTAAATGTATTAAAGACTTTGTAAAATATATTAAATATCTTGTCTTTCGTTTATTTTGTCGTATCTGTTGTATCTCCATTATTGTTCTGGTCTTATCTTTCCAGTTGTCGTCCTTATCTTCTTTTATTCTAGCTGTACTGCTGGGACGTCATTATCTCCTCCATTACATTTTGAACATCTGTGATCTGGGTATTTGTGTCCAATAGTCTTGCAATATCTGGTCAATAATTCTTCTGAAATAAATTTTTCTTTAATAGCTCTGGCGATAGGTTCTGTCCCTGGTTTAAGCAACGTCATAATCCATTCCCTAATAGTCTCCATATCTGTTTCTCGTAATTCTTTTGAATTTGAATATATTAATACATGATTTCTTGAATAATAGCTCCATATAGGATTTTGGTTACAATATGTATTTGCTAGCTCTTGTAAAATTGTAGATAGTCCGATAACTCTTTTGTTCGCATAAAATTTTAGTATCTCGATTCTGGGTATCTCTGGTTGTGTACCAATATCTTGTGGTATAATCATATCTCGTGTCATTCCTATTTTTACAACTTGTATAGGTTTCTTAACTTCGTCAAATAATATCTCTGCTGGTGCCGTGTAGATTTTTATAAAAAATAAAGTACCTTTGATTATTCTTTTAAATGTGGTAAATGCTTCATATATCTCGGGTATAGTGGATATCTCAGTTCCGTCCGTGGTATATACGGTACTAAGTAATCCATATTCGTAGCAAGTTCTAACTAAGCTTGGTTTAGTTTTTGGTAAGGCAATTAGCTTGTTGTATCCGGTTAATTTCTGGGTTATATAGTTTGTATCTGGTTCTTGGATATTTATAGCTTTGGGGTTGCTATTTAAGAAAGTTTGTACGTTGTAGATATTTTCTATATATGTGCGGGCTGTGTAGTTGTATGTCTTTTTGTCTTGATTTAGGCTATCTCGATATGTGGTAACTTGTGGGGGTATAAACATGGGGTCTTTTGATGTATTTGGTGTATATGGTTTGTCAAATAGCTTGTTTAGGTTCATATTTTTTCTAACTCCTTTGCTTGTACCTGCAGAAGTAGATTGATAAACGTTATGGGTTTTATGGAGTATCCCAACATCTCCTTCTAGCTCTGGAATTTTATTGTCTTCCGATCGACATAGCTCTGCGCATTTCTGAGTTAGCTGATTCATAGCTATAGACTTCAGTTTATCTTCATTAGTCTTTAGCTTTAGCGTTTCTATCTCAGTACCCATCTTTACTATCTCAGTACCCATACTGTCCACTTTCAATGAAAGCGTAGTCAGGGCGTTGAGTATCTTTTCATGTATATTTTCTTCTATCATTTCAGTTTGTGTAGCTTTGTCTTGATATGTAATCTGCAATAACATTTTTGTTAGTACTGATTACTTCTATTACAAATGTAAAGTTTAATATATTTAAAACTAGTCTCCGAATCTCATTTGTTGTAACTGAATTTTGTATTTTCTTTGTTAGCCACCAGCGTACCTGTGTATTATTTGTTCGCACAATAAACTTGTTATATACAATATATGTCTCAAATTCTAATAAACATTTATATAATGAACATAATTCTTTTCTATTTATTTTCCATTTTATTTCTGTCTCGTTAAACGTACCTGAGTAGTATCTACAATGGTGTTCTATTTTTTCTGCTTCATATCTATATTTAAGTACTCCTCCGTAACTATATTCACTGGCATCTGCTTCTACTATATACGTAAATTTTCTATTTTCATCCGAAAATTGTAATTTTGATAAATCCTTGCAAAGTAATTTTATTTTCTGAACTTGTTTTTATCTTCTTCATTATAATTATATTCTATATCTTTTTTTAATTTTTTCTGTAGTGGTTTTAAGTTTTCTGCTAATTTTGGAATATATTCTCTTACTTGGTTTACTAATCCTAAAAATGATTGTAATTTCTTTTTTGTATCTAATTCTTCTTTCGAATTTATTATTTTTTGTACTATATGTTGTTGCATTTTTATTCCACTTTTATCTATTTGTATTCCTAAAAATTCTATCTGGTTTTTCATAATTTCCGCTTTCTTTTCACTTAGACTTATTCCTGATTTTTCTATTATATCTGTGAACTGTTCTAATAATTTTATATGTTCTTCTTTAGTTTTTGTATATAATAATATATCATCTATGTATACTATGCAATTAGGTAATTGTTTAAAATAATTATCCATAAAATGTTGATATCTACCTGGTGCATTTTTATATCCAAATGGTAATACATTCCATTCGTAAAATTCTTGTGGTACCATAAATGCGGTTAATTCTTTAGATTCTTCTTCTAACTTTAGATGGTAAAATCCTAATTTACAATCGAATTTACTAAAATAATTATATCCTTGGATTTGTCTTATTTTTAATATCTTATTTGGTATTGGATAATTATATGTTATAGTTTTTGCATTTAAATTTCTATAATCAATAACCATTCTACTTTTTCCTCTTTTTTGTTCACTATGTTTATTTACTATAAATGCTGGACTATTATGTTTACTATTACTTTTTTGTATATATTGTTTTTCTAATAATTCATCTATATGCATTTTAAATTCTTTTAAATCATCAAAATTGTATGTTAATGGTTTTTGGGTTATTATAATATTTTTATCTATTAATTCAATTTTTATGGTAGTTTTATGTTTTTCCCATCCTTTTAATGGATCTTCACTATATAATTGTTCTAATTTTTTCTTAACTATTTCTATCTTATTTATTGAAAATATAGTTATTTCTGTTTTATTTATCTAAAATACTACTAATTCTATTGTATCTTCAGTGGTTTTTATATTTTCTAATTTTTGTGTAATTTTTTCACTTCCTTTTATCCAGTCAGTTTTCTTTCTTATTTTATTATTAACTCTTTTTGCTCTTACTTTTTGTTTACATGGTGTTGTGAACCAAATCGTTTCTAGTTATTATATGTGGGTATAGTTTATCTAAAAATGGCATTCCTAAAAGTATATCTTTTGATGTTAGTTCATAATTATAAATTTCTTCTATTGTCAATATCTTATCCCATATTTGTGCTTTTACATTCTTAGCTTTATAAGTAATTAAGCTTCCTTCATTATTAAATCCTTTAACTACTATTGGTATTTTTAATTTATCCCATTTACTTTTCGGTAAGCAATTATATCTACATAAATTAGCTTCTGCTCCTGTATCTATCATAGGCGTATAATATCTACTGTAATATCCTTCCACTACTATCTTCATTAATATATATATTTTCATTTTATGTTAAGGCTCTTTTTAAGAATAATCTTTCCCTATGTTATGGCTAATTGTGTATGTTCTATATTATATGGTTTTACTTGTTCTAACCATTTTATTCCTAATATTATATCTGCTTTTTGCATTTCTTCTTTTACCTCAAATTCTATTTTTATTTTTCTAATTCCTCCTATTATTATTTCTTTTTCTGCTATATCTTTACTATTTATTAAACTTCTCGGTAGATCTGGGCATATATCATTATCAGTTTTTATTTCTTCATTTTTCACTAGATATTTTGCTATATAATTTTCTTCTTGTCCTGTGTTTAATAGTATTAAATGTTCTTTTTCATTTATTTTTCCTGTTATGTAATATTGATTTAGGTTACTTATTGGATTTGTTTCATAACTTGTTCTTTTTGATGAGCTCGATGACTCCGTTTTTTCATTAGCTATTCTTTTTGTTGTAATTATTCTATCATTTACTATCTCTAAATTTTCTTCTATATCTATGTCTCTATATCTATAATCATTATAATCTATTATTTTTATAATTTGTTCAATGGGCTATCTATTTGTATCTTGTTAATCTTATTTTTCCCTGTTATTTTATGTTTTGTTGTTAATACGTATAAATTTTTACATCTCGCTGTAAATATTTTACTTCTTGGGGTTAATTCTATTCCTGATATCTTCCAATATAATACTAATGATTTATCTATATTTCTTATATTTATATTTTGATTTTTTATATTTCTTATATTTCTTATGTCTTTTTCTTTTCTTATAATATCTTTCTTCGCATCCAAATTGAGGTGCTATTTTATTTTTGCAACATGCTAAATTTTTTATTAATGTTTTTTTCCATTTTTAATTCTTCTCTATATTTTTCACATAAATTTCTATACCATTGGTGTAAAAATTTTATTCTAGCTCCTAATGTATCTACTATTTTTGCTTCTTCCCAACATTTTATTATCTTTGAACTAAATGGTTCGGGTAATTTATTAAAATATAATTTTCTTATTTCTTTACTTTCTTCTATGCTATATGCTCCTTTATAATAATATTCTTTAAATGCGCAAGTATATTCATCTACATAACACATATTACATATTGTTAATTTTATCATTAAATTCCTATTTGTATCTTTTTCTTCATCTTGTTCTTCTTCTAATGTTGTCATACTACCAAATTCATCTTTTATAGTTGTTTCATATTTTTTCAATAATTCTATAGGTGTTAATTTAGTTGTTGTTGATGTTGTTCCTTCCATAGGTTTATTAGCTCTTAATACTTTTTTACTATTTTCAATTAAATTTGTAAACCATAATTTTATTGATCCTATTAATATTTTTTCTATATATTCTGGTGCATCTGTTATGTTTATATTATTATCTAATAATTGTTTTGTCATATATCCTATCCATAATTGTATTGTTTTTTCTGTATCTATTACACAGTCTAGATCTAAAAAAGTTATAATTTTTATTAACTATTTGTTTTGGTGTCCATTTGTCATATTCATTATATCTTTTAAATTTATTTTTATAATATAGAGGTAGAAGAGACAGATAATTATGATTCAGAAGATAGTGAAACATATAATGAGAATTAATTAACGCTTACTCGACATACTGGATCAAAATTTCACAAAAATATCTCTTAAAGGATTTGAAAAAAAATGTATCATTGAACGTGAACAGAAAATATAGATGTTGAGCTATATAATTAAACTATAGCAGCTATATCAAATGTAACCTCATGTCAGTTATAGAGAACATACATTCTTAATTTACTAAGGAAGGTTCAAAGAGAATAGTCATGTTTATAGAACAACATAGAAGAAGCATATATAGTTATTTATTTTATGTAATACATGTCAAACCATTCGAAGGATAATTTTTAACCGAGAAGAAGATGAATCAGTTAATCACAATGTCAACACTTTTACAAGGAGCATAAACTAATCTAAACTATTAAGAAGGCAAATTAATCGAATTTACTGGTTTGCAATTCACTAATCAACTAGTGATTCAAACAAGATATACATCAAAGAAATTTTAAAACTAAAACATAAGTAAAGAGTATTTTTTTAATTAAAATACTTCAAGGCAAAGCAATAAAAGGCATCTCTAGAGCAGTTGCACATTTCAACAAAGACGACATGTTCAAGACATGCTTGAGACATCTGAATACAATAATTTTAACACTAATCTTCCTTAAACAATGATGAAATTTTAGACGTAACTATGTGATTATCTGCTCAACTGGACTGAAAATAATAGAGCAGATAAAACAAACAAACAAAGAGAAAATTTCAGCTCAAACAAAAACCCACATTTCACTGCACAAATGTAAACATAATAAAATTGACATTTAAGAAAACATATATGAAACATAAAGGGGAGATGTATTACATTTTTCTAAGTAGCAAACCGGGGCGACGAGTTAAAAATCTTGACTTTCACCTCTTTCATTATTAGAGAACCACAAAGAAAACTATAAATTGAGCCAAAGTTCTTACAACTCCAGGCTGGGGACTGAAGTTTAAAATCATAGAAGAGTAAAGAGAACTATAGCTCTTTTTGGGATTGAAAAACTGTTCTTTCTCTATCAAAATCCCTTACTTATATTGGAATTCATGCATGAGACCCACCATTTCCCACAACATTAGTGGGGTTTATATAGTAGTGAAATCGAATAAAACCTTGGTTGTTCCACAGATGTGGGATAAACTAGAATTTGTAATTCCCTTTAAAAATTATGTTGGTGTTATAAAATAAAGATAAAATATCAATATCAAACTTAAAAGAATAAGAGAACTTTAGAGAATTTTAGTAGTACTTTAGTTACTACTTATATATGTATATCAAGAAAAAGAAACAAAAGGGTGGCTACTTATTGACCACTGTTGGAATTCAAACTCATATTTAATATGTATGTTTGAAAGTCAAAAAGGGTTGCATACTTAATCTTTAAGTATAATAGCCATAATTATTGTTAGCCATTTTGTTTGACCATAATGTTGAAGCTTCTACATAAGTTGGCAGCAACTTTATTTGACCAAGCTCATTATGGTTAATGGCGGTGGAGAGCTTATAAAACGAGAGGGAACTCCTTTATTGAAATAATCTTCAACTAAGTAAGAAGGAAGAAAAACAAGAGTAGAAGCTCTAAAGAGAAAGAAAAACAAAACTGCTGCAGCACAAGTGAAAAAGAGAAGAGTGATTTTAGAATGTGAGGAGTTTTATTGTGTGTGTGTTGTAATACTTTACTCCTTGTCTAATAAATATCTACTTTTGGTCCATTACGATTCCAACAAGTGGTATCAGAGCCAGGTTCGTATAAACGTCACGATGTCAAATATGTTCCAGCTACAAGTCCCTAGATTGACAAAGTCAAATTATGGGAATTGGAGTATCCAGATGCAAGTGCTACTTGGAGCAATTGATTGTTGGGATATTGTTGAAGCTGGTTATGAGATGCCAGAAAATGCAGCAGCTGAAGCAGCCCTATCAAATGAGAAAAAAGAAGTATTGCGAAAGAATCGAATCAGAGATAAGAAGGCACTGAATGCAATTCATCAAAGTGTTGATGAATCAGCCTTTGAAAAAATTGCTCAAGCCACAACATCAAGAGAGGCATGGGAGATTTTGCAAAAATCTCTTCAAGGAGCGGAGAAGGCTAGAAAGGTACGACTGCAAACCCTTAGAGCGGAATTTGAGACGTTAAAAATGAAAACGTCTGAATCAGTGGATGAGTATGTTACCCGAGTAAAATGGGTAACAAACGAGATGAAGAGAAACAAAGAATCGCTCGAACATGTTCGAGTGATGGAAAAGATTTTGCGGTCACTGACACGCAAATTCAATTATGTGGTTGCTGCCATTGAAGAATCAAAGGATTTATCAGAAATCTCCTTTGATGAACTTGTGGGTTCTCTTCAAGCCCATGAGCTAAAGATGAAGCAATATGATGATTCTGAAAGTTTGGATAAAGCTTTACAAAGCAAGTTATCCTTAACTGAAGGAGGAACAAGCAGTACCTCAGGACAAAGTTCAAACAATCAAGGAGGATACCGTGGAGGATATAAAGGTGGCAACAGAGGTGGTCGCGGACAACGTGGACGAGGCAATCAATCATATGGTAGAGGACAATCAAATGATGATTCTCATGGCACAAATCATGGACGAGGAGCTCGAGGCAGAAGCCGAGGCAGAGGTAGATCTCAACATGGGTTTAAATCCCAAGTGCAGTGCTATAATTGTGACAAATATGGTCACTATAGCTATGAGTGTAAATCGGCTCCTAAACAAGAAGAAAGAAGTCATGTAGCAGCTGTTGAAAATGAAAATGGGGAATCTCGAATATTCCTCACATACAAAGGAGATCAAGGATCGAATAGAAATGTTTGGTACCTTGATAACTGTGCGAGTAATCACATGTGTGGACGGAAGGAATTATTCGTGGAGCTGGATGAATCTGTCAATGGACGTGTAACCTTTGGAGATGATTCACAAATTGATGTAAAAGGTAAAGGCAAAGTTATGATTACTCAGAAGAACGAAGAAAAGAAGTACATAACTGATGTCTATTATGTACCATCTTTGAAAAGCAACATCATCAGTATCGGCCAGCTCTGTGAACTGGGATATGAGGTGACCATAAAGGATTGTTCACTAACCTTGAGAAACAAAAATGGAGAGGTGGTTTCCAAGGTTGATATGACACGAAATCGTCTTTTCACAATTGACATCGAATCTGGAGAAGTGAAGTGCATGAAGATATCTATTAAGGACGACTCATGGCTTTGGCACCTGAGGTATGGGCATCTTGGATTTTCTGGCTTGAAGTTGTTGGCAAAAGAAAATATGGTGAATGGGATGCCAAAAATAAATCCACCGGATCATCTATGTGAAGCTTGCATCAAAGGGAAACAAAATAGACAAAGTTTTGAAGTTGGAAAGTCCAGAAGAGCTAGAAAACCGCTCGAGATTGTGCACTCGGATTTAGCTGGTCCGTTTGATATACCATCGCTAGGAGAAAACAGGTATTACCTAACTTTTATTGATGATTTCAGTAGAGGAAGTTGGGTATATATCCTTAAAGAAAAATCAGAAACTCTTGATAAATTCAAAGAGTTTAAAGCAATGGTGGAAAAACAAAGTGGATATTATGTGAAGATACTCAGATCTGATAGAGGAGGTGAGTACACTGCAAACTTGTTTGAGGATTTTGTTAAAGAGCATGGTATTATTCATCAGTTGACGGTCAAATACACACCTCAACAAAATGGAGTCGCAGAAAGAAAAAATCGCACCATTCTTGACTTGGCAAGAAGCATGGTGAAAGGTAAACATTTACCAAGGAATTTCTGGGCTGAAGCTGTTCGATGTGCAGTTTACTTGTTGAATCGTTGCCCAACAAAGAGTGTCCGGTATATGACACCAAATGAAGCATGGAGTGGTCAAAAACCTAGAGTTGGACATCTCAAGATCTTTGGGTGTATTGCATATTCCCATGTACCTGAACAACTGAGAAAGAAGCTTGATGACAGAGGAGAAAAGTGTATCTTCATTGGCTATGATGAAAGAAGCAAAGCTTATAGGTTGTATAATCCACTCACAAAAAAGGTCATCATCTCAAGAGATGTTGAATTTGATGAAGCTGATTATTGGAGATGGAGCGAAGAAGAAAAGAAAGTTGAAGGATTGTTCTTCTCTGACGAGGAAGATGATGATTTTGTCATTCAAAATGAAGAAGGTGACGGACAAAGTCCTTCAGAAAGCTCAGGTGCAACAAATCCTTCAACATCTGCATCACCTAGTAGCAGCAGCTCAATTAATGCTCCCACAAAAATGCGTAGTCTTCATGAGATTTATGAAGATACTGAACCCATTGAGATGACTTTTGATTATTCCTTATTCTGTCTAATGGCTGAATGTGATCCAGTCACGTATGAAGAAGAAAATGTAGATGTAAAGTGGAAAAAGGCGATGGATGAAGAGATTGCAGCAATCAGAAGGAATGACACATGGGAGCTAACAAGTATGCCTGAAGGACATAATCCTATTGGAGTTAAATGGGTATACAAGACAAAAACCAACAAAGAAGGAAAGGTGGACAAGTATAAAGCAAGACTCGTTGCCAAAGGCTACAAGCAAAAATACGGAGTGGACTATGATGAAGTGTTTGCTCCTGTTGCAAGTATTGACACTGTAAGGCTTCTCGCCGCACTCGCAGCACAAAATCGGTGGAAAATTTATCAAATGGATGTAAAGTCAGCATTTCTGAATGGCTATCTAGAAGAAGAAGTTTATATCGAGCAACCGCCTGGTTATTTGAAGAAAGGACATGAAGACAAAGTCTATCGCTTGAAGAAAGCCTTATATGGATTGAAGCAAGCTCGTCGAGCCTGGAATACAAGAATTGATGAATATTTTCAAAAGAATGGATTCGTGAAAAGTCCATACGAGCATGCCTTATACACAAAGAAAAACAAGGCTGGTGACATCATGATTGTGTGCTTGTACGTGGATGATATGATTTTTACCGGAAACAATCCAGGTGTGTTCGATGACTTTAAGAAAGCTATGACTAAGGAATTTGAAATGACAGACATAGGTGAAATGTCATACTTTCTTGGAGTTGAAGTGAAACAAATGAGTGATGGCATATTTATGTCACAAAAGAAATATGCGGAGCAAATTCTGAAAAAGTTCAGAATGCAAGATTGCAAGCCTGTAGACACACCAGCAGAACTAAGGAAAAAGCTAAGTGTTGACTCAACAAGTGAAGATGTAAATCCAACTTTCTTTAAGAGCGTCATTGGAAGTTTAAGGTATTTGACTATCTCTCGGCCAGATATTATGTATGCAGTTGGACTGGTCAGCAGATTTATGGAGAAGCCAAAACAAGATCATTGGATTGCCGCAAAGAGAATTCTGAGATATATCAAAGGCACTGTAGATCAGGGTCTATTTTATAGACACTCAAAAGAATCACGATTGATTGGTTACTCAGACAGTGATTATGGGGGAGACTTGGATGATCGAAAGAGCACGTCAGGTAATTTATTCCATCTTGGCTCGGCAGCATTTTCATGGTCTTCAAAGAAACAACAAACTGTCGCTCTTTCAACATGTGAAGCCGAATACATAGAAGCTGCAGCGTGTACCTGTCAAGCGATATAGTTGAAAAATCTTTTAGAAGAATTATCTTTTGCGCAAGAAGATCCAGTCAGAATTTATGTAGACAACAAGTCTGCCATATCACTCTCAAAGAATCCAGTGTCGCATAACCGAAACAAGCATATTGATACAAAGTATCATTTTATCCGAGAATAAGTGGAGAAGAAAAATGTCGAGCTAATCTATTGCCGCAATGAAGATCAATTAGCAGACATATTTACAAAGCCATTGAAAGCCGATGTTTTTCAGAGTCTGAAGAAAAAGCTCGGAATGCAGAATTGAGTTTGAGGGGGAGTGTTGGAATTCAAACTCATATTTAATATGTATGTTTGAAAGTCAAAAAGGACTGCATACTTAATCTTTAAGTATAATAGCCATAATTTTTGTTAGCCATTTTGTTTGACCATAATGTTGAAGCTTCTACATAAGTTGGCAGCAACTTTATTTAACCAAGCTCATTATGGTTAATGGCGGTGGAGAGCTTATAAAAGGAGAGGGAACTCCTTTATTGAAATAATCTTCAACTAAGTAAGAAGGAAGAAAAACAAGAGTAGAAGCTCTAAAGAGAAAGAAAAACAAAAGTGCTGCAGCACAAGTGAAAAAGAGAAGAGTGATTTTAGTATGTGAGGAGTTTTATTGTGTGTGTGTTGTAATACTTTACTCCTTGTCTAATAAATATCTACTTTTGGTCCATTACGATTCCAACAACCACCAAATTTACTCCCTATAGTTGCCAAGCTTGACATCAAGTTGGCAACTTGGCCAACTTTCTTATATATTCAAATCTAAATTAAACAAGTAACTTCAAGTTGGCAATTTGGACAACTACCTTAGGTATTCAAATCTAAATTGAACAAGTAACTCTTGATGTTCAAATTCAATTTGACTACTAACTATTATCTTTAATTAATGACATTTCACACTTAAATATGTCACATGATATCCATACTATAAAACACTCCCTCGTAGAGGTCTATTAATAGATAATGTATCTCATTAAAACCTTGTTAGGAAAATTCAATGGAAAAAATCCTAGTGAAAGAAAAAGAGTACACACATCTTGTAATACACCTTTTATGTTGCCTCATTAAAAATCTTATTAAGAAAATCTAATTCAGAAAAAACCTTTGTTAAGAAAAAAAGTACAACACATATTTTACTCTACCTGAGGGAACTTCAATTTAATGACTTGAATTCTCCGCATTTAAATCTCGTGCACCATTTTCTCAAAAGTTGCATCTTACAGAGATTTGGTGAATAAATCAGCAATATTTTCACTTGAACGAATCTATCGCAAGTTGATATCACTATTCTTCTGGATCTTGTATATGTAGAAAAGTTTTGGCGAAATGTTCTTCGTTCTATCTTTTTTTATGAATCCTACCTTTAATTGCGCTATGCATGCTACATTATCTTCATATAAAATCATAAGCACTTTATCACAGTCTAGACCATATTTTTCTCGGATGAGATGTATCATGTATTTCAACCACACACATTCTCAGATTGTTTTATGAATATCAATTATCTCAGCATAATTTAACAAAGTGACAATTGTTGTATAATTCACCGAACACCATGATGTAGTTGTATCTCCATATATAAGTAATCTAATATTGAATTTCATGTGGATCAGATAAATACCTTTTTAATGTATGTTTATCAATGGACAAATATTTCATTTGTCAATCACTCTGAGTACACATCCAATAATACACATTCTTAGCTGCCTTATAAAAACCTTACCAAAAAAATCATGTGGGATAAAACCTCAGATAAGCAAAAAAAGCACAACGCACATTATACTCATATCAATTAAAACATCACTTTACTCTTATAATGATGCTCCGCAATTCATAAGAGCACCAACTGTACTAAAATATGGTACTTAATAATAATTTTCATGAGATTAAAATTGATCTATTTTCAAGTTAAGCAATCTTTATAATCATTGGGGTATTTAATGGAATCGCTTTACAACATTTTAAATCCTTTAATGATTTTCTTATAACCTTTGTCATCTAGCTAGACATGAAAATAAATTATTATACATACTCAAGCTTTTCAATATTGTCAGACTGAAACAGACCTCATTTCATCCAACAAAGGAGAATAATTCTCCTACAATAATGCCAGAAATTTTGTGAAACATTTATGCCTCAAGGAACAAGTCATACTTTATATTTTACGAATTTTACTTTTTCGCATAGTATATCATTTGTATTCCACTGGCATTATATCTCTGGTCTTTGGATTATGAGTTCAAATATTAACTTATCAAGTGAAACAAATTACTTGAATTACATATTTTTATTTGAATAATAATTTATCTGTCCATATATTTTTTAAAAATTTATATTCAAGATCCTCGATATTACTCATAATATTAAGAACTATATAAAATCAAAGATATCATCGATGATTGTTTGATATCAGTTTCAATAAGACATAACTTATGAATATCTCTTCATATTAATTACTATTCAGGTACCTAAACCTTTGTCAAGATTTTATGAAGTGTTATGCCAGTGCTCTTTCAAAGCACTTGCCTTATTATCATGACCATATTGATCATTTGATCCTTTCCTTCTTTGAGGAGTTTTATCTTTGAAATCAATTGGTATATCAAGCTTCAGTCATGCCATAGACTCTGTCCTTTTATAGACTTTTGATTGGAGCATTTTACAATTGAATTATCATATAGACTTAGCAAACACATCCAATAATTAGTTTTTAATATTTTGCAAATGAATTATCTCTTGAACTCTAAGTTCACATATATGTTTTTTATGAGGATCTCGATAATTTATTTCATACATAATTTTCAACTATTAATCAACTCTCCCCCTAATGGTAGAAAGTCTAACATTTACCCCCAACCTTATCTTGGGATTCACATTTGTGCATTGTGATAGAGCAATTGCATCATAGGTCGCACATTTAAATTTTTAGATGAAAATTATTTGATTCTTAACCTTGAACCAATAGTGATAGGGGAACCTTGTTGGCTTGATGCATATGAATACTGCTATATTTTAAATGACACATCTCATATCAATTTTTTTTTGAGATATTTATTCTTATAATCAATAATTTAGCTAGAATTGGAGGCATACAATTTCAACTAAAGCAACCAACATTATCAACATAATTTATAATTTGGAACTGTGCTCTAATTTAATAATTAGAGCAAACAACTTTGCAAAAATTAAATTGCAAGATAATAGAAAAACACATGTGACCACATCATAGTTGCATCTTTTAAACTATATAATAGTAATCGGTCCATATGGCTGGCGAACAAGCACATATTCACCTTTTTATACATTCGAGAAAGTTAGGGAATACAATTTCAACATTAGCTGGTAAAATGATTACTTCGTTGTAAGAACAATCAGCACAAGAGAATTCGTGAAGAACCTTTTATTTCTTTAATATATAACTACATAAATTCTCAATTAGTTTTGAAAATTTGAATCGGGATGGTCAACCATCATGCCAACTGATATTTCTTTCAGTAGATTTTTAATTTAATATTGCATTTGATTTTGTCATCTTGCTCATATTTTTGTATTACAAATAAGAGAAAAAGGACATATAACCTTTTACGTAAATATTTATAACCCGCCTCGATTGCAGTAATAAGAAGATATAACATCTTTCCATTATTTATAGTCTCAATATAATTTATTTTTGTCAATGTTTTTGAAACTTAATAAGTTTCTTTTGAGACTTACTATAATCTCAATATTATGAATAATTACATTCCTCCAAATAGTAACACTTTAGGTATTTTAAATCTCACGTAATTTTCTGTACTACACATATTTCACACACCATTCATATGGTGAATATCTCCTTCAAGAATAAAACCATATAAGTATGGCCATAATATTAAAATATTATATAGGCAGGACTTGTTTCTTGCTTTTACCTTTTGGTAATCCATAATAAGCATATCCAAATATTTATGGCATACTACATGTACTCGATCAATGACCGTTTATATCAAAATAAAATTTTCTTTATTTCTCTTAAACCTTCCATAGAGGTTAAATATGACATTTATCCAACCATGCTTGAGCATTCCTTTATTCATAATTCTTATCTCATCGTGAAACATTCATTTCAAAAATGGCCGAGCATCAATGATGCTTATAACAAACCTTATTCTCTTTAAGGAATGAACTATAATCATACGTAAATGCTTCTTAAATTATCATTAGAAGCTCATTCACACTCCATGCAATTTATTATATTTACATGAAAAACCTCAACACCACTTTGAAAGGTCAAGTGTGCCACTACTTTATATTTCTTTATTTGGATGGAGAATTTATAAAACTTACACCAAGTTTGATCACACGAGAATCATGTGCGAGTGACCTTTCATACCATGTCCATTAGTGGGGAAAATTACATTCACCTTTTGAAGGATCATTTGAGAACTCATAATGTTCTTCGAAGAATCATCTAGTTTTTTAATATAGATTTTGTGTAATATTTAATGTTCACATCTTAGGGATGACAAAATCATTCATGCCAATTTATGAACTTATTTACACTAGTAAACTTTTAAGTTATCATGACATATGTGTTTTGCTTAGTAAATTTTAGATTTACTAGAACATGAATAGTTTTTCAATTTTACTATTTTAGAGTATGTTTCATAATATTTCTTCTAAACTATTCTACCTCTTATGGAGGTGTTAATCCTATCATATTCACCCTATGGAATGGATCTATCATTTAGACAATCAAAATCCTCATTCCTTATGAATAAAATATAATGACGTCTTTAGCCTATCAAATTATGATAGCTTAGAATTTATTTCAAGATATTGCTCATTCATGAGAAAATTGAGGCATACATACAATGTAAAGAAAAGATTTGTCCTTGTCATGCCTATATTCATATCCATAAATTCAATCACATATCTTTTTTCAAACATATTACGCACTTCGACCGCATTCACTTTAGGAAATAAAGCATAGTCAACTGAAAATATTTCATAACTTTCACCAAAATCTTGGATTAGTCATCGTTATATCATCAATATGATGCATTGAGATTCAAACTCAATGTCTCATTCATATAAAGGCGTCTTAGGCCAAAAATCAATAGGACATAAAACCAACATCTTATCATCATGTTACATCGAGACTCTTAACCTGATGTGTTATCCTCTTAATGACATGATATTTAAATCCATCATCACACCCTCAGTCAATAACATTTTAGGATAAAGTATAATAAACTCAAATGTAAGCCTATAACAACATCACCACTTTGAGATTATCAATATTCTTTTCAAACTTAATTAAAGAATATGAGTTAATAATATACTTATTTTATCATAAATAGTAGAAAGATGAAATCCAAAGCATGATGATTGCATATTTCTTGTGGTCTTGCCTTCTACACTAGCTGATCCAATTTTCTTCTCTTAGCCTTTAAATTTTTAGACGGTAGAGTCTCGTACTGATAACGTGTTATAAAATAAAGACAAGATATCAATACCAAACTTAAAAAAATAAGGGAACTTTAGAGAATTTTAGTAGTACTTTTGTTACTACTTATATATATATATATATATATATATCAATAAAAAGGTACAAAAGGGTGGCTACTTACAGATCACCAAACTTACTCCCTAAGGTTGCCAAGCTTGACATCAAGTTGGATACTTGGCCAACTCTCTTAGGTATTCTAATCCAAATTGTACAAGTAGCTTCAAGTTGGCAATTTAGACAACTACCTTAGGTATTCAAATTCAAATTAAACAAGCAACTCTTGGTGTTTAAATTCAATTTTAATACTAACTATTATCTCTAATTAATTATATTTTACACATATACATATCACATAATATCCATATTATATAATAGTGGGGTAGATTTCAAATAGAAAATGTTGGGAAACTTCTTGACAGCTATGATTCATACGAAATTCAAAAGAAAAATCTTAAAAGAAAATGGAAAAATGGGATAATACGTTAGAGGAAATTCGTGCAAGGCATGATTTGTCAAGAATAGCACTTGCTGAGATGGAATATTTGGAGTTGGGATCAAAATTTTCAAGGTTGGAATGGGAATTAAGGTGGCGGCTTCAAAGTGTAAGGGTTTGTTAGTTGTTACATTATTGTTGTTCATTTTTTGTGGATAAGGGGGATAAATGATTGGTGTTGGGCTGGGTATGGAATGTAAAGGTGATATTTTATTAATTTGACAACTTACTAGAATGTTTTAAGGGTAAATTATCATGTTTTTCTATTGATTTATTGTTAATTTCATACTTAATGCTTATTTGTGTAGGTAAAAGTTGAACTGGAAAGATGAGCAAGGAAACTTTATAAAAATAAGCTAAGGAAAAGGTGAAATAAAATAAATATGAAAGAAAAGAGCCAAATGTTGGAAATCAGGCCAAATAATCGACCCTCGATTACCGCAATCATGACCTGAGGGTCGCAATCATGATCCGAGGTTAATTAAAACCTTGTCAATTATGAGGCGGCCACCGTGATTAGGAGGTCATGAATATAGTCAAGAGATGGCGATCACGATGGGGTGGAAAAGTTTCAAAGGCAAAATTGGAATTTACTTAAAAGCAAGGTGACAATTTTGCAACATTTGGCAAATATAGAATTGGGGCTTAAATAAGAGGGTTTAGCTCATTATAATTCATTTTTTGCCCATCATCAATATATCATCTTTGGGAAGCACTACTGTACTATTCTTAAGCTAAGAAGACATTAGAGTAATTCCTAAGTGAAGGATTAGTAATTTTCATTGAAGATTTATTGAAATTTAAAGTTTGGATTTGCATTCTCTTTATATTTCATGTATCAATTTGGTGAAAATTTTGATATATCTCTACTTTCTATCTTCATGAGTAGCTATTTCTTTCTCTAGGGGTTATGCTTGGATATGTTGTTATTTGTGCATTATATATTTATATACCTAATTAGCTATTTATTGTGGGTTTTGGTATTACCTTAGGTTTGAATCAAAAACTATGGGCGAAAACCCCAATTGAGTTGGATCCCATGTCATCCTTAAAAGAGGGGTATGGATGATGAGTAATAGTGAACTACACTTTAAATTAGTTTCCCTCATGGCATTATCTTAGAAATAGGGATGTTGTGTGGATTTGCTATGTTCATAAACATCATCTTAGAAATAAGGTTGCTTGTATGAGGTATTGGATTGATGATTTTTTCACGCTCATGAGGTATTTAAAAGGATCCATGAGAGAAATTTAGTGTTTTGTTGAAAGACTAATATGAATACCTTAAATCTATCCTACCTACTACTCCTAGCTAAATTTGGATAAATTCTCAATTGTCCATGTGTGAATTCACACCTAGAATGGAATAAACTCAAGATCTACTTCTAATTGATTACACTCTAATTATCCTTAGCATCGAGTTAGTATTCTAGAAGCCTAAAAATTGTTGTACTTTTGAAAATGTTTAAAACCCCCCAAAATATTTGTATCACGACTTTGAATTTAGCAAGTAACTTTCATTTTGAACTTTATCAATTACCATTCACATTGTGCTCATGTATTAAAATCTGACTCATATTGGGTATATATTGATAACAATCTCCCTGCACTTAATTATATAGGTAAGTAGAGTGTTATATAAAATGGCGCCGTTGCGGGGGAACAATTTGGTGTATTGAGTTAGTTTGAAATTTTAGCTTACTTGCTTAGATTCAAACTTATGAATATTTGTTTGTGATTTTCTTTTGTTTCTTGTGATAGGTAGAGTTTTATTTATTTTTACTTATCACTATGGCATCTTGGAATGAACATGAGTTTGATGGTTGCAAATCTTATCTTGATGAACCTTGTTCATATTATGGTAGACCCCACTTTTGAAAATATTATAGCTATGATCCCCGAAAAGAGGCGTGCGCACTATCTCAATCCTATTAGGAGTATGATTATTCTTTATGTGGTGGTCGAGATGGATATTGGGTGATTATCCAAATGCCTCCTCCTTTAATTATGCTAACAAAAGTTCTAGTTCTTCTTATGAGTTGATAGGTTTGATAATGTGAAAAAAAAGAACAACGTGTTGGATATAATGGTGTTAAAGTAATGTTGCTAACTGTCCTAGATTCAATAACTACAATGGGGGAGAATATGCATCTCTTACATCAATCTTTGGAGGCATTTGGTAAGGAAAGTTAAAAAAAAGTAGGTGAAGAGGCTGATCTTTCAAGTTCCATGAATATGCCCAGTATTCAAAATGAGATTGGGCTTGATGTCGAATAATGCTTGGTGATTTGTCAACCAAACAACTCTAAAACAATAATGAATGCCAAAATTGAAGAAACGATACTAGAGTTAAAAAAAAAGCCTAGAAAATCCTTTGTGAAGACTGTAGTTCATTTTAGAGTGAGAATGCCAAGAATAATGTGACTCCAAAATTAGAAAGACGACCTCATTCTAACCACTTTTTGATATTATGCTTGGTAGATGTGGTGGAAGTTGAACAACCAAAGAAAATGATGAACCTTGGAGACGAGGAACAAAATTCTTACGTTTTGGAGTTTGTCATTCTAAAGGGAAAAAATGATGTCCCTCAATTAAAGACCAAGAAGTGCAAAATCCAATGTTTGACTAGTGGTGTATTTATGCTTTCATTGATACCCAATGAGCCTATTCAAAAATTGATATGAAGTTGGGTAAAAGGTTCAAGTCTTTAAAGTGGGTAGATAGATAATGTATCGATGTACCCTTACTTTTGCCCACAGCACCTCAAAGATATATTGATCTAAAGTTGGGCCGATGATTCAAATATTCTAAATAGAGACATAAGTGACAGTCTAAAGATGTCATGCCACAACTTTAACTAAGGTGTTTCTTGGGAGGCAATCCAAGGAATTTTTTCTTGATGTTTTCTAGCATTGTTGATTCAATTTTTAGCTTGTTTTTCGGATTTTTGCAGGTGATGGCATAAATTGGAAAGGGTATCTCAAGAATGAAACCCCGGATAAGTATATTGAACTTTCATTTTATCATTTTTCTCTCTTAAACAAGCTCACAAGGTATAAACCTTAGTTAAATTTTCTTTAAAGTATGAATAGTGATTACATCCAATGATTTCTTTTAGGTTTAAATTTACTTTATTTGAGCTTAATTTAGTAGAATGTGATTGTTGGGATGAATTGTTTTGAATATTTGCCTTGTTTTACATGTCGAATTGAATTTTTTTTTCACTTCCATACACTAGTGCACACAATGTGTTCAACGAAACCCCCACTTGTAGTTGTTTGATTAGTTGAGTGGTGGGTGATCTAATTTGGTTAATATGATTTCATATGGTCTGTTTGGTGATGTATTAATGCATCGATCTTGCTCACATGTATTGCCATTCTATTTTTATGCTTTTACCATTCATGCACACCACATGTTTGTTAAAATATTGATAAGAGAGGAACGCCTTATAGGCTTGTAAAGGTTAATATGAATTTTCTTGGGGCGCTATGTGATCATTTTTGAAGCATAGTTTTGTGTCCTATTAGTCTTAAATATTTGATAATCGGTGGTCTTTGGTTGAAATTGTTAATGAATGTTGCATCCATGGTTTGATCGCTTAATATACTTATCATAGCATCCCCAGGTGAATTCTAAGTAACTCGAGAAACATGAATGGTTGCCTTTACCTATGATAGATTGGGTGACGCCATTCTTAAGGGTATAGGGTTGTTTGTGTTTCTATTGGTGCCATAAGTATTTTATGAACTAAAGGGACGATATGTGAAGTTATAAGGAAAGAATCCCATGAAGTGTAATGATAATGTTGTCTTGCATTCACCTAAGTTTTCCTTTAATTGTTTAGGAAGAGGCAAGAGTTCAAAAAAATACTTTCAAAATGTCATTGGCAACAAATGGAATGATTTTGAGAAAAAACAAAAAAACATAGTTTTCTTTTTGAAAAATATCAAGAATGTTTTTGAGCTTTCTTTTGAGTGAGACCATTAAATTCAATTTTTGGATCTCTCTTTACAAGGATGAGTTTTTGACTAGGAGTAACTTATGAAGCTCAAATTACTCAAATTGGTTGGAGGGAGAACCTTTTTCTCTATGAGTACGATGCCATGTGTGGTGAGATTTTTTAATAATTCTTGTACATATGTGTAGTCTAGAACTTGTCTCGAGTGTATTCAAAGAAAAATTCTAGGAAAGCTTGATTTGGAGGATGACCTGATGTCATTTTTAACCTATCACATAGCCAAATTTCCACCTTAACATTGTTTACTAGTTAACCCATTTGATCCTTTTTGCCCATCTTTCATTCTTATTGTAGACATAACCATGCTATAACACCTAAATCCTTTTAAAAATCTTTCTTTTGGCACTTAACCTCCTCTGATGCATTGCATGATCCTAAGTAGTGAAATATAGGTGAAAGCCTAAGTTTGGAAGGATTTATGTGGTTGGGAGAATAATGTAAGGGTGGTTCAAACACCAAGTTTTGGGGGATGAATGTGATGTTTTAAGGTGAGCCAAAAAAGGTGTACGTAAGTTTGTTAGATCATGTGCTTAAGAGACAAGAGACATACTTAATGGTACAGTTGTATAGTGTAGCCCATAAAATGTGAAGAGAAATAAAACAAATGGGGGGCTAGTAAGAGCTTAAAGTTTTAAAGTCTCTTGAAAAAGTCAAAGAAATGAATAAAGAAAAATTGTGTCTTTAAATTGTTTGGTAAATGCTAATAAAAAGGTAGGGAAATAGTTTGAGGACAAGAAATAGTTTGAGTTTGGGGGTGTTTATAAGTCGTAAATTTGACAACTTACTAGCACCTTTTAAGCCACATTATCATGCTTTTTCGTTGATTTGTTGTTAATTTCTTACTTTATGCTCATTGGTGTAGGTAAAGTCTAAATAGGAAGATGATCAAGGAAACTTGAGAAAAATGTGTTGAGGAAAAGGTGAAAAAGAAGAAATGTGAAACAAAAGAGTCATATGCTAGAAATCAGGCCAAAGAATCAACTACCCCAATCGCGGCTTGAGGGTCGCAATCATGATATGCCGTCAATTCAAAACTTGGCAATTGCGAGGTGACCATCGTGAACGCGGTAGTCGCTAATACGGTCAAGATATAGCGATCGCGATGGGGTGGAAAAGTTTCAAGGGCAAAATTAGAATTTGCATAAATGCAAAGTGACAATTTTGTAATATTTTGCAAATATAGAATTGGGGATTAAATAAGGTTTTTTAACTCATTATAATCCATATTTTTTCCCATTATCAATTTATCATCTTTAGTGAACACTATTGTACTACTCTTGAGCGAAGAAGACATTCGAGTAATTCCTAAGTTAAGGAAGATGTATTGAAATTTAAAATTTGGATTTGCATTCTTTATCTTTTATAGATCAATTCGTATATCTTTACTTTCTATCTTCATGAGTAGCTAGTTCTTTCTCTTGGAGTTATGCTTGGATAGGTTGTGATTTATGCATGGGTGTTGTTTAAGGATTAGCAATTTCCATTGAAGATGTATTGAAATTTAAAATTTGGATTTGCATTCTCTTAATCTTTTATGGATCAATTTGGTGGAAATTTTTGTGTATCTTTACGTTCTATCTTCATGAGTAGCTAGTTCTTTCTCTTGGAGTTATGCTTGGATTGGTTGTGATTTATGCGTGGGTGTTATTTATTTGTCTACATAATAGATATTTGTTGTGGTTTTTTCTATCCAAATTTACTTGGATCCTATAACATCCTTGAAAAAAGGGTATGGGTGATGAGTAATTGTGAACTATACTTTGAATTAGCTTATCCCATGGCATTATCTTAAAAATAGGGATGTTGTATGAATTTTTTATGTTCATAAGCATCATCATAGAAATAAGGATGCTAGAATGAGGTATTTGATTGATAATTTTGTCACGCTCATATGGTATTTGAAAGAATCCATGAGTGAAATTTAGTGTTTTGTTAAAAGACTAACACTAACACCTTAAATCTATCCTACCCATGACTCCTAGCAAATTTTAGATAAATTCTCATTTATCCATGTATGAATTCACACCTAGAATGGTATAACCCTAAGATCCGCTCCTAATTGATTACACCCTAATTATTCTTAGCATCGAGTTAGTATTCTAAAAGTCTAAAAATTGTTATTCTTTCGAAAACGTTAAAATAAACACAAAATATTTGTATCCCACCTTTGAATTTAGCAATTAACTTTCATTTTGAACTTGATCAATCACTATTCACATTGTTCCTCATGGATTTATCCCCGACTCATGTGGCTATATGGACAACGATCGTCTTGCACTTAATTTGATGTGTAAGTTGAGCATTATAAAAAATGACCTCGTTGTCGAGGAACAATTTGGTATATTGAGTTAATTTGGAATTTAGTAAAAAATGACAATGTTCTTTTTATTAGTTTGATAGGTCTCATGATGTAATAAAGGAAGAACAGTGTACCGGATAAAATGGTGTTGAAGCAATGCTTCCAACTATCTTATAGACGGTGACTTTAATAGGGGAGAACATGTATATTTTGCATCAATCCATGGCAGCATTTGGTACAAAATCAAATGTTATTGTTAATGAATATTGCTTAGTTGAAATATGGTAAATAGAGATAGTTCTTATGTGTCTAATGATGATGTCGGGTTTAGCACAGGCAAAGATTGGTCATACTAATGCCTAAGTTTATAATGTCAATTAACTGCTAAATGAAGAGTTGTATATTAACTAGGCTAGATAATAAGTGTTGTTAGTAGTAAGAGGTGTCTAGTTAATAACAATGAATAATTGCTAAATAGTTGATTAATAAAAAGCTAAATGAGGATTAGTTGGTTAACAAAGGTTAGTTAATGAATGATGTCAGTTGATAAAAAAAGTTAAAAGATAAGAGGTTATGTGTTGTCTAATAATGGTTAACGGTTATATGATGATTAGTAATAATATGGAATACTGGATAAATGGCGATTATGATCCAAATATGAGCCTTACCTATATGTTAGACATCGGATATTTAATAAATAATGGTTTGCTACTATCCCTTGAATGATGATAATGTTTAGACGAATAACAAGAGGTCATGTGATGACTGGCGAACTAGTGGTTTCACTGTAAATAGTATTTGTTAGCTAATAAAGAGTAGTTGGGAATTATTGTTGATGATAGGCGAAATTACGCGCCTATATCAATATATTTTGCCCATATTTTAGCCTAGTTTCGAGAACTAATTATCTATTTCATACACTTTTAGTCCTTTTTCCTGTAAATGAGCTAACAAATGTGATTAGGAAAGTTTCAGGTATAAATGATGCAAAATACAGCAATTTATGGCTTACTTGACGCAAAAGAAAGCTCACAAACGAGATGGAAGGGAGCTGGACGCATAAAGGACTAAATCTGCTGCATGGAAAATCTGTCCCGGGCTAAAACAGCATTTCTGAAGACTTTGGGACTTACAGACACAAAGCTGGATTTTTGCCATAATACATTAACCTAGTGCAATTAGGTTATGTGTTTCATTATTCTATTTGGATTATAATTTTGTAACCTTACCCTAGTACATTTGGGTCAAGGATTTCATTAGTATATTAGGATTTGGTTATTTATTTTATTAGTTTAGTAGGAGTAGGATAGGAGTATTATAAATACCCTATCATGCTAGAGATTTCAAGACATTCCACATTCAATACATTCTCCACTTAATTCAACAATTAATTTTCTTCCATCCCTCTCATCTTCCTACAATACATTCTTAATTCTTCATTCTTCTATTCTTAAATTCCACAACAAGAGAATCGTTACTTGCTACGGAATCACCAAAACCACACGCCAAACACCTACCATTCACGCCATCCACCATGCAAAACGTGATATCCTACGCATTCATGGGTAACTAAACCTCTTAGTTGGGGTTATGGAAGCCGAATGAGTTACTATCTATTGCTATGAGCTTGTGAGTTCAAGACACGTATATTGCTTATATCATTATTCTCTTCATCTTAAATCTACATCCTTTGCGGTTCAAACACAAGAACACGCCATTCTAACATCTAACTTTTTCGAGAGAAAGGTTATTTGTCTAGAAAAGAAGACGCATAGACTAACGCCAGGTTAACATTTAACTTGTTCGAGAGAAAAGTTATTTGTCTGGAAAAGAGATAATGTCAAGGTAGTAGGACACCCGTTCCTATTAAAAAGCTAGTGCCGTACCTGGACTAACTTCTTGGAGAATTCGTACCGTTAGTCACGCTTTAAGCTCGAGAGAGTTAAAGTGAAATAGTCCTTGTTTAGGTCGAGAGACGCTTGGATTTACCATCGACTACAATTCTCTATAAGCAATTGCATGTCAAGACTCTACACACTCATAGCCAATAGAGACGTATACCTCAGAAGGTGGACATAACCCCAACGCTTCAATTCTCATTGTTTACAACCAACGTGACAATCTTTCTCTTTTACTTTGCTATTTTTCAGCTTTTATTGGTTACTTATTACAATCCCCCCATTCTTACGAGACTTGCATCAAAAGTCTAATAATTTCTCTTACTTGTTGACCAAGCTATTCTCTGTGGGATCGATACCCAACCCAGTTGGGTTCTATATTTGCTAACGACCGCTTTACACTCAAACAAGAGCTGTAGATTGAGCGTTATAAAAAATTGGCGCCGTTGCCGGGGAATACGAGTGTCAATCAAGTTCGTGATAATTACTAGACCCTTTGGTCAAAGATTCTCGTACTTTTACGTTTAGTTTTTGTTTTTGTTTATTGCAGGTTTTTCTTTTAGTGCATGCCCCATACTAGAAGTTCTGGTCAACCGTTATTACCAATCAATCCGGAACCGCAACGAATTAGAAGAATGGAAGCACAAGCGGAAATCGACAGGATGGCTGCTCAACACGAGCAAGCAAGATTAGCTGCTCTTGCCGCTGCTCAAGTCCAACAACAAAACATTGATAATCCTGGACGAGCAACAAATCCTGACGATGAAGATTTAGGAGATGACGAGTTGATCAACCCAAGGCATGGCGCTGAAATGGCAACACCTGCCAACAGACGAGGTCGACAAGCTCGGTACAGATATGATCGCCAACCTTTACAACCAGCTTTCGACGATGATGATGATGATCTTGATGGTGCCGGAGCCACTGGAGCTATAATTCCACCACCATTAGCGCCCGGAGCCAAGTTCAACATCACTAGCACCATGATTCAGTTATTGCAACTCAAGGGATTATTTGGTGGACTAGCAGGCGATGATCCGAATATGCATCTCATCAACTTTATTTCTACATGCAAGTCTTTTGACAATCCTGGAGTTGGTCAGAATGCTATTCGGTTACGTCTATTTCCATTGTCTCTGTCTGGGGAGGCAACATTATGGTTGAATGGGCTGACTCCTGATTCTATTACAAATTGGAGGCAATTGAGAGACGCTTTCCTAGAAAGATTCTTTCCGCCATCCAAGAGGGCTCAATTGAGAGATGAAATCAGCAACTTTCGTCAGCTTCCCTCGGAAGCTCTTCACGAAACATGGGAGAGGTTCAAGACAAAGCTAGCGAGATGCCCAAACCATCACATGACTAATGTTCACCTCATGGAGATCTTATATAGAGCCTTGAATTCAGTAACTAAACCAGTGGTGGATAACGCAGCTGGAGGTTCTTTTATGGACCTCACCTTTGGTCAAGCAAGCAACATGCTAGATCGTATGACGAAACAAAGTAGAGCTTGGCATACCAGGGATTCTGAGGTAGCAAGCCCCACTTTATCTATTGGCATGTCTGCAGATCAAAGAAGGAGAGAAGAAGAACGTGATCAAGATATGGCGCACATGAAAACCCAAATGGATCTTCTTACAAAGCATCTATTAGGGAAGACTGAAAAAGTGAAGTCTATTGCGTCAAAAGGAAGAGACGAATCTGACTCAGAAGAGGAGGCCAACTACTTGAACAATCAGGGGGGTTTCCGTGGGAATGCCCAAGGAAACCAAGGTCGGAACTATTATGATAAATCCGGAGGTAAAGACCAAGGTAGTTGGAAGAAAAATAATGAAAATAGTGGTTTGTACGTTCCCCCTGGTAGACGTGATACCACCACATCTAATTCTATGGAAGACATGATGGCTAAGTTATTGAAAGGAGTGGAAGCAACGAGCGCGGGAGTTAAGGAGGTGATTGACGATTTGGCCTCCATGAAGCAATTAGTTGATTCTCATTCCACTTCCATCAAGCAACTAGAGCAGCAATTCAGTCAACTTTCAGCAGCACTCAACCAAAGAAAAGCCGGTACCTTGCCTAGCGATACTGTGCAAAACCCAAGGACTGATGGGTCATGCATGGCCATCACTACGAGGAGTGGTAAGGTGCTGGAAACTTCAGCAGAAGGCAAGTAAGTAGTTGACAGAACAGCAGACATAACCGCCACACCTAGTGACGCCACTAGGGAAGACGCCGCAATATCCACTTCCAACGTTAAGGACGTGTTGCCTAATGACGTGCAGCCTGAAAAAAATAATAAACGGAAGCAAGAGGAGAAGAAAGCCATGGAAAGAACACTTCCATACCCACCACCACCTTTTCCACAAAGATTGAAGAAGGTGGCCGATGACACTAAGTTCAGCAAATTTATGACCATGTTGAAGCAGCTAACTATTAATGTCCCATTGGTAGAGGCACTTGAACAAATGCCTGGGTATGCGAAGTTTATGAAAGATCTTTTGACTAAGAAGAGGGCAGCAAGCTATGAGCTGAAAGAAGATGTGCATCATTGTAGTGCAATAGCTACCCGATCTATAGTTCAGAAGAAGGCCGACCCCGGAGCTTTCACTATTCCTTGCACCGTCGGATCTTTGGACTTTGCTAAAGCATTATGTGACTTAGGAGCCAGCATCAACTTGATGCCATTATCAATCTACAAGAAGTTGGGGTTAGGAGATCCTACACCAACTAATATGAAGCTTGTTATGGCGGATAGGTCGGTAAAACGACCGGTTGGTATTCTATGCGATGTCTTGGTGAAGGTATCTTCATTCATATTTCCAGCAGACTTTGTCATCTTGGATTGCGAAGCAGATTCAGAGGTTCCCATAATCTTGGGACGCCCTTTCCTTGCTACGGGAAGTGTGCTCATAGATTTGAGAGCTAATGAACTTTCATTCCGAATAAATGATGAAGTGGTGCGCTTTGATGTTTGCAAATCAATGAAGCAACCCAAAGATCTAAGTGTATTTTCTGTGGCTGATGTTGTCGTTGATGACGAGGATGAGCTACTTGCTGAAGAGCAAATTCTTGATGATCCTTTGGAGGTTTTGCTCATGGAAGAAGATGATAATGATGCTGAAATTTCTGAAGATGATATTTGTGCTCTATCAGGATTTGGAGCATATCGCTGTCCTCCTAAGAAGCTGGATCTTGATCTCAAGAATCGACCCACACCACCAGCTAAGCCAGCTATTGAAGAACCACCCACATTAGAATTAAAGGAGCTGCCAAGCCATTTGAAGTATGCATTCTTAGGAAGCGGAAACACTCTTCCAGTCATAGTGGCAGCCGATTTAGGTGAGCAACAAGTTGCAGCTCTTATTGCAATTTTACGCAAGTATATTAGAGCTATTGGATGGACCATTGCGGATATCCTTGGTATTCCACCTGGGATTTGCACTCATAAAATTCAGCTCCAAGAAAAGTGCACACCCACCATCGAACACCAAAGACGTCTAAACCCACCAATGCAAGAGGTGGTGAAGAAGGAGATTATCAAGTGGTTAGACGCAGGAGTTGTGTATCCTATTTCTGATAGTACATGGGTAAGCCCAGTACAATGTGTTCCTAAGAAAGGAGGTATGGCGGTGGTTGCGAATGCAAAGAATGAGCTTATTCCACTCAGGCCCGTCACTGGATGGAGAGTATGCATGGACTACCGCAAGCTGAATTCTTGGACTCTCAAGGATCACTTCCCCATGCCATTTATGGACCAAATGCTAGATCGATTAGCGGGAAAAGGATGGTTTTGCTTTCTTGATGGTTATTCAGGTTATAATCAGATTTTTATTGCACCAGAAGACCAAGAGAAGACAACGTTTACATGCCCATATGGTACGTTTGCCTTCAAACGTATGCCATTCGGGTTATGTAATGCACCAGCCACCTTTCAGCGATGTATGATGTCTATTTTCTCTGATATGGTAGAAGATACTTTGGAGGTATTTATGGACGACTTTTCAGTTGTTGGGGAGTCTTTCGAAGCAGGTTTGGTGAATTTAAGCATGGCATTACAAAGATGTGTAGAGTTCAACCTTGTGCTGAATTGGGAGAAGTGCCACTTCATGGTAAAAGAAGGAATTGTTCTTGGGCACAAGATCTCCGAAAGAGGAATAGAGGTTGATCGCGCCAAAATAGAGGTAATTGAGAAGCTACCACCTCCAATTTCGGTGAAGGGAGTTCGTAGTTTTCTTGGCCATGCTGGGTTTTATCGTAGATTCATCAAAGACTTCTCCAAAATTTCTAGTCCATTATGCAAGCTATTGGAGAAAGATGCGAAGTTTGACTTTAATGATGATTGCTTGAAGGCATTCGAATGCCTTAAAGAAAAACTCATTGAAGCCCCTATCATGGTAACACCAGATTGGACGCTCCCGTTCGAAGTCATGTGTGATGCTAGTGGGGTAGCCGTTGGTGCTGTTCTTGGACAGAGGAAGGAGAAATTATTTCATCCTATCTACTATGCGAGTAAGGTCCTCAATGAAGCCCAAAGGAACTACACCGTCACTGAACAAGAGCTATTAGCGGTTGTGTATGCGTTTGAGAAGTTCCGTGCCTACCTATTAGGTACTAAAGTGATCGTTCATACAGACCATGCAGCTCTTAGGTATCTAATGACAAAGAAGGATGCAAAACCAAGGCTGATTCGATGGGTTTTGCTGCTGCAAGAGTTTGATTTCGAAGTTAAAGATAGAAGAGGTTGCGAGAACCAAGTGGCTGATCACCTATCTAGACTTGAGAATGAGTATGTGGCGCAATCAGAAAATCAGATTGGCGATGCATTCCCTGACGAGGAGATATTAGCGACAACAATGGAAGACTTACCATGGTATGCCGACTTTGCAAATTTCGTGGTGAGTAATGTGTTACCTTCCAATTTATCTTACCACCAGAGGAGGAAGTTTATGCATGACGTTCAGCACTATTATTGGGATGAGCCTTATTTGTTTCGAAGATGCGCGGATGGTATCATTCGACGATGTATATCCCATGAAGAGGTGCCCATTATATTAGAAGCATGCCACACGTCGCAAGTTGGAGGCCATCATGCAGGGAATCGAACAGCAAGAAAAGTCTTGCAAAGTGGTTATTATTGGCCTACAATATTCAGAGATGCACACGACTATGTGAGAAGGTGTGACCAATGCCAACGTCAAGGTGCTATTTCAAAACACCATGAAATGCCCATGTCCAAAATTCTGGAGGTAGAACTCTTTGATGTATGGGGTATTGATTTCATGGGACCATTCGTGAATTCGTTTGGAATGAAGTACATCTTGGTTGCTGTGGATTATGTGTCGAAATGGGTTGAAGCTGTAGCATTGGCCGATAATGAAGGAAAGCGTGTTGTAGCGTTTTTAAAGAAGAATATCTTCTCTCGCTTTGGGGTACCTCGTACTATCATAAGTGATGGAGGATCTCACTTCTGCAACAAGCTATTCAAATCTGTATTGGCCAAGTATGGAGTCAAGCAACACAAGGTAGCTACGCCTTATCATCCCCAAACTAGTGGACAAGTAGAGGTTTCCAATCGGGAGATCAAGCAAATCCTTGCCAAGACGGTCAATGCGAATCGGAAGGATTGGTCTCGGAAGCTAGATGATGCACTATGGGCGTATAGGACTGCATTCAAGACACCCATTGGTATGTCACCTTATCAGCTCGTTTATGGGAAGGCTTGTCATCTACCCATCGAGCTTGAATACAAGGCATTATGGGCATTGAAGCACTTGAATCTGAATTGGGATGATGTGAAGAACCTGAGGTTGGAGCAGCTGAACGAGCTAGATGAATTCCGTCTCCATGCATATGAAAGATCAGATTTATACAAGGAGCGGATGAAGAAGTATCACGATCAGCGGATTGTTCGACGACACTTCCAAAAAGGTGACATGGTACTACTCTTTAACTCCAGATTCAAGCTCTTCCCAGGTAAGTTAAAATCCAAGTGGTCTGGTCCATTTAAAGTCACCCACGTCTACTCGTCTGGAGTAGTCGAACTGGAAAATAATGAGGGTGTTATCTTCAAGGTGAATGGCCAACGTGTTAAGCCATATATCGGTCCTCTTGACTCGATAAATGACATGGCCATCACTTATCTCGACGAAGTCTAAGTACTCGAGATTACTACGTCGAGCCACGACAATAAATAAGGCGCTAGAAGGGAGGCAACCCTTCGTTTTATTGTTTTATCGTTTTGTCGTTTTAGTATTTTTTTTCTTTTTGATAAATGAAAATCCAAAAATAAGAGTCGTGCCACGACCAAAACTAAGGCGCTTGGTGGGAGGCAACCCATCGTACTAATCGTTTTCATTTGTTTGAGCAAATATAGGTGTAAGAAGTATGCAACGAGGAGATTGATTTCAATTGACGATTTGGTCGCATTGTATGGTAAAGTCGGTAAGTTAGGAATGGTGATGCATAAGGCTATGGATTGAGCCTTTCTCACGTCATAATAGGCTTCGAGAAAGGCTAGGCCTTGGTAAAAATAGGCCACGAACGATGCACAACCTATTCTATAGCCTAAGGACTCGGAATCTAGTGTGCTATACCCTATGCGCCGCCTATTCCTAGGTGTGCTTTTGACTATGCGCCGCCTATGCTATGGCATTTGAGATACTGAGACCAAATGCCATACCATATGCGCCGCATATGCCTAGATATGCCATACTATGTGCGGCGCATATGTCCCATTATGCCATGGACAATGCGCCGCATATACATGTGATATGCCGAGGGATATGCGCCGCATATAGGGTGATTTTGTCCCCAAATCCGATTGTAAATGGGTCATAACCCGACCCATACTCCTCCTATATAAAGGGGACTTGTTTTTATTTCACAAACACATTAGAATCAACCCTAAAGGCGCCGCATATCATCCCAAATCCTCTCAAATTTTTCTTCCTTTGTTCTTCCAACCCACAACAACTTCTCCACAATCTTCAAGCAAGTAAGTGCTCTCTTATTCTTCATCTATTTATCGTAAGAACTACTTTACTATGCTTATTATTAAATGCTAAATCATGTGAGATTAGTGGTGATGTTCATGTGATTGGATAATTGTTGCAAAAATCGTGTGATTGAATGAATACGAATGAAATTCTTGACTTGTTTCCGACTTGAATTTTGTTTCAATGGCATTGTTGTGATACTTGCTGAACATATGTGGCCATGAATATTGATTGAGAGTGTTGTTTGGATGCTTGCATGATTAACCATCCCGGCCATCGGGATAAGGTTATAGTGACTATCGACTTAGGTGGTGGTGTTTGTTGTTTGAATAGCAATTCCATGTGATAACCCCTATGTTGTAACGTTGCTATATACACCATGCAAGTCGTCCAAATGGCTGCTCATAAGTGATGTAATGCTGATTTTCTTGTCGGAATACAATCCGAGGACGTATGTCGACGAAGTCTGAGTACTCGACCACTTTCACTTCACTGATTTGTGCTAACAAGATTAAGTGTGGGGTGGTACCCCTAATGCTTGCATATAGATTGTCTAAAGTGCGATTGTGCTGCATCTAACATTAATTCTAGTCTCAGGTTCAATGGCACCAAAAGCAAGGCAAGGCAAGGAGAAGGCTACCACAACCCGCAAGGACAAAAAGAGAAGCCGAAAAGACCAAGGCGAATCATCTTCCGCACACCTACCACGCAGAATGTTCGGAATCAAATGGGTTCTTGAGGAAGAAGCCAAGGCATGGTACAGCAGCAACAAAGAAAAGAAATATGTGCACGTCGACTTAATCAACAAGGAGACCTTAGCAAAGAAGGAGCCGCAAATGTTGGCTAAGATTATGGCTTTGAAGCTAGATTTCATCTTCCGTGACATGGGAGAGTGCAATCTTGACTTGACAAGAGAGTTTTATGCCAACTGGTCGCCAAACACAACAGGCAACGAAGTCAAAATTCGGGGCCAAGTGTTACAGCTTACAGCGGATTGGATCAACTCGTTTCTAGGCCTACCTTCGGTCGACACTGCACCATACAAAGAGCTGTACAGCAGGCCTCCTTACAGAGCTATAAGACACACGCTTTGTGGAAGCAGATCGATGGCGAGATGGGGCAGACATAAGGAAACAGGCCGTCACAACACATTCCCCTATGCTCCACTAAATAGGGAAGCAAGAATCTGGATGCGCATTGTCAACTCATGCCTTATTCCTGGGACACAATACACAAAGATATCGAGAGATAGAGTGTGCCTGGTTTATGCATTGATGACGAATGTCCCTATCAACTTTGGGGCAATCATTCGATCCACCATGAGGAAAGCCAGACTCAACAGCAGGTCCCATTTCACATTCGGCAATTTGTTGACAGCAATGTTGCGGAAGGAGGATATAGAAGAGGAACCAGCTGACCACAAACTCCCACATACCCCAAAGAAGGTTGACCTCACCAAGGTCAAAGATGCTGAAACAACGCATGGAGTCAACCTTACCACTGCGGAGAGACATGCTCGTGACGAGAGTTTCTTCCGTCATCTCTATGGCATGACGAGATTCACTATGATGAGTGGTGGACGTATTCCAATTGCTGAAGAGCTCCAACAGCTGGACCACGACTACCCAATGAACAGACATGCCCGGGAGATGTGTGGAGTAGGAGTTTATTTCGAGGAACCTCTTGATGATGACGTGCCAACTGATGATGATAGACGCCTGCCTGATTCTGATGCTGAGGAGAACTCTGACGATGACTCTTACGATGATTCGGACGAAGGGGGTATGACCCCCGACATTGAGGAAGAGTCCGACTAATCAGGTTCTTCGACTTTATTTTCCACTGAGGGCAGTGTCTAGTCTAAGTGTGGGGATTCTGCATGCTATGTTTGTATGTTCGCTTGTTTTACTTCGTTTTTAGTCCTCCATTTTTTTCGTTTGACGTTTTTTTTTAGGAGTAATTTTTTTTCTAGCTACGCATGAAATTATTTGGATAGGCAGCATGAGATTAGAACTAGAGTATGTGCTACAATTGTGACTATTGAGACATTTAGGCTCTAGTTGTGACTCATTATGTGATAGTGTGTGATTCAATTCCTTCACTTGTTGGGTCGAGAGTCTATATTACTACCAATCAAGTCGACCATGTGCCTTGTGTGTGTGAGATTAATAGTATATTCTATGTATGTGGCTGATGCTAGAACTTGCCTGGTATGTATGCAAAGCGAAAATAAGGAATGTAAGTTTAGGAGATGATTTAGGCATTTCTTTGGCAACCTATACATGTTTACCTTCAGTTTTACCTACCCATTGACATCATCCTAGTTGAACCCTTTTGAGCCTTTAGCCTGTTTTTTTTGACAACCTTGTATGTAAGCCTAATTCATTTTTTTCAAGACCGTAATTTGATCCAAATTCCTAAGTGCTTTAAAGTGAAAAAGTCATTGACAACATAAGAGGAAATTGGGTGAGTATGATGCTTTAAATTGTAATGGTGCTTGAATATATTATGAAAAAGAAAGTGCTATCATAAGAGGTATGTTGTGAGAAGAAAAAGGAAAAGAAAGCTGAAAAGTGAGTTGTGCTTAAAATTGGAAAACAAAAGATGAAAACAAGGGTGGAAGAATAAAATAAAGAAAGGTTGAAAGAACAAAGTGTCAATGATACAATGTGATGTATTAAAGTGCTTAGGAACTTAGTCACTATTTCTGGCCAAAATAGTCCTACCCGTCCCTTAGCCTACATTACAACCATCTAAAGACCTACGTGATCCTAATCTTAACATTCCGACATTTAGTAGAGTACTACATTAAGGGCAAGCTTATGGTCATTAGTTGCTACATATGAATTCTTTGTGAGAGTGAGTGCAAGGATACTTTGCTACCCATGTTTGAAAAATATGCTATAGTTGTGAGTGATTATGGGTACTATATTGTGAGACACACATGGTTGATGAGTTTTGGATAGTTGTATACGATTCTATGTACCTTAACGTTTGCATGCGAATTGATCACCATCACGAGTCTATGCTTGAGGTTAAATTGTTTCTACTTATAATCGGAAAGCTACTCTTCGTTGATAATTGTTGTGCTTGTCTTGAAGAATGTTTTGTGTTGTTTCTGTAAAAAACCTTAAGTCAATGCTTAGAAGGACATGATATGTTGTTCGAGGACGAACAAAGCTCTAAGTGTGGGGTGTTGATGATAGGCGAAATTACGCGCCTATATCAATATATTTTGCCCATATTTTAGCCTAGTTTCGAGAACTAATTATCTATTTCATACACTTTTAGTCCTTTTTCCTGTAAATGAGCTAACAAATGTGATTAGGAAAGTTTCAGGTATAAATGATGCAAAATACAACAATTTATGGCTTACTTGACGCAAAAGAAAGCTCACAAACGAGATGGAAGGGAGCTGGACGCATAAAGGACTAAATCTGCTGCATGGAAAATCTGTCCCGGGCTAAAACAGCATTTCTGAAGACTTTGGGACTTACAGACACAAAGCTGGATTTTTGCCATAATACATTAACCTAGTGCAATTAGGTTATGTGTTTCATTATTCTATTTGGATTATAATTTTGTAACCTTACCCTAGTACATTTGGGTCAAGGATTTCATTAGTATATTAGGATTTGGTTATTTATTTTATTAGTTTAGTAGGAGTAGGATAGGAGTATTATAAATACCCTATCATGCTAGAGATTTCAAGACATTCCACATTCAATACATTCTCCACTTAATTCAACAATTAATTTTCTTCCATCCCTCTCATCTTCCTACAATACATTCTTAATTCTTCATTCTTCTATTCTTAAATTCCACAACAAGAGAATCGTTACTTGCTACGGAATCACCAAAACCACACGCCAAACACCTACCATTCACGCCATCCACCATGCAAAACGTGATATCCTACGCATTCATGGGTAACTAAACCTCTTAGTTGGGGTTATGGAAGCCGAATGAGTTACTATCTATTGCTATGAGCTTGTGAGTTCAAGACACGTATATTGCTTATATCATTATTCTCTTCATCTTAAATCTACATCCTTTGCGGTTCAAACACAAGAACACGCCATTCTAACATCTAACTTGTTCGAGAGAAAGGTTATTTGTCTAGAAAAGAAGACGCATAGACTAACGCCAGGTTAACATTTAACTTGTTCGAGAGAAAAGTTATTTGTCTGGAAAAGAGATAATGTCAAGGTAGTAGGACACCCGTTCCTATTAAAAAGCTAGTGCCGTACCTGGACTAACTTCTTGGAGAATTCGTACCGTTAGTCACGCTTTAAGCTCGAGAGAGTTAAAGTGAAATAGTCCTTGTTTAGGTCGAGAGACGCTTGGATTTACCATCGACTACAATTCTCTATAAGCAATTGCATGTCAAGACTCTACACACTCATAGCCAATAGAGACGTATACCTCAGAAGGTGGACATAACCCCAACGCTTCAATTCTCATTGTTTACAACCAACGTGACAATCTTTCTCTTTTACTTTGCTATTTTTCAGCTTTTATTGGTTACTTATTACAATCCCCCCATTCTTACGAGACTTGCATCAAAAGTCTAATAATTTCTCTTACTTGTTGACCAAGCTATTCTCTGTGGGATCGATACCCAACCCAGTTGGGTTCTATATTTGCTAACGACCGCTTTACACTCAAACAAGAGCTGTAGATTGAGCGTTATCAATTGTCTAGATAGATAGTTTTTCGTGATATGATTATATTCATGAGTATAGTAGTATATGTTATCCTGTAATAGCTATTATGATATATTGATACTCGGCAAGGACGGAGAATGCTATTATGATAGATGCTCAACAAGGTCAGAGGATATTATGATATATTGATAGCTGGCAAGGCCAGAGAATGCTATTATGATATATTGATACTCGACAATAATGGGGGATGCCATTATGATATATTGATAACCGGCAAGGACAGAGGATGCCATTACGATATATTGATACCCTGCAAGGCCGAAGGATGCTATTATGATATATTGATATCCAGCAAGGTCGAAGGATGCTATTATGTTATATTGATAATCACCAAGGACAGAGAATATTATAATATATTGATACCAAACAAAGCCAGAGGATTCTGTTATGATATATTGATACTTGGAAAGGCCGTAGGATGCTATTATGATATATTGTTACTCGGTAAGGCCGAAGGAAGCCATTATGATATATTGATACCCGAAAAAGCTGGAGGATGCTATTATGAAACATTGATATTCGGCAAGGCCGAAGGATGCTATTATGATGTATTGATACCCGGGAAGGACGAAAGTTGATTACGATGAGGATGGTCTTGATGTTGACAGTTATGCTGAGTTGTGATATTGATTGTGTACCTTGTATTCATTCCTGCGTGTACATCTTCTATCACTAGTATGGATCTATGTCTACCAACCGGTATGGAATGGTTGCATAAATATGGGTGAAGAATATGCCTTGTGTTGTTGTGTGTTGATTGAACCTTCTGAGTCTGGGGCGGTGGGGGTACTCATAGGCTTAATTAGGTATATGGTTTTTTGGAGTAGCCGATTATTCGTGTTGTTATTGATATTGTTATTATTATTATTATTATGATCATTATTATGGCTAGCTTATGACAAATTGGACGTTTATTGGGTATTGAGATTTGAGGTATGTTTTCGGCATATTTAATCATATGATTGCATTGTTATGCATGATTATATCATGTCTATCTATGTAGATTATAACCCTGAGCATGACAACCTTAGATCCTTATGGTATTATAATGAGGTCTTAGAATAAGGTTATGATGATCTAGGTTATTCTTGAGATGACCTAATGTTTATATGTATATATATACATCTAGCTATATAAAGTTATGGCACTACCATATATCCCTTCTTTTTCTTGTTCATATTGTATATTCATGTTTTGACCTTGTATAGCTCTATATATCTTTCTTTCACTCTTCATTCGTATATTGGGATGAGATATACGGTATAACATTGACATCTGTTGATTACAGCTGGAATAGGATAGTTCTCTCTGATACTTCCTTAGTCATATTATGTTAGACTTTTGGACATGAATACGATAGTTGTTCCTTACTATCTCATTGACTTGTCATATGATTTCTAGACTCTTGGGTGTAGTTGCCATTCTATTTATATGTTGTATATATTTGCTTTATCTTTGGAGTTTAATTGGCAGTGGCCTACTGAGTACCATTCATTTGGTACTCATACTACACTTCTTCAGACTAGTGATCATGGTATAGGTTATCTCCACTGATGTGTGCATCATGCAGAGTAGTCGTGGTTCAGAGACTTAGGGTGAGCTCCTAACATTTATAGTATTACTTATCTTTCTTTTACGTATTGGACTAATCTCCATGTTCTAATCAGAGATAAGTTGTATCAAAGTATTTCTCCTTAACATTTCACTTTTTCACTCTAAATATATTAGAAGCTCTTTGTACTGATACGACCAAGTTTTGGGATGTTCTTATGTATTAGTCTTTACTCTACATATTCCGCATTATTTTCCTTATATTGATTGGGTAGTCTGTTACTTATAGTTCCTAACTATGGGTTGGATTTCCTACTGGTGGGTTATGGTAGGCACCATCATGACCTAAGAAATTATACCGTGAAAAATTGGTATCAGAGCCTAAGTTTAATCGGTGTATTAGTACAAGAGCTAAGTATTAGTTGAGTCCTGTGGATCGGTGCGGAGATGTCCGTAACCGATCTTGAGAGGCTAAAATGACATTTTAGGAATTTACTTATTGACTCCTTATCGTATGTTCGCATTTTCTATGAATCTTGAACACATTCTTGGACTTTATTCTATCCCCAAAGGATGATGCGACATTGTCGACATACTCATAAGAGATATCAAAACGTGTTCTTAGAGTTTCAGCGCAGCATTGGATTAGAGAGTCAGAGATGGATACCAAAGATATTCAGCAACATCCAAAAGGGATTTGGGCTAGCTTAGTCACCAGTTGAGCGTGTGACTACTTCAGCCTTTGAGATCTAACATTGGAAATTGGCAGCGCCCAAAACGCACACCTGATTTCCGGTAAACCAGTTTTCTGCAAAATCAATCCCATGACCAAGAGTAAAGCACCAAATAAATCTAAAAAGCAAAACTAAAAATAAAATAGTTGACAAATTATAAGAACCCTGCTTTATTATCCCTACGTTCTATCTTCCTATTCCCCCTCCTGAGATAACAAGGTCGACAATATATGTATTTTAAAGGTCGTGAATCCTTCAAATAGTTAAAAAAAAAGGATAAACAGACATCCAAAGATGATAAGAAATTCAAACAAACTTAATTCAAAATGAAAGTAATCATGTTCTTGGCTTTAACCACGGAAAGGAGATGTTTAGCCATTAATCAACATAACCATGATCCAATTCAATGAGTACATTATTAAATCTATTAAAAAACTAAATTAAAGATTAACAAAACCTAATTTTCGTGTTAAGCAGCCTCCACAAGCTCCTAAAGACGTCAAAAAGTAAATAGAATGTGTTTAATATGTCATATATATAGTAGGAGGGAAATTAGCCCTGTGGGAATAGAAGGGGCGCACCTCCTTTAGAAAACCGAAATTATTGGGGAGCCATGGGACTTAATCCACCATTATGGATGGGGATCCTCCTATATTATATTATCGGGATGGATGCGGTGTCGCCTGCTTATTGCCTTCCCTCACTCGAATATCCATTTCACGTCGACTCTTATCTCAAGCCTTTCTCTTCCATACAAAGCCTCATGGTGTTGTTTACACTTGATTTTACACTTATTTATAGTCTAAATCAGGTCACCAAGTATCCTATAACATTAAACACCATGGATTAGATCTCCACAAAACACAACATTCAGAACAATGAGCTAGAAACTCAAGCTAAGACTAGGCTTGCCCGCTTTGATCTTTATTTAGTGTTTTGTCTCTTGACTTTCTCCAATTGCACTTTGAACATTATAAAAAAGTTATTACACACATAATTACACAATATAGACCATTAGGAACTTATTACACATATTATAATCCATCGCGATAGACTTGAACAACACCTAGATCAAGCTAGTCAAACTAGTTTCCTCGTCTGGACTCTTATACTTAAACCCTTAGATGCTTATTTATATCATTGTTAACACATAAATAACTTGAAATTTACTCAAAACAATGCTAAATGATCTAGGATAATGACTTTAAAGTGTATAAATACACCCAACATCACCACCCCACACTTAAAGCCTTGTTCGTCCTCGAACAATTCTTTAATTTAAGCATCATAAGATGAGGAGACTCTACACATATTCTACAAGCAAGACACTCAATCTAGTACTACAATGACTATATAGAATGTAAGTTCCTGCACTAAGCATGCTACATACACAAATGAAAGTTCAAGAACATTACTTCAAAACATCCTACCTCAAGAATTAACTCACCAAGTTAGCAAAATCATACATATTGTTCAATAAAAGAGATCATACAAATAACCTAGATTCATCAAACATGTACCCTCACAACAATAGAGTTACCCATAATCACTCATATAAATGTAATTTGTAATAGAATGGGTACAAGAATCGAGTTGCGCTCGCTCTTACAAAGAATTCACAAGTTGCATATAATAAACCATAGGCTTTCCCTTAGTTTAGTACTCAACTAATATCATAATGTTAAGATTAGGATCAAATAGTTCTTTCAAGATTGTAATGTAATCTAACATATGGGTAGGAACTATTTTGGCCAAGAATAGTAACTAGATTCCCTAAGTGCTTTAATATATCATATTATACAATCAATTCACCTCCAACAACCAATTTTCACCACTTTTACCTGCACACCTCATTTATTTTGCCCCATTTTATTGAGTCCATTCAGATACACATGGTAGGAGTGTTCTCTATTCATAAATTATTCAATTTGAACAAATTTTTAATCTTTTCATTACTCAACTCCCAACCACAACTTATAACTATTTTACACACTAATAACTATCACTTTGGGGCTTTAATTTCACCTTTCTGCCACTTAACTTTCCAACTCCTTACTTAATTAATTTTTGACAAAACTAATTAGGAGATTTGGATCAAATTAAGGTCAATCAAAGAAGGGATTGGGATACAGATGGGACTACCAAAGAAAAAGCTAAAGGCCCAACAGAGTTTAACTAGGATTATGCACAAGGGTAGGTAAAAAGAGGGTATAAAACTTGGCTATCAAGGAAATTCCTATATCATCTCCTATACCTACACTCTTTATTTCATTTTGAACCATACCAGGCAAGTTCTAGAAATTGCATGCAACAAGGAATATACAAACATCTCACACGTATATGGCACATGCTCGATTCAAGCAGGATCATCATAGACTTTCAACAAAACATTTGTATGAATTCAACATTAACCCAACATGTACAAGAGTCATAAACTAGAGCTTAGGTGTCTAAAAAGTAGTAATTCATACAATCAACATGCTCTTTACCAACCAAAAAAACTTGCATCATCTAGCCACATATAGCACCAACAAGAACATCTCACATTTATTCATAACAAAAAAAATTTAAAATTTTCCTAAAAATGGGAATTTTCCCTCCCTACACTTAAAATCTACTTTGTCCCCAAAGTATACTTTAAATGTAGAGATAAAAATACTCTTTAAGGAATCTAGGCCTAGATAGTAGCATCTTTGTACATCAAGAGGGTTCGGGGACCCCACCCTTAGTCTTCGTCAATCTCCTTAGCTTAGGTTTTCGGTACTCAAACTTCCTGTCAATCTGTGACTCAATAAAAACAAAAACTAGTGAAGTAAAAAATAAAATACCAAAGATAAAACATACCTTAACTTGGGTTGCCTCCCAAGCAGCGCTTTATTTAATATTGCGGCAGGACCCAATCTCTGACTCAACCATATTCCTTCATCCTCTTTCTCACACTAGGATGCCATCTTCTTATTTATTTTTGACCTTTTGAGTCTGAACTATCAAGGTCAACAACTTTATCTACTTTTGCCCTTGTAGGCTCATCAATTTGCATCATGTTAGGCTTAGGTATTGGATGCTTGGACTGCTCAATGAGGAAGTTTTAAGAGGTCTTTTGTGAAATAGACTCTACCACCGCACACTTATCCCTTTCGATCATAGTAATCATACATAAATACTTACAATAGATATTGTGTTGAGTGGTTTGTACACTTTCAAAACCGCCTCTACATTATCCAACCTGATTGTGAGCATGCTTTCTTTCACATCTATCAAAGATCCTTCAATCATTAAAAATGGACATCCTAAGATGGCTGGTACTCTTTCATCTACTTGAAAATCTAAAACAATAAAGTCAGCAGGAATAATAAACTTACCAACCGTGATGAAAACATCCTCTATGACTCTTTCAGGATAGACTATGATCCCATTTTCCAATTTCAATACCACAAAGCTCGGTCTCGACTACCCCAAGACCAAAGTGCTGAACAAAGAAAGAGGCATCAAATTGATACTTTCCCCTAAGTCATTAAGTGCTTGGACCACCTCACTATTCCCAATTTAAATAGGGAGAGTGAACTTCTCGGGGTCTTTGATCTTTTTAGGCATCTTTTGTGTCGCCACAAAGCTACACTCCTCGGTGAGTACCACTACCTCCATATCATATAGCTTAATTTTATTAGAGACGACATTCTTTAAGTACTTATCATACTTTGGCATTACCTGTAAAATATCTAAAAGAGGTAATTTAATGTGCAATTCTATGAACGTGTCAAAGAAATTCTTGAAGCATGCATCCTTATTTTCTTTTATAATCCTCTATGGGAAAAGTGGTGGTGGTCTCTCCTTCACCTGTTCAGCAACTTTTGTTTTCGAGTACTCAGCATCTACCTCCTTAAGTTTTTTTAGAGGTTCTTCATTCAACTTCTTACCACTCCTTAAAGTGATTACCATTACTTTTTTAGAATTTTCTGTATCACTTGGTAGACAACCTTGAGGCCTAGTATTTTATGCCTGTTGGATCTGCCCCAACTGAAACTCCAAACTCCTTGTAGCCGCTTGTTGGCTATTTATATCTATAGCCAACTGTTCTTGACCAGCTATAATTTGTTTTAATATCTTCTCAACATTATTCATTTAAGTAATGGACTGATAACTCTGGACCTGCGTTACTGAGACTGTAATACCCTGCATGTTTCTAAGCTAGAAAGTGAATAAGTATTCCTCTGTATGAAATCTCCTATCTAGTGATTTATACTTGAGTACATGACTTACAATGAATATACTAGCGATAGGATAGCTTATGATGCAATAAGTATGTTCATATGAGTCACTTAAGGTAATACACGCAAAGAGTTTTTGAATCCATCAAATTTTAGTGTTTGATTTTGCAAGGTTCATATTTGAATGAGTATAACTTGATGCTAATGTGGTATTTTGGATGATTTAGACCCACCAATTTGTAGAAAATTGAATTAGCTTTCCAACGTACCAATTTCGCCTTAATCTAATACCCGAGCGAAAGGTTATGCCCATTTTCGTGAGAGACAATAAGCATAGGCAATTGGTTAGGCGCCACCTAACCCAAGCATAGGTAATTGGTTAGGCGCCGCCTAACCCAAGCATAAGAGATCACTTGGGAACCGCCTAAGTAAATTCCAGGTGTCAAAAACACTCTGTCTTGAGTTATTTTAAAGGTAATTAAGTCTTGAAATACTCCTAACACATCCCTAAACTTAACCCTATGAAATATATATCTTCTAAACATATTACAACCCTATTTTCATCTCAAATCTCATCATCCAAGAGCACTAAAGGATAAAAACAACTAGGGTTGCATAATTAAGCTTGAAGATCCGATTTCAAGTAAATTCCTCTGTCAATTATCATGAATCTTCTTTCTAAGGTATGCGTAGTGTTCATCCACGGATTCCTTTCGACCGTGGGGTTCAATAATCAATCTTTAAAATACAAAAGCTTGGTTGATTGTGGTGATATGATCATACCCATGTTGATGCTTTTTTGTTTTCCTCTTTTTCATTATAAATTATGATTTCTATATCGTTGGGTGTTGATGATCATGTTGTTGATATTGGGTGATTCCCAAGATGGAATATTTATATTTTTTTGTGAATTCATGATATCATATGAGTTGAAAACATGCAAATTTAGTTGTTCATGATGTATAATTTGATGAATTCACCTATAGTTAAGATGTGCATGTAAGGTGTTTGATAAAATGCCTAAGGAAGTAGAAATCATGCAATATAGCTAAATTGTGACTAAGTTAAGGTTTCATGATATGCCCTTACGTTCCAATGACTTCTATGTTATTAATGTGCCTTGAGAATGTTGTTGGAATACTCATGAACTATTCTTATGAGATTATGCACTGTTTACTTGCAAATCCTACTTATGAACAAGATGTATGATAACCATGCAATCCACATGAATTTCCATGCTATTAGTATGTGTTGCCAATATAATTATGCAACTAACATGATATTAAGATTGTGCAAGTACTTCTATGTGATATGAAATCCTTTCCATGCAATACATTGTTGATAACTATGCATAGAATGAGATCCCTACTTATGATATTATAAATTATGGACTCTACTCTTATGATCAAGTCAGTCATGTGCGTCAGTTTCCTTCCATTGAGTCCTGGGGGTACTTGTACCCAAAAACTATAGTTGTGTTCCTAGATCCATGTCATCTTTCACGATATCCGAACTCAAGCTATGATTCTATAGACTTCGGTCAGTCATGTGACTCAGGAAAACCTCATGATCTTAGTTAGTTGTCAGATATTAGTAACATTCTGCCAGCCAACAGAATCCATTAAGATTAAATCATGCACAGTCAGTTATTCATGTCTAGTACCACCATATGGGAGTAGAGGTTAGCACCGAGTGAACCCAAGGATGGGAACTCAACCGCCGGTTTAGGGTGTGATTCTTAGTAGCAATCCTTGTGTTCTAGAACTACGTAACCAGCGTAGGTTGAGATATCTTAACCCGTCAGCTTAGGATTGATGAGGTGGCTTAACCCGTCAGTTTAGGGTTCCCACTGTTCTTATTTGAGTACCTGCCAGTATAGGGTCTCACAGCTGTCCTTACTAGTGGTGCGGTATTGACACCCCTCCAATCGGGGCAGATATTGGACCCTAACTTAGCCATAAGGGCATACATGGGGAATGTCAGTTAAACACTACTTCCCACAGTTTCAGTAATAGTCTCAGTAAAACAACTCAAGGCGTTCTTCAGATTTCAGTATATACAGGACTGTCAGATACAATCATCCATATTATTAGTTTTAATATTAGTCTCAGTGAAAGCACTCAGGGCGTTCTTTAGATTTTAGTATATACAGGACTGTCAGATATAGTCGTCCATGTTATTAGTTTCAGTGTCAGTCTCAGTTAAAGCACTCAGGGCATTCTTCAGATTTCAGTATATACAGGACTGTCAGATACAGTCGTCCATGTTATCTATTTCAGTATCAGTCATGACAGTTATCAGTAAACCATGTATTATCTTACAAGTCTGCTATCATATATTCATGATTCCAGTTTCTATATAAGTGTTTTTGCACTCCCACGTTCATATTAGTTAGTCAGTATTGTTCATGCGTGAAACCCTTTATGTTCAGCCTACCTTCCTCATATACTCAGTACTCTAGTTGTACTGACGTATTTGAGATATGGTGCTTTCTTTTCATGTTACACCATAGGTTCCGAGATACGAGCTCCAGCCCAGCAGTAGAGGTAACATTCCAGTCGCAAAGACACAGTGACTCCTCATTGATTCGAGGATAATATGATTTGATTCATTCATTTCTTCAATTCAATTTTATGAAGTTAGTTGGAGACATGTTCCTTCAACTCCTTATTCAGACAGTTTAGAGGCTTTCAAATTTACTTTTAGATTTACGTCCAGATTTAGTTGTTTTGGGTATTTTTGCCCACATGATTGTATTTAGTTGAACCTTATGGCCTTAAAGATCCATTTATTCCACATTATTATATTATGATTTGCAGTATACAGGTAAAGATATCAGTCATAGGTTAGCTTGTGGTCCCTCAGGGTCATGAGCACCATGTAGCATTCCGGTTCAGCAAATCGGGGTGTTACAAACTTGGTATCATAGCCTAAGGTTCAATAGAGTCCTAGAAAGTCTGAAAGCTGCATCTACTAGAGTCTTGTACATGGGTGTATTTCGTGCCACATTTATGTACGGGAGGCTATAATATATTTTTGGAACAACCTCCTTTTTTCATTATTCATGTCATGCTAGTAAGCATAATCACAAGTTAAACTCTCAGTCTAATCCATTCTTCTCTTATTCCAGACCATGGCCCCGAAGAGAAGAAACCAGCTAGCTCCTCAACACGAAGATCCTTTGGGCAAATATGTTTCCTATGCGGAGTTTAGAGCCGTATTTACCACACTTGCTCAGTCCATGGCTACACAGAATGAACAACCACCAGTCATTCTGGCCAATCCAGTGGCCACTCCTAAAGCAGCTAGGGTTCAGGACTTCACCCGGATGAACCCTCTATCTTTCCATGGGTCTAAGTCTGATGAGAACCCTCAGGAGTTCATTGACCAAGTCCAGAAGGTCATTGACATCATAGGTGTTACTTCTATTAAGAGTGCTAAGTTAGCCGCCTACTGCTCATGATTGGTACAAACAGTGGAAGTCTGAAAGGTTAGATGATTCAGGCCCTATCAAGTGGGAGGAATTTGTCACAACCTTCTTAAATAGATTATTTCCCCAAGAGCTGAGGGAAGCCAAAGTTCTTGAGTTCATCAACCTCAGGAAGGGGAATATGATGGTTAGGGAGTATTCTTTCAGATTTACTTAGCTATATAGGTATGCTCCTCATGTAGTTATAGACAATAGAGCTAAGATGAGCAAGTTCGTATCAGGGGTTAATGATAGCATGGTAAATGAGTTTAGGTCTGTGATGCTGATCGGTGATATGACCTTAGCAAGACTCATGACCCATGCCTAGTAAGTAGAAGAGCAGAAGTTTAAGACTATGGAGAGGCAGAACAAGAGATCAAGGTTGGGTAATTTCAACTTTGCTCACCCTAAGTCATATGGAGGAAACCGTTCACAGTTTTGCTCCATGTCATCCATTCCAGCTCCTTCCTCTGCCAGCACTCCAGTGCCAAAGTTTATAGACGGCAATAGAAACAAATCGTCAGGTTCTAAATCTCAGGGCAGTGTTAGCAGTGCCCGAACGAATCCCCTTTGTCAGACTTATGGTAAGAAGCACAAGGGCTTTTGCAGAGCCGGTAGTGATGTCTGTTTTGGTTGTGGCAAGCCAGGCCGCAGGATTAGGGAGTGTTTGCAGTCAAGTCTTTAGGGTCAGCAAAATCATTCTATAGCTCAATCCAGTCGCCCGAATCAGCAGGGTACCATTTCCAGTGCTACCAGTGGGCAACGCCTAAATAGATTCTATGCTCTTTATTCTAGATAGGATTAGGAAAATTCTCTTGATGTCGTTACTGGTACGTTATAGTTTTTCCATATTCATGTTTATGCTTTGCTAGAACCAGGTGCATCTTTGTATTTTGTTACTCCATACATAGCAGGTGATTTGGAATCAGTCCCAAAGTCCTAGCAGAGCCCTTCTCAGTCTCTACCCAAGTGGGTAAAACCATCATAGCCCGACAGGTATAAAGGAACTTCTCAATTATGATATCTCAGAAATCCACATCAGCAGATTTAGTGGAGTTAGAGATGATTGATTTTGATGTTATTCTCAGCATAGATTGGCTTCATTCTTGCTATGCCTTAGTCAACTGCAGAAACAAGATAGTTCAGTTTCAGTTCTTGAATGAGCCCGTCCTAGAGTAAAAGGGTAGCATTTTAGTGTTCAGGGGTCAACTTGTTTCCTACCTTCAGGCAAGGAAAATGATTTCTAAGGGGTGTGTGTATCATCTCGTGCATGTTAAAGATTCTAGTTCTGAATCTCCCAGCCTCAAAACAGTCCCTGTTGTTAATGAATACTCAGATGTCTTTCCCGAAGATCTTCCAAGCATTCCTCCCGAAAGGGAAATAGACTTCGGCATAGACCTTCTTCTGGATGCTCAACCTATTTTTATTCCACCATATAGCATGGCACCAACAGAACTTAAGGAACTAAAAGATCAGTTGAAGGATCTCTTAGATAAGGGATTCATCAGACCCAATGTTTCCCCATGGGGTGCGCCAGTATTATTTGTGCGCAAGAAAGACAGTTCTCTCAGGATGTGTATTGATTATCGTTAACTCAACAAGGTCACGGTCAAGAATAGATATCCTCTTCCCAGGATTGATTTTCCATTCGACCAACTTTAGGGTGCTAGTTACTTCTCCAAGATAGACCTCATATCAGGCTATCATCAGCTTAGAGTTAGAGAGTGCGACATTTCGAAGACAACTTTTCGTACTCGGTATGGTCACTTTGCATTTTTAGTCATATCATTTTGTCTTACCAATGCCCCTGTGGCTTTTATGGATTTGATGAACCGTGTGTTCAAGCAGTACTTGGACATGTTTATCATAGTCTTTATAGATGATATTCTGGTCTATTCTCGCATAGAGCATGATCATGCAGACCATCTCAGGATTGTTCTTCAGACTCTCAGGGATCACCAGTTATTCGCTAAGTTTAGCAAGTGCGAATTTTGGCTAAGATCAGTAGCATTCCTTGGCCATATTGTTTCCGGTGATGGCATTAGAGTAGATGTTCAGCAAATTGACGCAGTAAGAAACTGGCCCAGACCCTTATCTCCATCAGATATTAGGAGTTTCTTGGGTTTGGATGGCTATTAGAGATGGTTTGTTGAGGGATTTTCTTCTATTTCATCTCCCATGTCTAGATTGACTCGAAAGAAGATTAAGTTTCAGTGGTCAGAATCATGCGAGAAGAGCTTTCAAAAGTTGAAGACTCGACTCACCTCCACTCCAGTTATAGCTATTCCAGATGGTTCAGATGGTTTTGCAGTCTATTGTGATGCATCCAGAGAGGATTTAGGTTGTGTCCTCATGCAACATTGTAAGGTCATAGCCTACACCTCCAGACAGTTAAAGTCACATGAGAAGAATTATCCTACTCATGATCTTGAGTTAGCAGTGGTAGTTTTTGCCTTGAAGATTTTAAGGCATTATCTCTATGTAGTTCATGTAGATGTCTTCACAGACCATAAAAGCCTCCAGTATATCTTTCCTAAAAATATCTCAATCTTTGCCAGAGAAGGTGGTTAGAGCTCTTGAAGGATTACGACATGAGTGTTCGTTATCATCCGAGAAAGGAAAATATTGTGGCCAACGCTCTCAGTCAACTCTCCATGGGTAGTATTTCTCACATTAAGGATAGTAAGAAAAAGATGGCTTAGGAGATCCATCATCTTACCAGACTAGGCGATCGCTTAGTCGATTCTTCAGAGGGTGGTGTATGTGTTCATAGTAGTTAAGAGTCATCTCTAGTTTTCGAGGTAAAAGAGAAACAAGATAGGGATCCTAGCCTTGTCAAGCTCAAAGAGTCAGTTCAGAATCAAAAAGTTGAGGCTTTCTCCTAAGAGGGAGATAGTGTTCTTCGTTGTTAGGGTCGTCTATGTGTTCAAGGTGTAGATGAATTGAGGCAGTGAATACTTGCAGAAGTGCATGGTGCGCGATACTCTATTCATCCAGGGGCCACTAAGATGTACCAAGGCATGCGGGAGATCTATTGGTGGAGTGGATAAAGAGAGATGTTGCAGAGTTTGTGGCTACGTGCTCTACATGTCAGCAGGTTAAGATAGAGCACCAAAAACCTAGTGGTTCCATGCTAGAGTTCACCATTCATACTTGGAAGTAGGAAGAAGTTAACATGGACTTCGTGATGGGTTTGCCTAGAACTCATCATCAGCATGATTCAGTCTGGGTCATTATAGATAGAATGACCAAGTCAGCTTATTTTCTTCCTATTCGTACTTCTTATTCCACCGAGTATTATGCCAAACTCTATATCAGGGAGTTAGTCAGATTACAAGGTGTTCCACTATCTATTATATCAAAAAGAGATACCCAGTTCATTTCTCACTTTTGGAAAGCATTCCAAAAAGGTCTCGGTACCTAATTCCATCTCAGTATAGTATTTTGTCCTTAGACAGATGGTCAAGTAGAGAGGACCATTCAGTCTCTTAAAGATATGCTAAGGGCATGTGCAATTGACTTCAAGGGAAGTTGGGATGACCACTTTCCTTCGATTGAGTTTGCATACAACAATAGCTATCATTCTAGTATTTGGATGGCTCCATTCAAAACTCTCTACGGTAGGAGATGTAGATCTCTAATTTTTTGGTTTGAAGTTAGTGAGGCCTAAATCATAGGTCCTGACATAGTATTCGATGCCTTAGAGAAATTTCACTTGTTCAGAGAGACACTCCGAGCTGCTTAGAGCCAACAGAAGTCCTATGCAGATATTTGTAGAAAGGATCTCGAGTTCGAGGTCAATGACTATGTCTATCTTAAGATTTCTCCCATGAGGGGAGTGAAGAGGTTCGGCAAGAAAGGGAAACTCAGTCCCTGGTATGTCGGTCCCTTCAAAATTCTTTGTTGCTTCGGCAAGGTAGCTTATGAGCTTGAGTTGCCTTCAGATCTAGCCTTAGTCCATCCAGTCTTCCATGTGTTTTTGATAAAGAAGTGAATAGATGACCCAGCAGTTGTTTTCCCTATTCAGAGCATCGACTTTCAGAACAACCTCTCTTATGAAGAGATTCCAGTAGAAATCTTAGATTATCAGACTCGTAGATTAAGGAACAAAGAAGTCCCTATAGTCAAGGTTCTTTGACAAAATCAGTCTCATGAGGAAGCTACTTGGGAAGCAGAAACAGATATGCATACGAAGTATCCTCACCTCTTCCCTGCTAATTTAGATCAAGATCAAGGTAACAGTTCTCCTTAAGCTTATTAAGTTTCATGTTCATGTTTCCAATATAAACTTGGTACCTATTAATTATTTCATACTCAGTCATGCATTTATGTGTCAATTATCCATGCATCAGATATGCACGATTTCAGTATGCTTAGCATGTCAGTCATCAGATTAAGTTTCAGTTCTTCATGTATAGTTCAAGCTCTATTGTCTTGTATCCCTTCTCAGTAAATTCTCATTCGAGGACGAATGTTCCCAAGGGGGAGATATTGTAATACCCCGTATGTTTCTAAGCTAGAAAGTGAATAAGTATTCCTACGTATGAAATCTCCTCTCCTGTGATTCATACTTGAGTAAATGACTTACAATGAATATCCTAGTGATAGAATAGCTTATGTTGCATTAAGCATGTTTATATGAGTCACTTAAGGTAATATATGCTAAGAGTTTTTGAATCCATCAAGTTTTAGTGTTTGATTTTGAAAGGATCATCTTTAAACGAGTATAACCCAATGATAATGTAGTATTTTGGCTGATTTAGACCCACTAAATTGTAGAAAATCAAATTAGCTTTCCAACGATACCAATTTCGCCTTAATCCAATCCCTGAGCAAAAAGTTATGCCCATTTTTGTGAGAGGCAGTAAGCATAGGCGATTGGTTAGGCGCCGCCCAACCCAAGCATAGGCGATCACTTGGGTGCCGCCTAAGTAAATTCCAGGTGTCAAAAATACTCTGTCTTGAGTTATTTTAAAGGTAATTAAGTCTTTAAATACTCCTAACATGTCCCTAAACTTAACCCTACGAAATATATATCTTCATAACATATTACAACCCTATTTTCATCTCAAAGCTCATCATCCAAGAGCACTAAAGGAGAAAAACAACTAGGGTTGCTTAATTAAGCTTGATGATCCGATTTCAAGGAAATTCCTCTGTCAATCATTAAGAATCTTCTTTCTAAGGTATGCATAGTATTCATCCACAGATTCCTTTTGTCCATGGAGCTCAAGAATCAATCTTTAAAATACAAAAGCCTAGTTGATTGTGGTGATATGATCATACCCATGTTGATGCTTGTTTGTTTTCCTCTTTTTTCATTATAAAGTACGATTTCTATATCATTAGGTGTTGATGATTATGTTGTTGATATTGGGTGATTCCCAAGATAGAATCTTTATATGTTTTTGTGAATTCATGATATTACATGATGTATAATTTGATGAATTCACCTATGCTTAAGATGTGCATGTAAGGTGTTTGATAAAATTCCTAAGGAACTAGAAATTATGCAATATAGCAAAATTACGACTAAGTGAAGGATTCATGATATGCCCTTACGTTCTAATGACTTCTATGTTGTTAATGTTCCTTGTAAATGTTGTTGGAATATCATGAACTATTCTTATGAGATTATACTACGTTTATTTGCAAATCCTACTTATGAACAAGATGTATGATAACCATGTAATCCACATGAATTTCCATGCTATTAGTATGTGTTGCCAATATGATTATGCAATGAACATGAAATTAAGATTGTGCAAGTACTTCTATGTGATATAGAATCCTTTCCATGCAATACTTTGTTGATAACCATGCATAGTATGAGATACCTACTTATGATATTATAAATTATGGACTCTACTCTTATGATCAAGTCTATCATGTGCATCAGTTTCCTTCCATCGAGTCCTGGGGGTACTTCAACACAAAAACTATAGTTGTGTGCCTATTTCCATGTCATGTTTCATGATATCCAAACTCAAGATATGATTCCATAGACTTCAGTCAGTCATGTGACTCAGGAAAACCTCATGATCTTAGTCAGATATCAGTAAGATTCCGCCAGTCAATGGAATCCAGTAAGATTAAATCATGCACAGTCAGTTATTCATGTCCTGTCCCTCCAGATAGGAGTGGAGGATAGCACCGAGTAAATCCAAGGATGGTAACTCACCCGATAGTTCAGGGTGTGATTCGTAGTAGCAATCCTTGTGTTCCAGAACTACATAGCCAGAGTTGGTTGAGACATCTTAACCCATCATCTTAGGGATGATGAGGTAGATTAACCCGTCAGTTTAGGGTTCCGACCATTCTCATTTGAGTACCTTCCAGTATAGGGTCTCACAACTATCCTTACCAGTGGTGCGGTATTAACACCCCTCCAGTCGGGGTAGAGATTGGACCCTAGCTTAGCCATAACGGCATACATGGGGCATGTCAGTTAAACACTACTTCCCATAGTTTTAGTAACAGTCTCAGTAAAAGAACTCAGGGCATTCTTCAGATTTTAGTATATACAGGACTATCAGATATAGTCATCCATGTTATCAGTTTCAGTATCAGTCTCAGTGAAAGCACTCAGGGCGTTCTTCAGATTTCTATATATATAGGACTATGAGATACAGTCTTCCATGTTATCAGTTTCAGTGTCAGTCTCAGTGAAAGCACTCAGGGTGTTCTTCAAATTTCAGTATATACAGGACTGTAAGATACAGTCGTGCATGTTATCAGTTTTAGTATTAGTCATGACAGTTATCAGTAAACCGTGTATTATCTTACAGGTCATGCTATCACGTATTCACGTTCCCAGTTTCTATATATGTGTATTTGCACTCCCACATTCATATTAGTCAGTCAGTGTTGTTCATGAATGAACCCCTTTATGGTCAGCCTACCTTCCTCGTATACTCAGTACTCCAGTTGTACTAACGAATTTGCGCTATGGTTCTTTCTTTTCATGTTACACCATAGGTTCCGAGACACGAGCTCCAGCCCAGTAGTAGCGGTAGAGTTCGAGTCGTAGAGTCATAGTGAGTCCTCATTAATTCGAGGACAATATGATTTGATTTATTTATTTCTTCAGTTCAGTTTTACGGAGTTAGTTGGAGACATGTTCCTTCAACTCCTTATTCAGACAGTTTAGAGGCTTTCAGAATTACTTTTAGATTTACATCCAGATTTAGTTGTTTTGGGTATTTTCATCCACATAATTGTATTCAGTTAAACCTTATGGCCTTACAGTTCCATGTATTCTGCATTATTATATTATGATTTGCAGTATACAGGTACAGATATCAGTTATGGGTTAGCTTGTGGTCTCTCTGGGTCATGATCACCATGTAGCATTTCAGTTTAGCAACTCGGGGTGTTGTAGATATTGTTGTTGCTAATTATTCCAATAATGAATTGGGTGTTGAGTCTTCCACTTAAGATTTTGTGTGTTCCCGTAATTCAGCCTTTGAGCATTTCCCATGAACATTACAAACTCAGGATTTTCATCACACATTACCATTGAATGCACACTGTTACTACAAACCTCACACCAACCTACTATCTGTTGGATTACATTAACTGTGGTTGCGGGATGTGCAGCCCCCAACTTCATATAGCATATCTGATTTTACAGTGCAGAAATTTGGGATGATATAGCAGTAAATTGGTCCTCTTTCAATACACCTGCAACCTTCTTTGTGGTATTTCTTAAGTCTTAATGCCACTCGGGATTCCTTTTTTCAATCAGAATCAACAAGGTATAAAGCTCATCATATGTCAATTCAATACTTGACCACCTACAGCTGAATCTAGCAAAATTTTTGTACTAGACTACTGATGATGTGGATAGTCCAGAAAAAGAGCTTTAAACCACTTCCAAGCATGATATAAATTCTTATCTGTCTTCTATTTAAAGCACATAATCTCACTATGAAGTCATGCAGTTTTGCTAGATGGAAAGAATCGAATGAGGAATTTTTGAGCTAAGTTATCCTATGTTGTGATTGAATTTTCTAGCTCAGTGTTCAATAATTTTTTTGCTTCTCCCAATAGTGAAAAGGGGAATAGTGTCAGCCTTTCATAATCAATTTACACACCCATAGGGATGAATGTGTCACTGATCTCTAGAAAGTTCCGCACATGGAATTATGGATCTTTATGTGAAAGCCCCATAAACTGTCCACTGCTAATCAACAGCTACACCATGTTATGTTTCAGCACAAAATTAGCTTCATCAACCGATTTCTAAAAAAGGGAGGTCAAATTTGTCGGAAGTGAGATTACAACTTCACGAACTATCCTATGGACTAGTTGATCCTCAGCCATGTTAGATGTATCATCTTGTTCCTCTTTAATTTGTGGGTTACGGGGGAGAAGAATTGCTTCTCTCTTTTATTGACGAAAGTGTCGCTCGGGTTTGGGACTTAGTTTAATAAATTCCCTAACCCTTGCCAGCTTATTTGCCTATAAACCTATTTCTTGTAAAAATCAGTACCATGACCAAGAGTAAGGCACCAAAGAAATCTAAAAAGAAAAATTAAAACTAAAATAGTTTCCAAATTACAAGTCCCCGGCAACGGCGCCAAAAACTTGGCATTGCCAAGAGAACATGAAAGTGTACGTGGTCTAACAAGTAATATAATGGCCTTAAAGAAATCCAAATATCAATCACTCAGAGACTCGTTCTAACAACTATCCAGTTCTAGTTCACTATTAAGATCAATCTACAACAAACGTAACCAAAAGAGTTTTGAATATTTGTAAACTAAGTAAAGTAAACAGTGTGTTAAATAATAGACTTGAGACAATCAATGGAGGGAAACTCAGGGTTAAAGAACTAAAAAAATCATACAATGCTATTGAACTTCATTCATTAAATCACTTATTTTGGTTGTTGATTCGTAGGCTTTATCATATGAATATGGTCTCCCGACCTCTAATCTTCTACACACTTGGACATTACAACTACATATTTGAGTAGGGATGTAATAATATATTTAGATGCATTAAGATATCTTCCTACATGTGAACTAAGCAAGTCCTCTAGGTCTATCCCTATCCTAGACGCTAATTCAAATTCCTTATTTCATAAAATAATAAGAAACCTTGCATTAATCATCCACACGTGTTAAGAAGTAAATATTAATAAAACCTACTTTTTGTGTTAAGAAGCGTCCAAAATCTCCCAAAGACATCAAAAAGTAAATACAATGTGTTTAAGATTACATATAAATAGTAGGAGGGAAATTGGCCGTGTTGGAATAGAGAGGATGCCACCTCCTTTAGACCTCCCGGCTGCTTGGGGAACCATGGGCCTTATTCTACTAGGATTGAAGGGGCTTCTCCTTGCATAGACCGCCGATATATAGAGGCATCACCTTCCCTCACTGGGATTGGTATTTCACGTCTTCTCTTGTCTCAAGCCTTTCTCCTTCAGTAATAAGCCTCATGGTGTTGTTTCCACTTGTTTATCATACAAATATCATACAAATAAGCCCAAATATATTCCTATAACATTAAAAACCAACTATTAGAGCTCAAAACAAAACACTTTTCATAAAGATGAACTAGAAACTCGAGCTAAGTCTAGGTTTGCCTTCTTTGATCTTTGTTTAGTGTTTTTACTATTGAGTTGCTCTAATTTTACTTTGAACATTATAACTAATTCTTTTACACACATAATTACACAATATAAACCATTATTAACTCATTACATATATTATAATCCATCGCGATAGACTTTAACAACACCTAGCTTAAGCTAGTAAAACTAGTTTCCTTGTCTAAACTCTCAATGATCGATTTGAACCCAAAATTATTTAAAAACACTTTAAATATTTTAAGCACATACTTAAACATGTAGATTCTCATTTATATTATTTTAACACATAAATTACATAAATTGTCCTCAAAATAAAGCTAAATATGCTAGGATAATGACTCTAAAGTGTGTAAATACATCCACCATCACAAATTTGAGTTGTTGTAGATCCCTCTCATCCATGGATGATGTTTAATTCATTGAGCAATTCTCAGACCAGAGTTGGATCTGTTGTTTTTCATCAAGGTTCTTTACTAGTTTTGAGCATGAGGTTGGATTTCTCATCTGGTCCAAAAATTTTCTTATGATACATCCTTATGAGCCAGAAATTGGTGTATGGATTAGTTTAAGGGATAGTATTGTCACTCTATTTTGCATCAAATAGGCTGATAGAAGTTGAATCTTCCTTTTCTCAGGGTGTTCGTTATGAGAGTACAATAAAGAGCATTAGTATTGAGACTTATAGAAATGGTGAAAAGAGGCATGCCATCAATATAGTGTTATTGGTATTTTATTTGAGAGTGAGGATCCCTTCTGTAGAGTTCATATTTTCTTGTAACCTATCATCTCTAAGCACATAGTATTCTATACCATGAGTACTTCTCAGATTAGCAGTAATGATAATAGTGGGTAGAGTCCCCATCTGGCTTGCAGAGTTGAGGTATTGTCTTTAAGGACACGAAAACCAATTTGGTTTATGAGGAGAAGTATCTCAAAGTATTCCAAGATCTTGGTTTGATTGTATCATAATGACACACTTGTTCATAGAATGCCCCAAGTATGAGATAAATTATTAGCTAGATTTAGCACATATTCTCTTCCAGCCTAGAGTTATTGAGATAGGTCGTGATTTCAGAAGAATGGACATAATTTTATGGATTTCTCTCAACATCAGTTGGCCATCCATTTGGGCTCAGTTTATGTTCTCTCCATGATAGTGCCTCAGAAGTTTGCTTCGACTACAGAGAGACTGACTACTAATCTAGAAGGTGTACCCAACATGGGATTTCCATTAATCCGACTCATTTATATTATCCTAATGATATTATGGCATATTCAATTAGAAGTAGTGTGTGGTACCTCAATTGATGATTCAGTCGGCTGGTCTTAGTTGGACCTCCCTATGATCATCAAGCATATTATTACAAATGTCGCCATGATTAGTGTGCTTTTATTTCCTATATTTATCTCTTATTATGTGTATTGTTTTTTTCATACCTATTCGATTATATGCCTTGATGAATTGATATTTATTATTATATTCCTTGTTATTGGATTGATGATTAGGTCACTACTCCATGGTTTATTTCTTTTAGTAGTGGATGAAGTACACCTATATTAATGTTGCTCCTCTATGGGGTGTGTTTGGGTTTGAGTCCCATTTATCTTTGCACATTAGCCCATCTATGGACCTTGAGCGGTAATGATATTGATGTTCATATTTGTACCGCCCGTTCAGTATGATTAATATTGATATTGTTGTTGCTATTGCTACTACTGCATGAGGTTCCTGATATTACTTGATATTATCACTTGATGTTGTAACTTGAAGTAATATATTCTTGTTGGTTAGTTGTATAGACTAGTTTTATCTAGTTAAACTTTGGTTTTCTTGTGATATCATTTGGTGGCTTGAGTAGATATAGCCCAACGTGATATTTTTTTCCCCTAGACCAGAGTGGCTGACTATGTTCCCTCTTTATTAGTTGTATTAGATTGATTCGGGGATTTATTGTGATATCAAAAGGCAAGTTGACCTTTTGTGGCTCAATTATGACCCTAGAGTTGACAATTTAGTTATATTCTCTATTAGTGAGTTTGAAACCCTTAGACTTGCATCCTAGGTTTCGCAGTTTTTTTTACTATCTTTTCTTATATAGACCGTTTGTGAGATTGACCAGTTTGAGGTCCGGTCTTTGTTTGTGGATACTTTCTTTGTTTGATACCAACTTTGATATTGATGTTGAGATGTCATGGATCCATCTCTTAGATTTGTTAGTTTTGTTCTATTGTGATGATTTACCTTTGTTATTGATGTGGAGACTAGCTCATTTTTTGCAATATGATTTAGACTTAAGTAGAGTTCGATAGTTAGAGGTAGGTGGCCTTTTCTGTGATCACTTCTTGAGTTGGCAAATTAGAAGTTCCTTTTCTTGAATTATTGATTTTTTAGAAGTGGTTTTGACTTTGACCTTGGTTTTGATATTGGTATATTCTTTTTATGATGATGTGATTGTTGAATGGATCGAGTGGTGATTCTCCTACTTGGGTGGATTAGGGAAATCCCTATTTTAGAGTTTGTACAGGCTGATGAGGCTTAGTGGAGTATTTCTCCCTGATGATATATGCCTGTGGCTATTCCTTGGGGAGATAGAGTGTTATATTAATTAGTTGTCAGCTAAAGTTGCATTTCTCCAAGTTGCTAAAAATTTTTCAATACTGGTGTGGTTTTCATCCTTGGGAACTTTTTTAGTATGATTTGATAATTCATTCCCTCTGATAGATATGGAGTGGGTTATATGCATTTTTAGCAGTGATTTATCCTTTTCTGTGATTTTTATTTTGCATCTATATTTTGTGCCCTCCAACTGATATATAGTTGGTTGCGTGTGTTATCAATCAGTGATTATCCCTGTGGTGATTTTGTTCTTCAGATATGTCTTGACTGTGGCTTGTTATAATTTATCTCAGGTATGTTAGATTTGGATACTAAAGTCGATTTGAGGTGGTTGACATCGATATAGCCTTATTTGCTCAGTTTTGGATTTGGCTTATTGGAATGGCTATTTGGAAGTCTGATAGATTTCAAGAATTAATGCATACTAGTTTCCAATTTTGGTTTTGATATTTGAGACTGAGCGATTCATCCTTGGTATTGAGATTTCATCTTGGTGTTTTAGAGTTTGCGTGCAACTTTTGTTTTAGAGTTACCTTTGCTCGAATTTCGTTCATAGGCTAGTTTTGCCTACTTCTTGATTGCCTATCAATCATTTCGACATCGGCTGGATTATAGTTGAATATTGTTCAAATGATAGTCCATGGGCCCCGTACTAGATATTTCAGTCTTGCCTTAGAGCTTCAATTTATTCGGGAATTTTGGATGATTTACTCAATGGGAGTAATATACTCAACTTAGACTCAGTGTGTCTTTATTCCCGGTGGATGAGACATCTTAGAGCAAAATATTCATTTATTAGTAGTTATACCTTGGACTTAAAGATTTCTATTTGATTGTCGTCCATACTGGCAGTAGAATTGGCATGGATTACATTCCTTGATTATCTCCATTGGTGTGCTCAGACAGTGCCTTTTGATCTTATTCTCTTGTTTGTCGTATGGATGTTCAATGGATCTGCTTCAGTTCTTTGAGTTCTCTGCTATGAGACTGTATGGCGAGACTCTATAGATTTTATCTTGGATTGGAATGGATAGCATATGCTAAATAATAAATGAAAGGTATATTTGGATTTGGAGTCAGTAATATGACTCATGACTTGGAGTTGCTTTTGGCTTGGATGAGACTTTGTTGACTTATGTGGATATAGGAATGGTATCAGCGTGATGTGATTTAGATGTGCATGCTTCAACCTTTTTGGTTCAGTTTGAGTCTAGTGAGTGGTTAAGTTGAGGTTTGGCAGTTTAGAAGTGGAATGAAGGTGCTTGTTGAAAATGGAATATCAGTGGTAAAATCCCTTAGAAGAATTTTTCTCTCCACCAAGATTATCTGGGAAGTCAAGCTTGGAGCATGCAGGCCAGTACTTCATACCATTGATCTTTTGAGACTCATTCTATTTGTTGACTTTAGGGACGAAAGTACTTTTAGTAGTGGATATTGTAATGACCCCTCAGGTCATTTTCCATATTTACGCTAATTTACGCTGTTTGGGCTTCTTTATAGCTTCCCCAAGACACATACCTTCCGCAAGAATCCCAGGAGCAGAAAACAAATGCGGATACTTGGACTTCATGTTCTCTTCCACTTCCTATGTAGCTTTTTCCAACTTATGGTTCTGCCATAAAACCTTAATTGAAGCCACATCTTTGGTCCACAACCGATGAACTTGCCTATCTAATAACTAAGACTTCTTCATTACACAAAGAATCAAAAATACCCAATCCTTCCAATGGGACAACCGAAGAAGGATCACCAATAGACTTCCTCAACATAGAAACATGAAAGACTGCATGAACAAAAATTAAGCTAGACGGAAACTCCAACTCATAAGCAACATTGCCAACTCTTTAGAAAATCACATAAGGACCAATGAACCGAGGACTGAGTTTCCCCTTTTTGCCAAACCACACCACTCCCTTCATAGGAGACACCTTGAGGAATACCCTATTCCCAACCTCAAACTCCAAGTCTCTAATCCTAACATCTACATAAAACTTTTGGCGAATTTGGGTAGCGTTAAGCCTATCCCAAATAACCTTGACCTTATCCATCGCCTGATAGACCAAATCAGCACCAAACATGTCCGCCTCACCTAGCTCAAACCACCCAATGGGAGATCAACACCTCCTACTATACAATGCCTCGAAAGGAGCCATACCAATATTCAACTGATAGCTATTGTTGTAAGAAAACTCCATCAAAGGCAGATGCTCACCCAATTGCCACCAGAGTCAATCATATAGTACCAAAGCATATCTTTCAATGTTTGAATAATTTTCTCCACTTGCCCATCTGATTGCAGATGAAAAGCAGTACTCAAACTAACCTTAGCACCCAACACTTTCTAGAAGGACCGTAAAAAATGAGATGTAAACTGTGTACCATGATCAAAGATGATCGAAATAGGTACCCCATCCAGCTTCACAATCTCCTAAAGATACAACCGTGTGTAATCCTCTGCTGAAAAGGTAGTCCACACTGGCAAGAAATGTTCAGACTTAGTCATCCTATCCACGATGACCCAAATCGAATCATATTGATTCCGAGATCAAGGAAGACTAGGTACGAAGTCCATATTGATAAATTACCACTTCTATTCGAGAAAATCAATTTCTCGATACAACCCTTCTGGCCTTATATGCTCAACCTTAACCTGTTGACACACCATGCACTTGGCAACGAAATCAGACACATCCCTCTTCATGCTATTAAACCAGCACATCTCTTTGAGATCATGATACATCTTAGTCGAGCTGGGATGAAAAACACAATGTGACTTATGCACCTCAACTAAAACCCTTTGCCGTATTCTGTCGACATCAGGAACACATAATCTCCCTTGGTACCGTAAATTACCATCACCAATGATCTCAAATACCACTACCTTTTGCCCCCCAACATCACCTTTAATTTTTATCAAGATAGGATCCAACACTTTCTTCTCCTTAATCTATGTACCAAGAGATGATCGAACCACTTCTTGCACCGTCACACCACCATCCTTAGAGTCCTAGAGACGAACTCCAAGATTGTCCAAGTGGTGAATATCCTTTACTAATTCCCTCTTTCCTTCCTCCACGTGAGCTAAACTCTCTATGGATAACCTGCTAAGAGCATAAACAACAATATTAGCCTTACTTTGGTGGTAGTGAAGACTCATATCATAATCCTTGAGAAGCTCAAGCCACCTTCTCTACCAGACATTAAGGTCTTTCTGAGTGAATACATACTGGAGACTCTTATGATCAGAAAGGATATCCACGTGACCACTATATAAATAATGCCGCCATATTTTCAAAGCAAACACAACTTCCAACAACTCAAAATCACGAGTAGGATAATTCCTCTCATGTACCTTCAACTGTCTGGAAGCATAGGCAATCTCCTTCCCTTGTTACATCAAAACAAAACTAAGACCTACCAGAGATGCATCACAATAAACTACAAACCCATCATTGCCTTCCGACAAAGTCAAGATTTGAGTCAAAGTCAACTTATCCTTCAACTTCTCAAAACTCCCTTCACAAGCATCCAACCAAAAAACATAACCTTCTTCTGAGTCAACTTAGTCAAAGGAGAAGCTATCGAGGCAAATCATTCCATAAACTACCTATTATACCTAGACAAACCCAATAAGCTCTAGATATTTAATGGAGTCATAGGCCTAGGCAACCTCTTCACCACATTAACCTTCTGTAGATCCACCATGATCCATTACTAGAAATAACATGATCCAAGAAAGTAATAATGTTCAACCATAACTCACACTTAGAGAAATTGGCATCCAACTATTGTAGGGTTTATAACACCACACAGAGATAATTAGCATGATCCACCTTACTCTTCGAATAAACCAGAATGTCATAAATAAACACAATGACAAAGAGATCCAAATATTGCCTAAAAATCCTGTTCATCAAGTCCATAAATGTTGCTAGAGCATTAGTTAATCCAAAGGACATCACTAAGAACTCAAAATGCCCATACCGAGTATGAAAAGTCGTATTAGGGATATCAACCTCCCTAATCTTAAGCTGATAGTACCCATATCGAAGATCTATCATAGATAAAAACTTGGCACCTTATAACTAGTCAAATAAATCATCTATCTGGGGAAGAGGATACTTGTTCTTGACTGTCACCTGGTTTAACTTCTTGTAGTCAATGCAAATCCTAAGGGAGCCATCCTTCTTGGGCACAAACAACACTGGTGTACCCCACGGAGAAACACTAGGATGAATAGAATCCTTATCCAGAAGATCCTTAAGTTGCTCCTTGAGTTCCCTCAACTCGGTCAGAGCCATTCTATACAGAGGAATAGAAATTGGATGAGTGTCCGGAAGTAAATCAATACCATACTCTATTTCCCTATACACAGAAACACTAGGAAAATCATCCCAAAAGTCCTTTAGAAACTCACTAACCACAAGGACCGAAGACAAAGAATGACCTTCTGAGTTAGAATCTTTAACTCAAACCAAGTGATAAAGATAACCCTTAGAGATTAACCTTTGAGTTCCAAGATAAGAGATAAACCTCCCCCTAAGAGCTAAGGAACTACCTTTCCATTCTATAACTGATTCACTAGGAAACTTAAAGATAACCCTATGGGTTCGAAAATCCATAGATACATAACAAAAATACAACCAATCCATACCTAAGATTATATCAAAATCTACCATATTCAACTCAAACAGATCAACTAAGGTTTGCTTGCTACCAACAACTACCACACATACCGTATAGGCTTTCTTTGCAATACCGAGTCATGTACCAGGGTAGAAATACAAAAACAGAACCGAGATAACATCCGGATCAAAACCAAAAAATATAGCAACATATAAAGCCACTTAAGAAAGAGTGAACCCCATATTAAGAAAGCAATAAACGTCAAGAGAGAAAAGCTACAACATACCAATAATGACATCAACTAATGTCTCAGATTCCTATTAGGACGCCAAAGTATACAAACTATTCCGACCAATACTAGAACTAGGAGTAGTAACGAAATCATATGCCACCCCACCAGGTGTAGGAGTAGAAGATGAAGCCACAGGAATCATATTTGCCCCTATAGAAACCTTATTGACTAGATAATCCCTAAGATGATAGCCTACCTGGCCACACTTGAAGCACTTATCCCTTTCTTCCTTCCAATAACCCTAATAAGGACGACCACAGAATCGATAATGAGGATATAAAGAAACTGACTGAACTTTTCTAGCAGGATATTGGTCAACCTGTTCTTGAGAATTATCACCACCTTGTTGATGCCTGTCTCCCGACTATTGTGGGTAAGGAGCACTGGCAGAAAAGGACCCCGAACTCCCCCACTCCCTTTTTTACCACTTGCCACCATCTCAACTACCCTAATACTGAGCACCTTCCTAATCAGAAAACCTACTTTGCTTTCCCTACCTATCCCCAAAGTCTACCTGTTTTATATTCTAATCCTCAACCTATTGGATATAAACAGGTAACCTCGGGATGTCCATATCCTTAGTCCATAAGGTAGTTTTTCTTTCTAAAATCAAATCTTTACTCAACCCAGAAGTGAACTTTCTCATTTTCAACCTCATATCAGTGACCAAATCAGAAGCATACCTTGATAGTTGATGGAACTTCAAAAAATATTCCCTTACATACATCCTCCCCTACTTGAGGTTCAAACTCCTTCATTCTTACTTCCCTCAACTCTTGAGGAAATAACTAATCCAAGAAGGTATTAGAAAAATCCTCCCATAATCCTTCCTCTTCCATATCACCTCTATCCCTATCCCACTCTTTGTACCACTAATAAGAAACATCATTAATCTAATAAGCTACAAAGTTAACCCCTTCTATATTAGTAGCCTGTATCAGTTGAAAGATCTTCCAAGAAGCCCTGTGGATCCTCCTCCACCTTCACCTTGGTAAAAGTTGGAGGACCGATCTTTATAAATTGACCAACCCTTATGGCTCAGTAGATAAAACACCAGTCGCACCCTGCTTAGCCTGAGTAGCAACAAATTAGGTAATGACATGAATAGACTAATGAAATTTTGTGTTCGTTATATTGCCCTAAAAGACCTGAGGAGAACTAGCCGGAATAGGAGAAACTCCAGCACCATCAAGAATAGGACCTTGAGATTGAAGATGTACACTAGACGTAGGATGTACCCCTTCAACATTATCCGCGAATAGGATGGAAGAACTTCCTTGTGTTCTAAATCTAGGAGGCACGATCTGAAAGATAAACAAATAAGGATTAGAGGATATTCCAGGATTCAGAACTCAAGCTTGAAGATAGAATACCAAGAAAGTGAAAGATTTCTAAATTTCTTTCAGCCTCTCTTTTATGAGTGTGGCATTCTTCACGCCCATAAAATAGACTTTACTCAACACAATTTTGTGAACTTCCTAGTTGACCATGAACTTAGGCTCTGATACTAACTTTAAATGACCCAACCCCGGGCCTTATCGTAATGGGCATCCTAAGTTCAACAAAGAATGGGGACCATCCCCTATTACCCAACCCAACCTATATCCAGCCTTAGATGGGCTAAATTTTGAATATATAACAAGATAGATTTATTGTTCTCATTAAGACTTTAGAATAGGGTCACAATCATGACCGACCCAACTGACTCCAGCTATACCGCACCAACCATCCAACCATACCAAACCAATCATAGACTATACGCAAAAAGAATACCAAAACATAATATGAAATTCAATCCCAAAATGTAATAGGATGGAACAACCAATAATATCATCGTATGATGTCAACCCATTGCATTATTCCAATGACAAGGCTGACAACTCTACCAATCCCACCCATACCAAACCCCAGAAATTCCATAAAGCCTCTATCCAAAAGAGTAGACAAATATGGTTGGGACATGCTTCCAACCATGGCCAAAACCAATATCCAAAATAAAATAAAAGTGTTTAAAAAAAATCCATAACATGAAATGGTTCCTTTTAAAAGGATGGAATTGGGTTTATCATGCACTTATAACCTTTACCTGGGCTGTATAGCTTCATCATCCTAACCACCCATAGGCGATATGGGTTTATCTCTCCCTGCTGAAAGGTACCCAGTATGTGTAGCCACATGAATAGGGAATTTCCAATGGGATGGCTTATACATCCCTCCAATATAAAATATGACACTCACACATGGTCATCAAGACCCCTTATATCAAAAAATATGTGTTTTCAATTTTGGTCTCTCCAGGACCTCCACTTTCTACAGCTTAGCAACATACCCCACCATTAATTCCTAATTAAAACTAAGTCCAAATAATACATTTACCATTTATTAACCAAGTACAATGTTAGTGGAATCATCACACAACCCCTTACTTGCAAGTAGTATCCATAGCCAAACCATTAGGTCAAGGGGACCTTAGGTACCCTTCCAATTTTAATATTAAATCCACTTGGGAGACTTCCATGTTCTCCATAAGAATAACCATTTAGCCTTTAGTCTTTCCAAACCATTTAAACCATGCATAAATCCTTGTCCAGTTTAAAAAAATGCAAGAGTTCCATTAAAAAAAGTCAATGCAATAAACATATCTTTATAAACATTTTATCAAACAGTTTGGGGGGATAATATAACCAAAACCAATTCCAAAGACCATTAAACTATTACCATGAAATCCAATTATCCAAAACCACCATTAATGTATATAAAAACCGAATTAAACCATAAGAATCCATAACCATGCATTTAATATCAAAACCCAAATAATAGTTGAACAACATAATCATGAAATAGTAAAACTATGGTATCAATCATATAAACCATACCTTTAGTTGAAATTACAATGAGGGAACATAATCATGCCTTAAACTGAAGAATTGATAGAAATAAATCATGAAAGCAAACCCCAAAGAAATCCCTTATTTGAAACCCTAGCCTTCTTGACCCAAAAGCTCTTAAAAGAATTATGAGATGTTTTGAAATAGTTTCTAAGTATTAATGAATAGAATAATAGGGTAAATAACATCCTAAGTATATTAGAAATTATAGGTCCTGATTAGGGTAAGTGGGGAAATGTGTAGAATAGACTCACTTAAATCCCTTAACAACCCATCATATGGATACGACTGACCCATACAAGTTGTTCCCCCTATACGATTGGTATCCACCACTCATATCCAAGCCTTAATCATTGGATCAAACACTGTTCATAATTGTGTAGACCATACGAGTCATATGTAGACCCATAAGTACAGTCAATAATTTTGTGTAAAGATTAGTTTAAGGGCATTTTAGTATTTTACCCTCTTATAACTACCAAGCCACGATATTTTACAACCAAGGGGCATTACTTTGCCTCTATTTCCATTGATTAAATAATATAAACTCCTCATTCCACACTCAAGAACATGATTAGGGTTTCTTCTCAAGATCATGTCCCAAGTTTCAAGATTCAAATACAAGAACCTTCAAGAAAGCATCAAGAATAGTGTTTTCCCCTCAAGATAAGAAGCTTAAGGTATGTGTGATATTCATCCATGGGCCCTTTTTTCACCCATGGTGTCCAAGAATCCCCTTTTACTTTTAAATTATGAGCTTTTTCATTTTCAAGTTAAATTATCTCCATGAAGCTATTATTGATTTTGATTTTGAGTTATGTTTAAAAGTGTTTTCGATGGGATGATCTATTACATGTTTTGAAATTTTAAATCTTTATATTAAAATCCCTAATTCATGGTTTTAGTATAGTAATCATGTTATCTTTGCATGCTTTACCCATTGCCATGCTTAAATTCATGATTGTCGTGTGTTTGATGAAATATCTAAGTGTTGGGTTTTGAATAATGATCCCCTACTATTGATTTTAAAGCTTTATATATAATCATTGTTATTTCTATTCAGTGCTGGTGGGTTAAGAATACCCAATACCTAGTTGTTTACATAATTTCAATATCTTTAGAATGATTTCAGATAAACCATGAACATTGTCATTATTTAGCTGTTATGATCAATTGTCTGCTCAGTTAAGCTTAGTTCGGTCTAGTAAATAGTGTCATTCTATAGAGAGTAGGATTCAGCACTGAGCAAATCCAGGGATAGAGCATTTTTTCCTGTTTAGGGTTTGACCCATAGTAGCAATCCTTGAGTTAAATAACTATGTTGCCATCATAGGTTTGAGATGTCTTCCTGCCAGTTTAGGGTTGACACATATCTCATGGGTACTTCTTCTAGTATAGGATGACTTTTTAGTCCTTTAGGATGCCAGTTTAGTGGATCCACACAACCAGTGTTGGTAATCATGGCATGGTACTGACACCCTTCTAGCTTGGGTTATAGGATAGACCTCAATTAGCTCAGATTGGGGAATATCGGTTTGATAATACCTCTTACAGTATCAGTGTTATTTAGTTATTAGATTTTAGTATTTCAATTTACACATTACCTTAGAAATATACATATGCTTGGTCTTGCATTCTTTGCTATTTTAATTGACATGTATTCATGTTTTGTTATCTCATGTATTTAGTTATTCCATAATTCATGTGTATAGTAACCCATGTATATTACCCTAACCTCATCTCATATACCAGTACATTGAAATTACTAACCACATACTCTTATTTGTGCTATAACTTTGCTTAGAAGTCTAGTGCTTGAGTAGCAGAGCACTGGTGAGTCCTTATCTATCGAGGACCTATTATGTTTATTTATTTATTTTGACATTTCTTTTTATTTAGTTGGTTGGATCTAATTGGGGCTTATCCCATCAAATCCTCAGTAAGTTTGGAGGCTTTCATACATTCAGACAGCCAGTTAGACAGCTAGTCAGTTTATTAGTATTATCAGTTGCATTTTTTGGTATTGTTATTAGATGCTTACAAACTTGTGGTTGAATCATGATTTTGGTATTTAGATTTATTTTGGCCTTATTAGTTTATTTTCCACATACATATTTTATTGCAAGTGTATTCAGTGGTCATAGAAATTACCATCTCATGGGTTAGCTTGTGGTCACCTATGACCGTAAGCACTATTATCGTGAGTGAGGGAAGCCTCAGGTCATAAAAAAATTGGTATTAAAGCCTAAGGTTTTACACTGTATTAGGGATCCAAAACCCTCATTAAGTTGAGTCTTGTCCACAGGTGTTAAGCATGCCACACTTATGAACAAGAGGCTACAAGACATTTTCGGAAAAGTTTCACTTCTTTCAGTATTCATGTCATGTGAATGAGCATAATCTATATCTAAAACTATATTTCTAAATCATTCTTTCTTTTATTTATAGACAATGCCTTCCAAAAAAATAACGGAAGAAGAAATAGAAATCATCCCACACCTCTGCGTATTCAGGAAGATCCCCTGAATGAGTACATATCTCATACCAAGTTCAAAGTTGTATTTACTACCTTATCTCACTCAGTATCTGATCAGAATAACCAGCAGGTTATTTTCCTATCTAACCCAGTGGTAAATACAACTACAGCTAGGATTTGGGATTTGTCTCGAATGAATCTCCCTTTTTTTAGGATCTAAGTCTGAGGAGGATAGGCAATAGTTTCTTGATATGGTTAAGAAGGTGAATGATATCATGGTTGTCATATTGAGTGAGAGGGCAGATTTGGTTTCTTACCAGTTGTAGGATATAGCTCATACGTGGTATAAGCAGTGAAAGGAGGATATGAGTGTTAAGGTACGACCTATTGAGTAAGAAAAGTTTGCCATGACCTTCTTAGATAGGTTCTTTTTGTTAGAGTTGGGAGAATATAAGGAGATAGAGTTTATTAATTTGAAGTAGGGTAATATTAGTGTGAAGGAATACTCTCTTAAGTTCACTCAGTTGTCGAGGTATGCTTTTGTGATAGTGGTTGATAATAGATTTAGACTGAGTAAGTTTGTTTTTGCTATAGCTGATATTGTGGTGAAGGAGTGTAGGACTACTATGTTGATTAAAGAGATGTACCTATCTAGTCTTATGGTTCATTCTTAATAGATTTAGGAACAGAAACTAAAGAAGAAAGAGAGAGAGAATAAAAGGGTTCTCACATGTAGCTTTAAATTTTCTCAGCCCAAGTTAGAGGGTGGTAACCATTCTCAATTTTATCAGAAATTTTTAGCCTCGGCTCCCTCTTCAGCTAGTGTGCTAGTGCCAAAGTTTAGGAATGACATACAGGATAGGGCGTCAAGCTCTAAGTCCTAGGTTATTGTGAATAGTGATCGTACTAATCCACTTTTCCAAAGTGCAAAAGGAATTATCAGGGTATGTGTAGGCCTGGCAGTGATATATGTTTTTGATGTGGTAAGTTAGGCCACCAAGTCAGAGAATTTACTAAGTTTGGTCAGCAAAGTCAGCATGTTGATCCTCCAGTTTTGGCCGGTCACCTGACTCAGTAGGGTACCGCATCCAGTACAACCAATAGATAGTGTCAGAACTATTTGTATGCCCTCCAGACTCGACAGGATCAGGAAAGTTCTCCTTATGTGGTAATGGGTACGTTGCAGGTCATTCATCTTCATGTTTATGCTTTATTAGATCCCAGGGCTTTACTTTCTTTTTGTAACCCTTATATAGCAGTCGATTTTGGTGTCAATCCCAAATCTTTTGTATAACCTTTCTCAGTGACTACCCCAGTGGGTAAGTCTATTATAGCCAAGCAGGTATACAAAAATTTCCTAGTTATAGTATCCCAGAAAATTACCTCAGTTAATCTTGTAAAGTTAGAGATGAATGATTTTGATGTCAGACTCGATATGGATTGGCTTCACTCATGCTATGCCTTAGTTTATTGTATAAATAGGGTCATTCAGTGTTAGCTTCCCAATGAACCAGTCATTGAATGGAGGGGTAATACTTAGGGGTCAGATTATTTCTTATCCTAAGGCAAGAAAAATAATACCTAAAGAGTGTGTTTACCATCTTATTCGAGTCAAAGACACTAGTTTTGAGACTTCAAGTCTCGAGTCAGATTCAGTAGTAAGGGAATTTCTAGATATTTTCCCTGAAGATCTTCTCAGAGTTCCTCCCAAAAGGGAAATTGACTTGAGAATAGATCTCCTTCTAGATAACAAGCCTATCTCTATTCTGCCCTGCAGAATGGCTCTAGCTGAGCTTAGGGAGTTTAAATAATAGTTGAAAGATCTCTTAGACAAGGGATTCATTCAGGCTAGTGTTTCCTTATTGGGCGCTCTAGTCCTTTTCGAGCATAAAAAAGATGGTTCTCTCAAAATGAGCATCGATTATTGTCAGTTGAACAAAGTCATAATCAAGAATAAGTATCCGCTCTCCAGACAGCCTTCAGAACTCATCATGGTCACTTTGAATCTCTATTTATGTCTTTAGGACTAATGAATGCCACTGCAGCTTTCATGGACTTGGTTAACAAATTGTTCAAGAAGTACTTGGGCATGTTCATCATAGTCTTCATTGATACAACCTTGTCTATTCCCGTAGCAAAAATGATTATGAAGACTATCTGAGAATCATGTTGCTGACCCTTAAAGCACATCAATTGTTTACCAAATTTAGTAAGTGAAAACTTTGGCTAAGATCAGTAGCTTTACTTGGCCATATCATTTCTGGTGATGGTATTAGTGTTGACCCTCAGAAGACCGAAGCAATGAGAAACTGGCCTAAACCCATCTCTCCATCAGATATTAGGAGTTTTATGAGTTTGGATGGCTATTGAAGATGGTTTGTTGAAGAGTTTTCTTTTACTGCATACCTCATGAATCGATTGACGAAGAATAATGTAAAGTTTCAATGTTCATATTCTTATGAGAAGAGTTTTCAAGAGTTGAAGAATCGACTCACCTCAACCCCAGACCTGACTTTTCTAGATGATTCATAAGGATTTGTGGTTTATTATGCTGCTTTTAGAGTTGGTCTTTCTTATGTATTAATGTATACAAGTAAGGTCATAGAGTATACCTTTAGATATCTTAAACCCCATGAAAAGAATTACCCTACCCGCGATCTTGAGATGGTTACTTCTGAGCTTAAGTTACCTACAGAGTTGGCATTGGTGAATTCAATGTTTCATATTTCTTTGTTAAAGAAGTGTATTGGTGATCCAACTATTGTAGTTCCTGTACAAAGAAAAATGTTTGGGTAGCCTTTCCTTCAAATAAATCTCGATTGAGATCCTTGATTGTCAGATTCTTAAGCTAAGGAACAAAGAAGTTACCTTGGTCAAAGTTCTTTTGCGAAATCAATCCGTTGAGAGAGTTACTTGGGAAGTAGAAGTAGATATGCAAACCAAGTACCCTCATATTTTCTTTGGAAACTCAAATTCATCTCAAGGTAACAATTTTCCTTAGACTGACTCTCTTTCATTCACAGTTTCAGCTATGTAATCATTCTCATATGATTTCATGTATTAACAAAATTAGTTCAGTTCATGTATCATATCTCAGACTCTATTATGTAATCACGTTTCAAGTCATGCATGTTCAGTATACGACTTTAGTTTCTTCAGTACTCTTTGCTAAACCAATCTCATTCGAGGATGAATGTTCACAAGGTGGAGATATTGTAATACCCTATATTTCTCTTAATCTCTGGACTTCTTATGACTCATTCTTTAGAGTCATAAAGACTCTTACAAGTTGTATGAGGTAGTCATATCCAAGACAGTGGGTTTGAGTTGATATTTTGTTCCAGGTACGTCTTGACCCCTAAAAATCATCAAGAGGGGTGAATGTCATATGAACCCAAGTTGTTAGGACATCAGTGTAGACTTCTTGAGTTTCTATCCAAGATATGAGTCATGGATACTAGTCGTATACTAAGGTAAGAGTCACATTATATGACCTATACCCTGACTAGTAGGCAATCCAAGAATCAAGCCTCATGTTTTGATATCTTTATAAATTACTTGGACATATATTAAGTGCTCAAATAGTTCCTAGCTCATGAAAAAGTCAAAATCTCCCTTAGCGATTAAATTCTTTGGATATACATAGCTATACTCATCTTTAAACGAACATAAATTTTTATTTACTAAGAATTTTTGGGCACAATACCCACTAATAGATAGGTAATTGAATTATCTTTCCAACAATACCAATTTCTTCTTAATCTGACATTGGAGTAAAAAGTTACGGCCAATATACTGAAACACTGTCAAGCTGTGTCACACACTATCCAGCATACTGATTGCCAAGTCTAACTCGTACCCAAACCATATAAGTCGTATGATAGACCCATAAGGACTTTCGAGAATTATTTGTAAAGATTAGTTTAAGGACTTTTTAGTTGTCTACCCTCTTATAACTCCCAAGCCACGATATTTAACCCCCATAGGGCATTACATTGCCTCTATTTCTATCAATTAAACAACATAAACTCCCCATTCCTCTCTCAGGAACAAGATTAGGGTTTATTCTTAAGATCATCTCCCAAGTTTCAAGATTCAAATTCAAGAACATTCAAGAAAGCATGAACAATAGTGTTTTCCCCTCAATATAAGAAGCTTAAGATATGTGTGATGTTCATCCATGGGCCCGTTTTTCACCCATGAATTCTAAGAATACCTTTTTTATTTTTAATTTATGTGTTTTTACATGTTCAAGTTGAATTATCTCTATGAAGCTATTACTAATTTTGATTTTAAATTATGTTTACAAGTGTTTTTGATGGGATGGGCCATTACTTGTTTTGAATATTGAAATACCTAATTCAATATTTTAGTATTGTAATCATGTTATCCTTGCATGCTTTACCCATTACCATACTTAAATTTATGACTCATGTGTTTAATAAAATTTCTAAGTGTTTGGTTTTGAGCAATGATCCCCTACTATGGATTTTAAACTTTATATGTCATCATTTTTATTTCCATTCAGTGTTGGTGGATTATGAATCCCCTATACCTAGTTGTTTACATAATTTCAGTATCTTAAGAATTATTTTAGATAAACCATGAGCCTTTTCATTTAGTTCGTAGTTATTGGTTCTCTGGAGCTCATGCTTCTAAATCTATAGTATAAGACACCATAGCGCAAATACATCAGTACTTTGAATGTACTAGTATGCAAGTGAGGTAGGCTAAATGCAATAGGTTCATATGCATGAACATTACTAACTAGATGACTAACATGAATGTAAGAATACATGCTTGCATACGTAATGTAACTGAGATCATGCTAGGACTGAATACTGAGCTCTGACTACTGAGTTTTACTAATAACATAAAATTACTGATATCTAAAGGACTGATACAATGTTACTGATACATGAATAACAGTGTCTATCTGTTCTGATTATGAAGAACTGTTCTAGGTAACTGTATCTTACAGTCCTGAATATGAATACTGATGACATGAGTTTTGACAACTGATAACATGAATGACTGTATCTGATAGTCCAAAATCTGATGGACTATCTGAGTTTCATTCTATATCTGAGTTGACTGTATCTAATAGTCCTGAAATCTGAATAACTATCTAAGTTCTTTTACTAAGGCTGAGACTGAGACTAAAACTATAACTATGGGAGGTAGCTAAGCTGGGGTCTAATCTTTTCCCTAACTGGAAGGGTGTCAATACCTCACCATTGGTAAAGACAACTGTTAGTGACCCTCATATAATAGGTTACTCTAATGTTAACGGTGGGAACCCTCATATAGTAGGTTAGTCCACCTCATCTACCCTCATATAATAAGCTATGATGTCTCCACCTACGCTAGCTATGTAGTTCTGGAATGCAATGATGACTTCTAAGAATCACACCCTCAAAATAACAGGTGAGTTCCTATCCTTGGGCTCATTCGGTGCTAACTCCTACTCACATCTGAAAAACACTGGACTAATTAACTGAGCTAAACTGATACTAGTGGTATTATTTACCGGAGCTAAACTAAACTGAATTTATTGAGTTTCGTTGACTAAAGGAATATATTGAGTTCTGAGGAATGACTGATAATACTGAAGTTACTAATATTGACTAGGAATACTGAGGTTATTAAGATTACTGAGTACTGAGATCACTGAGATTACTGAACTAGTGAGAATACTGAGATTTTTGAGATTTCTGGATTTTCCTGAGTCACATGACTAACTAAGTTCTATTAATCATATATAGAAGCACTTCATAAAACATATGATTTACATAAACTTGTACAAACATGGGGATTTCATAATATCTTGCTAGTTGGGCACTTTTCTTTCATATCGGCATTTTATCAAACACATGATAGGAATAATATATGTAGACGCCATTATACAATAATTACACATCATGATTCAACATCTAATATCATCATACTATGGTTTAATCATAGGTTCACATGAATATACATCTATACAAATCAATTTCCACATAACATTAATCACCCAACATGGATTTGAATTTAATTGATCATTCTCATTATAAACAAAATAAACCCAACATAAAGATCATAAAGAAAATCTAAAATCTTGACTTTAGAAAATAGATTCTTGGGCTTCATGGACGAAAGGAGTCCATGAATGAACACTATGCATACCTGAGATATGATTTCTTGAGGATTGATGGTGAAACCTTCTTGAATTTGAATCCCCAATAGAAACTGTAGCTTGTTCTTGAGAGAACTAGTAAATTTTGGGTGAAGAATGACTAAATCACGTGTTATTGGGTATACATAGGGGTGGGAAATTAACCCTTTAAACCTTGGACGCGCCTTTAATTTCCTAAAAAATTTCTCAATTTTCACTCTTGGAATGACGCGCCACTATCACTCCAAGTCACTGAAAAGTGATAAATGGGAAATTGCACGGTGGTGCGACGCAGAGCTATCATGTTGCCACCTTGTCTACGACCTAGAAGTTTTGTGAAAAGTGGAGCTATCGCGTTGACACTTTTTCTGTGACCTGGAAGTTTGGCGCGATGCGCCACTATTGCAGAGCAACACTAGAAATTGACAATTATCATTTGAGTTATCTCCGTGATGCGCTGAAGGCTCAGGTGATACACTGTCTCACTAAAAAGGCTCTAACTCTTTACCCGAGTGTCAGATTTAAGCAAATTTTGTATCAATGGAATGATTATTCATTTCCCCACATGATAAAAAGTTAAAATATTGAAAATACCGTATGTACATAAGTGGATTCATCTTACAAAGATTACTTCTAACATTCTTGGCGGTGATACGAGGGATACCCACAACTTGTCCTTACCAGTGGCGCAGTATTGATGTTCTCCCAATGCATTATTTAGGGCATATCAGTTAGATAACTACTTACCATAGTTTTAGTCATAGAATTAGGACTTTTAGACACAGTTATTCTATCTCAATAATAGAATTCAGATAGGTCTACAAAATTTAGGACTGGCAGAGTCAACTCAGAATAGTACAAAACTCAGCTAGTTCCATCAGAACCTAGAATATCAGATATAGTCGCTCAGTATCAGTTATTTTAGATATACAATTATCATTATCTCATGTTATCAGTAGTCAGACTCAGTAATCACATTATCACGAACTCAGTTACAGTTATAATGTATTAATGCATGCATTCTTATGTTTATGTTATTCGGTCAGTTAGTGTAGTTTATGTATGTGAACCCTTTTGCATTCATCCTACCTCACATGCATACCAGTACATTCAATCGTACTGATATATTTGCGCTATGGTGTTTTATACCATAGGTTCAGAGGCACAAGCTCTAGAGCATCAATAGCATTCCAGTACTCAGCAGACACAGTCAATAGTGACTCTTCATTGTTAGAGGACATGATCATTATTTTATCATTTTAATGCTTAGTTTATTTTAGTAGTTGGAGTTAGTTGGGGATATGTCCCATCAACTCCTTATTCAGACAGTTAGAGGCTTCTCAGACTATCATGGTCAGACAATTTATTTTAGTTGTTTTGCGTACTTCATACCCCATCCAGATGTTATGTTCTATCAGTTATGTTATATTCTTAAACCTTATGGCCTTTTAGCCTTTATTTTTGCATTATATAGTATATTTTGCAGTGTTCAGTTACAGATATCAGTCATGGGTTAGCTTGTGGTCCTTCGGGTCATGAGCACTGTGTAGCATTTCGGGTACCAAATTTGGGGCGTTACAAACTTGGTATCATAGCCTAAGTTTCAATAGAGTCCTAGGAAGTCTGAAAGACGCATCTAGTAGAGTCTTATACATGGGTGTGTTGTGCTCCACATTTATGTAAAAGAGGCTATGAGATGATTTAAGAATAGTTTCCCTTCTTTCAGTATTCATGTCAATCCAGTGAGCATAATCTTCAATAAATCTCTCAATCTGGTCTAATTTGTTTCCTCATTTCTTCTACAAAACATGCCTCCCAAAGGAAGAAATGAAAATCAGCCAGCCCCTCACCCTGAAGATCCTTTGGCGAACATGTTTCTCATGCAGAGTTTAGAGCTGCATTCACTACTCTTGCTCAGTCAGTTACTACTTAGAATAAATGACCAGCTATCATTTCGAGCAACCCAATGGCCAATTTAGCTGCATCCAAGATTCGAAACTTCACCCGAATAAATCCTCTATTATCTTTCAAATCTAAATCAGATGAGGACCCTCAGGAATTCATCGATCAGGTCAAAAGGTTACAAACATCATGGGGGTTGCTTTCAGTGAGAGTGCTGAGCTAGATTCATATCAGTTACAAGATGTTCCTCATACTTGGTACAAACAGTGGAAGCCAACGAGGTCAGATGATGCAAGACCTTTTGAGTGGGAGGAGTTTGTCAATGTATTCTTAGATAAATTCTTTCCCTAAGAGCTGAGAGAGGATAAGGTATTAGAATTTATCAACCTCAGGCAACGCAACATGACTGTGAAAGAGCATTCTCTTACGTTTACTCAATTAGCCAAATATGCCCCTCATGTGGTTGCGGACAGCAGGGCCAAGATGAGTAAGTTTATTTCAGGGGTAAACGATAGTGTGGTCAATGAGTGTAGGTATGCATTATTGAATAGTGACATGACTCTAGCCAGGCTCATGACCTATGCTCAACAGATAGAAGAGCAAAAGATTAAGATGAGGGAGAAGCAGAATAAGAGAGCAAAGACAGGTAGTTTAAACTATGCTCAACCCAAATCAGAAGGAGTAAGCCATCAATTCCATCTCCTTCTTTGGCTATTGCTCCAGCTCTTAAGTTTAGGGATGGTAATAGAGATAGGGCGCCAGGCTCTAAGTCTCAGGGAAGTGTCATCAATGCCCGAACTAATCCCTTTTGTTAGACTTATGGTAAGAACCACATGGGTGCTTGTAGATCTGGTAGCGATGTCTGTTTTGGATATGGAAAGCCAGGCCAAAGAGTTAGATATTATCCTCAATGAGGCTATCAGGGCCAGTATAACTGTTCCTTATCCCAGTCCGATTGCCTTAACCAGTAGGGTGCCATTTCCAGTGCTACTAGTTGGCAATGCCCAAATAGACTTTATGCTCTCCAGTCCCGAAAATATTAGGAAAATCCTTCTAATATGGTTACTGGTACGTTACAGATCTTTCATGTACATGTTTATGCTTTGCTAGATCCAGGTGATTTTTTGTCTTATGTTACTCCTTATATAGTAGTTGATTTTAGAGTCAGTCCCAAAATTCTAGCAGAGCCCTTTTTAGTCTTCACCCTAGTGGGAAAAACCATCATAGCCCAGGAGGTATACAGGAACTATCCGGTTATGATATTTCAAAAATTTACCTCAGTAGACTTAGTTGAATTAGAGATGACTGATTTTGATGTCATTCTTGGCATGAATTGTCTTTATTCCTACTGTGCCATAATAAACTGCAGACATAAAATAGTTCATCTTTGGTTTCCGAATGAACCTATCCTAGAGTGGATAGGTAGTACTTCAGTTTTCAAAGGTCAACTTATTTTCTACCTTCAGGAAAGGAAAATAATATCTAAGGGAAGCATTTATAATCTTGTTCATGATTAGAACTTTAATTCCAAAACTCCCAGTCTTTAATCATTCCCAGTAGTAAGTGAATATTTAGATGTCTTTCCCAAAGATATTTCAGGGATTCCTCCCGAAAGGGAAATAGACTTCATCATTGACCTTCTTTTAGATACTCAGCCTATATCTATTTCTCCATACAGAATGGCACCTGCAGAACTCAAAGAACTAAAAGAGCAGTTAAATGATCTCTGAGATAAGGGATTCATCAGACCCAGTGTGTCCCCGTGGGGCACTCTAGTCTTATTCATGCATAAGAAAGATGGTTCTCTCAGAATATGCATAGATTACCATCAGCTCAATAAAGTCACAGTCAAGAATAATTATCCACTTCCCCAAATCAATGATTTTTTTGACCAACTTCAAGGTGCCAGCTATTTCTCTAAGATAGACCTCAGATTAGTCTATTATCAGCTCATAGTCAAAGAATATGACATCTCAAAAATAGCCTTTTGTACTTGGTACTCCAAATTATTAGTCATGTCTTTTGGTCTTACCAATGCCCCTGCAGCTTTCATGGACTTGATGAACCGTGTGTACATGTAGTACTTTGACATGTTCGTCTTAGTCTTCATAGATGATATTCTTGTTAATTCCCATAGTGAGCATAATCATGCAGACCATCTCTGAATCGTACTTCGAACTCTCAGAAATCATCATCTATTTGTCAAATTAAGAAAGTACGAGTTTTGGCTAAGTTTAGTAGCATTCCTTGGTCATATCATTTCTGGCGATGGCATTAGAGTAGATCCTCAAAAGACCGAAGTGGTAAGAAACTGGCCTCTCCCTATCTCTCTATCAGATATCAGGAATTTCTTGGGTTTGGATAGCAATTACATATGGTTTGTTGAGGGATTTTTGTCTATTGCATCCCCTATGTCTAGATTGATTCAGAAAAAGGTCAAGTTTCAGTAGTTAGATACTTACGAGAAGAGTTTTCAAGAGTTGAAGACTCGAATCACCTTAGCTTTAGCCCTATCTCTTCCAGATGGTTCAGATACGTTCGTAGTCTATTGTGATGCATCCAGAGTAGATTTCGGTTATGTCCTCATACAGCATGGTAAGGTCATATCCTATGCCTCCAGACAGCTCAAACCCCATGAGTAGAATTATCTGAGTCACGATCTTGAGTTAGTAGCCGTAGTACTTGCCTTAAAGATTTAGAGGCATTATCTATACGGTGCTCATGTAGATGTGTTCATAGATCATAAGAGACTTCAGTATGTCTTTTCTCAGAAATATCTCAATCTTCATCAAAGAAGGTGATTAGAGCTCTTGAAAAATTATGACATGAGTGTCCTTTATCATTCGTGCAAGGCCAACATAGTGGCCGGCGCTCTCCGTAGACTGTCTATGGGTAGTGTTGCTCATGTTGAGGAGAGTAAGAAGAAGTTATCTTAGGAAGTTCATCAATTTTACAGACTAAGTATTTGCTTAGTCGATACAGAGGAGGGTGATATATGGGTTCAGAATAGTTCAGAATCATCTCTAGTTTCTGAGGCAAAAGAAAATCAATATAGAGATCCCAACCTTGTCAATTTAAAGGAGTCGGTCAAGGATCAGAAAGTAGAGATTTTCTCCCAAGAGGGAGATGGTGGTTTGTATCGTCAGGGTCGTCGGTCTGTTCCAGGTATAGATGACTTAAGGCAATGAATTCTTGCATAAGAGCATGGTGTGCACTACTCTATTCATCCAGGGGCCACAAATATGTATCGTGACCTGCAAGAGATCTATTGGTGGAGTGGGATAAAGAGAGATATTACAGAGTTTATTGCAAAGTGCTCTACATATTAGCAGATTAAGATGGAGCATTAGAAGCCTAGTGGGTCCATGCAGGAGTTTAATATTCCTACATGGAAGTGGGAAGAAGTGAACATGGACTTTGTGATGGGTTTGCCTTGTACCCATCATCAGCATGAATCAGTTTGGGTCATTATAGATAGAATGACCAAATCAGTTCATTTACTTCCAGTTCATACCTCCTATTTAGCAGAGGATTATACCAAACTATACATCAAAGAGTTGGTTAGATTGCACGGTGTTCTACTATCTAGTATCTCAGATAGAGGTACCCAGTTCACCTCTTATTTTTTTAAAGCATTCCAAAAGGATCTTGGTACCCAAGTTCATCTCAGCATAGCCTTTCATCCTTAAATAGATGGTCAAGAAGAAAGGACCATTCAGACCCTAAAAGATATGATAAGGGGATGTAAAATTAATTTCAAGGGTAGTTGGGATGACCACTTGCCTTTGATTGAGTTTGTATACAATAATAACTATCATTCCAGTATTCGTATGGCTCCATTCAAATCTCTCTATGGTAGGAGATGCAGATCTCCATTCGGTTGGATCGAAGTTAGTGAGGCCTCAATTATAGGGCCTGACTTGGTATTCGATGCCTTAGAAAAAGTCCAGTTGATCAGAGAAAGACTTTGGGCTGCTCAGAGACGATAGAAGTCTTATACAGATGTGCGTAGAAAGGACCTCGAGTTCGAGGTTGGTGACTATGCCTATCTAAATATCTCTCCCATAAAGGTAGTGAAGAGGTTCAGCAAGAAGGGAAAGCTCAGTCCTTGATATGTCGGTCCCTTCAAAATTCTCAGTCTCTTTGACAAAAGTAGCTTATGAGCTTGAATTATCTTTAGAGCTAGCCTCAGTTAATCTAGTCTTCCATGTCTCTTTGCTCAAGAAGTGAAAAGGTGACTAGCGACCCTGAAGTTGTAGTCCCTATTCAGAGCATAGATATTCAAAACAACATCTCTTTCAAAGAGATTTCGATAAAAATTCTAGACTATCATACTCGCAGACTGAGGAACAAAGGAGTCTTCTAGTCAAAGTCCTTTGGTGAAACCAGTTCGTTGAGGGAGATACTTGGGAAGCAGAAGCAGATATGCGTACCAAGTATCCTCACCTCTTCTCTGCTAATTTAGACTCGGCCCAAGTTAATAGATTTCCTTAAGCCTTTCAATTTTATGTTCGGATTTCAGTTACAACTTGGTGTCCATTTCATTTTTAGAATTCCACTATAAACTTGGTATCAATTACCATTGCATATTCAATCATATGTTCATGCATCAGACATGCATTCTCCTTATGAGAAAATCAGTTATCAAAAATCTCAGACATATATTCATGAGTCAGCTCAGTTATGAAACCATGCATCAGATATGCATGCTGGTATGAATCTCAGAAATTTAATCACGTTTCAGTTGCTTATGTTCAGTATATACTTCAGCTTATCATTTCTCCCATCTTAATCAGTCTCATTTGAGGATGAATGTTCCCAGGGGGAGATATTGAAATATTCCATATTCTACCTAGCTTAAATTCATTCCAAAAATTCCAAAGACTTGTTTTGAATATGAATCCACTTTTATACATGTGGAATTTTTGAGATTTTCATTTTTTTCATATGGGAAATTCAATAAGCTTTCTATCGATATAAGATTCGCCTAAATCCAATAACTGGGTAAGAATTTATGACTATTTCAAGTTTCAATTGTAAAACACCGTCATCTCAGTCAGTGGCGCATACAAGGTATGACTATTTAAAGTTTCAATCATAAAACACCATCATCTCAGTCAGTGGCGCATCGCGCCATAAGTTAAAATGACATTTGTTAATTTCCAGTAAGACTCCATGATCTAACTAAGTTACGGAGGGATCCCAAATCCCAATTGTCAAATTCTAGTGAAGCTCCATAATACCCCTACATCGCGTCGTCATCCAATTTCCCACTTATCAAATTCTAGTGACACGGCATGATGGTGCCGCATCACGCTAGGGATCCAGGTCAAGAAATTTTAATAAATTTTAAAAGATGCTTCCAGGATTAAATGGGTCTTTTCCCATGATTTTAATTCAACCTTAAACATGAAATTTAACTATACATGACCTAAGGACATCACTATTCACTTTATTTTCCCCAATTTATTCATAATCTCTTAAAGCTATGAAACCCTAATCTTAAAAATTCAAGGGCAAGGATCAAGAATCTCTCCAAGTATCTTTATCGAGTTACATTCTAAGGTATGTCATATGTTGATTCATGGGTCTCTTTCACCCATAAAGCTCAAGAATCTCTTTTCAAAATCTAAGATTTGAATATTTATGAATGTTTATGATTTGATTGAATTGAAAATTGATGTTCATGTTGTTTGTTGGTTTCGTTCTATGTTATAGACTATTAATTACAAGAATTGATTCTAATATGTGATGATTTACATGATATTCATGATAAACCCCTTCAATTTGCAAGTTGATTTATGTATCCATGATTATTCGATGTGTTGATGATTGTATAACCAATGCATGCTCCCCATATGTTTGATTAAATGCCTATGTGAAGGAAAAGTTCCATACTAGAATGATAATATGAAATCCCCATTCATGTATAAGTTATGTATGTCAAGTGTTTGTTGAAATGTCTTAGCCAATGGATTATGTATTGTTGATCTTGGTCCTATATTCAAGAAAGTCATGCTTTGTCAGTTTTTGACTATCGAGTCGTGGGGGTACTTGTACCTGCGGAATATAGTTGTGGGCCTAGAGCTAGTGACATGTTTTCACGATATCCCCAGCCAAGCTATGATCCATAGAACTAAGCCAGTCATTTGACTCAGGAAAGCTCAGTAATTCAGTAATCTCAATAGTATTCCATTAGTTAACGAAACTCCATGAATTCATTGTAGTCCAGTTCAATTAATCATGTTCAGTGTCTATTCAGATGGGAGTAGGAATTAGCACTTAGTGAACCCAAGGATAGGAACATACTGTCAGATGGGGGTGTAATTCTTAGAAGCAATCCTTGCATTCCAGAACTATGCAGCCAGCATAGGTTGTGACATTAACACTGTCAGATGAGGGTTGATAAGGTGGATAATCACTGTTAGATTAGGGACTCACCATTATATTTTAGGGAAACTATCAGATGAGGATTATCCATAGCTTGTCCTTACCAGTTGTGTAGTATTGATGCCCTCCCAATTGGGGTTATAGATTGGACCCTAACTCAGCTATAATATGTTATTTGGGGCATGTCAGTTAAATGTATACTCCCCATAGTTTTAGTTATAGAATCAAGACTGTCAGACACAATCATTCAGTCTCAGTAACAAAACTCATATAGTTCTATAGAATTCAGGACTGTTAGATACAGTCAACTCAGAACTGTACAAAACTCAGTTACTTCCATCAGAACCTAGAGTATCAGATATAGTTGCTCAGTATCAGTTATTTTAGTTATACAGTTATCAGTATCATATGTTATCAATACTCAGAATCAGTAATCATGTTATCACAAACTCAGTTACAGTTATTATGTATTCATCCATGCATTCTCACATTCATATTATCCAGTCAGTTAGTGTAGTTCATGCATGTGAACCCTTTTGCATTCAGCCTATCTCACATGCATACCAGTACATTTAATCATACTAACGCATTTGCGCTATGGTGTTTTATACCATAGGTTCAGAGGCACGAGCTCCAGAGCATCAGTAGCATTTCGATACTCAGCAATTAGAGTCAATAGTGACTCCTCATCCTTCGACCACATGATCATTATTTTATCATTTTAGTACTTAGTTAGTTTATTTTAGTAGTTGGAGTTACTTGAGTACATATCCCATCAACTCCTTATTCAGACAGTTAGAGGCTTCTCAGACTATCATGTTCAGATAATTTATTTTAGTTCTTTTGGGTTCTTTATACCCTATCCAGATGTTATGTTTTATCAGTACCTTACTTCCTTTCAGCCTTTATTTCCACATTATATAGTATATTTTCCAGTGTTCAGGTACAGATAATAGTCATGGGTTAGCTTGTGATCCTTTGGGGTCATGAGCTCCATGTAGCATTTCAGGTACCATATCGGGCGTTATAGACACCCTTCCAACTAGGGCTATAGATTGGACCCTGATTATCTCAGATTAGGGCAAGTTAGTTAGATATATCTCCAATAGTTTTAGTGTAGTATCAGTCCAAAATTCAATTTAGATTTGCTTTACCAAAGCATATAGATTATCAGTCATTCATGTAACGCCCCAAATCTGGTACCCAAAATACTACACGGTGCCCATGACCCCGATGGACCATAAGCTAACCTATGACTGATATCTGTAAACTGAGCACTGAATAATAGTAATAATATCATAAATATGGAAACATGAACTAAAAGTCCATAAGGTTCAATACTAGTACATAACTGAAAAGTATGGTACAACAATACAAAAATGACTGAGTTAATTATCTAAACATATTGTAGTCTGAATGCCTTTAATTTTCTGAATAAGGAGTTAATAGGACATGTCCCCAACTAACTCCGACTACTGAAATAAACTAAAAACTAAATTAGTACTGAAATCATCATGTCCTTAAAAGATGTGGACTTACTGCTAACTCTAATCACTGAACTTGGCCGCTACTAGTTCTCTGGAGCTCATGCTTCTAAACCTATGGTATAAGACATTGTAGCGCAAATACGTCAGCACTTTAAATGTACTGGTATGTAAGTAAGGTAGGCTAAATGCAATAGGTTCATATGCATGAACAATACTAACTGGCTGACTAACATGAACGTAAGAATACATGCATGCATACGTAACTGTAAAAGAGATCGTACTAGGAATGAATACTGAGTTCTGACTACTGATTTTTACTAATATCATGGAATTATTGATATCTAAGAGACTAATACTATGTTACTTATACATAAATAACTGTGTCTGACAGTTTTGATTATAAAGAACTGGTCTGGTTGACTGTATCTGACAGTCCTGAAGATGAATAATGATGATATGAGTTTTGACAACTGATATAACTGATAACATAAATGACTGTATCTGAAAGCCCTGAATCTGATGGAACTATCTGAGTTCCGTTCTATATCTGAGTTGACTGTATTTGATAGTCCTGAAATCTAAAGAACTATCTAAGTTCTTTTATAGGGGTTGAGACTGAGACTGAAACTATAACTATGGGAGGTTGTCATCTAACCGATATGCCTCATATATACCATTATATCTAAGCTGGGGTCTATTATCTGCCCTGACTGGAAGGGTGTTAATCCCGTACCATTGGTAAAAACAACTATGAGTGACCCTCATATAATAGGTTACTCTAATATGAATGGTGGGAACCCTCATATAGTAGGTTAGGTTACCTTATCTACCCTCATATAACAAGATATGATATCTCAACCTACGCTAGCTACGTAGTTCTAGAATGCAAGGATGACTTCTGAGAATCACACCCTCAAAATAATAGGTGAGTTCCCATCCTTGGGCTCACTCGGTGCTAACTCATATTGAGTTCTGAGGACTGACTTATAATACTAAACTTACTGAGATTTACTGGGAATACTGCGGTTATTGAGATTACTGAGTACTGAGATCACTGAGATTACTGAACTTCTGAGATTACTGAGATTTTTGAGATTTTTTGATTTTACTAAGTCGCATTACTAACTGAGTTCTATGAATCACTACTTGACTAAGAATATCTTGAAAACATGATATGGCTCTAGGCACACAACTAAATTATCAGGTACAAGTACCCCAGTACACGATGGAAAGAAACTGACATAGCATGACTTACGTGAACATATGACCAATAACATAATTCATAATTCATATATTGAAGCACTTCATCAAACATGTGATATACATAAACTTGTACAAACATGGGGATTTCATAATATCATGCTAGTTGGCCACTTTTCCTTCATATCAGTATTTAGTCAAACACATGATAGGCATAATATATGTAGACACCATTATACAACAATGACACATCATTATTCAACATTCAATTTCATCATCCTAGGGTTTAATCATAGGTTCACATGAATATACATCAATACAAATCAATTTCCACATAACATTAATCACCTAACATGGATTTGAATTCAATTGATCATTCTCAATATAAACAAAATAAACCCAACATGAAGTTCATAAAGAAAATCTAAAATCTTGACTTTAGAAAAGAGATTCTTGGGCTTTATGGATGAAAGGAGTTCATGAATGAACACTATGCATACCTGGGATATGATATCTTGAGGATTGATGGTGAAACCTTCTTGAATTTGAATCCCCAATAGAAACTGTAGCTTGTTCTTGAGAGAAACTTGAGAGAAACTAGTATATTTTGGGTGAAAAATGACTAAATCATGTGTTATTGGATATATACAGGGGTGGGAATTGACCCTTTTAACCTTGGACGCATCTTTAATTTTTGAGAAATTTTCCCAATTTTCATCCATGGTGCGACGCGCCACTATTGCGCCAAGTCACTGGAAAGTGACAAATGGGAAATTGCATGGTGGCGCGACACAGAACTATCACGTTGCCACTTTATCTGCGACTTGGAAGTTTTGTGCGAAGTGGAGCTATCGCGTTGACACCTTGTCTGCAACCTGGAAGTTTGGCGCGATGCTCCACTATTGCGGAGCAACACTGGAAATTGACAATTGTCATTTGAGTTATCTCCTTGGTGCGCTGAAGGCTTAGGTGATACACTATCTTACTAAAAAGGCTCTAACTCTTCACCCGGGTGTTGGATTTGGGCAAATTTTGTATCGATTTAAAGCTTATTCGATTCCCCATATGATAATAAGTGAAAATTTTGAAAATACCAAGTGTAAAAAAGAGGATTCATCTTTCAAATAAAGGTTCTAACATTCTTGGGAAACTTTTCAAGCTAGGAAAAGTACGGGGTATTACAATTCAGTTATCTATTTTCAATACATTAGTTTATAGATTATTTCATAAATATATATATGATTGGTCTTGTGTTCTCATATATTTCAATTGTCATAAATTCATGTTTTATTATCTCATGCTATTCAGTTATTTTGTATTTCAAGTGTATAGTAACCCATGTATATCAGCCTAACCTCATCTCATATACCAGTATATTCAAAGTACTAACTGCATACTTCTCTTTGTGCTATGATTTTTTATATCATAGGCTCAAACGCTTAGTTTCTCGATCGTACTTAGAAGTCCATAACTTCAGCAACAGCAGCAGTGGTGAGTCCTCATCTATCGAGGACCTGTTATACTTATTCAGTTATTTCCACATTTCTTTGCAGTTAGTCAGTTGGAGTTAGTTGGGGTCTATCTTATTAACTCCTTAGTTAGTTCAGAGGCTTTCAGACTTTAAACAGTTAGTTAAATAACTAGTTGGTTTATTAGTATTATCATTTGCTTTTTTAGTATTATTATCAAATGTTTATAGAGTTGTGATTGAATCATCCTTTATGTATTTAGATATATTTTGGCCTTATTAGTTTATCTTCTATGTACATATTTTATTGCCAGTGTATTCAGTGCTCACAGTAGGTACCAATTGATGGGTTGGCTTGTGGTCACTTGTGACCATAAGCACCATTATCGCGACTAGGGGTAGCCTCAGGTTGTGACACGCTATGATACTTCTTGTGAAAGTGATATTGGGCAATTAGAGATGATATCACCTTTAGATACATTATGTGGCCTATATAGATGCTATTTTTTTTAGAATTGATGATTGGCCTATAGAGATACTATTTCCTCTTAGATATGATTGTTGTGCCTATAGAGATGCTATCTCCTTTTTGGTTATGATTGTTGAGCCTATAGAGAAGATATTTGTCTTAGATATGACAATTGGCTTAGAGAGGTGATATTTCTCATAGTCATGATGTATGACCTATTGATATAATATATCTTAAATAAGAGATTATTACATTCTTATATACATGCTTATTGATAGTATGACTCCTAGATGTGAGATGCCTCCCATGTGAGAGATAATTACATATTTATTGATAATATGACTCCTAGATGTGTGATGCCTTCTATTTGAGAGATGATTACATATTTATTGATATTATTCTTTCTATATGTGAGATACCTCTTGTGTGACTAATGATTATATGCTTATTACTATCGTTCCTCCTATATGTGAGAGTCCTTTTATATGTGAGATGACTAGATGTATGCTACGATTTATAAACATGATTATTGATATGAGTTTTAGATATGTATATAGGCCTAAGGCCGTGATTATGATGTTTTTATTATTCTAGCTATATTATTGGTCCAAGGGTCATGTTATGCTAATGATTGGATATCCAAGAAGTTCTTATCATTGTAACGGATATGATTACAATTTATGGATTCATATACATGTTTTACAGACACATCTCTTTGGTATGGTATAGAGGAAGATACAGTATGTTGCTTACAACTTATTTGATTGGATACTGGTAATATCATGTATAGATTTGGTACATTCATGTTTATTGTATCAGCAACTTATATGATTCTACATGAAATATGATCTTATGTTTGTTTTGCTTAATTAAGGGTTAAGCTATATGGCTAGGAATAAAATATAATAGTTAATAAATATTGCTTAGTTGAAATATGGTAGTTAGAGATGGTTCATCTATGGCTAATGATGATCTCTAGTTTATCATAGGAGAAGATTAGTGATATTGATGCCTAAGTTTAGAATGTCGATTAGTTGCTAAATGAGTAGTTATATATTAATGAGGCTAGATAATATATGATATTGGTAATAAGAGGTGGCTAGTTAATAACACTGAATAGTTGCTAAATGGTTGATTAATGAATAGTTAAATAAAGATTAGTTGGTTAACAAGGGTTAGTTAATGAATGATGTTAGTTTATAAAATATGGTTAGATGATAAGTGATTATGCATTTTCTAATAATGGTTAATGATTATGATGATTAGTTGATAATATGGAATAGTAGATTAATGGTGATTATGGTCTAGTGATGAACCTTTGCTAGTTGTTAGATGTCGGCTATCTAATAAATAAAGGTTAGTTGCTATCTCTTGAAGTAGGATAATATTTAGGTGAATAACTAGAGGTCTTATGATGACTAGCGAACTAGTGGTTTCACTATAAATAGTGTTGGTTAGATAATAACGAGTAGTTAAGCAGTATGGTCTAGATAGATACTTTATGGTGATATGTTTATGTTCATAAGTATAGTAATATATGTTATTGCATAATTTCTATTATGATTTATTGATACCCGACAAACCCAAATAATACTATTTGATATATTAATGCCCGACAAGGGCAAAGGATATAATGATATATTGATACCCGACAAAGTTGGAGGATGTTATTATGATATATTAATACTTGGCAATGCTGGAGGATGCCTTTATGATATATTGATACCTAGCATGGTTAGACAATGCCATTATGAAATATTGATTCCCGACAAGGACGAAGGATACTATTATGATATATTGATATCCGATAAGGCTAGAAGATGCCATGATGATATATTGATATCCGACAAGGACGGGGGATGTTATGATTTATTGATACCCGGCAAAGTTGAAGGGTGCTATTTTGATATATTGATACTTGGCAAGGCCAGAGGATGCTATTATGATATATTGAAGGCCGGTGGATGCTGTTATGATATATTGGTACCAGACAAGGCCAGAGAATGCTATTATGATATATTGATACCCAGCAAGATTGGAAGTTGATTACGATAATAATGGTCATATTGATGGAAATTATGATGAGTTTTGATATTAATTGTGTGTCTTTCTTTCATTCTTGCATATGCAATGCGAATCACCAGTATGTACCTATGTCTATCAACCGGTATGTGATGATTGTATAAATATAGGAGAAGAATATGCCTTATGTTTTTGTATGTTGATTGAACCTTCTGAGTGGGTAGTGGGGGTATGAATAGGCTCGGTTAGGTATATGGTTGTCCAAAGTGGCCTGTTTTTTTGCATTGTTATTGATATTATTATTATTATGATGATCATTATTATGGCTAGCTTATGATAGATTGGCCTTTGATTTGGTATCAATATTTGAGGTATGTCTTCGTCCTCTTTAATCTTATGGTTGTATTGTTATGCATGATTAAATCATGCCTATCCATGTAGATTATAACCCTATTCATGATAGCCTTACATCTTTATGATATTATAGTGAGGTCTTAGAATAAGGATATGATGATCTAGGTTAAGCTTTAGACGACCACATGTTTATATGTATATATACAGCTAGTTATATGAATTTATGGCATTACCATATATCCCTTCCATCGCTTATTCATATTGTATATTTGTTTATTGACCTTGTATAGTGATATATATCTTTATTTCACTCTTTATTCATATATTGGCCTGGGATATACGGTATAGTATTGACGTATATTGATTGCAGTTGGAATAGGGTAGTGCATCCTGTTACTTTCTTATTCTTATTTTGTTAGATTTTTGGACATGAATAGGATAGTTGTTCCCTATTATCTCATTGACTTATCATATGATTTTCAAACTTTAAGGTGTAGTTTCCATTCTATTTATATGTTGTATATATTTTCTTTATCATTGGAGCTCAGTTGGCAGTTGCCTACTGAGTACCATTTGTTTAGTACTCATACTATACTTCTGCAGCCTGCAGATCATAGTATGGGTTATCATCAATAATTTGTGCATCATGTGGAGCAGTCATGGTTTGGAGACTTAGGATGACCTCCTAACATTTGGAGTATTACTTATCTCTCTCTTATGTATTAGATTAGTCTCCTTGTAGTAATCGAAGATAAGTTATATCAAAGTATTTCTCCTTAACATTTCACTTTTGTACTGTTAATTTATTAGAAGCTATTGTATTGATACCACTAGGTTTTGGGATGTTCTTATGTATTGATATTTACTTTATACATTCTGCATTTTTTTATTATATTGATTGAGTAGTCCATTACTAGCAGTTCTGGACTACGGGTTGGCTTTCCTACAGGTGGTTATGGTAGGCGCTATCACGACCTGAGAAATTAGCCATAACAAATTGGTATCAAAGCCTAGGTTTAATCAATGTATTAGTACAAGAGTTAAGTGATAGTATAGTCTTATGGATCAGTACAGAGATGTTCATAACCTATCATCGAGAGGCTATAACGACATTTTAAGAAATACATTTCTTGAATCCTTATTGTGTCTTCGTATTTCCTATGAACCTTAAACATACTCTTTGACTCTATTATATCCCTAAATGATGATGTGACATTATCAATAGATGCAAATGAGACTTCCAAACATTTTCTAGAGCTTCGGTACAACATCAAATTAGAGAGTCATTTATGGATACCAAAGATCTTCAGCGGCAGCCAAAAAGGATTTGGTCCAACTTACACTCTAGTTAAGCTTGTGACTACTTCAACCTTTGAGGTTCATCATTGGAAATTTGAGTCATATTATAGATCCCTCTCATCCATGGATGACATTTAATTCATCGAGTAGTTCTTAGACTAGAGTTGGTCTATTGGTGTTCATTGGGGTTGTTTAATAGTTTTGAGTATGAGTTGGATTTCTCATGAGGTACAAGAATTTTCCAATTCTACATCCTTCTAAGTCGTGCATTAGTGCATGGATCTATTTAAGGGTTAGTATTGTCACTCTGTTTGGCATCGGAGCACTTGATAGTAGCCGAATCTTTCTTCCCTTAGGGTGTTGGTTATGAGAGGACCATACAGAGCTCTATTAGTATGTTTGAGACCCTTAGACTTGCTTCTAGGTTGCAAGGTCTTTTTTTTTTACTATCCTTTCTGATATAGCCCATTTGTGAGATTGACTAATTTGAGGTCTGGTCTTTATTTGTGGCTACTTTTTTTGTTTGATACCAACTTTGATATTGATGTTGAGATGTCATGGATACATGTCTTAGATTTATTGGGTCCATTCTGTTGTGATGGTTTGCCTTTGCCATTGATGTGGAGACTAGCTCATTTTCTACGATATGGTTTTGATTTAAGTATAGTTAGAGAGTTAGAGGTAGGTGGCCTTTTCTATGATCACTTCTTGAGTTGGCAAATTAGAAGTTCCTTTTCTCAATTTTTTTATTTTTTAGTAGTGGTTTTGACTTTGACCTTGTTTTTGAGATTTGTATATTCCTTCTGTGATGATGTAACTCTTGAATGGATCGAGTAGTCATTGTCCTACTTGGGTGGATTCGGGAAATCCCTATTTCTGAGTTAGTATAGCCTAATGAGGCTTAATGGAGTGTTTCTCCTTGATGATATATATTTGTGGCTATTCCCTAGGGATATGTAGTAGTAGTTTGATTAATTGTCGGCTAAAGTTGCATTCCTCGGAGTTGCTAGAGCTTCTACCAATACTGGTATTATTTTTAGCCTTGGAAAGTTTTTGAGTATGATTTGATAGTTTATACCTTCTGATACATACGGAGTGGGTTAGATGCACTTTTAGCCAATGATTTATCCTTTTGTTTAATTTCTATTATGCGGCAATATTTTATGCCCTCCAACTGATATAGAGTTAGTTGTGTGTGTTATCAGTCAGTGATTATCCCTATGGTGATTTTGTTCTTCAGATATGTCTCGACTATGGCTTGATATAATTTATCTCAGGTATATCAGATTTGGATACTAAAGTCGATTTGAGATAGTTGACATCGATATAGCCTTATTGGCTCAGTTTTGGATTTGAATTCTTGGAATAGCGATTTGAAAGTATGATAGATTTGGAGCATTAATCCTACCAATTTTCAGTTTTGGTTTAGATATTTGAGACCGAGTGATTCATTCTTGATATTGAGATATCATCTTGGTGTTGTAGAGTTTGCGTGTAGCTTTTGTTTTAAACTTGCCTTTGCTAAGAATTCATTCATAGGCTGGTTGAGCCTACTTCATGATTGCCTATTTGGTCTTTTCGATGTCGGCTGGAATTATAGTTGATAAGTGTTCAAATAATAGCCCATGGGCCCCATACTGGTTACTTCAGTCTTGACTTAGAGCTTCAATTTCTTTGGGGATTTTGGATGATTTACTCAAAGGGAGTAATATACTCAACTTGGATTTAATGTTACTTCATTCCCGATCGATGAGATAACTTAGAGAGTAATATTCATTGATTAGTAATTATACCTTAGTCTTCAAGATTTAGTCTTCAAGATTTCTCTATGATTGATATCCGGACTGGTAGCATACTTGGCATGGATTGCATTCCTTGATTATCTCCATTGGCGTGCTCAGACAACACCTTATGAGCTTATTTTCTTATTTTTCATATGGATGCTCAGCGAATCAGCTTCAGTTCCTTGAGTTTTCCATGATGAGACTTTATGGGTGAGACTCTAGTGATTTTCTATTAGATTGGAATGGATAACATATGCTAAATGGTAAATAAAAGGTATGTCTAGATTTGGAGTCAGCAATAGGACTCATGACTTGGGTTGGTTTTGGCTTGGATGAGAATTTTTTGACTTATATATATATAGAGATGGTTCAGCGCGATGTGATTCAGAAGTGCATGCATCAGCCTTCTTAGTTCAGTTTGAGATAAGTGAATGGTTAAGTTGAGTTTTAGTTGTTGAAGTGGAATGAGGGTGCTGGTTGAAAAAAGGATACCAGTGGTAAAATCCCTTAGAAGCATTTTTCTCTCCCCCAAGGTTATCTGGGAAGTTATGCTCAGAGAATGCGGGCCCAGTACTTTATCCCTTTAATTTTTTGAGACTCATTCTAGTTGTAGACTTTTCGAAATAAAAGTCCATTTAGTAGTGGATATTGTAGTAACCCTTTAGTTCATTTTCCATATTTACACTTATTTCTACCATTTGAGCTTCTCCATAGCTACCCCAAGTCATTTTTGACTCACTGGGATCGACGATTCAGTCACAGGGCAGTTTGTTCTGTTTTTTTGAACCAATTTTCTATTTAGAAGTCTTCGCTAGTTCAAATGGCGATCGAGCAAAAATTTTAGTGAAACAACCTCAAATTGAAAATCCAACTCTGTCAACGCCTTTGGAAGATCGAATTTAGTACAGTTACATATCTCATTAGAAAAAAGTTGGATTTTTGATACATCCTGAGGCCTTGACCAAAACATGGAATCAAATTCCAATTTCATACATCTCTCAGTGCAGCGAATATCGTGATTGGCTGAGGCTTGATGCGATTATGATGGCCTCAACCATGGTTAACGTGTCTCTATGATCGCACTACCTGAGAGCCTAGGAAGGGTCTTTAAAAAGGCCAATATTGGATGGGGATTGGCCATTTGTTCCATTGTCCTTAGTCCTAATTTATTACACTTTAATTATTCTTAGCCTCGAGTTAGTATTATAAAAGCCCAAAAACTGTTATACTTTTGAAAATGTTAAAAAAAAAAATTGTATCCCATGTTTGAATTTAGCACGTAACATTCATTTCAAACTTGCTTGATCACCATTCACATTGTTCCTCATGGATTCGACCCCGACTCATGTTGGGTATATATTGTCAATGATCTTCTTGTACTTAATTTGATATGTAAGTTGAATGTTATCAAAAATAGCGTTGTTGCCGGGGAACTATTTGACGTATTAAGTTAGTTTGGAATTTTAGCTTACTTGCTTATATTCATACTTGTGAATATTTTCTATATTCATACTTGAGAATATTTGCTTGTAATTTTCTTTTGTTTTTGTTCTAGGTAGATTTGTATTTTTGTTTACTTGTCACTATGGCATCTTGGAATGAACATGAGTTTGGTGGTTGCAAATCTTGTCTTGATGATCCATGTCCATATTGTGGGGGGCCCACTTTCAACAAAATTGTAAATATGCTCCCCTAAAAGAGCTGTGTACATCATCTCGATCCTATTGGGAGTATGATTATTTTTTATGTGGTGGTCATCATGAACATTGGAGTGATTGCCCAAAATCCCCCTCCCCTAATTATGCTAATAAAAATGCTAGTTCTTCATATGAGTTTGATAGGTCTCTTGATGTGATAAAGAAAGAACAATGTGCCAGATACAATGATTTTGAAGTAGTTCTTCTAACTATCTTGGATCACGTTACTACAACGGGGGACAAATGCATCTCTTGCAATAATCCATGACAGCATTTGGTAAGGAAAGTGAAAAGGAAGAGAAGTGGGTGAGGAGGCCGATATTTCAAGTGCCATGACTTTGCTCAATCTCCAAAATGAGGGTGAGCTTGATGTTGAAGAGTGCTTGGTGATTTTTCAACCAGCCAACTCTAAAATGATAATAGATGCCGAAATTAAAGAAACGATATTATAGTTGAAATGAAAAAACCAAGCAAATCATTTGTGAAGATTCTAGTTTATTTTAGGGTGAGAATTTCAATAAGAATGCGACTCCAAAATTGGGAAGAATACCTCATTCCAACCACTTTTCGGCACTATGCTTGGTAGATGTGATGGAAGTCCAACCACCCAAGCAAATGATGAACATTATAGATGAGGAACAAAATTCTTATATTTTGGAGTTTTCCATTCCAAAGGGATGAAATGATGCCCCTCACTTGAAGACTAATAATTGCAAAATTTAATGTTTGACAAGTAATTTTTTGATATTCTCACCAATACCTAAAGAGCCTATTTGGAAATTTGATTTAAAGTTTGGTAAAAGGTCCAAGTCTTCAAAGTGGGGAGATAGAAAATGTATCGTTGTGCCCTTACCTTTTCCCAAAGTACATCAAAGATATATTGATCCAAAGTTAGGCCGATGATTCAAATCTTCTAAATGGAAAAATAAGTGATAGTCAAAAGATGTCGTGCCATGACTTTCACTAAGGCGCTTCTTGAGAGGCAACCAAAGGATTTTTTTTTTGATGTTTTCTAATGTTGTTGATTTAATTTTAATTTTTGTTTTGGGTGTTTGCAGGTGATAGCATAAGTTGAAAAGGGTATCTCAAGAATGAAACCCCGGATAAATATATTGGACTTTTATTTTATCATTTTCTCTCTTAAACAAGCTCACAAAGTATGATCCTTAGTTAAATTATCTTTAAAGTATGAATAGTGATCACATCCAATGGTTTCTTTTAGGTTGAAATTTATTTTATTCGAGCTTAATTCGGTATAATGTGACTTTTGGGATGAAAATTTTTTGAATGTGTGACTTGTTTTACATGTCCAATTGCAAAAATCAATGCTTCCATACACTAGTGCATACAATGTGTTCGACGAAACATCCACTTGTAGTTTGTTTTCTTAATTGAGGAGAACGTGATCTAATTAGGTTAGTATGATTACGTATGGTGTGTTTGGTGATGAATTGCTGCTTTGAGCTTGTACACATATGTTGTTATTCTATTTTTCAAGATCTTACCTTTCATGCACACCACATGTTTGTTAAAATATCGATAAGAGAGGAACACCTTATGTGCTTTTAAAGGTTAATTTAAACTTTCTTGGGGTGCTATATGATCATTTTTGGACGACTGTTTTGAGTCCAATTGGTCGTAGTTGTTGGATAACCGATGGTCTTTGGTTGAAATTATTGATGAATGTTGTGTCCATGGTATGATCGATTAATGTGCTTATCATAGCATCCCTAGGTGAGGTCTGGGTAATCTGAGAGACATGAATGCTTTTCTTGCCCTATGATAGATTAGGTGATGTCATTCTTAAGGGTATAAGGTCATTTGTGTTTCTATTGGTGTAATAAGTATTTTATGAGCTAAATGGGCGATATGTGAAGTTGTGAGGAAAGAATCTCAGAAAGTGTAATGATAATTGTGCCTTGCATTCACCTAAGTTATTCTTTAATTGTTTAGGAAGATGCAAAAGTTCAAAAAAAAACTTCAAAAATGTCATTGGCAAGAAATGGAATGATTTTGAGAAAAACCAGAAAAGTAGAGTTTTCTTTATTAAAGAGATCAAGGATGTTTTTGAGCCCTCTTTTAAGTGAGACCATTAAATTCAATTTTTGGGCTATTTAGTTTCAGGCCATATACATTAAAGAGTTATGTATATGTTATACATCAATATTGTCATACATAGCATAGTTATGTGTATGGATCAGTTAGACAAGATGGGTCGTATGTATTTCAACCCATATACATAGCAATATTTTGTATATGAAAGAACATTAGGCAATTATATGTTGTGTTATCTTTCTATTTCAACTTTTGTTTCACATTGTTATGTATACGTGATGTCTAGGATGTGTATTTTTCAAACCCATATGTATAAAGGTTGGGGTTCACTGTTGTCATGTTCTTCAAATCTTATAGGAATTTATTTTATTTTTTTTTATTTTTTCCATTCTTATGTAGTAAAATTTCTTGTATATGTAGACTAGGTTGTAAAATTTTTTGTAGACTTGGGTAGTAAAATTTCCTTTATACAAGTCTTTTTTTTAATTTCAAAATTCTCTATGTCCCTTTATTTTATAAGGGTCTTTTTTCTTTGGTTCTAAAAATTTCTAGATGATTTATGTGGTAAAATTCCTTTTAGGAAGATATTTTTGAAAAATTTTACATAATTAAGGGATTCATTAGTCACACATTAATAAGGTACAGTTTTGGATAATTATTAGACTTGATTTATATTTGTAAATAACATTAAAATGGTTATCTCATATACATAGGTTGTAACGTGTAATAGCGTAAAGAAATATATATAAACATTTAAATTTGAGAGAGAGAAAAACTAAATAATAAATCTGGGAGAGAGGATAATTAATTAGATAAAGTCTGAGATTTATGTTGTTTACACATTTTTTATGGATGGCAAAAGGAGGTCCAAATTTGAATTGAAATTAGCTTAGAACCTAGCCTAAAACAATTCATTCAACTAAATTTGACACAAATCAACTTTTTCATTAATTATTGAGCTTGTATTTTTAACAAATTCAAATGTACTATTTCCTAAAGTATGACAATTTCATCTAAGATTAATAAACCAATTACAATTGGTTTCTAGAAAATCAATGCATTTTTCAATACTAATAATAATAATAGTTTTCAAAGCTATTGATTAAAAATTATATAATTTCATATAATTAAATAGAGAACTACATATGTTCACTCTAAAAGGACAAAATTAGCTTGAAATTAATTTTGAAAAAAGAATAAATTTTAAATAAAAGAATTATTTCAAAATTGTTCAATATAGTAGAAGCTCCAAATTAATTCAAAATTTGGAGGAAAAAATTAGGTGTCAACACACTTGAGTTCTCTAGGTCTAAGGTGGATGAGGATCTAACAAATTTTAGTGATGAGGTCTGGAGGATCCTTCATTAGATGCATGTTATAGAGGTGGAGTGTGTTGATTTTGATGCATACCAACTCAAAAAGATTGCTAGAACCTCGTGTGATTGGTGAAAGAAGAATTTGGGTGAGGATATTGCACTTCCTGATTGGACCATATTTAAGAAAGCTTTCTTGGGGTGGTTCTTTCCCCGAGAGCTGAGGGAGGCAAAGACCCAAGAATTGCTTACTTTGGAGAAATGTTCCATAGAGTAATAGAGTATGGCCTTAAGTTTACCTAGTTATCTCGTTATGCCCGGAGATAGCTCCTGATATGAAGAACAGGATGTGTTTGTTTGTTCATAAACTTGGTCACCTTTTTGCTAAGAAGGAAAGAAAGCTATGTTAGTTAGTGATATGGATAGCACCAGGCTCGTGACCCTTTTCCAGCTAGTTGAGAAGGACAAGCTTAAGTATAAGGAGAAGTTTTGTAATAATAAAACTAGGACCGCAAGTAATAAGTCCAGTCAATCAAAGACCAGTTATGAAATTCGGTCATTCTTTTAGAATAAGCTATCTGAGCCAACTCTGTCTTCATCTAGTACACCTGTAGCTAAACCTAAGTATGATTAATAGGTTAAGATACAAGGTTCTATTTATCAGAAGTGTGTTGCAAGGGGGTTCACAACTTTTTCTACTTGTAAAACTTTCGAGAAGAATCATTTTAGTGAATGTTTGTAGGGGCGAGATGGTTGTTTCATGTGTGTCTAGGTATTCCACAAGCTCAAGGTTTGTCCCTCTTCTAGGCAAGAAAATGGGTGTAACAAATCACAGGATACTTCATCCTCAGCTCTAGCTGGCCAAAACATTTAGAAAGGCACAACTTAAGGTGCAAGTAATAGTTAGAATAATTTCTATGCCTTTTCCTCACATTATAATTGGAATAACTTGTTCAATTTCATCACTGATAAGTTAAAAGTTTTCTCTTTTAAATTGTATTTTGTGTTAGATACTGGAGCTTTATTGTCCTTTTTCACTCTTTATATTGCTGTAAATTTTGAAGTCAGTCATGTATAACTCCTAGAACCCATTATATTTCCACTCTAGTTGGAGAATCTATAGTAGCTAAAAAAGTCTACTGAAGTACTCCAGTCCATTATAAGGATACCACAACTTATTTAGTAGAATTACATATGATAGACTTCAACATTATTTTGGGTATAGACTTGTTGTATTTATGTTATGCTTTAATTGATTGTTGAACAAGAGTTGTAAAATTCCACTTCTAAATGAGCTAGTCTTAGAGTGGAAAGGTGGTCCATGTGTACCTAAGAGCCATTCATCTCATATCTCCAATCTAGAAAAATGATTTCCAAGGGATATATTCACCACTTAGTGAGGGTTAAGGACTATACTTCTAAAACCTCGCTTTTCAGTTAGTTCATATAGTCAGTGAGTTTCCAGATATATTTCTTAAAGATCTTCCCCGAGTCCTCCCAACATGGAAATAGACTTTTGGATAGATGTCCTTCTTGATATGCAACCTATCTCTATTCTACTATACAAAATGGCCCCAGTTGAGCTGAAAGAATTAATAAAGCAGTTTAAGGATTTGTTAGATAAGGAATTTATCAGGCCTAGTGTTTCTCCATGGAGTGATTCTGTCCTCTTTGTGTGTAAGAAAAATGGTTCCCTCAGAATATGCATCGATTACCACCATTGAAGAAGGTCACAATAAAAAATAAGTATCTCATTCCTAGGATAGACAACTTATTTAAAAAACTCTAGCGAGCTACATTTTTTTACAAGATTGGCCCCAAGTCGGGTTACCATGAGTTGGAAGTTAGATAATTTGACATCCCAAAAATAGCTTTTTGAACTTAATATAGTCACTATGAATTTCTTGTCATGTCTTTTGAACTAACCAATTCTCTTGTAGCTTTCATGGACTATATAAATAAAGTGTTCAAATAGTATCTCAACATGTTTGTTATTATATTTATAGATGACATTTTAATTTACTCTCATAGTGAAAATGTGTATGCTGACTGGATTAGAATTGTTCTTCAGACTCTCAAAGATAAAAAGTTATATGTAAGTTTTCTAAGAGTGAATTTGGTAGAAGTCAGTTGATTTCCTTGGTCACATTATTTTTGTTAAGGGAATACAGGTTGACTATCATATGATTAGGCAGTCAAAAGTTGTCCTAGACCGATGACTCCATCAAATATTAGAAGTTTCTTAGGTTTAGGTTTATTATATGAAATTTGTAAAGGGGTTCTCAAGTACCTTAGCCTCATCGACAAGGATGACTTCAAATGATGTAAAATTTTAGTGGTTCCAAAATTATGAGAAAACTTTTCAAGAGTTAAAGAATTGGCTTACTTTGGCTCTAATTTTGACCCTGCCCGGGGGTACAAATGGATTTATAGTTTATTGTGATACAAATAGAGTTGGAATTGGTTGTGTTCTAATGCATAATGATAAGATGATTGCCTATGACTCTAGACAAATAAAACCTCATGAGAGAAATTATCCAACTCATGATCTTGGATTAGCAATTGAAAATTTTTCTTTGAAGATTTGGTGTCACTATCTCTATGGTGTGCATGTTGATCTATATATCGATCATAAGATCTTACAATAAATCTTCACTCAAAATGAGTTTAATCTTAGACAGATAAAATGGCCTGAGCTCCTCAAAGATTATGATATGAGTGTGCTATACTAAAGAAAGTGCATAGACTTGCATGATTGGGAGTCTATCTTATGGATTCTAATGAAGTATTATAGTGTAAATTAGTTTTGAGTCCTTGTTGGTTATTAAGGATGAAAAAAGCAAGATAGTGACCCCATATTGCGCCAGTTGAGAGGTGAAATCCATAAGAAGAAAATTGAAGTCTTTATCTTATGGGGAAGGTAGTATTTTTCGATAACAAGGTAGGTTATGTGTGCTAGATATAAATGGGTTGGGAGCCTAAATTTTGTCTAGTGCTCATAGTACTAGATATTTGATTCATCTATGTTCCACTAAAATGTATAATAATTTGAGAGAGGTTTTTTGATGGAGTGGGATGAAAAGGGACATTGAAAACTTTGTAGCAAAGTGTAAAAATTGTCACCAAGTGAAGTTAGAACATCAAAGACTTGGTGGTAAGGATCAAGATATCAGCATTCCTACATGGAAGTGAGAAATGATCGATATAGATTTTATTATGGGTTTACCTCATAAGCATCATCAACGTGATTCTGTTTGGGTGATAGCAGACAGGATGAACAAATTTGCTTACTTTTTGCCTATCAAAACCACACATTCAACAGACAATTATGCCAAGTTATATATTTGTGAGATAGTTTGTCTTCATAGATTCCCTTTGTCGATCATTTCAGAAAGGGGTCCTTAGTTTACATCTTAATTTTAGAAGTTATTTTAGAAAGATTTAGGCTCAAAGGTAGACCTTAACACCTTTCACCCGCAAACTAATGAACAAGAAAATCACACTATTTATACTATTGAAGATATGTTGAGGGTGTATATTATCGACTCCAAAGAAAATTATGTAACATCTCATTGGAAAATTCCCTAAGTTTTGAACTCACTTCCCAATCTACGACTTACCTTACAAGTCATAAGGTCACCTTACGGGTCTTAATACCTCAATCATAGCCTAACCAGCATATTAGCTTAAAGTTTCTGTTGTGAGTACAACTAAGGGGTCATGAGTCATCAAGACCCTATATGAGTGGCATAGTGTAAATTGTAGAAAAATTAGTGTAGTGCCCAAATATTTTCATCTTGAGTATGACTGGACCCAATGAGTCATAAGGTCATGATACGAGATGTATGGTGCCACTAGTTTGGGGTCCCTAAGCTATTTCCCAAACTACGAGTCATGTTTACGACTCATAGCCTGATGCCACAAATCGTGACATGACTCATAATGATTGGGCGATAAAATTTTAGTGTTTTATTAAGGGTACTTTGGATATTTCCCCTTTTCCAAACTTAAGACCCACAAACTTAAAACCCTTTTGGGATCTCATTATCATCCAGCAACGTAATCAAACAACTCTTAAACTCTTTCAAATCTCTAAGTTAAGAGCAAGCTAGGGTTTCTCAATGTTGATTATTTAGATCTTCCAAGTGGTGATTTCTCTCCATAATAATGATACTTTTAGTCATGTTACTCTTCTCCAAAGATTATTTTATTGAAAATATACATTTACATTATTATTCATGTGATTTAATTATTGTTTGTGATTATGGCTTTGAGGGTTTTTGGATGAATAATACTTGAGTTAAAATCCCCTGATTTTATATACATTGCTTGTGCTTTATTAATGATTTTTAAACTATTTCGGTGCATGGGTATAGGAATTGAAAAAAGGGTCAAGTTATTCCGCCGAATTGATGTTTTGTTATTGGAAAAATTGGTTTGGAAATTGATTTTGGAAGATGGTTTGTTATATGATTTGACTTACTTGCCTATAAGAAATGTCCAAACCGTAGCCGAGAGCGAGCCGGATTTTGAAATGAAAGTGTAGGGTGGATCTCGAAAGATATGAAAGATCTCCCTCCAAGCCAGCGGGATCCACTTTTTGGGGAATATGAGTCGAAGCAATAACAAGAATATTGCATTGCATAAATAGTTAAATGGATGCAAAGAGTTTTAAAGGCCTTGTTGGTCATATTTTCGCTTTTTATTTTATTTTAATGAATAAAGGGGGTCAAGGAATTCCCTCGATTTGTTTTATAAACCAAAAAAGGGGTTAAATATTCCTCGAAAATGATTTAATAAACAAAGGGGGTCGTGGCATTCCCCTATGTAATAGAATTGATATGGCATAATGATAAGCTTGTAGGCATACTAGTATACGATACATATGTGGTGTCTTAATGTAAAATTTCTTAGTCTAATAATAGGATTATGTGTAACTTATTCTAATTAGGCTTAATGGGGATTATGTAGCTAAGATTTGAAGGTATGATTCCTATAGAACTGATACTAGAAACTCCCATTTGTCAACGTGAAAGTTGGTCTTAACGATCGTGTACATATTTCTTACTATTTATATATCTATATCCATAATTGATGTGGGTTTGGGGCATTTCCTGGTCTTCTTTGATACCTCTGATTCATATGGTTAACATCCATTGGGGCCCTTTCAACAGAGGGAGTTAAGCCCATATAGCCTGTGATGCCTGTTTATAACGGTTGAGGTACATAGTCCAGGCTAATGTTTTAACTTTCATGCTAATCCTTGTTCCCTATTTCGGTATATATATATATATATGTTTGTGTGTGTGTGTGTGTTTGTATATGTGTGTGTGTGTTTGTGCATTGGTTTTGAATGATTTGAAATGATTTGATTATGGCATTACTTTATCCCTTTCCTGAGTTACATATTATCTCTCACACCACTAACCATCTACGGACATTGTATCCCCATGTGATGTAGGAATCAGAGACACTTTTACTTTTTCTGCGCAGTGATTAGGTGATTTATGGATCGATCACGATTCAACTTGAAGTGATGACCTTCCATATTTTGGAAGGCCCTTATTTCTTGTTATTATTTTATTATGTTTTAGACCTATTCCTTTTTGGACTCATTTTGGCTATAGCCTGGGGCATGTGCCAATTTAGATTGATGTTGGTTTCTTAGAAGCTTTATGGATTACTGTAGATTGGTATTTGACATTATGGATTCTTAGAACATTTTTATTATTGATTATTTTATCTTATTATATATTTGAAATTCATCTGCTTCTAGGTCTGTCATATTTTGTTTGACCAGGAAAAGAGGGTGATCTCTAGTACTTGGTGGACTTAAGATACCTATCACGTCCAAGACCTAGTTTAGTTCATGACAAGATAGTATCAGTGCCCTAGGTTCATGTAAAATTGGGTGTCCACAAAGCTGTGTCAAGTAAAGTCTCTTTTATGAGCTTGTAGCGTGCCACACTCATAAGGCAAAGGCTATGAGGCATTTAGGAATATTTCCCTTTGTTGTGTTCTACTTACAGGCTGTAGAGTCTAAGATGTTGAAATCTCCTCTAATTCCCATTTGATCACATTTTAGATTTTGCCTCCCAAAAGATCTGATACTCGTGAAAACTCTTGTGTCTCGCTTGAGCACAATATGGATAGAACTCATCCTACTTATGGGTTACAAACCCATTCTAGGCCCCATCTACTGACTATATTTCCTCTCATAAAGTTCCATCGGTCCCTATAGTCCTTTCCAAGCTTGTAGGGCTAATGATAATTCTGCCTTATTTCCCCAAGGAAACATTTCTAATGTTGAGTTTTATCGGTCTATTTATCTGCAGACTCGATTAGTGACTTCTCAGTCTTGTCAGCCCAATCATGTGGCTTTTGTTGCTCCATCCACTAAGGCTACTAGAGTTGGCTAATTTATGAGACTGAATCCTCCAACGTTTATTAGTTTCAAGGTTAGGGAGGATTATCAAGGGTTCATTGATTAGATGGAGAAGATATTCAGAGTGAAACATGCTACTAATTTTTAGGGTGTGGAATTTGTTACATAGCAATTGAAGGATGTAGTGTATCGGTAGTATGAGAAGTAGGATAAGTCAAGGGGTGATGATCTGGAGTTGGCATTATGGAATGAGTTTTTTGGTACTTTCCTAGATTGTTTCTTTCCTTCAGAGTTGAGGAAGGCTAAAGTTGAGGAGTTCATGAATCTGAAATAGGGTAGGATAACTGTGATAGTGTATGCCTTGAAATTTCGTCAGTTATCCCATTATGCTCTAGAGTTGGTATATTATATGAGGGCTAAGATAAGGAATTTTACTTTGGGCTTGTCTTGGAACTTGGTATTAGAGTGCAACATCACCTTTTTAAATAATGACATGGATATCTCTAAGGTTATAGTGTATATACAATAGGTTGAAGAGAAGAAGAAAATCAAGAAGACATGGTAGAGAGGCAAAGTAAGAAATCCAGGTATTCTAAGCAGCGTAGAGGTCACCAATATAATAGTAAATATAGCAAGTAATGGTCTAAGAAGAAGTGGAGAAACTTTGGTTCTTACTTTACGATGAGTGATCCATATCGTAAGTCGTCTAGTGATTGCTTCTTTTAGAGAAACAGAGGGTTTAAGGCACAAGGTTCCCAATCTCAGGATAGTGGAGCTCAATCATTTCTTTTATATTCTCCTTGCAAATTTTATGGATAGTTGAATCATAGTTTTTTTTATGGAGGAGAAAAAAGTGCTTAAGATGTTGTTGGCTTATCCATATTCACAGGAACTGTTCTTCAGGTGATGTTGCTACTGGGGATAATAAGGTCCTGCTACTACTTTTTTAGTTTCGGCACTAAAGGGTGCTACTTCTGGCTCTGCCACTGGCTAGAATCGTATGTATGCTCTTTCCACCTATCAAGAATCTGCGACTACTCCTGATCTTATTACTAGTATGCTAAAATTTTTCTCCCATGATGTGTATTTCTTACTTGATATGGGGTCTAGTCCTTTTTATGTGAGCCCTTATGTGGCTATTCATTTTGGGTTTAGTCCTGTGTGTATTCTCAACCCTTTTTTGTATCTACCCCAATGGGTGTCTCTATTATGGCTACAATGGTCTATAGAGGTTGTGTGGTCTCTATCTGTGGTAGAAAGATGTTGGTGGATCTAATAAAGTTGGATATGTTAGACTTTAATGTTATTTTAGGGAAGGATTGGCTCCATTCGTGGTATGTGTCTCTAGATTGTCAGACCCAAAGGGTCAATTTCCAATTACTAAATGAATTATTGGTTGAGAGGGAAGGGATTTCCCTAGTACCTAAGGGAAAGTTTAATTCATATCTTAGAGCCCAGAAATTAATTTCCTAGAGGTTTTTATATCATCTAGTTTGGGTTAAGGATTCTAATTCCAAGAGTCCTTTTTTGAAATCTGCCCATGCAGTCAATGAGTTTCCTGAAGTGTTTCTCAATGATTTTCCTGGTATTTCTCCTGATAGGAAAATAGACTTTGGGATTGACCTTCTACCAGATACCCATCCTATTTATCTCTCTCCTTATAAAATTGCTCCAGCTGAGTTGAAAGAACTTAAGGAGCGGTTAAAAGATCTTCTTAATAAGGGTTTTATTCTCCCTAGTATTTCTCGGTGGGATTCTCCTATTCTTTTCATACGTAAAAATAATGGGTCCCTTCAATGTATATAGACTATCGCTAGTTGAATAAGGTGATAGCAAAGAATAAGTATCCTCTTTCTAGAATTGATGACCTCTTTGACCAGCTTTAGGGTGCTAAGTACTTTTCTAAGATTAATCTTTGATCAGGTTATCATCAGTTGAAGATTAGAGTGGTAGATATCCCTATGACTGCTTTTTGTACCTGGTATAGTCATTATGAGTTTTTGATCATGTCTTTTGGGTTGACTAATGCTCAGACTATATTTATGGATCTCATGAACTGGGTATTCCGTCAGTTTCTAGACTTTTTCTTCATTGTGACTTTACCTAAACTCTTTCATTGTATAAATGGTTAAATGGGTGAAAAGGGTTTTAAATGCCTTGTTGTCCATGTTTTCGCTCTTAAACTTGTTTTAATGAACAAAGGAGGTCGAGGCATTCTGTTGCACCCAAGCGCACATGCAAGTGTATATGGTCTCACCAAATAATATAGTGGCCTTAAATAAACCCGAATATCGATCCCTCGAAGACTTGTGTTAAACAACTATCCAATTCTAGTTTAACAATTGAGATTAACTAGTGCAACATATCCAAAAGAGTTTTGAAAGCTTAGAAACTAATAATAAACTAAAATATTGTGGGAATGTAACTACTTTGGACAATCATGGATGAAAAACCGGGGTTAAAGCACTACGAACAATCATACTATGCTATTTAACTTCTTTAGTTGGATTACTTATCTTGGTTATTGATTCGTAGGGTTTATTGCATGATATGGTCTCCCAACGTCTAATCATGTACCTAACTTGGACATTACAACTAGATAGTTGAGTGGGGATGTAATAATCTAATTAGATGCATTAAGCTATAATCCTACATGTGAATCAAACAAGGTTTTTAGGTATATCCCTATCCTAGTTGCTAATTCAAATTCCTTATTTCATAAAGGAATAAGAACCTTGTTCTATCTACCCCACGTTCTATCTTACTATTTCCCTTCCTGAGATCAAAAGGTCGGCAATGAATATATTCTAAGGGTAATGAATCCTAAAAATAGATAAAACAAGGGTAAATAAACAACCAATAATTATAAGCAATCCAAACTATACTAATTCAAAGCAATAGAGTCATGTTCTTGGCTTCAACCCCAAAAAGGGGGCGTTTAGACACTAATGGTCATAACCATAATCCAATTACTTAAATTCATGATCAAAAAAATAAATAAACTGAATTTTAAAGAATATTACCCCTAAAAACGTATTTTGCAGCCTCCTCAATTGTTCCAAGACGTCACAAAGTGTCTACATAACATGCAACGTGCCCTATTTAAAGTAGAAACCTATTTAGTCGTGTGTGGAATGGGTATTGGGCCGTGATGTATGGTCAATTTTATCATGGGTTGAATCAAATTGGATGGTAAGGTTGATTAAGGATCGTGTTACATTGTATAATCAAGTTAATTTGATGTCGCGTTGCGGCTCCATTGTGATACCTCACTGGAAATTGCGTCCATACTTTTCCTTGCACTTTGTCCTCTATCCCAAGCTTTTGTTGTGTGTTTCCACTCATTTTACAGTCTTGTATACATCCATATATCACCATAAAATATAATAAATCATTACAAATGACAAATTAGAGATCAAAACAAAACAACATCAAGAACGATGACTAGAAACACTAGCTAAGACTAGGCTTGCCCACATTGATCTTAAGCTTAATGTTTTGACTCTTGGTTTGATTCAATTGTCCCTTTCACATTATAAAAAGGTTTTTCCACACATAAATACACTATTTAACCATTGTGTAACTTATTAAACACATTATAACCCATTGAGATAGACTAGACAAACACCTAGCTCAATCTAGTAACACTAGTTTCCTCGATAGAACTCTAAGTGACGCATTTGAGTACAAACTTGTTTGGAATACCCTTTTAACATTGTAATCACACACTTCAACACTTGGATTATTATTTTTATTATTATTAACACATAAATCACTCAAGAAGTCCTAAAAAAAGCTAAATAAGCTAGAATAATGACGCCGAAGTGTATGAAATCACTTAAAGCCTTGTTCGTCCTCGAGAAACTCTCTACTCTATGCATCATATGCTGAGGTGACTCCACACTTCTACTACAAGAAAGACACTCAAGATAGTACTAGAATGACTACACATAATGCAAGTTTCTACACTAAGCCTGTTATACACAATTGAAGGCTCATGAACACTACTTCAAAACATCCTAGCCTCAAGAATTGACTAAACAAGTGTCAAACTTATGCATACTAATCAATCAAGACACCATATAAATTACCTCAAAATTAATCAAACATGTACCCTCATAACAAGAGAGTTACCCATAATCACTCAATATAATGTAATTTATAACACAACAGGTTCAAGAATCAAATTGTGTTCACTCTTACAAAGAATTCACAAGTTGCAAATAATGAACCATATGCTTGCCCTTGGTGTCGTACTCCACTAATATTAGAATATTAATATTAGGATCCAATAGGTCTTTAGGGGTTGTAATATAGGCTAAGATCATTCACACATACTACGGTGGGAGTATGCTATGTACAATCATTTAATTTTACCCTGTTTTGAACCCACCTTATGTTACGCACCCCTATGGTATCCATCATCAACTTAAGCAATTTTCCTTCATTGAGGTGCACAATGTCCAAAAAGGAATAGGGCCAAAACAGGTTCATAGTAACACAACTAAGCTAAAAATGGGAATTTCTTTTGAAACAATTTCTATAACTCCCCACCACAACAATTGTACACACCAATAACCATTACATAGGGGCTTCACTTTCACCTTTCTCCTACTTGAATTTCCAATTTCACACTCAATTAATTGTACACTAAAGCGCTTAGGAACTTTGGATCAAATTGAGGTCGACCAAAGAAGGGATTAATCTACAAGTGAGACTACCAAATAAAAAGCTAAAGGGTCAAGGAGGATTACTAGGATTAAGCATAAAGGGTAGGTCAAAAGAGGGTACAAACATGGCTATCAAAGAAATTACTATTTCATCTCCTAAACCCACACTCTTTATTTTCTTTTGCACACACCCAAGAAAATTATAGAATCAAATACAATAAGGAATATACAAATAAACTCACATTCATATGGCACATGCTCAACTCAAGTAGGAACACCATTGACTCTTAACTAAACAATCAGATAAATTCAAAATTACGCCAACAAGTACAAGAGTCATAATCATGAGCCTAAGAGTCTTGAAAGTAGTAATTCCCATAATAAACATGCTCTTTACCATCAAAACACTTGCATCATGCAGTCAAATATATCACCAACAAGAACATCTCACTTATTCCTAACACAAAAATTTTAAAAATTACAGTAAAAATGGGAATTTCCCCACCCCACATTTAGAAATCTAAAAAACAACTGAAGTCTGAATCGAATCTGAAAGCCTCTAAGTACTGTCTTAATATGGAGTTAAAGGAACATGTCTCCATCTAACTCCATCTAACAAAACTGAGCTGAAATAAATAATGACATAAAGTAATGATCATGTCCTCGAAGGATGAGGACTCACTGCTAACTTTGATTATGAAAACTGGGATGCTACTGATGCTCTAGAGCTCATGCTTCTGAACCTATGGTATAAAACACCATAGCGCAAATATGTCAGTACTTTAAATATACTGGTATACATATGAGGTAGGTTGAATGCATGGGGTTCATATGCATGAACAATATAACTGTCTGACTAACATGAACGTAAAAAAGTATGCATGAATACATAATACTGTAAATGAGATCATGAAAACATGATTACTAAGTCTGAGTGTTGATAACATGAGTTTGCTGATATATTTGATAACATAGGTGACTGTATCTGACAGTCCTGATCCTGATAGAACTAGTTGAGTTTTGTACTGTATCTGAGTTGACTATATCTGACAGTCTTAAAATATGAAGAACTATATGAGTTTTTTTACTGAGACTAATTCTGAAACTATGGGAGATAGTTAACTAAATGACATTCCCTAAATACGCTATAATAGCTAAGCTGGGGTCCAATCTGCGCCTTAATTGGAAGGCTGTCAATACCGCACCACTGGTAGAGACAAACTGCGGGTTAACCTTATCTAACATTTTCCCTAAAAGAAAATGGTAGGTCCCTCATCTGAGAGTGCTTATCCACCTTATCAACCCTTATCTTACAGTGTTGATGTCTCAACCTATGCTGGCTACATAGTTCTTAAATACAAGGATGACTTCTAAGAATTACACCCTCACCTGACAGTGTGTGTTCCCATCCTTGGATTTACTCGGTGCTAAATCCTACTCCCATCTGAATAGAAATTGAACATGATTAATTGGACTGAACTGACTGGATTCATAAAGTTCCATTGACTGATGGAATACTACTGAGATTACTGAGTTGCTGAAGTCACATGACTGACTGAATTCTACTAAAGATGGCTTGACTGAGAGGATCATGAAAACATAACACTAGATATAGGCACACAGCTATCTTTTCAGGTACAAGTAGCCCCAGGAATCGATAGAAGGAAACTGACATAACATGATAATTCTTGATCATTGGAATAAAGCCCACAATTCATAATGCCATAAGTTGGGGATTTCATACTACACATAGTTCTCATAATTTTATACACGGAATTGTGCATATAACAACATGCCATAAGTCCATCAAATCTAGTTTCATAAACATCCCATCAACAATCATAATGCATGTAATATCATAGAAGTCATTGTTTTCGTAAGGGTATAGTATGCATTTGTCATTTATGTAACAATTTAGCTAAACTACATGATTTATAATCTCCTAGTCATTTTATCAAACACCTTACATACACAACTTAGGCATAGGTGTAATCATCAAATTATTCATAATGAACAACCAAATTTACATGTTTCCAACTCATATGGTATCATAGCTTCATAAAAAATGCACAAAGACCCTAACTTGGGGATTTTACAACATCAATTACATGAACAAATCAACCCACAACATAATAACATGGTTCATAATTTAAAATTGGGTTATTGAGCTTTATGGATGGAAGGAATCCATAAATCAACACAACACATACCTTAGATGAAAGTTCCTTAACAATCTACGGTAAAATCTCTTGGATTTGGGTCTTCAAATTGAAACCCTTGTTCTTAAGAGAAATTGAGGAAAAAAAGTATATTTTAGTGGCTTGAACGCTAAATTCCGTGTTTTTGATATATATATATATATATATATATATATATATTTATAGGCATGGAAAATGACCATATTACCCCTCAAAGCACGAAGGCGGAATGCTGAAAATTTGGGCACAAAGGCTATAGCATGGCGGTGCCTTTCCCAGAGCCTTTTGCAGTTGGACGGCGCCTTACTATTGAGGGAGGGGGTAAAGGATATAAGCTAGGCGGCGCCCCCTTATAGCCTTTAGCTACTGGTTCAAAATCCAAACGAGCCCTAAACGGATTCCAAAAATTTTGAAACTCACCTGAAATGTACGATGGACTTGCCCTACGTAATGCAACTTGAAAATTATAAAATAGAGGTAGGGAAGGTCATCAACTAAATCCCCAAAATTCGAAGGCCTAAAATGATACTAAGTGTTGAACACCTAGCTAAAATATTCTAAGTGTTGAACCTTCCAAAGAGCTTTTTGGAGCTAAAAGAGCTTATTATCAACGTAAGATTTTGTGGGGTCTTACAATGTATCCCCCTTGGGAATATTCATCCTCGAATGAGATTGTCTGAGAGGGGAGAAAAGAAAACTAACGTGAATACTTAGTATGAATAACTGAAACATGATTTCATAACTGACGTGACTAATAAGTTGAACATATAATACTAAACATGCATATCTGATGCATGTATAACTGATTCATGAATGCATAACTGAGTGTTCTAATGAACTGAGTATATCACAATGAGAATGCATATCTGATGCAAGATTATATAACTAAACTGATACATGAATGCATGACTGAATATACAATGGCACTTGATACCGAGTTTATAATGGAAACATGAGCATGAAACAAGATATCAATTTTGTAATGAATACTGGACATGAAGCTGAAAAACTTAAGGAGAACTGTTACCTTGAGCTTGATCTGAGTTGGCAGAGAAGAGGTGAGGATACTTGGTACGCATGTCTACTTCTGTTTCCCAAGTATCTCCCTCAACGGAATGATTTCGCCAAAGAACTTTGACTAGAGAGAGTTCTTTGTTCCTCAGTCTATGAGTCTGATAGTCTAGGATTTTGACTGGAATCTCATCATAAGAGAGGATGTTCTAAACATCTATGCTCTAAATAGCGGCTACAACTGTTAGGTCACCTATGCACTTCTTGAGCAAAGAGACATGGAATATTGGATGAACTGAGGCAAGATCTGAAGAAAACTCGAGCTCATAAGCTACCTTGCTGAAATGGCTGAGTATCTTGAAGGGACTGATAATCGGGGACTGAGTTTTCCCTTCTTGTCGAACCTCTTCACTCTCTTCATGGGAGAGATCTTTAGATAGACATAGTTGATAACGCTCAACTTACACCTAAAATTAGTATAAGGCGGTTGTCGTCAATATATTTATCCAACTTTGGAGTTGGGGTCGAATCCACAGGGAATAATGTGAGTGGTAATTAAGCTAATATGAAGCTATAGCTACAAGTTCAATTCAAACAAATGGTATAAAAATATAAAATTAAGATGGGGGTGTTGAAAGTATCAAGTAATGTTGTCACTTCAATATTAATGTTTGTAATCAATATAAATGGGAAACTAGAGTTATGTTCACCAAGGGTTTCGAGAATTGATAGATACTAGGTAATGATAGAGATTCTCGGAATGATTAGAACAGCAGAATATCCCTGGCGATTATACTATTTGACTTATCTCTCGACCTCACCAGACAATTTATTATCTAATTCTCTCGAACTTAGATAACTTATCTATTTCCAATAGGATATTATATCAGGTTGATTAATCCAGTTACGGCATTAATCATTAAACATAAGGTTGGTAGCTTCCGAGTCCCTATTGAAAATTCACGTCCTCTAGTCTATTTCTCCATTAGAAGCAAATAAAACCTAAGGCATAACCTAATGTTTGCAACCACTAGATTTCAGTTAAAGCAACAGAATTTCAAGATGTTCCACTACTCTTTGAATCTGTTAAACACCTAGTATCATATCAAACCCTAATCCATTGATCCCATGACCCCGGCTAATGGAATTAGCCGCTTATGATTTGATGAATGAAATCACAATTTGAATTCATAATGATAAGGATAACTTATGATTAGATGGAAAACAATAAGTAGTTTTTGCGTTTGAATCACAAGGTAGAAACCCAAAATTAGTTGATAAAAATAAGAAGAATAATTGATGTAAGAGAACAATGTTACGTGCCTCTCTTCCCTAGGTTAATGCCTGATAGATCATCCGAAAAAACCCTAAAACAAGTCTTTAAATAGTGTATTCTAAATAAGAAAAAAAAACTTAAGGTTTTAATTTTCTCTTCAAATTAGACGATGACGATCTCGATGGCATGTCAGACGCCTGACGACGTGTGCAAGATGTCGTCTAAGATTCAAGTGAATTATTGTCTTCTAATTTTTCTGACGGCAATTCTGATGGCGTGTCAAATATGTGATGGTGCATGAAAAATGTCATCACATCTTCATTGGAACTTAGCATAATCTGCTTCAGGTTCAAGGCAATTTTGAGGCCTTGTCACAGATTTGACGGTGCTTCCGAAACAACATCACATTTCATTTCAACTCCTCAGGTTCTGTCTAAGCTTGATGGCAACTTTGATAGCCTATCCCATGTCTGACAGCACGTCATAAATGGCGTTAGCCACATTCAGCTTATTTACACCAGATTTCAACTGATTTATTCCTCTTTCCTTTGGTTTTCTCCCAGATCACTTGTATCTGCATTAAAACACTAAAAACAATCAAAAACAACAAAAGTTTCTTAAGACTTCGCAATTATTCCTCGTTAAAAGCCTCAAATGTGTTAGCATTTTCTCATATATCACACCCTCAACTTAAAAGGATTGCTTGTCTTCAAGCAACCAAAACACAACACTACGATGCTTAACCAAGAAATACATAAGATACCCATGGCAATTGATTTTTAATTTTAGCTCCAAACATATGGCACTCTCCAAGTTCAATTACTTATAAACCCAACTGTGTTTATAAATGAAGATCCACAATGTGACACAATGGAATCAAGATTTGGAATCAATTTATAGACAACAACCATGCATATATACAAGTTACACTACCTAAACAAGTAAGAAGCTAGCAATGCAACCAATGTGCCCTTACAACAAAGAAGTCCCTTTTCACTAATATATGAAATCAAGCATGTCAATGCAGAAACGGTCAAGAGACACTCACTCTCAAAAAGAAATTCCAATCAATGCATGTCAAATACCATATGCTTGCTCTTTATTTTCATTACTAAGGTGTTCAGACCGGTAAGTTAGGATCACTATAGGTTTTTTTTCTTCGGCTTTTAATGTAGGCTTGGGGCTGGAATGGTGTTCACGGATATTTAAAGTGACTAAGCCTCCATGTTAATACACTACTCTTTTGGGGTCCCACATCTTAGTCTTTTTTCATTTTTCATTCATTCTTGATCACACATATTCGTACTTTTTTTTCACCATCTTTATCTTCTCTTATTCTTTTTCTACCACATCCATCATTTAAATCCTTTATTTTTATTCAACCTGTCTTCATACATATTTCACACCACACACACCTATTATAGCCCCCTCAACTTAGGTTATTTGCCTAAGTCAAGGTGTACAGTATCTAAGGAGGACCAGGGTCAAAACAGGTTCATTATGATCTAAACGGGAAGGCGATAGGTGTCATAGAAAGAAATGGTCAATTCTGGCTCAAAATAGGAATCAAGAGATATCATGCATACAGGGAAGGTCATTTAGGCAAAAAAGTGACTTAAAAATCAAAATGGCCTATGATCCTTTCCTAACCCCTATCTTTCAACGAAGGTGAGACTCAACGGATAAGTTCTACATTCAACACACACAGGGAATTGAGTAAGACCTCACAGACATATGGCACAATGGTACATCACAAGCTACTACCCATTCGGTTCATGCAATTGTTAGCAGGGATTATCATGTCCCTAGTACTAATGCTATAAAAAGATTCACAGTAGCCACATATAAATGCATATCATATAGTTATAACATAGACCAATGGAGAGGTGTTTATCAGTCTTAAAAATCAATAAAAATATATCAACTGGTCTAGATACTTATTTTTCTCCAGTTAACCACAATACATCACAAAACAAAACACAATATGCCTAAACATGCCAGATATACTAGGAACAAGACTCCGAGGAAAAGAGGCACAACAACAAAAACCCTAGGAGGACATCACACCCATAAGTAGCCCCACCCTCAACTTAATATCATGCAGTGTTACCAATGTGTCAATCAAAATAAGAGAGTTAGAAACAAACCTGTGGACCCATAGGTGCGAAGATCTGATGTCAATCACATAATTCAAATACAAATACAAACAACAAAATACCTTGGGTTGCCTCCCAAGAAGCGCCAAATTTAGTGTCGTGGCACGACTCAGTTATCATGACTACTCAGAATTCATCAAGATACCTTGTTGATAATTATTTATGTATCCACTTGGAGGATTTGAAATGGAGGCCTAACTTTTGATCAATACATCTTCGGGGTGTGTTGGGCAAATGTGAGTGCATGATGAGGAATGTTCTATCACGCCACTTCAAAGGCTTGAACTATTTACCCAATTTTGCATCAAACTTTCATGTAGGCTCATTTGGAAACGTTGAGAATCTTAAACAGCCACTAAATGTACGATCTTAAAGATCCTTGGCCATCAATATTGGGGTTGTAGTAAACCATTTTGGAAGGACAAACTCCAAAATATAAGAATCTTCCTCCTCATTTACAAGATTCATCATTTGCTTGGGTGATTTGACTTTCATCACATTTACTAAGCATAATGTTGAAAAGTGATTCGAATGAGAACTAACCCTCAATTTTGGAAATAACTTCCCTATTAGTATTTTTACCCCGAAATGGACAAGAGTCTTCACGAGGTTTATGCTTGATTTCTTCTTTTCACTCTAATACCATTTCCTCATCCTTGGCATCTTCATTCATGAATATTTTAGTTGGTTGGGAAATCAGTGAGGGTTGCTCATCACCAATATAGGATTCTTGCTCCTCATCCCCTCACTCTTCCATTATTTTAAATAATTCCACAGACAAGATATCACCTAAACATAATGTAGAAAAGTAGTTTGGATGATTGACATCGATATCCATCTCTTCTATCCTTTCTCTTCTCTCGTTAAATGCCCTAATGTCTTGACGTATGTCACCTATGGTATCATTCGTTGTGTCTATACGATCCAACATTAGTTGAAGCATAGCTTCAATGTCACTCTTTCCAGTGCTTTGCTATCCTTTTCTTGACTATAAGACCTGTCATACTCATAAGAAGAACTAGAACTTGGGTTAGCGCAATAGGGGGAGGGGGCATTTGGGCAATCACTCCAGTGTCCATCTTGACCACCACATAAAGAACAATTATACTCCTGATAAGATAGAGATGGTGAACACATCTCTCTCTGGGGAGCATATCTACAATCTTGCCAAAAGTAGAGTCCATCACAATATAGACATGGATCATCCAAATAAGATTTCCAACCATCAAACTTACATTCATTCCAAGATGCCATAGTAAGAAATAAACAAAAATAAAGAAAATCTACCTAACACAAAAAACAAAGGAAATCACAAACAAATAATTACAAGTTTGAATTCAAGCAAGTAAGCTAAAATCCCAAACAGACTTAATACGCCAAACTGTTCCCCCGTAATGGTACCATTTTTGATAACTCTTACCTTACAGATCAAATTAGTGTAAGGCGGTCGTCGTCAATATATTTACCCAACTTTGGAGTCAGGATCAAATCCACAGGGAAAAATGTGAGTTGCGATCAAGCTAATTTGAAGCTATAGCTACAAGTTTAATTCAAACAAATAGTATGAAAAATTAAGATGGGGGTTTTGAAAGTATCAAGTAATGTTGTCACTTCAATATTAATGTTTGTAATCAAAATAAATGGAAAACCAGAGTTATGTTCACCAAGGGTTTCATGAATTGACAGATACTAAGTAATGCTAGAGATTCTCAAAATGATTAGCACAGCAAAATATCCCTAACGATAATACTCTAACTTATCTCTCGACCTCACCAGACAATTTATTATCTAATTCTCTCAAACTTAGATAACTTATCTATTTCCAATAAGATATTATATCAGGTTGATTAATCCAGTTATGGCATTAATCATTAAACATAAGGTTGGTAGCTTCCGAGTCCCTATTGAAAATTCACGTCCTCTAGTCTATTTCTCCGTTAGAAGCAAATAAAACCTAAGGCATAACCTAATGTTTGCAACCACTAGATTTCAGTTAAAACAACAGAATTTCAAGATGTTCCACTACTCTTTGAATCTGTTAAACACCTAGTATCATATCAAACCCTAATCCATGGATCCCATGACCCCAGCTAATGGAATTAGCCGCTTATGATTTGATGAATGAAATCACAATTTGAATTCATAATGATAAGGATAACTTATGATTAGATGGAAAACAACAAGTAGTTTTTGCGTTTGAATCACAAGGTAGAAACCCAAAATTAGTTGATAAAAATAAGAAGAATAATTGATGTAAGAGAACAATGTTACGTGCCTCTCTTCCCTAGGTTAATTCCTGATAGATCATCCATAAAAACCCTAAAACATGTCTTTAAATAGTTAATTCTAAATAAGGAAACAAAACTTAAGGTTTCAGTTTTCTCTTCGGATTAGGCGACGATGATCTTGATGGCGTGTCAGACGTCTAACAATGTGTGCAAGACGTCATCAAAGATTCCAGTGAATTGTTGTCTTCTGATTATTATGATGGTAATTCTAACGGCGTGTCAAATATGTGACAGTGCATGAAAAATATCATCATATCTTCACTGGATCTCAGCATGATCTACTTCAAGTTGACAGCAATTTTGACGCCTCATCACAGATTTAACGGTGCTTCCAAAATAATGTCACATTTCTTCTCAACTCCTCACGTTTTGTCTAAGGTTAACGACAACTTTGACAGGCTTTCCCATGTCTGACGGTGCTTTAAAAATGGTGTTAGCCACACTTTAGCTTATTTACACCAGATTTCAGCTGATTTATTCCTCTTTTCTTTGGTTTCCTCCCCGATCACTTGTATTTGCATTGAAACACTAAAAATAATCAAAAACAACAAAAATTACTTAAGACTTTGCAATTATTCCTCGTTAAAAGCCTCAAATATGTTAGCATCTGCTCCCACATCAATAGTCACCAATCTCAAACTCGAGATCTTTTCTACAAACATCTGCATAAGACTTCTGCCAGCTCTAAGTAGTCCAAAGTCTTTCTCTAATCAACTAGAATTTCTCTAAGGCATCAAATTCTAAGTCTGGCCCTATGACTAAGGCCTCACTAACTTCGAACCACCCGATTGGAGATCTACATTTCATACCATAGAGATCTTTGAATGGAGCCATCTGAATAATAGAATAATAGTTGTTGTTGTATTCAAACTCAATCAAAGGAAAGTGGTTATCCAAACTTCCCTTGAAATCAATTGCACACGCCCTTAGCATAGCTTCTAGAGTCTGAATGGTCCTTTCTGCTTAACCATCTTTCTGAGGATGAAAGGTTGTACTGAGATGGACTTGGGTACCATGACCCTTTTGGAATGCTTTCCAAAAGTAAGAGGTAAATTGGGTTCCTCTGTCTGAGATAACAGATAGCAGAACACCATACAATCTGACCAACTCTCTGATGTAGAGTTTGGGGTAATCCTCAGATATATACGAGGTATGAACTGGAAGGAAATGAGCTGATTTGGTCATCCTGTCTAGCATGACCAAACTGAACTATGCTGACAATGAGTTCTAGGAAAACCCATCACAAAGTCATGTTTACTTCTTCCCACTTCTAAGTAGGAATAATGAACTCCTACATAGGAACTCTAGGCTTCTAATGCTCTATTTTAACTTATTGACATGTAGAGCACTTAGCCATAAACTCTATAATGTATATCTTCTTCTCACTCCACTAATAGATTTCTTACAAGTCACAGTACATCTTAGTGGCCCCTGGATGAATAGTGTAGCGCACACCATGCGCTTCTACAAGAATTTATCACCTTAAATCATTTACACCTGGGACATAGAAACAAACCTGACAGCGTAATACACCATCTCCCCCTAGGAAGAAAACCTCTACTTTTTTTATTCTTGACTGACTCTTTCAACTTAAAAAGACTAGGATCTCTATCTTGCTTTTCTTTTACCTCAGATACTATAGATAATTCTGAACTACTCTAAACCCATATATCACCCTCTTCTGTATCGACTAAGGAAATGCCTAGTCTAGCAATATGATGCATTTCTTGGGATAACTGCTTCTTACTGTCCTCAACATGAGCAACACCACCCATGGACAGTCTACTGAGAGCATCTGCCACTATATTGGCCTTGCTCGGATGATAAAGGACACTTATGTCATAATCTTTTAAGAGCTCTAACCACCTTATCTGACAAAGATTGAGATCTTTTTGATAAAATATGTACTAAAGGCTCTTATGATCCATGAACATATCTACATGAACTCAGTAGAGCTAATACCTTCAAAGCTTTAAGAAAAATACTATGGATGCTAATTCAAAATCATGAGTAGGATAATTCTTCTCATGAGGTTTAAGTTATCTGGAGGCATAGGCTATGACCTTACCATGCTGCATGAGTACACAACCCAAACCTACTCTAGATGCATCACAATACACTATGAACCTATCTGGACCATCTGGTAATGCTAGAACTGGAGCTGAGGTGATTCGAGTCTTCAACTCCTAAACACTCTTCTCTCAAGGATTTGACCATAGAAACTTCACCTTTTTCTGAGTCAATATTGACATAAGGGATGCAATACAAGAAAATCCCTCAACAAACCACCTGTAATAGCTAGCCAAACCCAAGAAGCTCCTGATATCTAATAGAGAGATAGGGTGAGGCTAGTTTCTTACCACTTCGGTCTTTTGAGCATCTACTCTAATGCCATCACCAGAGATAATATGACCATGGAATGCTACTGACCTTAGCTAAATTCAAACTTACTAAATTTGGCAAACAACTAATGATCTCTAAGAGTCTGAAGTACTGTTCTAAGATGTTCTACATGATCACTCTCATTGCGAGAATAGACCAGAATATCATCTATGAAGACTATGATGAACATGTCCAACTACTACTTGAACACATGGTTTATCAATTCTATAAAAGATTTTGGGTCATTGGTAAGACCAAAGGATATTACTAGGAATTTGAAGTGACCATACCATATTTGGAAAGCTATCTTCAGAATGTCATATTCTCTGACTTTGAGCTGATGATAGCCAGAACGTCAGGAGGAATTCCTAAAAGATCTTTGGGAAAAACATCTAAATATTCATTCACAACTAGGACTGATTCAAGGCTCGGAGTTTTAGAACTAATGTCCTTAACTCAAACAAGATGATAGACATATCCCTTAGATATCATTGTCCTTGCCCGAAGGTAGGAAACAAGCTGACCTGTGAAAGCGGACACACTACCCTTTCACTCTAGAACGGGTTTATTTAAAAACCAGAACTGGCCTATTCTGTTTCTGCAGTCGACTATAGCATAGTAGGAATGAATCTAATCTATGCCAAGAATGACATCAAAATCAGTCATCTCTAATTTGACTAAGTCTGCTGAAGAGACTTTCTGAAATATCATATTCAGGCAGTTCCTATATACCCGTTGGGCTATGATAGCTTTACCCACTAGGTAGAGACTAAAAAAGGCTCTGCTAAAATTTTAGGAATGACTCCGAAATCAGCTGCTATGTAGGGAGTAACAAAAGACAAGGAAGCACCTGGATCTAGTAAAGTGTAAACATGAACATGAAAGATCTGTAACGTACTAGTAACTATATCAGGATAATTTTCCTAATCCTATCAAATCTGAAGAGCATAAAGATAATTTAGGCGTTGTCCACTAGTAGCACCGGAGGTGGCACACTGCTGATTTGGGCGACTGGATTGAACAGGGGAATGGCTATGCTGACCCTGATAATCCGACTGAGGACAATCTTTGACCCTGTGTCCTGTCTTGCCATAACCGAAGCAGACATCGATACCTTATCTACAAACACCCTTGTGGTTGTTACCACAAGTCTGACAAAGGGGATTAGTTCGGGCATTGATGACACTTCCATGAAACTTAGAGCCTGCTATTCTATCTCTGTTGCCATCTTAAAACTTAGGAGCTAAAGCATTGGCTGAAGAAGGAGATGGAACTGATGACTTAGGAAGAAACTGAGAACGGTTTTCTCCTTCTGACTTGGGCTGATAAAAGTTGAAACTACCTTTTCTTGCTCTCTTACTATGCTTCTCCCTCATCTTAATCTTTTTCTTCTTTATCTGTTGAGAATGAGTCATGAGTCTAGCTAAAGTCATGTCACTGTGCATCATGGTGGATCTACACTCATTTACCATGCTATCATTCATCTCTAAAATGAACTTAGTCATCTTAGCCCTACTATCTACAACCATATGAGGAGTATATCTATCTAATTGAGTAAACTTAAGAGAATACTCTTTCACCATCATGTTTCCCTTCCTGAGGTTGATGAATTCTATCACCTTAGCTTCCCTAAGCTCTTAGGAAAAAAATCTAAGAGTACAGTGAAAAAATTCTCCCACTTTATAGGACCTACATCATCTGACCTATCTGACTTCCAGTGTTTGAATCAAGTATAACCCACATCCTATAACTAACATGTAGCTAGCTCATCACTCTCAATAGTAGTCACCCCCATAATGTCAGCCAGCTTTTGAACCTGATCAATGAATTCCTGAGGTTCCTCATCTGACTTAGACCCAAAAAAGGATAGAGGGTTCATTCGAGTAAATTCTTATATCCTTGATGCAGCTGAATTGGCCACTGAGTTAGCCAGAATGACAGCTAGTCATTTATTCCAAGTAGTAACTAACTGAGCAAAAGTAGTGAATGCGTCTATGAACTCCGTATGAGAAATATGTTCATCTAAGGGATCTTCTTGGACTGGTTGGTTTCTTCTCTTGGGAGGCATATTCTGAAATAAAGAGAAGAAATAGATTAGATTGAGAGATTGACTTGAGATTATGCTCACTGGCATGATATGAATACTAAAAGAAGGGAAAATATTCCTAAAATATCTTATAGCCTCCTACACATAAACATAGTGCATAATACATCCATGTACAAGACTCTACTAGATGTGACTTTCAGACTTCCTAGGACTCTATTAAACCTTAGGCTCTGATATCAAGTTTGTAACGCCCCAAATCTGGTACCCAAAATGCTACAGGGTGCTCATGACCCCGATGAACCACAAACTAACCCATGACTGAGACATGTACCTATACACTGTATAATATATTAAATAAATGCAAAAATAAGGGTTGTAAGGCCATAAGGTTTACACTGAATCATAAATGAAATAAGAATGTTTGAATAGTATGGTATATCAATACCAAAACAAAATTGAAAAACAACTAAAGTCTGAATCAAATCTGAAAGCCTGTAAGTACTTTCTGAATATGGAGTTGAAGGAATATGTCTCTAACTAACTCTATTTAGCAAAATTGAGCATAAATAAATAATAACATAAAGTAATGATCATGTCCTCCAAGGATGAGGACTTACTGCTAACTTCGACTGTAAAAACTGCGATGCTACTGATACTCTGGAGCTTGTGGTTCTGAACCTATGGTATAAGACACCATAGCACAAATGTGTCAGTACTTTGAATATACTGGTATGCATGGGAGGTAGGCTGAATGCATGGGGTTTATATGCATGAACAATACTAACTGGATGACTAACATGAATGTGATAAAGTAAGCATTAATACATAATACTATAAATGAGATCGTGAAAACATGATTTTTGAGTCTGAACAGTGATAACATGAGTTTACTAATATATCTAATAACATGGGTGACTGTATCTGACAATCCTGAACCTGATGGAACTAGCTGAGTTTTGTACTGTATCTGAGTTGACTATATCTAACAGTCCTAAAATCTGAAGAACCATCTGAGTTCTTTTACTGAGATTGATTTTGAAACTGTGGGAGATAGTTATCTAATTGACCTGCACCAAATACGCTATAATAGATAAGTTGGGGTCCAATCAGTGCCCCAATTGGAAGGGTGTCAATATTGTGCCATTGGTAGAGACAAACTATGGTTAACCCACATATGATATCGTCCCCAAAAGAGAACACTGGGGCCCTCATCTGACAGTGATTATCCACTTCATCAACCCATATCTGACAGTGTTAATATCTCAACCTATGCTGGCCTGGAAAGGAAGGATGACTTTTAAGAATCAAACCTCGCCTGACAGTGTGTGTTCCCATCCTTGGGTTCACTCGATGTTAATTCCTACTCCCATCTGAATATCCACTGAGCATGGTTAACTGCACTGAACTTACTGAATTCATAAAGTTTTGTTGACTGATGGACTACTATTGAGATTACTGAGTTGTTGAACCTTCCTGAGTCACATGACTGACTGAATTCTACTGAAGATGGCTTGACTGAGAGGGTCGTGAAAACATGACACTGGATCTAGGCACATAGCTATCTTTTCGGGTACAAGTACCCCCATGACTTAATAGAAGCAAACTGACATAACATGATAATTCTTGATCATAGGAATAAAGCCCACAATTCATAATGCCATAAGTTGGGGATTTCATACTACACATAGTTCTCATAATTTTATACATGGAAGTGAATGCATATAACAACATGCCATAAGTCCATCAAATCAATTTTAAACATCCCATCAACAATCATAATGCATACAATATCATAGAAGTCATTATTTTTATAAGGGTGTAGTATGCATTTGTGATTTAGGTGACAATTTATCTATAATACATGATCTCTAATCTCCTAGGCATTTTATATAACACCTTATATGCACAACTTAGGCATAGGTGTAATCATCAAATTATTTATCATGAACAACCAAATTTACATGTTTCCAACTCATATGATATCATAGCTTAATAAAAAAACACACAAAGACCCTAACTTGGGGATTTTTCAACATCAATTACATGAACAAATGAACCCACAACATAATAGCATGGTTCATAATTTAAAAGAGGGTTCTTGAGCTTTATGGATGGAAGAAATTCATAAATCAACACCATTCATACCTTAGATGAAAGTTCCTTAATGATCTATGGTGAAATCTCTTAGATTTTGGTCTTTAAATTAAAACCCTTGTTCTTGTTCTTAAGAGAAATTTATGAAAACAAGTATAGTTTTGTGTTTTGAGGGCTAAATTTGGTGTTTTTGATATAAATGGGGGTGGGAAAATGACCAAATTACCCCTCAAAGTACGGACGTGGAATGCTGAAAAATTGGGCACAAAGGCTATAGCAAGGCGGCGCCTTTCCCAGAGCCTTTTGCAGTTGGGTGGCACCTTGCTATTGAGGGAGGGGGCCAAGTCTATAAGCTGGGCGACATCCTCTTATAGCCTTTAGCTACTAAAACTCACCAGAAATGTACTATGGACTTGTCCCATTGTAACGCAACTTGAAAATTGGAAAATAGAGGTAGAGAAGGTCGTCAACTAAATCCCCAATGTTCGAAGGCTTAAAATGAGACTATGTGTTGAACACCTAGCTAAAATATTCTAAGTGTTAAACCTTACAAAGGGCTTTTTAGAGCTTAAAGATCTGATTATCAATGTAAGATTTTGCGGGGTCTCACAATCTTGAAGGTCAACCATTGACAAAGGATCCTAAGAAGAGAAGAAAGATATCACTTGAAAAGCGAAAGGATTATTGGAACAAAAAGAGTATCTTTCTAAACTTCCTTATTGGAAATCTCTTGTTGTAACATAATTTGGATGTTATGCATATTAAAAAATATATATGTAATAGCTTTTTGGGACATTCATGAATGTCAAAGGAAAAAACAAAGATACAATTAAAACTCGGTTAGAATTGCAAGCAATGAACATTAGGCTGAAATTGCACCCTATCCAAAGAGAGAATGAAGTTGAAGTTCCAACTATATGCTATACATTGTATCCTGAATAAAAGTACAAATTATGTATTTTCTTAAAGAATTTAAAGGTCCCGAATGGATTTTCATCTAATATTTTTCAATGTGTGAACTTGAAAGAACACGAGAATATGGTTTGAAAAGTCATACCTGTCATATTTTTTTGCAGCATATACTCCCTCTTACACTTCAGGGTATGTTGTTAAAAGATGTGTGTGATCCTCTTATTAATTTATCTTTCTTTTTTTGTGTTCTTGGATCAAAGGAGTTGAGGATTGATGAGTTGAAACATATTGAAGAGCGAATTCCCATTACACTTTGCAAGTAAGAAAAGGTTTTCCCTCCTTCTTTTTTGATGTCATGGTCCACTTGCCTATTCCTTTAGCTTGTGAAGCTAAAATTGTTGAGCATGTTCATTATCAATGGATGTATCCTATTGAGCGAAGGTTATATTTTTTTAAATCTCTCATTAGTAATAGGGCAAGTCCAGAAAGTTCCATTGCAGAGAGCTACCTTGTAAATGAATATATGACCTTATGTTCAAGGTATCTACATAGAATTGACACAAAATTCAATTGGCCTGAACAAAATTATGATGGTAGTTTAAGGAATTCAAATGGAGTTTTATCTTTATTTTGTCAACCTGGAAAAACTCTGGGAGCTAAAGATCCATGTGAGCTTGAAGAAAATGAATTGGACCAAGCACATATATATATTCTGAAGAATTGTGATGAAGTCTTACCATATCTCGCATATGGAGGGTTCTTTTGTATCATCTTGTTTTTCCAATTTCCTATAAGGTAATATTTTTTATATATGATATTTATGGTTAACCTTAATTTTGTAGAGAGTTTACAAATATGGATATTGCTCAAAATTTATCAGATCCAGAATTGGATCGGGAATTTATTAAATGGTTTAAACATAGGGTGAGTAATATAAGAAACACATAAAAATTAGATTTGACATCTTAATGTCGTATTAATCATTCTAAAGTATAAATTTATTCTTATTTTTAGGTTGGACAATTGCATAAAATAGATAATAGTCGGCTCATGGAAGATCTTCTCTTGTTTTCACATGGTCCTACCAAATATTCAACACATTGTAATGGTTACATTGTAAATGGATATAGTTTTCATGTAGAAGATTATGATCAAACTTTAAGGACTCGAAATTGTGGTGTTGTTGTAGCTAGCAAAAATGATGAAGATACTGTGATTGTAGATAGCATAAATTTTGGTTTGATAGTGAAGTAAAGGCGAAAGATATGAAAGGGGACACTTCTTCAGAGACTAAATTACTGTCTACTCTATGTTCGACTTGAGAGGACGATAAATCCTTGATTAAGGAAAACAAATCGTTGAATGATCATTTGTCAACCTTAGAAGATGAGATGGAAAAAATAAGAAAAATGCAAGAATTTTTTGCTGCTCAACAATCACATATCCCTCATACGACCTCGCCGGTTTCAACTGAATGACATTGGCTTATTTTTCTTTCCAAGTAAGTACTTATTTTACTTGGTTATTATTTAACTATATTTTGTCAAGATTATACCTTGAACTTAGTTGGAGAATTATGTTAGGTTGCATTTACCTTTATTTTCATGTATAGCATTGTTATAAGTGGACTTCAGTATGGGGATTGGGGTGTGGGGGCTTGAGTATTTCTTGGTGATGCTTGGATTATAAGTAAATGAGTTGGTTGACATAGTGTATGTTTTTATCAAAGAAGATGCATGACTAAAAATGAGGATATACAAGTGATGCTACGAGTTACAAGAGAAAACTATTTCTTCTTGTATGTCTATATATCTAGACAGTAGAGCCATCTTTCATTTCTTAAATTTGAGTTCCAATATTTGATTGTATTCCAACTTTTCTACCTGATTCTATCTAGCTACATATCCTTCTTTATTTGGCAGAAATTTTCCATGGTATCTTAAGTTATTCTGCAGTCTGACATCTCTATGTGAAACATTATCAACTTGTTGATTGGAAAAAAGCAAACTTCTTTCACCTTTTCTACAAGAATATTTGTTGCTTCAATTTCTCTCTAGTCAAATATGTCTCTAGACAGATTTAGTTTACTTTATAAAAAGAACAATATATGTGGTGTAACCAATTTATCGGATAATCCATAGAAAAATTATGTCATTCGAGGTCCTTCTATGACTATTAATGTTGTGATGTGCCTTAGTGACTCAGTTCACTCACAGGAAAGTTCAAAGTCACCAGATATACCTATTGACAGCTCACATTGTTCTTCAGATATTTGAAGTTCCTTGCAAACCTCACTTCTACATCTTGTTAAATTTTGAAACCAAAAAAGAAAAATAACAAGATATTTCACTTAAGGATTAAAAGGTGTTTCATGAGTTCCACACACCCATCTAATTCAACACCAGATTGTTGGAATAGTCGATGCCAATCATAGTTGCTTTTCCCTTCCTGAATGAGCAAGAACTTCAAAAAAGTTAAAGGTCCAGATACCCACTTGTATCAACTTGAATAGAATCTTTCAATGGTTTTCTTCCAATATCCCCAGCCAAACAGTTAAGCTCATTGGCAATCTATAGACCATAGAAAATGCTGGGGGTTTATCAGAAACAACCTCTCTACTTTATCTTGAGATAGTGGTATCGAGGGAATACACTGGGCCTATTATTATTGTTGTTGTCTTTGGATAGGTATGTGGCAAAATTTTGTTTATCACTTGCCAGACCTCTTAATATCTAGTAAGCCAATTCAAACACCTGCATAAGTAAAATGTGTATTCTTATAGTTGTGTCCTACATCCTTGAAGAAATCATCAATCATATAAGGTACAGGATTTTAAAATATTTGTGGCACGAGTCAAACTGTTGTACAACACTTTGTTTTCACACTTCTTGTTGTTGTTATGTCCATGCTTTGCAGAAGGTCAATTGTTGTATCATTTCTGACCTCTGTATTGATAACCTTTGATTACTCTAACAAGGATTGCATTAGCATGTCATGCAACTCTATCATGTTATGTTATTGTGCCAGAGCCTTTGTCGTGGTTGTTTAACAAGGATTGACTTTTCAAAATTTTGTTCTTACAAATTTTTTAAGATTGAAGTTACAAGAGAAAATGCAAGTTTAGAAGATGCACAATGTTTTTTTTAATAGCGTTATGTGCTTGACATCATATTCTAGCTCGGGATGTTAATTTTTTTTATGTTTTTTTAATTTAAAAAATATTAAAACTATTGACAATATTCTAGCTCGGGATATTAATTGGTTAAGTTTTTTTTGTTTAGCAAATATTGTAATTATATTTATTATACTTTGACATTTTTAGTAATAATTTTATATTTAACAATGAAATATATACTTTTATGATATGAAGTTTAAGGACGTACCATTGGTGTTAAATTAGACATATGAATATAATATTGTTTGATCTAAACATTAATTTAGGACGAGTTAGTTGCTTGTCTATAAAGGTTAATCAAGGACGGGTTAGTTGCTGGTCTCTAAAGATTAATCAAGGATGATTTAATTGCTCGACCAGATAGAGTAATTTAGGATAAGGTAATTACTCATCGCAAAAAGGTTTTAGCGAGCACAAAATAACTACTTTTTAAAAATGAAAATCATCTATTTAGGATGACATATACAGTCTCTAAAAGTGTTTTTGAGACTGGATATGTTAATGATGACATTTAACAACCAGTTAGAGTACCTAGTCGCAATTGACCTTTAACGAAGAAGGCTATTACGACGAGCCGTGACCAGAATTTTCCAATCCTAAAAGGTCATTTACGACCAGAATTGGACTTTTAGGGACCATATTCCCCTTCCATAAAGGCTTTTTTTCTTGTAGTTCTACCTGAGGCCTCTAGGCCTATTTTGTAGCATCTTTATACTTCAAAAAGGTCAAGGGACCCCACACCAGTCTTTGTCATACTCCTTAGCTCAGGTTTTCTGGTACTTAGACTTCCCATCAACCTATGACTCAACAAAAATGAAAACTAGTGAAGTAAATTACTAAAAAAACTAAAAATAAAACAAACCTACTTAACTTGGGTTGCCTCCCAAGAAGCACCTAATTTAGTGTCGTGGCACAACCCAACTAAGACTTAGACATTTTCCTTCCTCTTTTTTATCACACTTAGATGCCATTTTATTATTCTTTTCATACATCTTGAATATGAACTCTCAAGTTCAATAGCTTTTTCACAAATAGCCTTTTTAGGCTCATCAATTTGCATCCTGTCTGGCTTAAGTGGTTGTGTTTGGGCTACTCAATGAGGACGTTCAAAGAGGTCTTTGATAAACTAACCACCCTACATTTATCCCCATCTATCACTATAATTATATGCAAAACTTTATAGTGGGACGGTGTGTTGAGAAATTTGAACACTTTGAAAACCACCTCTTCATCATCCAGCCTCATTGTGAGCGTGCCCTTTCTCACATATATTAAATCTCCTCTCGTCGTCAAGAATGGATGCCCCAAAATGACTAGTACTTTTTCATCTTTCTAAAAATCTAAAATAATAAAGTCAGTAGGAATAATAAACGTACCAAACTTGATAAGAACATCCTCAATGACTCCTTCAGGATGGGCTATGGTCCCGTTTTCCAATTGCAGTAGCACAGTGCTCAATCTAGGATTTACCAAGCCTAATATGTTGAACAAAGATAGGGACATCAAGTTGATGCTTTCCCTTAAGTTACTTAGTGAATGGACCACCTAGTTGTTACCAATTTGACTATGGAGCGTGAACTTCCTAGGGTCCTTAAGTTTTTTGGGCATCTTTTGAGTCACCACAAAGAAACACTCCTCAGTAGGTGTTACTGTCTCGGCATCTTGTATATTAACTTTATTAGAAACCATGTACCTCAAGTACTTAGAACACTTGTGCATTCCCTGAAAAATATCAAAAAGAGGAAAATAAATGTGAAGCTCTCTTAATGTGTCAAAGAAATTCTTGAAACATGCATTATCCTTTATTTTTATCAGAACTTGCAGGAAAGATAGTTGTGGACTCTCCTTTACCGGTTCTACAACTTTCTTTTTTGAGTACTCAGACATTCTCAAATTTCTAGCAACTTTATCTACAACCAGTTGGGGAGTCAAATCTGCATCTACCGCCTTGGTATTCTTTTGAGTTTTTTCACTCAACTTTTTCCCACTTCTCAAAGTGATTGCTATGAATTTTTAGGCTTTTTAGTATCACTTGGAAACCCACTTTGAGGCCTAGAGTTCTATGCTACTGCTATCTAACCTACTTGCCACTCCAAGATCCTTGTAGTCGCTTGATGGCTTTTTATATATGCTGCCAATTATGCTTGAGCAACTAAAATTTGTTTCATCATCTCTTCCAGATTGCTATTTGCGGCCTGATTTGCTTGAGCTTATGGTTTCTAAAATAGCTACTGTTGGGCGTTCCACTACTGATTTAGTGTCTGATTTTTCCACATCATGTTGTAGGCATTTCCATAGTTAAACCTCTAAACATTGCCTACAAACATCACAAACTCGGGATTTTTAGCACATATATCAACAGAATGACCTATATTTCTACACACCTCACACCAAGTGCTTGTCTACTGAATTGCATTCACTACGGCTGCAGGCCAAGCACCCAATTTTATGTTGCTGAGCTGTGTAGTCAGCTAATTTTTTAATATAGCAATCTGAGAAGATATTACAGTAAATCGATCCACCTCCAAAACACCTGCAACCTTTTTAGTAGCACTCCTTGAGTCTGAATGCCACTCTATATTTCCTTGTGCAATATGGTTCAATAATGTATAAAGCTCATCATACGTTATCTCCAAAACTTGACCACCTGCAACTGAATCTACCAAACTTTTTATGCTATCGTCAAGGGCCTCAACAAAAGTATGAGTTAATACCTCATTATACTATTGATGGTGTGGACATTCTTGTAGAAGATCTTTGAACCGATCCCAAGCATGATATAAATTATCATCTATCTTCTGTTTAAAGCATACAATCTCACTACGAAGTCTCATAGTCTTACCAGATGGAAAGAATCGGATGAGTAATCTCTGGGCTAAGTTTTCGTATGGTGTGATTGAATTTTTTGGATCGGCATTCAACCACTTTTTTGCTTCCCCAACATTGAAGAAGAAAATAGTGTCAACCTCACATAGTCAATTGACGCACCCGTAGGGATGAATGTGACACTGATCTCCAAGAGGTTTCGAAGATGGACTTGTGGATCTTTGTACGAAAGCCTGGTAAAATATCCACTGTTGGCCAGAAGCTACACCATATTCTGTGTAAGCTCAAAATTACCTCCAGCAACCGATTTCTAAAAAGGGGAGGTCAAATTTGTTGGAAGTTGGATTGCCACTTCTCTAACTATCCTGTGGGCTGCTTATTCTTCTGCCATGAGAGCAGGATTGTCTTGATATTATACTATTTGCATAATACGGGGGAGAAAGATTGTTTCTCTCCATCATTGATGTAAGTTTTTCTCTATTTGGGGCTTGGTTAAACCAATTACCAATATCTTACCAGCTTACTAGCATGAAAATCTGTTTCCTACAAATACAAAACCAAGACCAAGCATAAAGGACCAAAGTAAGCTAAAAAGTAAACTAAAACAAAAATAGTCACCAATTTACAAATCCCCATCAACGGCGCCAAAAACTCATTATGCTCAAGCACACACGCCAGTGTACATGGTCTCACCAAGTAATATAGTGGCCTTAAATAAAGCCGAATATCGATCCCTCAAAGACTTGTGTTAAACAACTATCCAATTCTAGTTTAACAATTGAGATTAACTTGACCAACATAGCCAAAAGAGTTTTGAAAGCTTAGAAACTAAAAATAAACTAAAATAATGTAGGAAAGTAACTACTTTGGACAATTAATGGATGAAAACCAGGGTTAAAGCTTTACAAATAGTCATACTATGCTATTTAACTTCTTTAGTTGGATTACTTATCTTGGTTATTGATTCGTAGGGTTTATTGCATGATCATGTTCTCCCGACCTCTAATTGTCAACCTAACTTGGACATTACAACTACATCAATGAGTGGGGTTGTAATAATCCAATTAGATGCATAAAGCTATCATCCTACATGTGAATCAAACAAGGCTTCTAGGTATATCCCTATCCTAGTTGCTAATTCAAATTCCTTATTTCATAATGGAATAAGAACCTTATTCTATCTACCCCTACGTTCTATCTTTCTATTCCCCCTTCCGAGATCACAAAGTCAATGATAAATGTATTCTAAGGGTCATGAATCCTTAAAATAATTAAAATAAGGGTATCAATAATGATAATCAATTCAAACTAAATTAATTCAAAGCAATAGAGTCATGTTCTTGGCTTTAATCCCAAAAAGGGGGGAGTTTAGACTTTAATGGTCCTAACCATAATCCAATTACTTGAATTCATGATCCAAAACATAAATAAACCAAATTTTAAAGAATTTTAAACCTAAAAACGTGTTTTTCAGCCTCCTCAATTTTTCCAAGACATCGCAAAGTGTCTACATAACATGCAACATGTCCTATTTATAGTAGAAACCAATTTAGTCGTGTGTGGAATGGGTATTGCACCGCTATATATAGTCAAGTTGATAATGGGTCACGTATAATTATCTGGTCAGGTTGATTAAATATCTCGGCGCGTTGGATAATCAAGTCAAGTTGGTGTCATGTTGCGGCTCTATCGCGATATCTGACTGGAAATTGCATTTTCACATCCAAACTTTGCCTTGCACTTTGTCATCCATCCCAAGACTTTGTGGTGTGTTTACACTCATTTTCCAGACTTCTATACATCCATATATCACCATAAAATATCCTACATTAGTACACACCAAAAATTAGAGATCAAAAACAAAACAATATCAAGAATGATGACTTGAAACATGAGCTAAGACTAGGTTTGCCCACATTGATCTTAAGCTTAATGTTTTAACTCTTGATTTGATTCTATTGACCCTTTAACATTACAAACAAGTTGTTCCATACATAAATACACTATTGAACCATTTGAGACTCATTAAACACATTAGAATCCATCGAGATAGACTAGACAAACACCTTGCTCAAGCTAGTAACACTAGTTTCCTCGATTGAATTCTAAGTGACCCATTTGAGTACAAACTTATTTGGAATCTAATTTTAACATTTTAATTACATACTTAAACACGTGTATTATTATTTGTATTATTATTAACACATAAAGCACTTAATAAGTCTTCAAAATAAAGCTAAATAAGCTAGAATAATGACACTGAAGTGTATAAAACCACCTCAGATGATATTTACCCGAGTTGATTTGATAAACCAAAAAGGGTTCGAGTCATTCCCTGAACTTGATTTATAAATAAAATGGGTCGAGGAATTCCCCAAGTAATAGAATTGATATGGAATAAATAATCTTGAAAGCATAATGGTATGACGATACCTGCGGTGTTCCTTAATGTATAATTCCTTGGTCTAATGAATGGGTTATATGAAACTTGTTTTACTTGGTCTTAATAGGGGTTATGCAGCTAATCCATAAAGGCGTGAGTCCCAAAGGATTGATATTGAAAACTAATGTTTTCCGACATGAGGGTTGGTCTTGATGACCATGTACATAGTTTACACTATTGATATATTTGTATCCAGTATTGACATGAGGTTGGAGCATTTCCAGGTATTTCTTGGTACCTCCGATTCATGTGGCTAACATGCACTGGGCCTCTTTCAGTATGGGGAGCTTAACCCATGGATATCGATTATGAGAGTTGAGCTGCATAGTCCAGGCTAATGTTTTAACTTTCATGCTAAGACTTGTTCCTTATCTCGGCATGTTATATATATATATATATATATATAATTGTGTGAATTGGTTTTGAATGATTTTTAAATGATTTAAACATAGCATTACTTTATCCCTTCCCTGAGTTACATGCTAGCGCTCACCCCACTAACTATCTTTGGACATTGTATGCACGCGATATAGGAACTAAAGATACTTCTATTTTTCCTGCGTAGTGATTAGGAAATTTATGGATCGATCATGAGTCAGCTTGAAGTTTTTAACTTCCATACTTTTAAAGGCCCTCATTTCATATTATTATTTCATTATGCTTCATACCTATTCTTTTTTCAAATCATTTTGGCTATAGTCGAGGGCATGTCCCCACTAAGATTGATAGTGGTTTCTTAGAGTCTTTGTGGATTACTATGGATTGTGATTTGGTATTACGGATTTTTAGCACATTCTTATTTTTTATTATTCTATATTTTTAGATTTTTAGAATTCATCCACTACTAGGTGTGTTGTGTTCTATTTGACCAGGAAAAGGGGTGGTCTCTGGTCCTCGGTGGACTTGAGATACCCATCACAGCCAGACCCTGGTTTGAGTTATGACAAATTAGGATGATCACTTGCCACTTATTGAATTTGGTTGCAATAGTAATTATTATTCTTACATTCAGATGGCCACATTTGAGGCACTTTATGGGCGGAGATATTGGACTCCTATTGGTTGGTTTGAGGTAGGTGAAGCAACCTTGATAGGGCCAAACTTAGTTCATCAAGCCATGGAGAAATTCATGTTGATTAAAGAATGGTTGATCACTACTTAAAGTATACAGAAATCATATTCTAATGTGAGGCATAGAGATTTAGAATTTCAAAGTGATGATTGGGTTTTCTTAAATCTTTCACCCATAAAGGGGATGATACGATTTGAAAAGAAAGGAAAGCTCAGTCCTTGTTACGTATATCCTTTCAAGATTATGAATAAGTTTGGGAAGGTAGAGTATAAGTTAGAGTTGCCTACCAAATTTGGAAGAAGTTCACCATGTGTTCTATGTATCTATTATCAAGAAATATATCAGAGATACATCATTAATAGTCCCTTTAGAGAAGGTAGGTATTAGTGACAACCTTTCATATAAATAGGTTTTAGTTGAGATTTTGGATTGTCAGGTTCGCAAATTGATAGTAAAAGAGGTTGCTTCAGTTAAGGTATTGTGGAGAAACCAAGAAGTTAAGGAAGCTGAGAAGGCTATGAAGTCTAACTATCCACATCTATTTGTTGTTTCCAAAGATACTATTTTAGGTAATGACCTTCTTCCAGTAGAAAATCTAGCAACTCTCATGTTTAAGTTTCTTGTCTATATTTCTATGTTTTTCTTGGCTTGCACGCTTTACTCTAGCCTTAGTCTTCATTTGAGGATGAAAGATCCCAAGGGGGAGATATTGTAACACCTCAAACTTCTAAACTAAGATCCAAACCATTATTTAAATGTATATAGGCTCGAATCTAATGTTTTATAATTTTACATAAGTGTTAATACGAATTACTTAGTGTAATAAGTACTTTGGCCATCAATTAGGTTCATAAGGAGCTTCTAGCTCTAAGTTAAGTAGAAATTTTTTTACTGATTAAGTTATCATATAATATTTTACCAACTTCAAATAATCATAACTCATAGACTATGAAGAATTTTGTATCTCAATACTCCCCAAAATAAATTATTCTAGTCCTCTTTCAAAACCAACTAATTGTTCGTTAATCTGGTTTTCGAGTAAAAATTTGTGGTTGTTTTACTAAAATGTGTCAATGTTGAGCAGATTGATGAATCACCGAATGATTTGATGATGCACCAATTTATATCATTGAAATGTCCTAAAAACCTTCATAATCTTTTCATTTTGGTAATAGCACTTCTAAATAGCCAAAATGGCCAATCGGGTTCATTTAAAGGTCGTTTTTACGACTTTTCCCACTTTCTTCCTATTTTCCAACAACCCCAAGTAGATATTTTATCCTCTTCTTTTCTTACAACCTTAAAGTAAGTTACCCCCATGAAATTTTAAGCAATTTATATTATTTTTTTAAAACTATTAATGAAATCCTACACCACAGCCTAGGATTTTCAAGAAAGTTCAACCAAGATTCAAAGAAATGAACTCTTGGAGATTCTTCCTCAAATTAGGATTCTTCATTGACTTTTTGAAAAGAAATTAAGGTATGTAGAACTTCAATAGGTTTTCCTTCCATCCCCGTATCTAAAACTTCTAATATTCATGAATTCAAGACTTAGGTTAGGGTTTATAGACCCATTTTCAAACTTGTCTATTATGAAGCATATTTCATGTAATATTGATGCTTTTATTTATAATTATGATTTTTATAAATACTACAATTACATTTGTGGAATTTTAATTCTTGATATGATTTTTAAATGTTGGTTTTCTTGTAATTGACATCTCAAGCATGATTTTAGAATCCTTATGACATTATGAATTTTCAAAAAAACTTGAATAAATTCAAAGAACGGAAAATTCCATGATAGTTATGAAATATGAATCTTTTAAAAAGATTCAAACTTTATGTATCAATAATCATGATTTCTATACATTTTGAGTATATGTTATTGTCACGACCACCCAAGACTACGTCCTAGTTGTAACTGTGCCTAGAGTCGCAAGTGACCCCAAACTAACTCATGGCCTGGCATGACACTAAGAATACAAAGTAAATAATATTGTATGAAAGCTAAATTATAAGTGATATATGAAAATCAAAATCCAATGTAAATATTAAAACAAAAAGGAAATTAGTTAACATAACATACAGTTCATTCTCTACTGTTTGTCTAAAAGCCTCTACTAAGATAAGTTGTTGGGACAAGCCTTCAGCTAACTCTAACTATCTAAAATTGAAATTAAATATAAGAAAATATACATACTAGTCCTTAAATAATGAGGACTCACCAAAGTATTTTTGTTGATGTAGTAGTAGATCGTACTATGTGCGATTTGGATGTGGAACATCAGAACCTATATTATGGGACAATATAGCGTAGAAGAGAGTATACAGTCAGTACTTTAAATGTATTGAGTATATGAGACAGGGAATTGATATAATCTTATCATGATGTATGTGACATGGTAAACTGATGCAAGACCACGTAATAAACATGTACTGTATTATAAGTTGAACAACTGAATACAAGGTCGTTCAAGTATCTGAAGTTGAACCATGAACTATGAACTATGGGTTATGGACTGCAAGAGCACTGATAACCAACATTGAGCTAACCGGGGTCCAACCTGCAACTCCAGATGGAAGGGTGTTTTATACCTTACCAAGGGTACGAATATTAAATGATGTGGATCTACTAAACCAATGTCCAAAAAGGACTAAGGTGTCAAGCCTAGAATGACGGATGACCCTATAAAACCAACCGTGGTATCGTATTTCTAGGACTTAGGGACTTCAACAAAAGGTATGAGTTTGACTGACAGGTGAGCCTTCATCCCTACATTCTCTCGGTGCTAAGACTACTCCTAACTGAATGACACTGATAACTGAAATGCTCAATAATAGTAATATTCTAAAGAATGAAAATAAATGCATTATCTACGAGCATTCCAACCATGTAAATTGGAAGATATAATACTCATAAGTAAATGTATAAAATCTTAAGTCATTGGGTGTTCATAACCCACCTTCTCTGAAGAATGCAATTATTATGATAATTTCATAAACGGAATAAATTAGGAAATTTAATATCTCAAGTACAATAATCATTGATTTCATAATACAATTAGATTTTTAATTTTTAACATGTAATGGTACTAAAATTCATGATAAACCCTGAGTTTATAACTCAGTGAGATCAAGAAACTAGAATATCAAGAAATTCCCTACATTCATAAACCCTAAGCTCTGAGGAAGGAATTAAACTTAGAAATTGAGTTAATTTTGAGACTCAATGGGCATAAGGAGACCCATTAATGGAATCCCACATATTTGGAGATGAAAACCCTAAAGAAATCCTTAAAATAAAAAAATATATAAACCCTTTTTGTGGTCTGTTTCTTGAGACCACCACCCGTAGCTGATATTTTATGATCGGATTTCCTATTATTTAATACTTAAGGAGAAGAACCTTATTTGCCATGAAGAATAAAAAATTGCCTCATTCTTTCTCTGTGATGCTAAGTGTCGAGTGTTTCTTAGTATTGAGGGCTTAAGGTATTATGAATATCAATACTCGACTTTGGTATGGCTTAAATAACATAATTTTGAAGTTAAAAGAGTGGAAAATGACTGAAAAACCCCTTATAAAATGTAACTAAAAAATCTACAGAATTGAGTCGTACAGACCATCCCACAAATATGGGACCCACCTATGTTCATGGGTGGTGCTCATGATTTGGAGGCTGAATTTGGGCTCTCTGAACTCCACCAAAAGAGCCTTGGTATGATCATAGGACCCACTTACAATTGTACCTTGGTCCGTAGGTTGTAGGTTCTAATCAAATCAACTTTAGAAGTCACAATCGTACCTAAGATTTTGGTTTGTAACAATGGTCGTGGTGTCATCTTTTAGTTGGAAGGTATACTTGCCAACTTTCAAATGTTTGGGACTGTTTTGATTAGATGGGAGCTTGTACGGTCGTACAATCTCACCACGATCATGTCTAAGATTGTAAATTCTCACTACTGGAAAGTGCTTCACTTAAATGACTATAACTCTTTACTATAATATCAAATTAAGACGAAATAGGATACTTTGGAAAGATAATTCAATTATCTATCATTTGGTGGTTCTTGAGCTCATAAATACTTTAGAATCTAGGAGTTATTCTCATCTGAAGTTGTGACTATAGGGAGATTCTTACAATAAATCAATTGGTAAGAAAGGTTTTGACTTCACCATGAGATAGGAATTACTTGTCGCCTTAAGACATGTCTAAATCACTTCTCATACCACCAAAACATGATGTTTGATTTTACAAGTACTTGAAGAATGGTTCTAATCTTAGTTTGAATTTTTGGGATGTTATAGTTATGAACTAGTTTCTAGAGTAATATTTAGCACCACGAGAACAAGGGTTCACAATAAAATCCAAGTTTCAAAACTACGTTCCACCATAGAATAAGGGCCTTCCGTTAGTTGAGGTTGACACTTTTTTTCCCATTTTAGGTGCATTCTAAAGATCCTTACATTTATGGTTCTAGCTTTGACAGGTTTGAACAATACTGGACTCCATGATGCTCCCATGATTTATGTCAGTATAAGAAACACTTTTTTATAAGAGTTAATTTCATCTTTATCCTTTTCACGATATGGTCCTTCTACTTTTTTTGATGATATGAGTACGATATGATTTTAGATTGTATGATTTGAGATATGCATCCTTTAAGAGATGATTTTTAGTATATATGAATTCACGTATGCATTCTTTTATAATACTCATTCATGCTCTTTAAACTATTTTACTTTTAACTGATATGAACCCTTATGAAATCTATGGTTTTCTATCATTTTATTAATGCACATTATGTTATGTATTTATTTCAAAATGGTTATTGCCTATAGACTCAATACATTCAAATGTACTGATCGCACATTTTTTTTGTCTATATTTTGTCACGACCTGGACCAGGCCTGGCCATGATAGGTATCTCAAGTCCAATAAAAAATAGAGACCACCTCCAACACACAAGCAACCAGCCACCATATGCCCCATGTCAGATAAATTACGAACATATAAAAGATAAGAAAAGTCAATCTTAAAGACATTATAATAGTCTATAACCAAAACCAATCAAACCAAACCAAATAATACCAAATTATCCTCAAGTCCACATAAGTTCAAACAAATCCTCTGCATAATGACTACCAACAAAACATCGGGATATGCCCCCGACTCTGACAATGACAATAACAATGATAGTATCAATGTGAACTCTTCACTTCTAAATTACAAAGAGAAACTGATGAAATAACTAAGTCTTTTGGAGGAATGAAAGCTCACCACTTCACCACCAAAGACCAATGAATACAACTAACTTTGCATAAGAAAGTTAGAAGTTTCTCTAGCTCCTACTTTGCGTGGGGATGCAGCGTCCAGAGATAGTGAGTGAACACTAGCATGTACTCAAGGATAAAGATAAAATAATGCCATCAATTCAAAACCATGTCAAACCAATGCACATAACTATATGCAATTTTATATATATATATATATATATATATATATCACATGCTGGGATAGAGAACAAGGCTTAACAGGCTTTTCAAAACCTTAGACTGGATTTTGTAGCTCAACCATCATATAATAGTACACCGCGAGCTATATGGGCCCCAACGCTCACCTCCTAGTAGGGTCCCATTGCGTGTAGCTGCACGAACTAGAGAATAATCTTATATATATGCACATGGTGGGCTTGAACCCTCCAACATATACCAAGGTGACTTAAGCACCCGATCATATAATGATTTATGGGGGACTCGACCCTCCTTAATCATGAAATAATAATAAGGGGGACTCAAACCTCCCTAGTCACTTTGACCCCTGCGTCGACAAATGCAGTTTCCAGTATTGGTCACTCGGACCTCCACTTTCATGACATAGCTACACAACCCCTATTAAATCCTAATTAAAACAAGTGTCATACATTCCCAATCATTTAACCACATTCCACATTAAGGCATACATTGTTGGTATCGTCATACCAACTACACTTGCAAGGTAACACGTCATGCCAAAAAAATTTCAATTAACTCGGGGAGAACAACTCCCTTTTTTCATTAATAAACATTAGGGAACACTGACTCCTTTGTTCATTAAATCATACCATTGTATTTCAAATGCCTTTTTATCATGCAATAATTCAAAATAATTCAATTTTACAAATTTCCACAGTTCCCATAACTAAAACCAATTTCACGTTGTGGGTTGGGGACATAATCACTTCAATAGTCACAAATTTGGGGAAATCACAATTCCCTAGTTCATTCAGCATCCCCATGCACTTACACTTTCAAAACCACATTTGAAGCATGAAAATCATCTATAAACCATGAGAAACATTGTTCAATTCATAAACATTGAAAAAACCCAACCCGTGTTTCAAAACCATAACAAAAATTTCATGGACAATACTTTAAATCACGTGCTTTTACAAAATTAACAATGAGGGAAGAGTAACATGCCTTAAAGACCAAGAAGTATGAAGAGAAATCATCCTTGAAAGCCCCAATTTATTAGATTGATGAAAACCCTAAGTGTTCTTGACCTTGATGATTTGGGAGTGTTCTGAGAGGTTATTTGATGTGTTTCTGATAGATAATGATGCCCTAAAGAAGTTATATGATGTGGGTTTTAAGTTGGGTAAGAGGGGAAATATCCAGAATGCACTCAACTTAAAAGATGGAAAAAAACCCTTTGGTTACAAGTACCCCTTGACTCGTACCCACACATTACGACTCGTGACCATGAGTCATAACCAAGATAGTGACTAGGACCCCTACACACTACCTACCTTAGGACTCCACCAACACACTCGTAATGAGATCTTATGACTCGTAAGGTCTAGTCGTGATCAACACAGAACCCACATAAATTTAAACACTGTACATCCTTCGATTTAAACCTATGACTTGTAACATATCCTCACAGCTCATATTGAGCCACTTGTACTCATAGAAGAACTTTTCCACTAAGTTTCTGATTTGGTCCTACGACCCATAACCACATCTCATGACTTGTCACCAGGAGTCGTGACCAAGGTAGTGAGCCCAAAGCTCAAGAATTTTTCAAGAGCCAAAAAATCAGGGGTGTTATGGTCTCACCCACTTGGATCATTCATCCTTGAATGATGGGTCAATGCAACACAAGCACAATTGGATTTCATATACCTCTATTCTTACCTTTAACCAAGTTAGAAAACAAAAATGCCAAACAAATTCCCCTTTCCTTTAACAAAGTTAGAAAACAAAGATGTTAAGAATAACACATACCTTAGGCATAATTTTTGAAAATGGGGAACAAGAACGGACACTTGGACTTCATGTCCTCTTCGACTACCCAAGTGGCCTTTTCAACCTTGTGGTTCCTCCATAGAACCTTTACCAAAGCCATATACTTCGTCCACAACCTACAAACTTTCAAATCCATGATTTCAACTAGGACTTCCTCATAAGATAAGGAGTTTGAAATACCCAGCCCCTCTAAAGGGAAAATCGATGAAGGATGACCCGCTCACCTTTTCAACATCAAGACAGAAAACACTAGATGAGTGGAGATCAAACTAGAAGGCAACTCCAACTTATATGCAACACTACCAACTCTCTTCAATATCAAGTACAGACTAACATAACGAGGACTGATCTTTCTCTTATTACCAAATTGCATTACCCCCTTCATAGAGACACCCTTAAGAATACCCAATCACCAACCTCAAACTTTAAATCCCTAAGCTTCATATCTGTATAGGACTGTTGGAGACTTTGAGCGGTCTTAAGCCTATCATGAATCACCTTCACTTTCTCTATGGCCTGGTAAACTAAGTCCAGATCAAACAACTCATTTTCACCAACATCATACCACCCAATAGGAGAACGACACCTCCTACCATACAATGCCTCAAAAAGAGCCATACCAATGCTAGAGTGATAACTATTATTATATACAAACTCTATAAGAGGCAAATAATCGACCCAACTACCACTATAGTCAATCACGCAACCCCAATGAATATCTTCTAAGACCTGAACTGTCCTTTCTACTTTCTCATCTGGATGCAGGTGAAATGCAGTACTAAGACTCACCTTAGTTCCCAAAACTCTTTGAAACAATCTCTAATAGTGAGATGAGAATTGAGTACCACAATCCAAAATGATAGAAAATGGAGCACCATGCAACTTCACAAAAGGTATCCACACGGACTCCATACAAATAGTGACGCTAGATCTTCAATGCGAATACCACATCTAACAACTTCAAATCATGAGTCGGGTAATTCTTCTCATGAACTTTCAACTGTCTAGAAATATAGGCCACCACCCTACCCTACTGCATCAACACACAACCAAGTCCTATACAGGACACATCTTAATAAACAAAAAAATCAACTATACCTTCAGGCAAAGCCAAAACTGAATCTTATGTCAACTTATCTTTCAGCTTCTCAAATCTCCCTTCATAAGCCTCAAACCACAAGAACTTTAACTTTTTCTGGGTCAATTTAGTCAATGAAGTAGTTCTAGTCGAGAAACTCTCCACAAATATCCTATAGTAGCTGGCTAAACCTAAGAAGCTTCGAATATCAGTTGGAATCATGGGCTTAGGCCACTTCTTAACCACTGCAATATTCTACGAATCCACTATGATCCCTTTATTATAAATGACATGACCTAGAAAAGTAACAACCTTCAACCAGAATTTGCACTTCAAAAACTTAGCATACAAATTCTGATCTTTCAAGGTATGCAACACGATACAAAAATGATCGACATAAGTTTCCTCACTCTTGGAATATACCACAATATCATTCATAAATACAATGATGAACAAATATAGAAACTGACGGAAGACTCTATTGATCAAGTGTATGAATGTTGTCGGGTCATTATTTAAACCAAAAAACATGACCAAAAACTCATAATGATCATACCGAGTTTGAAAGGAAGTATTAGGATATCCACCTCCCTAATCTTTAGCTGATGATAACCTAACTTAAGACCAATCTTAGAGAAACATCTAGCACCCTGAAACTGGTCAAAGAAATCATCAATCCAAGAAAGAGGATATTTATTCTTCACCTTAACCTTATTCAACTAACGATGATCAATACACATATGCAGGGATCCACCTTTCTTACGGATGAACAAAACAGGCGTACCCTGTGGAGACACACTAGAATGGATAAAACCCTTTTCTAGGAGGTCTTTCAACTGCTCCTTAAGCTCTTTCAACTCAATCAAAGTCAATCTATAAAAAGGGATAGAGAGAGAGAGAGGGTATCCAAAACAAGATCAAACCCAAAACCAATCTCCCTATTGGGAGGGATACCAAAAAGATCATCAGGAAAAAACTTAGGAAATTAACTAACCATGGGAATGGATTGTAATGAAGGACCCTCTGAGTTAAAATCGTTAACCCGAACCAAATGATATAGACACCCCTTGAAAATTAACTTTCGAGCTCTAAGATATGATATGAACCTTCCCTTAGGCACTAGAGAAACCCTTTCCTAGTAAATGATCAACTTATTAGGGAATTTAAATATGTCCTTACGAGTCGACAATCTAAGGAGACATAACATGAGTACAACCGGTCCATCCCCAATATGACATAAAAATCAACCATCTCTAACTCTATTAGATCTACTAGAGTTTTTCTACCACCAACAGATACCAAACAACCCCAGTAGACTCTTCTAGCAATCACAGAGTCACCTACCGAGGTTGAAATAGAAAAGGGATCAGGGATAGACTCAGGGCTGAAACCAAAATCTACAGCCAAAAATGTGGTCACATAATAAAGAGTAGACCCTGGATCAAGTAAGAAATACACATCACGAGAAAAAAGTTATAACATACCATTAATGACAGCGGGAAATGCCTAAGAGTCCTAACGGGTAGCAAGAGTATATAATCAATTTCATCTAGTATCAGTACTAGAAGTAGAAGAAGCAACCTTTGGTGTAGGAGTTGATGGAGAGGCAACAAGAATCTTGTTTGCCCCCGAAGCAACCTTAGAAGGATAATGCCTCTGCAGATGATCAGTCTGACCACACTTAAAACACTTTTTCCTCCCATCTTCACAAAACCTATGGTGTACCTACCCGCAAAATATATAAGAAGGATATGATGGAGCGGATTGAGCCCTAGCAGCCTGAGATTGGGCAATCGTTGACCTAAACCCAATAACATATTGGAAACGATGATCACCCGATAGCTTCAGATAAGGAGCACTAGACACAAAGTAGGAACCGAAACTCCCTCACTTCTTCTTAGACCACTTTTCACCATCTTTGCCATTCTACTATTGACCTTCACTATGATCAAAAAATCTAAACATCTTATTCTTCCTTTACCCTATCTCTATCTACTTCTTCTTCTCTTTCTCAACCTTTTGCATATGTACAACTAATCTAGAGATGTCTATATCCCTGTTCAATAAGGCAACCTTACTCTCCAAAATCAAATCAAGGGATAAACGAGAAGCAAATTTCCTTATTTTATCCCTCATGTTAGACACTAACTCGGGGGCATATTAGGACAACTGATGGGATTTTAAGGCATACTCCTTGATCATCATCTTGTCTTGCTTCAGATTAACAAACTCTTCTATTTTTGCCTCCCTTAACTCCTAAGGAAAAAAACAGTCCAGGAAAACACTATAGAAAATTATCCCATCGAGTAGATTCGGCATCATTTCTCCTAGACTATTCCCATTCATTATATAATTAGTATGCTACATCCTTCAACTGATAGGATGCCAATTCTACACCCTTTACATTAGAAGCATGCATAACTCAAAAGATCTTATCTATCTCATTGATAAAACATTGAGAATCCTCCTCAACCTTAACACCAATGAACATAAGAGAGATCAACCTCATAAATTGGCCAACCTTTGTGGCCTTAGAAAATGGAGTAACAGAAGTTGCACGCTCAGACTGAGAATTCACCAACTGAGCTAACATATGAATACACTAACAGAATTCCGCATTCGACTAATCAGCCTGGGGAGCTCGAAGAGGACGTGAGGGGCTAGTGAAACTCCAGGAGGGCAATCAGGAACTGGACCCCTAGACCAGGTCTAAACCCAATAAGCAGGGAGAGTCCCATCAATATTTTCCTCAAGCTGGACAGAAGAGTTTCCATAAGCTTCAGATCGTGTAAGAGGCATGATCTAAAAAGCAAGCAAGCAGGAATTAGAGAAATCTAAGACATGATGTTATATATGATGCGTTTTGGGTATGTGTTTGCAGGAAATCCCATTTTGGATGCTAAGTTCATGAAAAAAGTGAAAAAAGGTTGTTTTTGGCTACTTTTGGAGTAATTATGGATGTTCGGGACACTTTTCGGCTTGTTCGTGATCAAAACATGTTCAAGAATTGAAGAAGAGCTGAAAAGATGACTCTCGACAATTACTAAGTCAACATGTGGACCGCATGTAGGACCTACGGACCGTAGGTAAGCAAAGCAAGTGCCAGAAGTCAAAAATCTCAAGAGCTGATTTACAAAATTTTTTCATCTGGTACCTACGCCTTGTACCTGCACTCACCCTGCTAACCACGGGTACTACCTATTCCTAGGGTCAGGGTGCAGGTACAAACCACATGTGGCCACTAACCTTGTTTTCTCCTATTTCATTCGGGCTCTGGTTTTAGGGTTTCCTCTTGTACTATAAATACCCTTTTATGTGTTTTTTAGTAGGAGTTATACATATTTAATACTCACAAATATATTTTGATTCAAAGATTTGATTTTGATCTTAGAATTCTCTTGTATTGACTTCAGTTGATTAATTCAGTTAAGATTATGGGTTTTTACACTTCTTATCATTGTGATTTCATCTATGTTTATTATTATGAATGTTATTGATATCTTCACAAGCATGAGCGGCTAAAACCAATAGCTAAGATAGTAGAAACCCTACCGGATTGACAAAACAGGGGAAGTGTTGTTGTTGTTCTGAACCGATACCCATGCATGCATTTCTTTATCTTTATTATAATAGTTTTCATAATGGGTGCACATATTAGGATCCCTCTTAGATATTGATACTTACTACAAAAGAGGAGTAGTGACTAGGAAAAGATAACAGTAATTTAGAGTTTAACCGTCATCCATGCTTCTAGGTTTTATCTAAGTAAGATGGTTAGATTTTATTTAATAACTGAAGACTCAAAAGGTAATAATTAACTGGGTCAAGATAAGGGTTAGTAAGGCGACATCGTGAGACTCAAAAGGTAAAGGGTGAAATCCTTCTACTTATCCAATAGACTGCAAAAGGCACATAACTTATCGATTTTGCATGCAAAGTATCAGGTTGGTTCAACAAAGCACGATAAGCCTAGGGAGTTGAGAAGTGACAGCACCCAAGCATACACGCAAGTGTACGTGGTCTACCAAGCAATATAGTGGCCTTAAAGAAAGTCGAATATCGATCTCACAGGGACTTGTGTCGAGAACTATCCAATTCTAGTTTAACAATTGAGATAAAGTAACCAAGAAGAGTGTTGAATAATTGTAAACTAATAATAAAGTAAACAGTACGTAAAAATAAAGGTCATGAGACAATCAATAGGAGAAAGCCCAGGATTAAAGCACTTTAAACAATCGTACTATGCTATTGAACTTCATTTGTTAACTTTCTTATCTTAGTTATTGATTCGTAGGGTTAATTATATGATCATGGTCTCCCGACCTCTAACTGTTTGCCTAATTTGGACATTACAACTATATCATTGAGCGGTGATGTAATAATCCAATCAAATATTTTAAAGCTATCATCGTATGTTTGAATCAAGTAAGGCATCTAAGTACATCTCAGTCCTAGACACTAATTTGAATTCCTTATTTTATAAAATAATACAAACCCTACTTTGTTCATCCTCATATTCTATCTCCCTATTCCCTCTCCCGAGATCACAAGGTCGATAATATATGTATTTTATGGGTGATCAATCCATAAAATAATTAAAACAATAATAAATAAACAACCAAATATGATAAGTAAATCCAACGAAATTAATTCAAAATAATAGTACTCATATTCTTGGCTTTAACCCTAAAAAGGAGATTTTTAGCCGATAATATTTATAATCACGATCCAAGTTATTGAATACATGTTATGAAAAAAGCTAAATAAAATGATAAAACATAATAAAGTGCAGCAGCATCCACAAAATTAATCCAACTGTCATACCGCTTCCCCCCAGGTGTCCAAGAATTAATCTAAGATTTTTCCAGGATTTCCCCTAGATGCTCCATCAGAATTACATTTATAACAACCAAGAGTTGGCTTCTTCCACCCCATTACAGTTGTCTTTAATTGAGCTCTATAATTATGAAAAAAATCCCCCAGTAAAGACCAACTAGTTGGTATGTTTTTTACCCAAAGGGCATATCAAACAAGCTAGATAATGCAGTTTCACATTAATTTCATAGATCATCCTATTAACAGACATAGACTTACCATTATCTAGACTATTTCTTCTCTTCCATAGCTGTCAGCATACCATGGCAGGCACAGCTTAAATAACTGGTTTAAGTCTTTATGAGACTTCTGCATTCCACCATTTATATAGTGTTTGATGGCACTGTACAAAAGGTCCTTCTACTCCTACAGATAGTGCAAAGTAATTCCACACTCTAGTAGCATCCTCACTAGACACAAAGACATGATGTGCTGTTTCCAAATGAAGATTTAAGAAACACCTACATCTAGAGACTAGATTCATACCACATCTCTGCAACAATTCATCAATAGGCAGTTTAAATTTTCATAACCTCCATAGGAAAAATTCGATTTTGACTGGAATTGCTTTGCTTCATATGAATGTTTAATGCTTTTCAACTGCTCTTCTTTGTCTGATAATATAGGAGGCACTTGAGACTGTAAATTTACCATTTGTTATATACTATAATTAAATATTATGTATCTTCAATTAATTTATAACTCCCAAAAATATTAAATACTCAGCTTATCATTTATTTTTGAGTTTTTTTTTTTTATTTTATTTTCCCCTCGATTTTCATAGCTACATTAAAGAAGATTAAATCTAAATTAACAGTGATAAATCCCACATTAAAAATTAAATACTTTCTAATAAAAACGGCTGGAAACCTGTATAGTGAAAAGTTTCATATTGAGAATAAAATACTATCTAGCCAAGGCTGCAAAAATTCAAAATATGTAATTGAGGAAGAACGTACTCACTCCACCACAATCCACCTCAAAGTTAAATATTCCCGACTATTCAGTTTCACGAGTCGCCAAATTCAACCAGTTTTACAATTCAAGAATGGTTGAAACTCAAAACCAGTCATCTCCTTCTTGTGATCCCCCAGAGCCACAGCCACAGCCACAGCCTTTAAGTGACGATGCGGTGGTTCCTCCAACACCATCAGATCCAACAACCCCACATACTCAAACTGGGTTCAATCCCAGTAGAAGTAAGTGTAAGATTTGGTGATTCTAATTTCTTGCCATATATGCTTCCTACTGCTTTCCTATTAGTAGTCGTTTTTCCTTTTCATTATTACTTCGATTTGCTCGGGAGGTGTATCGAAAACAGCCTCTGTGCCTCACCTCTTCCCTCTCCCACTTTGTGGGAATATACTTGGTATGTTGTTGTTGTTAATTTAATTGTGCTAAAATGGGTCTGTAGAAATTGATTTAGCGGATCTTTAAGTCAACCCAATTCAGTGTTTTTTTATGAATTTTGCCCTACATATATTTCTGCCTGTCTGTAGAATTTTACCCTTTTTTCTTTCTTTTCTTTTGTCTCGATAGGAACTTCTACTTATATGAAATTTCCTATAAATTATTTAGCATATGAATGAACCAGCGGGTCAAATAAAGTGAAGAATAGAAAGGTTTTATTGAATAGTCAGTTTGGGGTTGAGAGTATATTCTTGATTTTGAACTGCCTTTGATATGTATTGTTTAGGATTTCATGTCTATTAACCATAGGGATGAAGAAGGGAAGCTTTGGAATAATTGGTAAAGTTGCTGGAGGTCACGGGTTCAATTTGTGGAAACAACCTCTTGCAGAAATGTAAGGTAAGGTTGCATGCAATAGATCCTTGTGGTTCGTCCCTTCCCTAGAGCCCGCGTGTAGTGGGAGCTTTAATGCACTAGGCTGCCCTTTCTAGCCCTTTCTCAGATTTAGTTTGAAAAGTTTCTGATTCGATGATGGTGAGAAAAGGGATGTATTTGGTAAGATCTTATGTTTGATTACATCCTCATGTTTGCCAGAATTATGCATAGAGAACTTGCTAATTACTGTCATCAAAATTTTCCTGTTATTTAAGGACTATTATTTAGATGTTCTGTTTATTGATATTGGAAATGGAATTTTTAGCTTCAGTTCGAAAATTACGTAATTGGTGTACTGGGATTTGATTTTCCTTCTGAATTTTTGGCTATGAAGAAACATGTGTAATCTTATGGTCTCCAGAAGTATGACATCTTTTTTTATTCGGAAAGGGGCCTAATATACCCTTCAAGTAGTGAAAATGGTTCTAAAATACCCTATATCCACCTTTCAGGTCGAAAATACCCTTCCATCCACCTATGTGGCTCTAGAATACCCTTCCCCTTAACAGAAATTTTTTTAAAAAATGATTAATATTTTTGTTTACTACGTGGCATTTCTTATTGGTTAGAATTTAATTAATTAAAAATTTAATAATTCTAAACCCAACCCACTTCAAATAACCCGACCCAACCCAACCTATTTGGTTTTCTACGGGTGAAGTCCCCAGTAGAGCCGCCGGACACAACCAGAGGTCCTCTTCCGAAACTTCTACTTCCACTTCCGATAAAGAAGCTATTCGTGCCGGAAGCTTCGCAATTTTGCGCTTGGAACACGTCCAGTGGACAGCTTCTGTTTTCACCTTTCGCTAGTGTTATGCCACCGTCGTTGCCTGTGGTGGCAGGTAATAGGTGTAGTCTGGATGAACTTGTTCATTGTTAGTATCAAGAACTGGTTCGGATTTTATGATTTAGAATAAGGTAAAACTAAGGAGACAAGAAAGTAACAAAATCCCATATATCTTCATTTTGATCACTAATATGAACAAATGCTATTTGGGGTTAATTGTTTACTATATTTATAGAGAGGTTGACATTAATTGATTACTAGAAAGATTAATCGTAAACTTCTACCTTCTTTATATATGATTATAATACATGTGAACATAGAGTCCCTCTTCACATTGGTTGGCTTTTCATTTTCCTTCTTTTCGCTTCCGAGTGTGGGCTTCTCTTTGGCCAACTGAAAATGGTGATTTTCTCTAATGGATTAACTAATTGTGAGTTTAGTATCTTGAACAATTATCTTCCTGAGATAAGACGGTGGTTATCTGCAATAGATAATTTAATTATCAAGTTGTCTCTTTAACACTTATCTTCCAACGAAATACAACAACATACCCAGTATAGCCCCACAAGGTGGGGTTTGGGGAGCATAAAGTGTACACAGACCTTACGCCTACCTCACGAAGGTAGAGGGGTTGTTTTCGAAAGAAGCCCCCTTGGTATTAGGTAACGCATATCAAAGAACATACTGAAGAAGAGAAATATAACATGTACTAGAGAAAGCATCGTAACTGGTAAAGTTGTTGTCATGTAACCAGGAGGTGAGGCTGCGTACAATATACCCTAGCGTCCAGCCCTTCCCCGGACCCTGCGCATAGCGGGAGCTTTAGTGCACTTGGCTGCCCTTTTAGTCAGTTTGGGGTGGGGAGTAGTTTCTTGATTTTGAGCTACCATTCATATGTAATGTTTAGGATTTAATATTTGTTAACACTGGAAATGAATTTCTCAGATATATTTTGAAAGAAATCTGATTTAATGATGGTGAGCAAAGGGATATAATTGGTAAGATCTTATGTCTGTTTGCATCCTCATCTTTGCCAAAATTATGCTTTAGTACTTGCTAATTGTTTCATGGTAATGTCATTAGGAACCACCTGTCTTCAAAATTTTCTTGTTATTCAAGGACTATTGCTTAGAATGTTCTTTTTGTTGATATTGGTTATTCTTTTTGGTTCCCATTGTTGTGTGTCACTGGGGTTGTGGGCTTCTCTATGTCCAATTTGCAGTGGTGATTTTCTCTAATAAGGTTAATTAATTGTGAGTTTAGTATCTTGAACTATCGTCTTCCAATGAGATAAGACTCTGGTTGTTTGTAGTAGATAATTTGTTATCAGTTTGTCTCTTGAACACTTATCTTCCAATGGAATGACAGACTAAATAATATCACCTCCAAAGAATTCGGTAACTGAGTATTTATTAATGGAATTACTTGTGTGCTCAAGATTTTAGTTTGTGTTAGCTTAGGATATTGTTTGCGCATAGCGGGAGCTTTAGTGCATCGGGCTGTCCTCCTTTTTTTTGGAATGAAGAAGTATTTGATCTTTTTGATCTAGCATGTGTTATTCCTTCTTGATTATTACAGTTGTTTAATCTGGCATGTGATGTTTCTTCTTGAGTATTACAGTGATTGGTATCATCAGAAGGAAGGCCATGATAAAAGACTTAGCTGGTATATACCATGCAGAGTGCCTTACATATTGTCAAGAACTTCTGGAACTTCAAAAAAAAGCGGAAGAGGTTTGCAATATCCTCCTGCAACTTTTGTATTCATTTCACTTTGAAGAAGGCCCCTGCTTTCACTTGTGTCTTGTGAAATTCATGCTTCAAGGAATAATTGAAACCTATTATTTGACCGAGTCTCTACTTCATGAGATAAATATCTACCATCAACATATCATGGGCATAATAGCGAGCTTATGCTTGTAAATTTTCTCGTCTTTCTCCCACTAGATTCTCTTGGCAGTATTTTTTTTTTCAGTAAGATGGGTAAGTGAGTTGTTTGCATGTGCAGACTGTTGTAAATTTCATTGTCCTTGTCCTTAATTGCTCTGATTTGATTGTCAATCTATGATGATAAGACTTGCAATTTCTGCTTTTCGTGAGATGGTTGCATTTGCTATCTATAGTCCTGCAACGTTGCTCCTCGCTACAATTCTTCTCCTTTAGTCTTTATTTAATGATTGTCTAGCTCTTATTTATAAATACATCGCCGAGAACAAAAATATATATATATATATACACACACACACCACCAAGTATATATCATCATTGGAAGAAAGAGAGGAATTACGGAATTGTGGTTGGAAATTTTAAGAGAAGGATATGACACACGTATATGTGGTGATGAGAATATGATGTTTGTAACCATCTGATAATACATGAGCTATAATCGAAAAAGATGTAGAACTGGAGGGGCTCGATAGGAAGCTCATGAGAAGATGCAAGTGTTTTATTCTGTGAGAAAAGGAGAGCTTTCCCTTTCAAAAGAAAATGCAGGTCATCCAGGTTATAGATTCTTTTTTCTGGTAGAAGCAAGAGACTAGCTCCAACAGTCACTTAATAGCTCCAACAGTGTAACAGTTACTTGATAATTACCAAGTGACAAAGAACCAGTCATGAAGCGTTTCTATCTCCGCTACGAAGAGTTTTCTATGCATAATATTGACTGGAGGTTCAATATAATGGTTCAAAACTTTGAGTGTTGCTTGGAAATGATGAATGTCAGTTGAGTGAATTACAGAAAAAAACTAGTCAACAATTGATCTTTGTTGTGTGTGCTGTGGTCTCTTTAATCACACAGTTTTCCAAGTCTTTGTATGATTATTACAACAGGTTCTCCCGAGTCATGTCTAAGATGATATGATAAATAATAAACTGCTTAACTCCTAAATAGAGTCTGTCTTTTGTTTCTGCTTAGCCCTTAGTTTTCTTACTTTGATGGCTGTTCATCTATCCCAATTATTCTCTAGACTCGTTGGTACTACCCCATGCCTTCTCTTTCTAAATTTTGGAGTGGAAATCCTGCTTCGCAATGCTTTCCTGACACCGTACTTCAAATTTCTAGCGTTTACATAATTTGCTGAAGTTTTTGAAGTTCTCATCAGAATCTAGTAGTGAAAAGCTGAAATGCAAAAAGTATGATGCCTACTGGCTCTTTTTTCCCCTTTTCCTTTAGAACTACTTCAGAAAAATGTGTTTTTTTGGGTAAAAGGAGATATTTTATTAATAACTAATAATATTCATTACATAACATTGGGGCACAGTGCCCAGGAGCAAACTATTAGAAAAATGTGTTAATTGCTTGTGTATTTGTTTTTCCTTTTTTCCTTTGATATATTTGTTATTATACTAACCCTTTTTCCCCTCTAAATGCTTGCAGTCATTAATTGAAATCAGAATTGCAGAAGCTTCAAGGAGAGAGACAATGAGACCCCCAAAACATATGAAGAAAGCCCGTTAGCGCCTAATGTAAGACATGCTTGTGCTCTATTCTCTGCGTTCTTGAAAGATTCTCTCGCCCTTTTAACATTAACAACCTGGAAAGTGTCATTTCTGATTCCAGAAAGCTACAAATTTGTTAAATCTAATAGTTACAGCTCATTACAGAAGTAAGACGAATTGAAATCTGTTATTTCGCTTTTTGGGTAAAGAGATGTTGATGAAGCTGGGATCAATCATAGATGTCATAGAATCCTGTAAGCTGAGGAGGATATAGTTCTTTTTTTTCCCCATCTGCTGTAGCTTGTAAATGTGGTCTCAAGCAAGCTCTATCTTGGTGCTGGTGTTTATATTCTAACCTGTTTAACAAAAGAAGTTTGGTAAATCTCATCTTTCTTTTTCTCAAATTGGATCAACTATCTTGATCTGTCTAAAAAGTGCACGCTATCTATCATCGATGCAGAGAATGCATTGTTGGATCTTTTGGTGATTCAGTTAGAAGCCATAGCTTAGTTCCCGATCCTGCAATGGACTCTATGCATGTACTACATACCGTGCTATGTGGATGGAACTGCCATGCAGAATCATCCTTTAATCGTATAGCTCAAAGTCACACAGCTACTCTTTTGTGGACAGTAGACTTTGATGTTTTTACAGCTATATGAAGAATGTAACCTTTGTTACTGTATGAATATAAAATTCGAAAAATAACATTAACTGGTAATGTTTTGCTATTAAACTTCTATAGCATATAGATGATTTCTATTGTTCTTTCGTTTTGCTTTAAGATTCTGATGTTCACAGACAGGAGCTAGGCCGAAACCTGGGGCGGTCTCTGCCTTCGTAACATGCGGCACACCAACTTGAAGTTTGATTAGAATCTCTTTTTACTTTCACAAAACTTCTCGCCCCCCTCTCGTGGCTTTGACTTGCTCTTAGATCTGGCTTCGTGAGACCTTTTCAGTCTAGACACACATTGCTAAGCACAAATGGGCGGAGCTTTCTCAATACAAGCTAACTAGTAGAAGAAAAGAGAAGAAAGGAGGGTCTTATATGGGGAATCGCCCCATCTTTACATAAGCAATTTCTTGAATTGGAAAATACTAGTTGGCCTCCATGGACTACTTTGAGTTTAGGGGGGCGACTTGTACTGCCGTTACTAATTGAAAAAATTACTTAAAACTACTAACCCAACTTTTTATTATTACAAAAAATCTCAAATTTCAAAAATAATTATAAAAAATCCTTTTTTTGCAATTTCTCTATCCAAACTTCATATACATAACTCAATATTTCAATTTCTATGCTTAACGCTCCCACAAAAAGTGCTCAAAATCAAGAAAATCAAGAAACATCAATAAGTGGTTTTCAAATTTTGAATTTACAAAAGAGGCTGCAAAGAACTTCAACCTCTCTGCTAGAAAATCAAGAAACATCAATCAAGTGGTTTTCAAATTTTGAATTTACAAAAGAGGCTGCAAAGAACTTCAACCTCTCTGCTACAAAATCCTAATTCTCAATTTTTTTTTTGCTTTATCATAATTATTAACAACCTAAGCCATCGCTGCTGAATTACTGCTGCCACTGTCGCTGCAGCTGCCACGGCAAGGTTCACTCCAATGCCAATGATAGTGATAGAAGGGCTTGATGAATCCACGATTCAGTCCTATCCAAAAGTGGTTCTTGGTGAAAGCAGGTGAATTTCAGGGATAAATGATATGATTCGCGCCATCTTCTTAGGTGAGTGCAGTGCGGGAGAAACACTGACATGCTTACCTGAATGTGAACATTGCTTCCATGTTGAATATGTTGATAAATATTTGAAGATGAATGGCACTTGAGTTGTCTGCCGAAATTCTCTTCATTCGTGATCTTGTGCAGATGCTTTATAACTTCAATGACTTTGAAGGAAGATACATCACGACCTTGTCTCTCCAAGGAAGAAAAAAAAGGAAGCTACATCACGATTCCGTCCCTCAAGATCCAGTGCTTTGTGTCTGAATCTATTTTATTTTTTTTTTGTATTTTTATACATAGCCATAAAGTATCAGTTGTTGTTACTTTAAACCTGATACATATCGTTACTATGCATAGGATTGAGTGTAATCGTTCGAGATATGTTGTTATTTGAATCCATATATATAACATTGTTATGTATATGGATGGATTACATAGTGAAGCTAGTCTGTTTTTCGAACTCTAATACATAGCGAGTTATGTATATGTATGACATTGTCAGTAGTATTAGGTTTGAGGGAAAAGTCATCGTTTTCACCCCAAACTATACACGTAAAGTCTAGGTCACACCTAAACTATAGCAGTGACCTATTACACACCTAAACTATAAAAAAGTGAAACTATTACCTCCCCGCGACACCCATTCTAAGGCGCGTTTCTTACACTCGTTTTAGGCACGTCCAGCCTTTTGAATAACAAAAATAAATGTCTAAAAACATTAAAACTACAACACTTTTAATTTCCAATGGATCTATTGAACCCTAGTTCCTATTTAAGCCAATTTGGGACTCCAAACTAAGAACCCTAATTCCCAAATTTGTCTTTCAAAATCGAAATTGAAGATTATTTTATTTGAAGAATTGGTAACTAAATGTTAATAAAATTATTATTTTTTTATTTTTTCAATTGAAAAAATATTAATAAAATTAAATTTATTTATTTATTCATTTTAATATATGGGTCCCGCATTCTTCAATTGCTTCTTCTTCACCAAAATCACCATTACAACACCACCATTGACACCATCATCATCAAACTCAAATCTTTACAACAATAATTTTAAGAATCCACCATAGATTTCATTATTGGAGTCACAATACAATCATTAGTATCACAAAAAACCACCATAAAATTTAACACCTACTACTAAAATTGCCATCAGAATCACAATATCACCATTGTTAACATTCAAAGTTACAAAAACCATCACAAATTCGCACCTCCAACACTACTAAATTCTAATGACGCCTTACAATTGGTAATGAAACTTCCCTTTTTCCTTTTGTCTTCCTCTTCCCGTACCTCCCACCGCAAAATTTAATCATTCAACACATAAGCCACTTCTCCAAAAAATACAAACAGTTGATGCACCACAAGATTCACATAAGGATAAAACAAAACCCCAAATGCACTAACCACGGCAATCAAGATCACTATATCAATGATAACAGAATGAGATTGTTCACAATCACTGGATGACATTTTCTTCTTCAAAAAGGAGCTAGCTGAATTCTTGATTTTGGGGTTTTTTTGGAGGAATTGAGGTATGTAAATAAATCATTTGGGTTGAAAAGTTCAAGATTGTACCTGGAAATATAAAAAGATTTAGTCTTGAATGAGATTTTTAGAAAATCAGATCGATTAATCTTCACAAATTCAATGAAGATATTGATAGCTATCGGTGGATATTGAAAATATTAATGGTTAGTCAAATTGGGAAATTTGAAGTAATTTGAAAGGAAGAAAAGTTATAAATGATAATAAGCTTATGAAGATCCTTGTAATTTCATCCCAAGATCTAAAAGTATCAATTGAAAACTTTTACTTTCGTCGGAAAATAAAATTTTGGCTACCTTCTCTTTTTTCTTTGCCGCTATCTATCTCACGACTCATCCTTATTGAGAAGTCTTTGAATCTTGATTTTCTTGATACTCTATTACCGCATTCTTTTATTAGTAAAGCTCCCTTTTAGAGGTGATGGGAGATATGAATGGAGTAAGGAAGATGACTTGAAAAATTTTATTTAAAAATAATTTTTAAAATTATTTTTGACGTGGAAAGTGATCTGAAAAGTGACATGGAGCAAGTGGAGTACACACCACTCATTGAACTTGGGCATGAGTGTCGCAAGGAGGTAATAGTTTCACTTTTTTTTATAGTTTAGGTGTGTAATAGGTCACTACTATAATTTAGGTGTGATCTAGACTTTTCTGTATAGTTTGGGGTGGAAACAATGACCTTTTCCTAGGTTTTATCCCATCTCATATACATAACTATTGTTAACTATTGTATGTATCATATTTGCAATAACTTTAGTTATATCTATGTCTGTTAGTTGGGTTTTCTGTAGGCTTGATGTTATTTCACTTATGATACATAACTATGCTATGTATAGGATTGATATAAATGATGTTATGTTAAATCTGATACATAGCATACCTATGTATATGGATACATTTTCATACATGTACATGATGATATGTCATTCTTGATATATAACTTTGTTATATATGAGAATGGAATAACTCAAGTTAATGCAAATTAGATACATACAATAGGTATATGCAGTTATGTATATCTGGCTTATTTATGAATAAGTTTCATCATTTTGCACCTTCAATGATTAAGTTCGATTTTAGATTTAACTAATATTGGTAAACAATTTTGTGAATACAGGGGATGAAAAATCGAATAAAGAGAATTGCAATATTCATCTTATTGGTAAATTATGACGGAAAACAGAGCTTCGAAAATTTTGAAAAGAAAAGATTCTAAAAATAGAGCTTCAATGATCAGAAGGGAGATGTTTTGATCGTGCTGATTAATTTGTTGTTTCAAATTTTGAAATTGAAAAAATTGTTACTTAATTTAAGGAATTCAATACTCACATTTTAATAAATAAGACTTAACTTGGGGGCTATAATAAAGGAAGATGTAGTTTTTCCTTAAATATTGATAAAATTGTTAGTTGAGATACATTAGTTACTAATGTATATCATCGTTAACTCATTTATATGAATATCCAAAATTCAGGAGAGAGAAATTTAAATTCAAAAAAAGAAGAGAAAAGACGATTTAGTAGCAAACTAGTGGGATTTATGTTATTTTCCCTTACTAATTTGGATTTACATTGGTAGGCACATTAAGGAAAATAAAGCCCTAAGTGCTCTCAAAAGATTTTGCCCTAAGTGCTCTCAAAAGATTTTTCTTTTTCAGAGTTAGAAAACTTAACTTTGATTTAGGTCAACAACAAAAAAAAAAAATCAAAATACACAACCTTAGATTGTTTATTGCAAGTCATATCAATACTTTTTATATTGCAAGTCATAGCAACTTTTAAAATTTAAAAAAAAAAAATGTATTCTCCTTTTGTAAAAAAAAAAAAAAATCACCATTAAAATAAGACATTGGTTACCAAAAGATATCAATCTCCCCTAATTTCTCTCGTAAACGATTTTTGTTCTTATTTCAAATGAAAATATTATCTATACAAAATAAAAATGTTGTAATATTTTTAATGATCTTCTATATATACATATATTTCTATTATATAGAAGAATGGTCAAGCAGGTGAAGATCGTCCTGTCAGCTTTTGCCACCTCTTCTATGCAATTTCTTACTTTCTTCATTTTAATTTGTTTGTTTTATTTTTTAATTTGACCTGTATTTAAAAAGTTCATGAAATGACTTGAATTGCAATAATTAATGATTTACAAAATTTAAAAATTTAGTTGACTCTCAAAATTCTATCAATGCTATATAAATTGTGATAGATGAAGTAACATATATGATTTAAAAATAACTTAAAAAATATCATAAATTAAATAAATAAAATCTTAAAATGTTTAAAGCCATATAAAAATTTTAATTTATTCTTCAAATACTATCACAGTTATATAAGACAGAGGGAGTAACATATACTATTAGAAAATTAATTAGTAGCAAGAACTAACAATCACAATAATTAACAACTAAAAATATGTAAAAACCATATTTCATTGACTCTCTTAATTCAATGAGTGTCACATAAATTGGGAAAGAAAGAGTAGCATATATTATCTGAAAGTTATGTATTATTATAAATCACAATAATTAATACTTTAAAATATTAAAAAATCATACAAAATTTTAAAATTTTATAAAGTTTTGGTTGACTCTCTAAATTTTATCAGTGTCAATTAAATTTAAATGACAAGAGTAGCATATATCATCTAAATCTATATAAAAAAAATATTATATATCATTATAATCAATAATTTAAAAAATTTGAAAATTATACAAAAAATTTAATCGACTCTCCCAAATTTATTTGTACCATAATATGTGTGTATTCCATTTTTAATATTTTAAGAATGATTTATATTTAATTCATATACATATTACTTAGAATTTTTCTCAAAATTTTCGTATATGAAATTTGTATAAAATGAATATAAAATATCAATATTCCAACCAAGACTTACTTGTACATATTTTAGTGTATGAATTGTGTATAAAATATGATACATTTAATTAGCTTAGTTTTGCTTTTATTTGTTACTTGTCTAAAATTTATATATATACTAGTGTGTTTTTTATTTTATTTTTTGTTTATACGTGTTCGTATGTAAGAAATTTATTTACAAACTGATATGAATTATGAATGTGAAGTTGTTAACTGAATTTGTTATTTTATTTTTAAGAAGTCATGTATATATACAAACATATTTTATGTATGAATTCTATCTAAAATGTGCTAAATTTAACTAGTTTAAGTGTACTTTTATTTTTTGGATTTTGAATTTTGTGTAAAAATTGATGCAACTTTCGGCATTGTTAATTATTTATCAAGTTGTATTATATGTTAATAAATACACATAAAAAGCAAACCATGAACGACAATTTTGTATCAACATTGTATGAAATGTTATTTATTGAATTTTGCTATTTCCTACCAAAAAAATAAGAAATCATGAATAAAAACATGAAATTTGAGTTGACTAATATATAAAATTTGATTCATGAATAAAATTTATACTGCAAAGAAATAAGGAAAAAATAAATATTAGTATATGAAAAAATTAAGGATAAAATGTGGATTTCAACAATGTGATAAAAGTTTATGCGATAGAAGCAATTTCAAATAATTATGAAGATTAATATCAAGAGAAAAAAATATGAAAGAATTATGGAAAGTATACGAGAACAATTTATGAAAAGACAACACTATCAAAAATTTTGGAAGAATTAATTAATATAAAAAAAATTATTATTTGCACTACCCAAGAGTGTGACCTAGTATTTCAATAAACTTGAATTGAATACCATGAGATCTCAGGTTCAATTCCCAATCGAGATAAATATTAGGTGATTTCTGTCCATCTGTTCTAGTCTTGGTGGACAGAGTTACCTGAGAAAATTGAAGGAAAGATATCTTTTAAGTCTTGAATGAAAGATTGGTGACATTGACCAACTTAAAGGGTCCAACATAATTAGAAAACTTGATTAAGTTAATTGTGGACTTGATTAATATTTTTAAAATTTTCTAATCTTTTTAAAAATTCAAATAAACCCATATCCCTCTCCTCTTCAATTTAGCCACCTCTCCTCCCCCCCCCCCTCTCGACAGTTTCTCTCAAACTTCTCCCAACCAACAGTTCTGTAAATGTTTCTCTTCAATCCCCGACGACTTCAACTTCTGGCTACAAATAGTTGGGCTTCGAATTTCTTTTTGACTTTCAATCGTCAATCGACGTGACATCATTTCTCTCTGCTGACAATAACTTTGAGTTCTTCATCGTCCCTTTTCTTCTTTTACAGGTAAAAAATTAGGGTTTTTTAGTTATGAAGAAAAAGATGAACTTTAACTAACTTCTCTTCTAATATTGATTTACAATTTTACTATTTATTGCTTGAATTTTAAATGGGGACTGAAGAAAATCTTAATTTCTGGTATTTCTTTGGTACTTCTTCTCTTCTCTTTTGGAGTGGAATATGTTTTTTTGTTGTTATTGTAGTTCTTGTTGTCGAACTGTTAATTCGATTTGTTGGTGTCTGTTAAGTTTTTTGAGGTTTAATTTTTGTTATTTGTGTTTGTAGAAACAAAACAACAATGTTGGTGTTTTTGGTCATTATTGATGTTCTTGGTGTGTGTGTTGTGTTTGTTGTGTTGGTGTTGCTGGATTGATTTGTTATTTTTCTTGATAAAAATTATGTATTTGATATTAAATAGTGATATTGTTATTTTTTATAAAACAAAATCTTACTGCTGGTGTTTTTTCTGCAACAGATTTTCCATCTGATGTAACAAATTTATCAACTGATGCAATAGATTTACCATCTGATTCAATAGATGAACCATCTTATGCAATAAATTTACCATCTAATGCAACTGATGAACCATCCGTTAGTTGAAATCCTATCAACTATTCCAACAGGCCAACATGTCCAAAACTTTGACTTTTTCCAATAGATTATTTATCTATTGCGACAGATGACCCTTCTGTTGGAAGAAATCTAAACAATATTGATAGTTGATAACAGTTCCAACAGATCACTTATATGCTGCAACAGACGAATGACTTATTGCACAGACTAGTCATCTGTTTCAACAGATGAGTGATCTATAGGAAGAAATCACAACAGTATTGAAACATTTTTTATTATTTAAATTGGATTACTCATCCGTTGCGACAAGTTAGTTATATGTTGCAATAGATAATCCGCCTGTTGCAATAGATTTGTGGTCAGTTGAAACTGTTATTTTACTGTATTATACATGTTAGATTTACTGTTATCCTTTTTTTAATGATGAAATTAATCAGTTATAATTTTTTTTTATTTTCTTATTATTTTTAGATAATATGGCTCCTAAAAGAAAAGAAATCGAATTAAGTCCAAGTAAAAGAACAAGTAAAGCAGCTAGGCTACATCCACCACTCTATGAGCTTGGCTTTACAAGTGATATCTCAATCAAAAGCAGAAGATAATGAACATGGGGATGATGCATGTTTCAAAAAGATGATCCAAATGCTAATAACCCTTCCACTAAAGAGTTGGTCAAAACTTTCAGCATTGATAGTTATCCTATGAGAATGCAGTACGATGGTGCCACAGATTTAACTGGTGATTTGGTGGTTAAGTCAGCCATGGAAAAATCTTTTGACACCTTTAAAAAAATACTTTGAGGCCAAAAATTGGATACTTATTTCAGAGACAACTGCTTTGGATAATATTTTGATTTGCCGGAGGACAATTATGCTCGTTTCCAAATATCTATGTTATATGATCTTTTCAAGTGTAGGATTATGTATAAAAATAAAGATAATATGGATGAGGTATGGATAAATCACTGTGGCATTCCTGTTTGTTTGGGTTGAAAAGAGTTTGCCATAGTTATAGGACTAAAATGTTTTCCTCCTTCTCCTTCTCAACTTATACCTATTTTAACCTAAAAAAGCATCCTGCACACCCAAAACAGGAATAGGCAAGTCAAATGATGGTGATGACTTGGTGTCCCTTGTTGGTCCATGCTTCAAAACAAAAAGTTTATAAAAGCATTGAAATGTAAAAGAATTTCAAAGAAGCACAAGCAATCATTATGTTTGGTTTGATTTGTACTTAATATTATTTGGGCGAGAGACGTTAACAACAACATACCACTTGGTTTAATAAAGCTCTCCAAGGATCTTAAGGTATTTAACATTTATCTTCAGGGTTATGAAATCTTCAAAATGACTGCCAAATATTTGTTTACTCTGTTAATGCCAAAGACAGTCAACTTATATGGCTTTCCATAGGATTTCATCATAATTATTTCTTTATTATGATTCATTTATTTTTTATTGAATAATGCTTTTAATTTATTAGCGTTATTTTATAGGCATGGGCATTTGAAGTCATTCCTTATTTGAGACAACAAGTTCACTACCAGGAAGAAGTTTCATGCGGATCCTGAGATGATTGTCAGTCAAAACCGATAAAAACATAAAATTTCTCAATATTTTCACCCCCCAAAGGAAGCAGTAAGTCTTATTCTAGTTAAGTTTTTATTTTAATGAATGATTTTTTAAATGATTTAATCATCATTCTAATATATGTACTGATTTAGTTTAGATTGTACATCTGTGGCTTGTTCTGACCGATCGAGAGTTGAAGATGCCATTTTTTCTTACTTTAAGTATGTGCAAACTTTATTGGACCCTATAGTCATTGATATAATAAAAAGAAATTATTTGAAGCAACAATCATCACAAAAAAATAATTTTGGAGGGTGGGTTTGTTATTGTTGATGGTGTTAGTGGTGACAACACCACCACTACCACTACTAATGATGATCCTCTAGCAATTTTTGAAACAAAAACCATTATGATTATGATCATACTGCTTTTACAGATTTTGCTCCTCCTAGCGAATGTTCTGCATGCAAATGTCAAAAATGCAAGGCAAAACATGATGGGGTGATTAATATTATTAATGCATTAACTGCTTCTGTAAAGAAATTGACATCTAAGAGGGGTTTCATTCCATCAAAGAGGATTTTATATCCATACACTCCATTAGAGATTAAGGTGGCTAAAAAGAGAAGGAAAGAGATCCCCAAGGCATTATCAAGCATAAAAAAAATCAAAATTGCAACTCCTTTGTCTTTGTCTTGTATTTTTAATCAATGTACAAGGTCTACATGAGAGCAGCATGAGCTTAATAAGGTGAATATTTATTATCTATTCCAACAAATAAAAAGACTGCATATCTATTTCAACAGATGATACATCTGCTGAAAATTATCAAATAGACATAGACATCTGTTGCAACAGATGACTAACCTGTTGTATCTGATGTATTATATGTTGCAACATATGTCTCATTTGTTGGAGAAAATCAAATAGTTACCAACTATTTTAATGTGTCCTAACAGATGACCCATCTGTTGGGATAAATTACATCAAGACTTCCTGGCTGTTTTAGGTTGTTACAACAGATGACTCATCCGTTAGAACAGATGGGTCATCTGTTGGAAGTTTTCATAAAGGTCTTCCCAGTATTTTAATTTGTACCAACAAATGACCTATCTGTTACACCAGATGGGTCATCTGTTGGGACAAATTAAGCCAAGATCTCTTACTGTTTTAGTTTGTCCAAACAGACGAGTCATGTGTTGCAATAGATGGGCGGGCCATCTGTTGGAAATTATCATACAGATCTTTCTCCTGTTTAATTTGTCCCAAAAGATAGGTAATCTGTTGGGACAAATTAAAATAGGAGGAAGACCTATTTGATTTCCTCTGTGAGTTATCTTTTTTATTTATTTTTATCTCTGTGATTAACATTGATAATTCTGGCTTTCCAGGTGGATGTCACAGTAAAAGCTACAGCTGAACAACATAATATCATAGTTGATAATCCATCAACTGCTTTCAAAGATGAAAAGTGAAGCCTGGCAGAAGAACAGAAGAATTACCTATTCGAAGGGTTTAATATCTCGGACAAAGCTCCAAAAGAACTAATAAAGTTGATCAACGACTATTCCAAATGGACTGCCGATGGACTGTTAAAAGCTTTATGCCAGCAGGTGATAACGCTCAATCTACAGCTCTCGTAAGAGTGTAAAGGGGTCGTTGTCAAATATATAACCCAACTGGGTTGGGTATCGATCCCACAGGGAATCGCCGGTCAATAAGTAAGCAAAGATTATTAGACTTTTGGTGCAAGTCTCGTGAAAAGGGGGATTTTAACGTGCAAATAATGTAAACAAAATAGTAAAGCAAAAACAGAAAATAGCAAAGTAAAGAGAAAGATTGTTTGGTAAGATGTTAACCAATGAGAATTGAGAGTTGGGGTTATGTCCACCTTATGAGTTATACGTCTCTATTGGCTATGAGTTATGCGAAATTCAGACATGCATGTGCTTATAGAGAATTGTATTCTATGGTAAATCCAAGCGTCTTTCGACCTAACAAGGACTATTTCACTTTAACCGTATCTAATGGTACAAATTCTCCAAGAGGTTAATCTAGTTACGACACTAACTTTTTAACAGGGGTTGGTGCCCTATTACCTTGACATTATCTCTTTTCCAGACATATAACTTTTCTTTCGAACAAGTTAATGCTATACTGGCGTATTCTAAGTGTTTGCAACCACAAAGAATTTAGATTAAGATGAAGAGAATAATGATATAAGCAATATACGTGTCACGAATTCACAAACTCATAGCAATAGATAGTATCTCATAAGGCTTCCATAACCCCAACAGAGAAGTTTAGCTACTCATGAGTGCGAAGGAAATCACAATAGACATTATTATTGTACCACAATAAAGATCTCACGTTAGGTATAGGGGTAAGAATGGCGTGAATTCCTTGTTGAGTAACGTTTCTCTTGTTGTGGAAATTATGAATTGAATAGATGAAGAGAATAAGAATTGAAAAGTAGAATTAAAATTGTTGGAAGAGTAGTGGAATAAGTGGAAGAATTAATTATTGAATGAATAAAAATCTCTAGCAGAATAGGGTATTTATAATACCCATATCCTATTCCTACTAAGCTAATGCATTACTTAACCCAATCCTACTAGGTTAATGTATAATTATCCTAATCCTAATAAGTTACTGCTAGTCCCCAAAGTCTTTAGAATTGCTGTTTTTGCCCGGGACAAATTTTCCATTCGCCACTTTTGGTCCTTGGCGTCCAAGCTTTGCTTTCCTCCTTTCGTGAAGCTGTCTTTGGCATCAAGTTATCCATAAAATGCTGAATTTTGCATCATTTATACCTGAAAACTTGCTAATCATGTTCGTTAGCTCACTTATAGGAAAAAGGACTAAAAGTGCATGAATTATATATTTTGTCCTCAAAACTTGGCTAAAATATGGGTAGATTATAGTACTTTACGCGTGTAAATTCGCCTATCATCAACACCCCACACTTAAAGCTTTGTTCGTCCTCGAACAAACTATCATGTCCATCTAAACATCTACTTAGGGTTTCACAGTAACAACACAAAATATTCATCAAGACAAGCACGACACTTATTACAAAGAGTAGTTTTCTGATCACTACTAGAAACAATTCAACCTCCAACCTAGATTCGTGATGATGGTTAATTTGTATCCATAAGTTAAGGCACAAAGAATCATACACAACTACCCAAAACTCATCAACCATGTGTGTCTCACCATGTATCACCCATAATCACTCACAAGTATTGAATATATTTCAAACATGGGTATAGGATTATCCTTGCTCTCACTCTCACAAAGAATTCATATGTTGCAACTGATGACCATAGGCTTGCCCTTAGTTTAATGCTCCACTAAATATCAGAATGCCAAGCTTAGGATCAAATAGGTCTTTTACAGGTTGTAATGTAGGCTAAGGGACAGGTAGGACTATTTTGGCCAGAAATAGTGACTATGTTCCTAAGCGCTTTAATACATCACATTATGCCATTAATACTTTTCTTTCAAACAACCTTTCTACTTTCTTTTATTCTACCACCCCTTTTTTCCACCTTTGTTTCTCAATTTTAAACATAACTAACTTTTCAGTTTTTCTTTTCTTTTTCTTTTTATAACACACCTCTTATGATAGAAATTCTTTTTCATGACAATTTCAAGAACCAATTCATTATAAAGCATCATATTCACCCAATTTCCTCTTATTTTGTCACATGACTTTACACTTTAAAGCACTTAGGAATTTGGATCAAATTATGGTTTTGAAAAAATGGATTAGGCTTACATATGAGGTTGTCAAAGAAAATAGGCTAAAGGCTCAAAGAGGTTAACTAGGATAATGTCCATGGGTAGGTAAAAAGAAGGTAAACAAGTATAGGTTACCAAAGAAATGCCTAAATCATCTCCTAGACTTGCACTCCTTATTTTCGATTTACATACATACCAGGCAAGTTCTAGCATCAGCCACAAACACAGAATATACTATATCTTCACACACAAAAGGCACATGGTCGACTTTATTGGGAGTAGCATAGACTCTTGACCCAACAAATGAAGGAATTGAACCACACAATATCACATAGTGAGTCGCAATTAGATCTTAAACGTCTCAATAGTAATGATTTTATCACGAACTCTTGTCATAATACCATGCTGCCCCTCAGAATAATTTCATGTAAAGTTAAAAAAAAAAATTTAACTAACAAAAAAAAACAAACAAACAAAAATAAATGCGAATGCAGATAAAGAAGTATAGCATGCAAATACCAGCACCCCACACTTACACGGGACACACTGTCCTCAGTGGAAAATAAATAAGAAGAACCTGGTTAGTCGGACTCATCCTCTATGTCTGGGGTCATACCCCCTGCATCGGAATCATCATCAGAGTCGTCATCCTCATAAGTTCTTCATAAGTACCCCACTTGATTCCAAGAGTGCGTCGAGGTATTTGCCGCACGGAGGATTCTCCTTGCTCTTTTTGTTTCTTTGCCTTGTCTTGCTTTGGGTGCCATTGTACCTGAGATTAAAACAATAGTCATGTTAGCGTCATCTCGATGGATACAATCAACAAACAAGAAGTAGTGGCACCACCCCACACTTAGTTTGTTGGTACAGACTAGTGAGGTGAAAGTTGTCGATTACTCAGACTTTATCGATATACGTTTTAGGCGCTATATTCCAATAATATAATCAGTGCAGTTATACTTTTTGTAATCTTGGCAATACTTTCATGTTTGATATATCAAGACTACTATATAGAGATTGAATCAAGGTATAGCATCTAGAAATAATCGCAACCTCATATGTTGGTAGTCAACCATAATTCTCATCTCGATGAACAAGTCATTCCAACATGTAAACTTTCTATTGACAAGAATATGCAATTTTCGTGATCATGTTAATTCCGCAGAAGTATGACAGTGCATCATAATCAAATACAAGTCGGAAGCAAGTCAAGATCATTCTTACGTATTCATTTACTCACTTAGTTGTATCACAACAATTCAATCACATTCAAATCACCAATACTACTTCAAGATTTAACAATTCATAATAGGCGTAGTAGTGTAGTACTTACGGAATATAAATGAAGAACAAAGAAGTACTTACTTGGTTGATGACCTTGGATGATGTTCTTGCAAAGTAAAAGAGCAAAAGGAAAATATTTTGAGAGGATTTGGAGAGGTAGGCGGCGCTTATGCTAGGTTTGCATTGTATTTTTGGTCTAAGACTAAGTCTCTTATTTATAGGGCAAGCTTGGGTCGGGTTTTGACTCATTTAAAATTGGATTTGGAGATCAAAAGTGACCATAGGCGGCGCCTTTTTCTTTGCCTATGCTTGGCATAGGCGGCGCCTTTTGCAAAGCATTGTTGAGAATAGGCGGCATCTATGCCATGGCATTGTTAGGCATAGGCGGCGCCTATGCCATGGCATATGAGATTCAGAGACAAAAGGCATTGCCATAGGCGGCGCCTATGCTATGGCATTCTTAGGAATGGGCGGCACCTATGCTATGGCACTCTAGAATCCGAGAGCTTAGGCCATAGCATAGGCCTTGCCTTGTTCGTGGCCTAGATTTACATATGCCTTTCCTTGTTCGTTGCCTATATTTTCATAAGCAATGCCCAATCCATAGCCTTTTGCTTCTTCATTCCTAACTTACCACCTTCAACATGCAATACTTCCAAATCAAAATTTGAAACCAATCTCCCCCTTTACACCTCTTGCACCTACATTTACTCAAAGACAACAAAAACAATTAGAACGATGGGTTGCCTCCCATCAAGCGCCTTAGTTTTGGTCGTAGCACGACTCTTCTTTTTGGATTTTTTTTATTTATCAAAAGCAAACACTTAGTATAACTAAGGAAAAAAAATGAAAAATGATGGGTTGCCTCCCACCAAGCGCTTGATTTATTGTCGCGGCACGACATAGCTATCTCGATTACTTAGACTTCATCGAGATAGATGGTGGATCGTTTTCTGAATGGATTCAGAAGACAATGAGGCTTACTTGTAGGCATGCAATCTTTTTCGAGATGACCCTTGTGAATGCCTATCCCAGGAGGGATACCAATTATATCATCAATAGTCCAACCCATAACTCTCTTGTATCTCTTCAGAGCAGAGATAAGAGTCTCTATGTGTTGTTCACTTAAGTCATCCGCCACACTTACCGGAAGTATATTTCCACTTTCCAAGAACACATACCTTAGATAATCGGGCAGCTCTTTCGATTCTAGCATTGGTGTCTCTTCAATGGAAGTCTTCGCTGTTGGTGACGGTTGATTCTTAAGATCAAGGTCTGGCTGTTTAGGAGTATGGGAATAGGACCCTATTTCTGTTAGAGCACACATAGTTTCTTCATAATCTTCATCATCCTCATGCTCAACATTCAGTAGCGCAGCAGACAATGGCTCATCAATAGGCTGTTTCGCTACAGATAATGCTTTCTTATCCTCATAATGACCATCAGCTACAGAGAACACATTCATATCGCTAGGATGCTTCATTGCTTTGCATATATCAAAGCGGACCACTTCGTCATTCAACCGAAATAAAAGCTCATTAGCTCTCATGTCAATAAGCACACTTCCTGTTGCAAGGAAAGGACGTCCCAAGATTATGGAAACTTCAGAATCCACCTCGCAATCTAAAATAACAAAGTCTGCAGGAAAGATGAAGGTGGAAACCTTCACCAACACATCATTTAAGATACCAACAGGTCATTTTACTGACCTATCTTCCATCACGAGCCGCATATTGGTGGGTGTCAGATCGCCTAACCCCAACTTTCTGTAGACGGATAGTGGCATCAAATTGATGCTAGCTCCCAAATCGCACAATGCCTTAGCAAAATTTATAGATCCAACCGTGCAAGGAATAGTGAAAGCACCAGGATCTTCCTTCTTCTGAACTAACAATCTTGTAGCGATTTCACTGCAATAATGAACATTATCGGCAAGCTCATAGCTTACTGCCCGCTTCTTTGTCAAAAGGTCCTTCATGAATTTAGCATACCCAGGCATTTGTTCCAGTGCCTCTACCAAAGGAACATTAATGGTCAGCTGTTTTAACATAGCAATGAATTTACTGAAACTTGTATCATCCGTTTTCTTCTTCAGTCTCTGCAAAAAAGGTGGTGGTGGAAGGGGAATCATTTTCTCCACCACTTTCTCCTTATCTTGCTTTCAATTATCAACCTTTTTAGGAGTGTCGTCAGCTTTCTTCTTCAGTCTCTGAGGAAAAAGTGGTGGTGGAAGAGGAATCATTTTCTCATGAATGCTCTCATTCAGATTTTTGGCTTCTACAAAATCATCACAATCTGCGTCAATAACATTCTCCTCTATATCATCAACTACCTGCTTGCCTTTAGACGGATTGTCTAACACCTTACCGCTCCTGGTAGTAGTAGCCATACATGATCCATCATTCCTTGGATTTTGCACAGTGTCACTAGGTAGAGTGCTAGCTTTTCGTTGATTGAATACCGCCGATAGTTGACTCATTTGTTGTTCCAGCTGTTTTATTGCAGTGGAATGCGAGTCAAGAAATCATGTATTACCTTCGTTACTCCCGCGCTGGTTGCGTCCACTCCTTTCAACAGTTTAGCCATCATTTCCTCCATGGACATCTTCCCAGAGCCATATGCAGCGGCGTCACGTCTTCCAGGAGGAACATACAAACCACTCCTGTCAGTCTTGTTCTTCCAATTACCTTGATCACGGTCCTTGTATCCGGATTTATCATAATAGTTACGACCTTGGTTTCCTTGGGCATTGCCTCGAAAACCCCCCTGGTTGTTCAAGTAGTTGGCTTCTTCTTCAGAATCAGATTTTTCTCTTCCTTTTGATGCAACAGCTTTGACTTTTTTGGTCTTCCCTGATAATAGATGCTTTGTAAGAAGATCCACTTGTGTTTTCATGTGCGCCATATCTTGATCACGTTCTTCTTCTCTTCTCCTTTGTTCAGTAGTCATGCCGATAGATAAAGTGGGGCTTGCTACCTCAGAATCCCTGGTATGCCAAGCTATACTTTGCTTCGTCATCCGGTCTAGCATATTGCTTTCCTGACCAAAGGTGAGGTCCATAAATGATCCTCCGGCCGCATTATCCACCATTGGTTTAGTTATTGAATTCAAGGATCTGTATAGTATCTCCATTAGGTGAACATTGGTCATATGATGGTTTGGGCACCGCATTAGCTTCGTCTTGAATCTCTCCCATGTTTCATGAAGAGCTTCAGTTGGAAGCTGACGAAAGTTGCTGATTTCATCTCTCAATTGTGCTCTTTTGGATGGCGGAAAGAATCTTTCTAGGAAAGCGTCTTTCAATTGCCTCCAATTTGTAATAGAATCAGGAGTTATCCCATTCAACCATAGAGTTGCCTCCCCAGACAGAGACAATGGAAATAGACATAATCGAATTGCATTCTGACCAACGCCAGGATTGTCAAACGACTTGCATGTAGAAATAAAGTTGATGAGATGCATATTCGGATCATCGCCAGCTAGTCCACCAAATAATCCCTTGAGTTGCAATAACTGAATCATGGTGCTTGTGATGTTGAACTTGGCTTCGGGTGCCAATGGTGGAGGAATAATGGCTCCTGTGGCTCCGGCTCCATCAAGATCATCATTATCATCGTCGAAAGCTGGTTTCATGGGTCGGCGTTCATGTCTGAACCTATCTTGACGATCTCTTCTATTAGCAAGTGTTACAATCTCAGCATCACGCCTAGGGTTTAGTAACTCGTCATCACCTAGATCTTCATCATCAGGATTTATTGCTCGCCCAGGGTTATCAATATTTTGTTGATGTACTTGAGCGGCGGCTAGAGCAGCTAGTCTCGCCTGTTCCTGTTGAGCAACCATCCTTTCAATTTCATGTTGTGCTTCCATTCTGCCAATACGTTGTGGTTCAGGATTAATAGGTAATAACGGTTGACCAGAACTTCGAGTATGGGGCATGCACTGAATAAAAACCTGCAGAAAACAAAAACAAAAACTAAAAGTAAAGTACGAGAATCTTTGACCAAAGGGTCTAGTAATTATCACAAACTTAGTTGACAACCGTATTCCCCGGCAACGGCGCTAATTTTTGATAACACTCAATCTACAGCTCTCGTAAGAGTGTAAAGCGGTCGTTGTCAAATATATAACCCAACTGGGTTGGGTATCGATCCCACAGGGAATAGCCGATTAATAAGTAAGCAAAGATTATTAGACTTTTGGTGCAAGTCTCGTGAAAGGGGGCATTTTAACGTGCAAATAATGTAAACAAAATAGTAAAGTAAAAACGAAAAATAGCAAAGTAAAGAGAAAGATTGTTTGGTAAGATGTTAACCAATGAGAATTGAGAGTTGGGGTTATGTCCACCTTATGAGTTATATGTCTCTATTGGCTATTTATTATGCGGAATTCAGACATGCATGTGCTTATAGAGAATTGTATTCTATGGTAAATCCAAGCGTCTTTCGACCTAACAAGGACTATTTCACTTTAACTCTTTCGAGCTTAAAGCGTATCTAATGGTACAAATTCTCCAAGAGGTTAATCCAGTTACGACACTAACTTTTTAACAGGGGTTGGTGCCCTATTACCTTGACATTATCTCTTTTCCATACATATAACTTTTCTTTCGAACAAGTTAATGCTATACTGGCGTATTCTATGCGTTTGCAACCACAAGAATTTGCATTAAGATGAAGAGAATAATGATATAAGCAGCATACGTGTCGCGAATTCACAAACTCATAGCAATAGATAGTATCTCATAAGGCTTCCATAACCCCAACAGAGAAGTTTAGCTACTCATGAGTGCGAAGGAAATCACAATAGACATTATCATTGTACCACAATAAAGATCTCACGTTAGGTATAGGGGTAAGAATGGCGTGAATTCCTTGTTGAGTAACGTTTCTCTTGTTGTGGAAATTATGAATTGAATAGATGAAGAGAATAAGAATTGAAAAGTAGAATTAAAATTGTTGGAAGAGTAGTGGAATAAGTGGAAGAATTAATTATTGAATGAATAAAAATCTCTAGCAGAATAGGGTATTTATAATACCCATATCCTATTCCTACTAAGCTAATGCATTACTTAACCCAATCCTACTAGGTTAATGTATCATTATCCTAATCCTAATAAGTTACTGCTAGTCCCCCAAGTCTTTAGAATTGCTGTTTTTGCTCGGGACAAATTTTCCATGCGCCACTTTTGGTCCTTGGCGTCCAAGCTTTGCTTTCCTCCTTTCGTGAAGCTTTCTTTGGCGTCAAGTTATCCATAAAATGCTGAATTCTGCATCATTTATACCTGAAAACTTGCTAATCATGTTCGTTAGCTCACTTACAGGAAAAAGGACTAAAAGTGCATGAATTATATATTTTGTCCTCAAAACTTGGCTAAAATATGGGTAGATTATAGTACTTTAGGCGTGTAAATTTGCCTATCATCAGCAGGTAAATAAATTGTTTTTAAAGATATTGATTTATTCAATTATTCTTATAAAACATGACACTAACACATATAAATCACACAGAAAATAAAATGATGAATACTACAAAGTGAACTAATTTGGTCTTGGTTTTGATATGTTCTACTTTGTATTGCATATCCCAGAACAAAGAATTAGTTCAATTTGATGTCACATCCCCAAACTTGCTGGAATAATGAGGTTTAAATATCAAATATTATCTCACTATTAATACTATATTTTATTGTATTTGTTTATTAATTTTATTGTTACATAATTTGAAATGTTTCATAATATGTGCAACACATCGATATCATTTTTTACTACCTCCGAAAGAAGGACAAGTTGCAAATGCAACAACAATATATATATATATATATATACACGACATATAATTGTGTATACAAAGTTTACATCAATAATGCTTACAATAGGTATTGTCAACAACAACTGAAAGTTTTTTGAAATGAGGAATGCTTAATCAACATTATCAAAGGTTTTAGCATTCCAGCAGCTTACCTTAGCATTTAGTCGATGAAGTTTTATCCCAATCAATTTTGGTGATGAATTTCATTGGGTGTTGGCTATCTTCATTCTAAAAGAGACGCGTATCTGAGTTTACAACTCGATGTCGGGAAGGAGATGTTCTAGGTCGTCTTTTGAGATACGAAAGATGGCCAAAATATTACCTACTTATCTTGATATAAGTGGCTTTTTAGACCAAAAAATTCATATGAATTGGTCAATGATTGAAGCATACCAGGATAAAATGGGTAATCCATTTGATGTAGAATATGTTGAAGAAATTGCTCAACAACTCTGTGGTTGCCTGTAAGTATCATGATTTAGTTTTATTTAATAAATTTCACAACCCTTTCATTAGTTGCAAGATATGGATTATCTAATTTTTACAAATGCAGGTATTGCGGTCTTTTGTTGCCGCTTACGCCGAGTATTTGAGCGATGAATTACAAATACCAAATGATGGATTTGATGCCGAATTACTCCTTAAAAAATATGTTACTCTTTTATGAAAATATGGAGAAGAGAAAGCTCATAAACCATACGCAAGCGACATTAAAGATCTACGATGATCAACGTCGAATTTCATAGCCCCGGATGAAGAACAACTTGTCCATATTGAGTAGATATTTACAGCTTGAGTCTATAAAAGTAATAACCGATCCTTAGGAATTAATTGCTTCAAAACTTGAATTGTTGATTTATTTGTTGAGTAGATCATCTGTACCTATAATAATTTTTTACATTTCATTTACTTATTGATTTATTTCATGTAATTTCTGAAGGCTTTGATTTATTTTATTTTATTTATGAATTTTATTTTATCCTTAGATTTGAACTTATTAATTGAAATGGAATACTAGATTCAAATATTGCAACAGCTAATGGATCTGTTGTAACAGATAACATATCTGTTGAAAATTATCAAACAGACTTAGACATATATTGCAACATGTAGGTCATCTTTTGGAAATTATCAAACAGGTATTCCTACTATTTTGATTTGTTCCAATGGATGGCCTATTTATTGCAATAGATATACAGATAGACTATATGTTGCATCTGATAGATTATATATTGCAACATATAGTCTATCTGTTGCAACAGAGACTTAGATATAAACATCTACATAATGCAGTAGATGACCAATATATTACAATAGATAAACTATCTGTTACAATAGATAGACTATCTGTTGCAATAGGTTAGTCATTTGTTGCATTGTGCAGATGTCTATATATCTATATAATGCACTTGTTGCAACATTTGAACTTAGTAATTATTTTTGTACTAATTCATAAGTTTCTAAATTTAATAAACCAATTCAATTTTCATCAAACATAAAAATTTATTACTACATATAAAGTTACTTGAAATAATAATTGTCATGGTGTTTGTGTTTCTATATCTTCTTCTTTTACATATACAAGCTCTAACCTTTTAGTTGTTACCACATAAGCCCAGAACTCTTGCATCCTTGTCAAAGTGTTGTCACACAGAAAGATCATTGGGTTTGATATTTCAGTGTTGATTAGCAAATATTCGATGTATGCAAGCGTGTAAGACCCGCACGTAGCACCGATTGAGTTTTTTGACAGGTTCTTGTCCTTGTTTCGACTTTCAAAATCCCATTTTTAATTCAACACTTTTACTAAAAAATACTTCATCAGTTTACTTTGCCTCAACAAGCTGGGGACCAAGTCTAATAGTGGCTCAATCTTGGTAAAAAATCAGCCCCTTCGAAGACAGGTAAATTGTAGTCATAAACTTTCATCATTTCATCCTCGAGTAGTATCTTAAGAGCCAGAAAATATTTTACGTCCCTGTTCATGACTACAAGAATTCTCTTTACCTTGATCTAGTCCTTGCCGTGTGGATATGGCCTCTTCTCTCTAATATATTCAATCATATCTTCATCCCATTCGAACCTAGAAATTAACAAATTAAATCTCGAGCCGCCGAGAGTTGACCCTAGATGAATGAGTTCATCATATGTATTCTTGAAATTATTATAGAAGTTGAGATCTATTACCTTATAACCAGCATCATAAGCATTCGAGTACACTAATTGCCTGCCCCTCAAGAGGTAGAGATTTTTATCAACACTGTGATATAAAAAGACAATTTTTTAATAGGTTAGTAATTTTTTTTTAAACAAAGTAAAGTGGAAAGATGCAATGAATGGTTCATCTGTTGCATAGGTTTCTCTGAATCCGTTAACAGAATATACATCTAATGTAACTCATGAAACAGATAGATAATCTGTTGCAGCAGATGAACCACTAGTTGCACCAGAATAACCAGTTGTTGTAATAGATGACACATTTGTTGCACAACTTTTTATTTATAAAGTAAATTAGAAGATTAGGTTAGAAAAAGTAAACTTACCGTATCCACGTAAAACACTTCCATTCATCTTATTGAAGTCTTGGGGGGGGAGGCATTCATAGTAAAGGTTTTTGCACATTGTTTGGAATTTATGTACTTTCTCAGAACAACCTTCTTTTTGGAGACAAGTTCCACGTGTATGTTCACCTCTTTCAATGGTCCCTGAACTTCATCAACTTTTAGAGGAGGAGGAGTTGCAATTTTTTTTATTTCATAGTTGAGAGTCTATGTCTAATTATTTTTATCTTCTTCCTAACCTTCACTGTAGGAGTTTATAACTCTCTCACCTTCTTAGATGGTATGACACCCCTCTTGAATTTCAACTCCTCGACAACATCAGTGAGTGTATCTATTTTTTGAAAGAGTTTATCTTGTCTGTCCATGCAATCTTTGCATTTGCAATAAGAACATGAGTGTGAAAAGGGGTGAGAAGGGCCACTGTAAGGGGTGATTTCAAACATACTTATTTTTTCTTGAGCATCAACATGCTCATCATCATGACTGGAAGTAGCATCAACATCAGGATGACTACCACCAATATCAACAACTTTACCAATAGAACCATCAGACATAGAACCAAGATCTGTTGCAGCAGGTTAGTCATGAAGGGCCTCAATATGAGGATGACCTTACCCAACTGCTTTTCTTATGACTCTTACTCCAGCCAATTTCTTCTTTATTAACTCCACCATTGGGTCTGCTATTGTATCAACACGACCAAGAGTAATAAAAAAAGTCATCCCCAACTCATTCTCAGTGGGTATGATCCATGGATGCACAACCTATAAAAAGGGGCAGATATGTTTAAATTAAATAATAATTTGTAGTTAGTTAGATAACACATTAACACAAATAACTTATGCAATAGATGATCTTTATATTGAAACAGATGATCTTTCGGTTGCAACAGATAATTCATAGATGGCAATAGATTAACTGTATATTGTATAAAATGCACTAGATGGGTAATCTGTGAAATCAAGTTCAGAGAACCAAAGCACCAAATGGGTACTCTGTTGCAAAATATGACTCATCTATCATAATATATTACCCATCTGCTGCACTAGTTATAGTTGATGGGTAATCTATTAAGATAAATTACAACAGATGACCCATCTATTATAACAAATGGACCATCTATTTCAATATATATCTTTGAGTCATTATTTTACTTGAAAGAAGACTCACTTCATTATTCGGAGGGTTAAAGAGATTAGTGTCCTTATTTCTTATGTTACTCTTTCCAGCCAACCACCTAAGAATCCTTGGATAAGAAATCTCATCCGGATAATCCTTGATTTGCTTTCGGTAGGGAGGAATGGCTTCAAATACCCAAGCCTAAAAAATATAAACAGAAAGCAAACAAAAAAAGTCATAACAATTATTCAATATAAAATAATGCAAGATTAAACAAATAGTGCTTAAATTTACCATGAAAGTCCAAGGAAATCCATTTAAGGTGATCGTCTTTGGGGATAGTTTTGTCAATAAATATTTGACAGTCAATTTATAGTTGTCATATCCCCAGGGATAATTGTTGAATTTCTCAAAATCCTTAGGAAGCTCCAACAAATCATCTTCTAAAACTTTATAGACGTCTCTTGCCAATATAACGGAATGGGGAAACCAAACTAAGAACAATTGCTCCTTGTACTTCTTTGGTATAGTTTTATTCTTGAAATATTCTAGCAACATCATGGCTTTGTATCCACGTCCAGCAATGTCCAATAGCCCATCTATTTTTTCCTTACATTTGTTGGTTTTGTTGGGTGGTCGCTTGGATATTGTTTTGCCTTTGTTTGATGGTGGTTGTTTGGTTGTCCTGCTTGCCTTGAACATTTTGAGGGGTGTTTCCTTGATGAGAGGTTCTTTTGGATGATCGCATCTGAAGCCTATCATGGCAAACTATTTCATGCCAAAACAAACTGGTATGCCACAGTAGTTAATTCAGATTTCATCCATCTTTTTGCCTCCCCATTTTCAAATCGTTATCATCCCCATGTACTTGATCCTACGCTTAAAAAGACTATATACCATGCTAATTTGGAAACAGACATTGTTGTCCTCAGGCAGCTTAAGAAAGTGTCCAAAGCATCTCTTCTTAAAATATTCCTCTAGTTTTTCCCAACTGAGATTTAACTACAAAATCACCAGTTAAATCTGTTGGGTTATCTATCGGCATCTCCACTTGAAACATGTCAATACTAATAGTTTTGACAGGATCATACTAAGATTTCGATCTTAATTCACGTCCCATTGATGATGCATTATCATCATCTTGATCATCATCATCTTTCTCACTTTTTACTTCCTTCTCTTCTTATTTATCTTCTTATTCTTCCTTCTCACTTTTATTTCTCACCACCCTCCGTGGACTCTTCTCTACCTCTCTCAACATTGTTTTCATATCTTTTTCCAACTTCACTTCTTCCTGACTGAAATTGTTCAGGAAGCTTCTCTGAAACCATTTGTACTCTAGTCGTTTTTGTTAGGTGGTCAGAAGTTGATCCACTTTCACTTTTTTTTCCTTTTAGGAGACATCTTTTACCTACAAACAAGAGAAAGACAAAAACTCATTACAACTGATGTCTGCATAATTTTTAATAAAAGGTAGCACAAAATTCAATAAATTTTTATACAACACATTGTAAAAAATTTCCAATGCATAACCCATCTATTGAAACAAATGAATCATTTATTACAGCAGATACATAACCTATTGCAACAAATGAACAACCTATTGGAAGGGATCAAAATAGTCTTACTACTGGTTTATTTTCTTCTAACCGCCGATACAGTTGGTGCAACATATGGGAAATTTGTTTGAAGACCTATTTTAATATCTCCCAACAGTTGTTCCACGTGTTGCAATAGGTGGGTTATCTCTTGGATGTTATTAAATCAAGTAGTAGTTTTGTTTTGATAACTTCCAATAGATTACCCATTTTTACAATAGATGGATCATCTGTTGGATGAAATTGAATCACGTCTTCCATATTTCCATCAGATATGTAATATGTTGGTTAATACAATACCCTAACACCACTAACACCACCACTACTAATACCACCAACAACCACCACCAATACCATCACCACCAACACCACAATACCAACTCCAATAGCAACAACACCAACACCAACACCACTAATACCACCAATATCAATACCAACACCACTAATACCACCAATATCAATACTAACACCAGCATCACCAATACCAATGCCAGCAACACCAACACTACTAATATCAACACCACCAATACCAAAACCACTAATACCAACACCACCAACACCACCAACACCACCAATACCAATACCACTACCAATAACAACACTAATACCAATATCAACACCAATATTAAAACCACCAATACCATCAATACGAACACCACCAATACCAACACTACCACCAATACCATAAATACCAATACCAACACCACCAATACCAATACCAACACCACCAACGCCAACATCATCAATACCAATACCAACACCACCAATACTATTAATACCACCAATACCACTACCACCACCAATACCAATACCACTACCAACACCAATAACACCACCAATAATACCAACACCAACACCACTAACACCACCACTAATACCATCGACACCACCACCAACATCACCACCAATACCATAACCAACACCACTAATACCACCAATACTAATACAACCACCAACACTAGCACCACCACCACCACCGCCAATACCAACACCACCAACACCAATACTAACACCACCATCACCACCACCACCAATACCAATACCAACACCACCAACACCACTACTACCAATACCACCACTACCACCAATACCAACACCACCAACACCAACACCACCAACACCAACACCAACACCAGCAACATCAACCATACGAACATAAATAATAGCCACTAACACCACCACAAATACCATCTAACAATACCACGATAGTCAATAGAATACTTGGATAAAAACTAGGTTTGTTTTGGGTTCTTCTTACTTTTTTTAGCATCAAAACTCAAAATTGTTAACCTATTTTCAAATACAATACAACTGAAAGTCTTCTTTTTCATCATTAACTAAAAATCCCTAATTTTAGAAAAATAAATTTAGAACTTTTCTCGAACTCTATTACCTGCGAATAGAGAGAAAATAATGGATACAAGCAAAAAAGTCAAAAATGATAACTATGTGGGTTGAAAATAGAAAAAAATTGATCTGTTGTGAAGGGTTGAGTGATATGTTGAGTAGTTGTTATTTATATTATTGAGAGAGAAAGAGAAGAGAGGGAACTCGAGATTTAAAATGATGAAATATTCTCCCCACAAATGGATGATTTGTATGGGTTAATTTGTATTTTAGAAAAGAATGACAAGTTTTGAAAATGTTAATTTGGTCCAAATTGATCTTAATTAATTTTTTAAAAGTGATAAATTTTAATGTTTCATAATAAATTAAATTAATTTCACTAAAACTAGTTTTCAGTTAATAGGTTTAATTAAAACTTTAATGAATTTAATATTAACTTTATAATAACTTAATATGAATCATTTCAACTCAAATGGATCAATTGATGACTCTGATTAGGACGAACCCAATACCAACGTTATGCAATTGGAACGACATTAATTGAAATTGTAGTTGAACCTTGAACTCATCTTTAATTTTGCTAAATCAATTTAGATATTTCAAACAATCGCTTGAAATGAATTATTTGAACTCAAAAAGATCAATTGATGACTATGGTCGGACGAACACAATACCAACGTCATGCAATTGCAATGACATCAATTTAAATTGTAGTTGAACATATGAAATCATCCTTAATTTTAGGTAAATAAATTTAGATATTTCAAACAATCTCTTAAAATAAATCATTTCAACTCAAATTGATCAATTGATGATTCCGGTTAGGATAGACACAATACTAACATCACGAAATTACAACGACATCAATTGAAATTATGGTTGAACCAATGAAATCATCCTTAATTTGATATAAATAAATTAAGATATTTCAAACAATCACTTGAAATGAATCATTTCAACTCAAATTGATCTATTGATGACTCTGGTCAGGACGAACACAATATCTATGTTATGTAATTACAACGACATCAATTGAAATTATAGTTGAAGCTATGAAATCATCTTCTAGATAAATTGATTTAGATATTTCAAAAAATCACTTGAAATGAATCATTTCAACTTAAATTGATCATTTAATGACTTCGGTTAGGACGAACATAATACCAACGTCATGCGATTGTAACGATATCAATTTGAATTGTAGCTGAACCTAAACTCATTATTAATTCTAGATAAATCAATTTATATATTTCAAACACTCACTTTAAATGAATCATTTCAACTCAAATTGATCAATTGATGGCTTCGGACAAGACGAACACAATACCAACGTCATGCAAATATTAATTGAAATTGTAGTTTAACCTATGAAATCATCCTTAATTCTAGCTAAATTAATTTAGATATTTCAAATTATCTCTTGAAATAAATTATTTCAACTCAAATTGATCAATTGATGAATTTAGTCAGGACGAAAATAATACCAACGTCATGCAATTGCAATGACATCAATTGAAATTGTAGTTGAATCTATGAACTCATCCTTAATTATAGATAAATCAATTTAGATATTTCAAACAATCTCTTGAAATGAATTATTTCAGCTCAAATTGATCAATTGATGACTCTAGTTAGGATGAACATAATACCAATGCCATACAATTGCAATGACATCAATTTAAATTATAGTTGAACCTATGAAATCATCCTTAATTTTATCTAAATTAATTTAGATATTTTACACAATCACTTGAAATAAATTATTTCAACTCAAATTGATCAATTGATGACTTCGTTCAGGACGGATACAATACCAACGTCATACAACTGCAACTACATCAATTAAAATTATAGTTGAACCTATGAACTCATCTTTAATTCTATATAAATAAATTTAGATATTTCAAATAATCTCTTGATTTGAATAAATAAAGGACTAACCTGTTGTAACAGGTGATACATCTGTTGAAAATTATCAAATAATTATAGACATTTATTAAAATAGATGTTCAACCTGTTGTAATAAATGAATTATTTGTTGCTCATTATCAAATAGATAATGGCATCTATTGCAACAGATGATTTATCTGTTGGAAATTATCAAACAGATAAAAAATCTATTGTAACAGATGACTTATCTATTGGAAATTTTCAAAAAGATGTAGACATCTATTGCAACAGGTGAATTATCTATTTTAAGATCTTTTTTTTTATTTTAAAGCAATTTTCTATCTGAAATAAAAAAGAAAAAATACTAAGGCGGTAAAAAATATTTGTTGGATAACTCAAAAAGCTCTTTCTTGAGTTGTCTTATCTTGTCTTTTCAATGTCACCGTTACCGTCTCCTTGTTCTCCTCAAAGTGTTTCACCATCGTAAATTATTAATAAATATTTAAACCCATCTCTAGAATTCTCTCTCCTTCAACCATCAAATAATTCATCTCTCTTCTTTCTCTTTCTCTTTCTCTTTCTCTTTCTTTTATCTTTATGGTAATCTCAATCGTCTCCTCTTTTTTCTCTATCTTCTCTCCTCTTTTACCTAAAGATTTTTTTGGATCTCGACCAATCTATATCTTTTCTTGACTAAAATTGGTGTTTTAATCCTTTTGGTTTTGACATGGTGGGTATGATTCACTATTGTGTTTTTCACTTGTTTGTAGATAAATGATGTATCCCCAAAAGAAGGAAGTAAAAGTAGATCAAATTTTGCCTAACCAACATAAAAGGCTAGATTAAAGATAGGTTCTGAGGAATAAGGTGCTTGTAGATGGAACCACTTCATATGTGGAAGGTATGTATTACTGGTCATGTTAGTTTGAGAACACACATAGAGTACACTAATTTTATAAATACTGTTATTTACCAATTAGACATTAATCATTCAAACAAGATATTGCATTTTACAGTTAAGATTGATAGTTTCAAATTGATAAGGTTGAGGGACCAAGTAGGTGTTGTCGATACCCTATTACATTTAATGATAGTTTTGCTAATGTTTATGTGTCAAGTTTGGATAAGAGATCAAGTTTTTGGTAGCAGTATAAGGATTCAATAGTGATTGGATTGATTTTAATGGTTTAATGGACTTTTGAAAGGCCTCCAAAGCCTTGCACTACTACAAGAAAGAATAAAAATCAATATAGTTATTGCCCTGGTCTAAATTTATATGGTTGGGTTGCTCACGGTGACAATTATATAGTAGAAGGTGCTTGGGAGAGTATTTATGAGGGAAAGAGGAGGTGCTGAAGACTATATATCAACTCAAACCTTATTAAAGAAGAAACACAGGGTAGAAAGGAATGTGTAGTGAATCTAGCCGATGAAATTGACATAAAAATGAATAAAATGAATGAGCTGAAAATAAAAGTGTATCCAAAAATGAAAATCCATCACTCGTTTTTGAGAAGAAAATGGTGAAGTAGACTTGAGATGGACACTTTGCTAGGGGGTTGCGACTAGTTAGCGTGGACTGAATGATGACCCACAAAGCATAGGATTAGAACTCAAAGAAAGCAGTTTTACGAGCATCAATGGGTTGGAAAGATGGACAGTTAGGAGTGAAACTTAAATCAAGAAATCCTAAAGTAAAAATAAGGGATCAAGCCAAGGTGAAAATATCTTAAGTTAAAACTTGCACCTTAGGTCTTCTGGTTGTGGTTCTGGTCAGGTCAAAGATAGTGGAAACAAAAAGGCATGGGATTTCTGCCCAACTTCAGACTAGTTTCCACTGCCATTGACCTGATCATAACCACAAAAGAAGACATGGGATGCAAGTTAGACTTCAAACATTGATGCCTTGTCTTCCCTTATTTTTACTTTACAAGTTCTTGGTTTAAGTTTTATTTCTTACATCTTTCCCATCCTCGGTGCTTGCAAAGATGCTTCCTTAGAGTTCTGATCCTACACTTTATGGGTCTTTATTTAGGCCACACTAAATAGTCACAGTTTCCTAGCAAAATTTCCAGATCCAGTCCATTTTACCATCTTTTCAACAACGACTAATGAATTTTAATTTTTGGATACACTTTCATATTTGCAGCTCATTCAGATTTTCATCTTTTAAGTCAATTTCATTGGCCAGATTGGCTTGAAGTTCCTTGCCTGCTACCCTATGTTTCTTCTTTAATAAGGTCTAAGATGATACAGTTTTCAACAACTCCCCTTTTCCGCATAGGTATTTTCCTATAACACATTCTACTGTATAATCATCTCCCCGAGCAACCCATCCATACAAATTTGGACTGGGGAAATTTCTATTGGTTTTTCATTCTTATTTGCTGCACTAGGAGGCTTTGAAGGACTTCTCAAAGTCCATTGCACCATTAAAACCAGTTCAATCACTATTGAATTTTTATTCTACCATCAAATATTGATCCTTTCTAAAAACTTGACATGGATAAACATGATCTAAACCATCATTAAATTGTAATACGGTATTGGTACCATCTTCATGGTCCCTCGGCCTTATCAATTTGCACCTATCAAATTTAACTGTAAAATACAGGATCTTATTTGAACTGCATTCACAAAATCATTGTACTTTATGTGTTATCACGATAACCGGATCAGTAATACATAAATACCACTCATGAAAGTGGATCCATCTATCCATCCATCTGCATACACCTTATTCTTCCAACCCCATCAATGTCAAATAGTGTTAGTCTTCAATTCCCATCATGAAGTAGTGTACAAAACTAAGGAGCCTCAAAGAGTAACCATCTTCAATATCAAAGGACTACGTGCCCATCAAGAAAAAACAAGTGTTACGTATGTAATGCACCATGATCATTGTAATAGTAAACTTGTGTTATTGTTTGTTATGGACTTTGATAATTTTAACTCATTGTTGGGGATGTAAATATTAATATTTATTATATAAAATATATTTTTATTAACTTGTGCATCAATAAAAAGAGGTAAATCGGGAATTAAATATGATAGACTACAAAAATATTTTCAGCAAATTACCTATCTGTTACAACAGATGGACATTTGCTGGAAGAACACAATACAGTTCATCAATATAGATTAAGTTCAACCAATAAATGACCAATATGTTGCAATAGATGGGTAATCTACTGGAAAAACTCAAACCCCTCTTCTTCCAACAGATGACACATCTGTTACAACAGATCTGCTGGAAGAACACAATACAGTTCTTGCCACTGGTTTGTGTTTTTACAAAAGTTGAAAGAGTGTAAAGTCATGAATTAAATAAATAGTAAAGAAATAAATGATAAACACAATTTAAAATAATAAAAAATGGTTATTTAATTTTAATAACTGATGTTAATATTAAATAGGCGAAGAGCCGTGAATTTTTTACTTTTTTTATTTTTAAAATTTTAAATCTATTTTTTAATTTAAATAATCAAAAAGTCACAAGTTTGAATTAATTAAGAGATATAATTATTAAAAAAAAGGTGAACAATCGTGACTTTTTATTTAAAATATTCAAAACAACAAATGAATCAAATTCCTCATCTGTTGCAACTGATGAATCAGTTGTTGGAAGAAATCAAAATAACTCTTATAATAAACGGTCCATCTGTCGCAATAGATAACCCATCCGTTGCAATAGATGGCTTATCTGTTGCACAGATGGACCATTCATTGCAATAGATGGTTAATCTATTACGATAGATGAGTTATCTGTTGCAACAGATGGACCATCTATTGTAAAAACTCAATAAAAATGGTTACTATTAAAAGAAAAAACTATTGAAAAGGTGCAAAGTCTTTGATTATTTAATTAATAAAAACGTTTATTTAATTTTAAGAACTAATTAGTATTAAAATGTTGAAAAGTCATGACTTTTCACAAAAATTAAAAAGTCACCAGTTTGATTTATTTTAGTCATGACTTTTCACTTTAATCAAAATGTCGCCAGTTTGATTTAATTAAGGCATGTAATTAATAAAATTGAGGTGAACAATTGTGACTTTTTGATTCAAATTCAATCCTCTATAAATAGGTTCCTTCCTTGCTCGTTCATTATATTCCACTTTATCTACTTCTTGCATCTTGTCTTTCATATTATATCTTCAACCACTTCTCTTTAAATAGAAAAATCCTTTTTGTTGAGGTAAGTCTTTTTTTGGTTATTGTAAATCTACTAGTTGGTAGTATATGTTGTATTACATTTGAACTCTCTTCTTCTTCTTGGTGTTCTAGATATGGCTGATCCTATTTGGGAAGTGGAGATTCTACATTACACCGTGTGGGAACTTCAAAGGTAGGTTAATAAACTTCAGTGGGAGTTGGGCGCCATGAGAGCAAGGATGGTGTATGAGATTCGAAGGATACGGAAGGCCCTACTACTGCCCATTGAGGATTTAGCCAGTTGACAATAATAATAATAATAATAATGATAATAATAATAATTAGGTTGTGTTTTTTCTTTTATTTTGCTTTATTTATATCGAATTCTACCTAAGCCTAATGTACTTTGTTTTGTTTAATTAAAAATTTGATGTTTGGTCGACTTTGACTTTACTTTTTATTTAATTTGCATTCTGTCTATTTTTTTCTTAATATGTTGAGGGTTGGAGGTAGGGATTGAGTGTCTAGCATAATTTTGAATGCAATAGAAATAACAAGAGTTTTATGTTCTTCCAACAAATGGACCATCTGTTGAAATAGATTGGTCATCTGTTGGAGTAACATAAACCAATGGCAGGAACTGTTTTGTGTTGTTCCAACAGATGACCCATCTATCGCAATAGATTGGTGATTTATTGGTTGAACACACTCCAGTTTGATGATCTGTATTGTGTTCTTCCAAAAGATCTTTTGCAATAGATTATCCATCTGTTAGAAGAACACACTCCAATTAAAAATAATAGCATTTACGTTCACAATAATGAGTTAAAAATATCAAAGTCCATAACAAACAAACAAAAACACAAGTTCAATTATTACAACGATCATGTTGGATTACGATCCAGGTATGTAGTTTTTTTGTGGCCAGCATTCTTACATACGGAGCAATTATTTTTTCTTGATGAAAATAATTCTCTGACTCTATGCCTCCTCTTATATCGCCTTCTTCCCAGTTTGATAGTGCTTGGGTCAATATATGGAGGAGGTATTAATCTCTCTAAGAGCTCTACAAGAACAACCCAAGATTCTTTAAGAGGCATCGGATTAATATTCTCACTATATGTTAGTATATATCTTTCCAATGAATAATACGAAGATGAGCACTCATAAATTTTAGTTCTATATTATGCACCATATTGGGATCGAAGCGCTTCCATAGCATGTGGATAGAGTATTTTGCCCAAGTCAAAAACTCTACATGTACGAGATCTTGTTTGAAGATTGACTATGGCAACATCACCATAACCATCGATACTGAACTTATATCTGCTATTTGATAAGCAAATAACCTATTCCCCAAACTAATGTTCATTGATATTTATTTTTCCGCTTGTAGAACAAATTTGTTTCCTTTGTTCACGAACTGCATACACCTTTTATGAAATAATTTGGCATACTTTTTGTTTATTTCATCAAATAGCACCACGATGGAAAATTTTCTTTCAATGCCAAACAATGAATTCACTAATTTAACTATGTTTGACATTATAATATTATACCTATACAACAAAATCACTTAGTAAGACATCATACAATATTACAAACTTGTAGCTCAAACAAGACATTAAATTTATAACAATATACCTATTTACCAGGAAAAATGCCCGACTCCATCTCTTAAAACTAACACATTCGAGATGATGTGCGGCCTTGCGTGTGCTATCCCTTATTTGATTGAAATGGTCAAAAAACTCGACTACAACATATGATTTAGATTCTCTATAAAAAAGAGTCATGACCCTTTCGTTGTGAAAGTTGTTTCGAATATTATCTCCAAGATGCCTCATGCAAAAACCAAAATGAGCTTAAAGTGTAGAAAATTTAACCCATCTTTGGGATACTTGGATGTCGATCTAAAATAATACACAACTTTATGGTGTCTTCGACACAACTTTGCATTTGTTAAAAAAAATCTATACAAGGCTGTAACGCCCCAAATTTGGTACCTAGAATGCTAGACGGTGCTCATGACCCCAAAAGATCACAAGCTAACCCATGACTGATATCTGTACCTGTATACTGCATAAAATGCTGAATAATGCAAAAACATGAATTGAAAGGCCATACGGTTCACATAACTGAAGTAAAATATAACATCTAAACGGGGTATAAAATACCCAAAACAAAACGGAAAATACTGAAGTCTAAAACGTGATAGTCTAGAAAGCCTCTAACTGACTGAACTGTCTGAGTAAGGAGTTGATGGGACATGTCCCCAACTAACTCCAAATAATAAACTAATCAATGAGATAATAGAGAAATAATTATGTCCTCGAATGATAAGGACTCACTTCTAACTTTGACAGCTGAAACTGAAATCTATTGCTGATCTAGAGCTCGTGTCTCTAAACCTATGGTATAAGACACCATAGCGCAAATACGTCAGTACTTTTAATGTACTGGTATGCATGTAGGGCAAGATAAATGCATGGGGTTCATATGCATGAACAATACTGGCTAACTGACTAATATGAATGTGAGAATACATGCATGCATACATAGTAACTTTATCTGAAATTGTGATAACATGTGTACTGAATCTGAATACTGATAACATAACATACTGATAACTGATATATCTAATAACATGAGGGACTGTATCTGACAGTCCTAAATTTGGTAGAACTATCTAAGTTTCGTTCTGTATCTGAGTTGACTGTATCTGACAGTCCTGGATTCTGAAGAACTATCTGAGTTCTTTTACTGAGACTAATACTGAAACTGTAGGAGGTAGTCATTTAATCGAAATGCCCCAAATAATGCATTGTAGTTGAATTAGGGTCCAATCTATGCCCTGATTGGAAAGGTGTCAATACCACGCCACTAGTAAGGACAACATGTGAGTGACCCTAATATAATATGTAACACTAATGAGAATGGTGGGAACCCTCATATAGCAGGTTAAGCCACCTCATACACCCTCATATAGCAGGCTATGATGTCTCAATCCATGCTGGCTACATAGTTTTGGAATGCAAGGATTGCTTCTAAGAATCATACCCTCATATAACAGGTGAGTTTCCACCCTTGGGTTCGCTCGGTGCTAATTTCTACTCCAATCTAAATAGACACTGAAGATGATTTACTGAACTGAACATGGACTGAGTTACTGACTTCCATTGACTAACGGAATACTACTGACATCTGACAACTGACTGAGTTCATGAGATCATGGAGATTTCCTGAGTCATAAGACTGTCTAAAGTCTAAGAATCATGTCTTGACTGAGAGTATCGTGAAAACATGACATGGCTCTAAGCACACAACTAATGTTTCGGGTACAAGTACCCCCAGGACTCGATAGAAGGAAACTGACCAAGCATAACTTACTTGAACATATAACTAACATCATAATCCATAATAAATTTATAGAAGCATTCCATCAGAACATGTGATAGGCATAACTTATACATACATAGGGATTTCATGATATCGTACTAGTTGGGCATTGTTTCTTCATTTACGCATTTAATCAAACACATGGTAGGCATAGCACATGTAGACAACATTATACAATAATTAATCATCATGATTTATCTCTAATTTCATCATCTTAGGGTTTATTCATAGGTTCACATGAATATACATCTATACAAATCAATTCCACATAAAATTGATCACCCAACCTAGATTTGAATTCAATTGATCATTCTCAACATAAATAAAAAAAACCCAACATAAAATTCATAAAGAAATCCATAAACTTACACTTAGAAAAGAGATTCTTGGGCTTCATGGATGAAAGGAGTCCATGAATGAACATTACGCATACCTAGGTTTGTGATTTCGAGAAGACTAATGGAGGAAATTCTTGATTCTGAATTTTCTATGAAAAGCCCTATGTTGTTCTTGATAAGTTTTTGAGAGAAGAAAGTGTATTTTGGGTGAAAAGTGGATGAATCAGGTAATAAAGGGCTTAATAAGGGTGGGAAATTGACCCTTTTAACCCTGGAGTGTCATTTTATTTCAGTAAATTTTTCTCAAACTAGGCCCCTGGTCTGACACGGCACTATCGCGCCATGTCACTGGAATTTGACAATTGGGAAAATAAGGGATGGTGTGACGCAGAGCCATCGTGTTACCCCTTATTTTACAACCTGGAACTTTGGCACGACGCAGAGAAAATCACGCTAAGACACTGGAAAAGGACAATTCTAAATTTAGGCCTTGGCATGACGCACCATAATTGCGGATCCATACTGGAATTTTTCAAATTCCATTTCCTCCTGTGGCGCGGCATGCCACTGACTAATATGGCACTATTTTACGATGGGAATTTAAAATAGTTGTAACTTCTGACTCAGTTATCAGATTTGGGCGAATCTTATATTGATAGAAAACTTATTGAGTTTCCCACAAGACAAAAAGTGAAAATATTGAAAATTACTCATGGAATAACTATCATTCAATTCAGAAGTTAATACTAGACATTCTTGTGATAAAATTATCTAGGAAAAAGTACGGGGTATTACAATATCTCCCCTTTGAAAACATTTGTCCTCGAATAAGACTGATTGAGAGGGAAGAAAAGACAACTGACATACATACTGAACATGAATAATTGGAACATGATCTCATGACTGACATGACTGACAAGCTAAATGTATAATACTAAACATGCATATCTGATGCATGTGTAACTGATTCATGAATGCATGACTGAGTATGAAATGGTACTTGATACCAAGTTTATAATGGGAACATAAGCATGAAACTGCATACCAAGTTTATGATGAATACTGAACATGAAACTGAGTAAACTTAAGGAGAACTCTTACCTGGAGCTTGATCTGAGTTGGCAAAGAAGAGGTGAGGATACTTGGTACGGTTGTCTGCCTCTGCTTCCCAAGTATCTCCCTCGACGGACTGATTTCTCCAAAGAACCTTAACTAAAGGGACTTCTTTGTTCCTCAATCTACGAGTCTAATAGTCTAAGATTTTGACTGGAATCTCTTCATAAGAGAGAGTATTCTGAACATCAATGCTCTAAATAGGGATTGTAACTGATAGGTCACCTATGCACTTCTTGAGAAAAGAGACATGAAAGACTGGATGAACTGAGGCTAGATCTGAAGTCAATTCAAGTTCATAGACTACCTTGCCAAAGTGAATGTGAATATTAAAGGGACCGATATATCGGGGATTGATCTTTTCTTTCTTGTCGAATCTCTTCACTCCCTTTATGGGAGAGATCTTTAGATAGACATAGTCACCAATCTCAAACTCAAGATCTTTTCTACGAACATCTGCATAAGACTTCTATCGGCTTTGAGCAGCCTGGAGTCTTTCTCTGATCAACTACACTTTTTCTAAGGCATCGAATACTAAGTCAGGCCCTATGAATGAGGCCTCACTAACTTTAAACCAACCAATTAGATATCTACATCTCCTACCATAGATAGCTTTGAATAGAGCCATCCGAATACTTTAATGATAATTGTTGTTGTATGCAAACTCAATCAAAGGTAAGTGGTCATCCCAACTTCCCTTGAAATTTATTGCACACGCCCTTAGCATATCTTCTAACGTCTGAATGGTCCTTTCTGCTTGACCATCTATCTAAGGATGAAAGGCTGTACTAAGATAAACTTGGGTACCAAGACCCTTTTGGAATGCTTTCTACAAATAAGAGGTGAACTGGGTACCTCTGTCTGAGATAATAGATACCAGAATATTATGTAATCTGACCAACTCCTTGATGTAGGGTTTGGTGCAATCCTCAGCTAAATAAGAGGTATGAACTGGAAGGAAATGAGCTGATTTGGTCATTCTGTCTACAATGACCCAGACTGAATCATGCTTATAATGAGTTTGAGGAAAACCCATCATGAAGTCCATGTTCACAACTTCACACTTCTAAGTAGGAATACTAAACTCCTAGATGGACCCACTAGGCTTCTGATGCTCTATCTTAACTTGCTAACATGTAGAGAACTTAGCCACAAACTCTGTAATGTCTCTTCTTATCCCCCTTCACCAATAGATTTCCCACAAGTCGCGGTATATCTTTATGGCCACTGGATGAATAGATCAGCACACACCATGCACTTCTACAAGAATTCACTACCTTATGTCGTCTACACATGGAAAATAAAGATGACCTTGACAACACAAAACACCATCTCCCCCTTGGGAGAAAACCTCTACTTTCTGATCCTAAACTGACACTTTCAACTTGACAAGGCTGGGATCTCTATCTTGCTTTTGTTTCACCTAAGAAACTAGAGATGATTCTGAACTACTCTGAACCCATATATCACCCTCATCTGTATTGACTAAGAGAACACCTAGTCTGGAAAGCTGATGGACTTCCTGAGCTAACTTCTTCTTTCTATCCTCAACATGAGAAACACTACCCATGGATAGTCTACTGAGAGCGTCGGCCACTATGTTGGCCTTGCTCGGATGATAGAGGACACTCATGTCATAATCTTTCAAGAGCTCTAACTACCTTCTCTGAAAAAGATTGAGATCTTTCTAAGAAAATACATATTAAAGACTCTTTGATCTGTGAACACATCTACATGAACACCGTATAGATAATGCATCCAATTCTTTAAGGTAAATACTATGGCGGCTAACTCAAGATCATGAGTAGGGTAATTCTTCTCATGGGGCTTAAGCTATCTGGAGGTGTAGGCTATGACCTTACCATGCTGTACGAGGAAACAACCCAAACCTACTCTGGATGCATCACAATACACTACAAACCCATTGGACCATCTGGAAGATCTAAAACTGAAGCTGAGGTGAGTCGAGTCTTTAACTCCTAAAAACTCTTCTCACAAGGATCTGACCACTAAAACTTGACTTTTTTCTGAGTCAATTTGGACATAGGGGATGCAATAGAAGAAAATCCCTCAACAAACCATTTGTAATAGCCAGCCAAACCCAAGAAACTCCTAATATCTGATGGAGAGATAGGTCTAGGCCAGTTTCTTACAGCTTCGGTGTTTTGAGGATCAACTCTAATGCCATCACCGGAAATGATGTGACCAAGGAATGCTACTGACCTTAGCCAAAATTTGCACTTACTGAATTTGGCGAATAGTTGATGATCTCTGAGAGTCTAAAGTACTGTCCTGAGATGGTCTGCATGATCATGATCACTGTGGGAATAGACTAGAATATCATCTATGAAGACTATGATGAACATGTCCAAGTACTACTTAAACACACAGTTCATCAAGTCCATGAAAGCGGCTGGGGTATTGGTAAGACCAAATGACATGACTAGAAATTCAAAGTGACCATACCGAGTTCAGAAAGCTATTTTTGGAATGTCACATTCCCTAACTCTTAGCTGATGATAGCCGGATCTGAGATCTATCTTAGAGAAATAACGGGCACCCTGAAGTTGGTCGAATAAGTCATCGATTCTAGAAAGAGGATACTTGTTATTGACCGTGACCTTATTGATTTGGCGGTAGTTTATACACATTCTGAGAGAACCGTCTATCTTACGCATGAATAATACTAAAGTGCCCCATGGGGAAACACTAGGCCTTATGAATCCCTTATCTAAGAGATCCTTCAATTGTTCTTTCAGTTCTTTGAGTCCTGCTGGTTCTATTCTGTCTGGTGGAATAGAGATAGGCTGAGTATTTGGAAGTAGATTAATGTCGAATTCTATTTCCCTTTAGGGAGGAATTCCTAGAAGATCTTCGGGAAAGACATCTGAATATTCATTCACTATTGGGATTGATTCAAGGCTGGGATCTTTAGAACTAGTGTCCTTAACTCAAAAAACATAATAGACACATTCTTTAGATATCATTTCCTTACCTGAAGGTAGGAAACAAGCTGACCCCTGAAAGCGGATACACTACCCTTCCACTCAAGGACGAGTTAGTTTGGGAGTTGAAACTAGACTATTCTGTTTCTGCAGTTGATTGTGGTATAGCAAGAGTGAAAATAATCCATGTCGAGAATGATGTCAAAATCAATCATCTCTAATTCAACTAAATATGCAGAAGTAATTTTCCAAAATATCATAACCGGGTAGTTACTATATACCCATTGGGGTATGATGGTTTTACACACTGAGGTAGAGACGAAAAAGGGCTCTGCTAGGATTTCAGGACTGATTCTAAAATCGCCTGCTATATAGGTAGTAACAAAAAACAAAGAAGCTCCTGGATCTAGCAAAGCATAAACATGCACATGAAAGATCTATAACGTACCAGTAACTACATTAGGAGAATTTTTTTTATCTTGTCGGGACTGAAGAGTATAGAGACAATTTGGGCGTTGCCCACTAGTAGCACTAGAGGTGGCACCCTACTGATTTGGGTGACTGGACTGAGCTGAGGAGAGATTCTGTTGACCCTGAGGACTTGGCTGAGGATAGTCTCTGACTCTGTGGCCTGGCTTTCCAAATTCAAAAAAAATACCACTGCTAGCTCTACAAATACCTTGTGGTTCTTGCCATAAGTCTGACAAAAAGGATAGGTGCGGGCACTACTAATACTTCCTTGGGACTTATAGCCTAGCGCTCTATCTTTATTACCCTCTCTAAACTTAGAAACTGGAGCACTGGCTTAAGAAGGAGCTAGAACTAATGACTTAGGACGAAACTTAGAACGGTTTCCTTCTTCTGACTTAGGCTGAGCAAAGTTGAAACTACCTGTCTTCGCTCTCTTATTCTGCTTATCCCTCGTCTTAATCTTTTGCTCCTCAATCTGTTGAACATGAGTCATAAGCCTTGCTAAAGTTATGTCACTATTCAGAATAGCGGATCTACACTCATTAATCACCTTATCATTCACCCCTGAAATGAACTTACACATCCTTGCCCTACTATATGCAACCACATGAGGAACATATCTGACTAATTGAGTAAACTTAAGAGAATACTCTTTCACTGTCATATTAACCTGCTTGAGGTTGCTGAATTCTAACATCTTAGCTTCCCTAAACTCTAGGGGAAAACATCTATCGAGAAAAGCAGAAGCAAACTCCTCCCACTCAACTGGCCCTGCATCATCTTCCGTCTCTGACTTCTACTGCTTGAACCAAGTATGAGAAACTAATATGCATCTAGCTCAGCACTCTCAATAGTAGCCACCCTATGATGCGTGTCACCTTCTGCACCTGATCTAGGAATTCCTAAGGGTCCTTATCTATCTTATACCCGAGAAAGAATGGAGGATTCATTCGGGTGAAATTTTGAATCCTGGCTGCAGCTGAATTGGCCACTGGATTGGCCGGAATGACAGCTGGTCGTTCATTCTGAGCAGTAACTGAGTTAGCAAGAGTAGTGAATACAACTTGAAACTCTGCATAAGAAACATGTTCACCCAAAGTTTCTTTGGGATGAGGGGCTGGATGATTCCCATTTCTTCTTTTAGGAAGCATGTTCTATCGAAGAAAGGGAGAAACGGATTAGACTGAGAGATTGACTTGAGATTATGCTCACTGGCACGACATGAATACTGAAAAAGGGGAAACTGTTCCTAAAACATCTTATAGCCTCCTATACATAAATTTGGCGCGCAATACACCCATGTACAAAACTCTGCTAGATACGTCTTTCAGACTTCCTAGGACTTTATTGAACCTTAGGCTCTGATACCAAGTTTGTAACACCCCGAATTTGGTACCGAAAATGCTACACGGTGCTCATGACCCCGAAGGACCATAAGCTAACCCATGACTGATATTTATACCTATATACTACATATAATATGAATAATGCAGAAATATAAGCTGAAAGGCCATAAGGTTCACATAACTGAAGTAAAATATAACATCTAAACGGGGTATGAAATACCCAAAACAAAACTAAAAATACTGAAGTCTGAAACATGATAGTTTAGAAAGCCTCTAACTGAGTGAAAAGTCTGAGTAAGGAGTTGATAGGACATGTCCCCAACTAACTCCAACTAATAAACTAATTAATGAGATAATAGAGAAATAATCATATCCTCGAATGATGAGGACTCACTTCTAACTCTGACTGCTGAAACTAGAATATATTGCTGATCTGGAGCTCATGTCACTAAACCTATAGTATAAGACACCATAGAGCAAATGCGTTAGTACTTTAAATGTACTGGTATATATGTGGGGTAGGCTGAATGCATGGAGTTCATATGCATGAATAATACTGGCTAACTGACTAATATGAACGTGAGAATACATACATGCATACATAGTAACTATATATGAAATCGTGATAACATGAGTACTGAATCTAAATACTGATAACATGACATACTGATAACTGATATAACAGATAACATAAGTAACTGTATCTGACAGTCCTGAATTTGGTGGAACTATCTGAGTTTTTTTTAATATCTGAGTTGACTGTACTGACAGTCCTGGATTCTGATGAACTATATGAGTTCTTTTACTGAGACTAATACTGAAACTGTGGGAGGTAGTCATTTAACCGACATGCCCTAAATAATGCATTGTAGTTGAATTGGGGTCCAATCTATGCCCTGATTGGAAAGGTGGCAATACCGCGCCATTGGTAAGGACAACATGTGAGTGACCCTAATATAACAGGTAACTCTAATGAGAACGCTGGGAGCCCTCATATAGCAGGTTAAGCCACCTCATCTACCCTCATATACCAGGATATGATGTCTCAATCTATGTTGTCTACATAGTTCTGGAATGCAAGGATTGCTTCTAAGAATCACACCCTCATATAAAAGGTGAGTTCCAACCCTTGGGTTTGCTCAGTGCTAATTTCTACTCTCATTTGAATAGATACTGAATATGATTTACTAAACTGAACATGGACTGAGTTACTGAATTTCTTTGACTAATGGAATACTACTGACATCTGACTACTGACTGAGTTCATGAGATCATGGAGATTTCCTGAGTCATAAGACTGTCTGAAGTCTAAGGATCATGGCTTGACTGAGAGTATTGTGAAAACATGACATGGCTCTAAGCACACAGCTAATGTTTCGGGTACAAGTACCCCCAGAACTCGATGGAAGGAAACTGATCAAGCATAACTTACTTGAACATATAACTAATATCATAATCCATAATATATTTCTAGAAGCATTCCATCAAAACATATGATAGGCATAACTTGTACATACATGGGGATTTCATGATATCATAATAGTTGGGCATTGTTCCTTCATCTAGGCATTTAATCAAACACATTGTAGGCATAGCACATGTAGACAACATTATACAATAATTAATCATCATGATTCATCTCTAATTTCATTATCCTAGGGTTTATTCATAGGTTCACATAAATATACATCTATACAAATCAATTCCACATAAAATTGATCACCCTATATGGATTTGAATTCAATTGATCATTCTCAACATAAAAAATATGAACCCAACATGAAATTCATAAAGAAATCCATAAACTTAAACTTAGAAAAGAATTCTTGGGCTTCATAGATGAAAGGAGTCCATGAATGAACACTACACATACCTTGGTTTATGATTTTGTGAAGATTGACGGAGGAAATCCTTGATTATGAATCTTCTATGAAAATCCCTAGGTTGTTCTTGAGAAGTTTTTGAGATAAGAGAGTAATTTTAGGTGAAAAGGGGCTAATCACGTGTTAAAGGGCTTAATTTTAGTAAATTTTTTTTGAACTGGGCCCCTGGAACGATGCGGCGCTATCGCACAGTGTCACTGGAATTTGACAATTGAAAAAATTAAGGACGGCGCGAAGCAGAGCCATCACGTTGCCCCTTCTTTTGAGACCTGGAAATTTAGTGCGACGCGGAGGAAATCGCGCTAAGAAACTTGAAAAGGACAATTCTGGATTTGGGCCCTGGTGCGACGTGCCAAAATCGTAGACCCATACTAGAATTTTCCAAATGTCATTTCCTCTTGTGGCACGGCACGCCACTGACTAATAAGACACTATTTTATGATGGAAACTTAAAATAGTCATAACTTCTGATTCGGTTATTGGATTTGGGTGAATTTTATATCGATGGAAAGCTTATTGAATTTCCCACATGACAAAAAGTGAAATCTTAAAAATTCCTCATGGAATAACCATCATTCAATTAGAAGCTAATACTAGACATTCTTGAGATGAAATTAGCTAGGAAAAAGTATGGAATACTACAAAGGCATCATATTTCTTGTTCTCTACGCAAAAAGCGATAGAAAATTATGACTCTATGCATCCTATGCCACCGCTGCTAGCAAAACTCCATTGTACTTTCTCCTTAAGAAATTTCCATCGATGGCTATGATTTTTCTCAATTGTTGAAAACCAAAAATTCAAGCACCATAGGATATAAAAAAGTACTTGAACCTTTTATTTTCGTCAACATGAAACACCCTCTTACTTTTGGAATTTGTAGACTCAAGCATATAACAGTAGGCATCAAGGATTGCATACTCATGCTCGTGTGTCCCCCTAACCAATTACTTGTAAATACCTATATCCATATATATCTTTCAATAAATGGTTGTAACACCCAATTTTGTAAGGAATTGATTGGCCATATTACTTACAGAAAGGCCTTGGCCATTGGGGAATCTATTTTGGAAATATTAACCGGGGACCTTTGTTGTGGAACGAGGATTTTGGCTCTTAAAGTGATTCAAACCGCATGCATGATACTTTTCATAAACATTAATGACGACCTTTCAGAACTTAAGTATTTACCGCCCTCAACCACCACTAGTAGTTCAGATTTGCACATCTAAAATAAAAGACTTTGCTCAAATTAATCATCTTATTTAGTCTGAAATCTTTTTTTAAGAAATCAATAAACAAAGAAGTATATAATTCTATCTTATTCTTTATTGACATTCCCTTGTAAAAACCAATCTCGTCATCTTGATGATTGCCCGACTGTGTTGATTGAGAAAAACCGCCCACCATATTGCTTGCAATAATGGGCATAAGTGTTTGATCATCATCTAGAATATTTATGCAAAGCCCCGAGAGTACACCCTAGGCGCCACATGGTGCTTACAGTCCTGAGGGACCTCAAGCTAACCCATGAGCTGGAAACTATTGTTAGCACTTAGTAAAACTGATAATGATATAACATATGCGGAATTTAACTGAGGAATGCCATAAAGTTTTAAGTAATAAAACTGATAGAATCTATAAATCAAACTAATAAAACTTTTGATGATGACAATTTAAATCTGAGAACTGACTAACTATCTAAAATATTTGAAAGCCTCAAAACTGACTGAATGGGAGTTGATGGGACAAGCCCCAACTAACTTCGTCTAGCTACTAAACTGAAAGCATAAAAATAAAATAGTATGTCCTTAAAATATGAGGAATCACCATTGTTATAACTGATAGTCTGGAAAATCTATGCGTGATCTGGGAACTGGGCGTCCAAACCTATGATATAATACATCATAGCACAAGAAAAGAGTATGCGATCAGTACTTTGAATGTACTGGTATAGTAAATGAGGTAGTCTAACATGCATGACTTCATGATTATTAATATATATAACATAAAGTACTGAATAAAGTGAATGAAATCTATAGATACTGAGAATACGTGAAATATGTAAATACTGAGGATGCATGAAATCTATAAGTACTGAAGATACATGAAATCTGTAAGTACTGAGGATGCACGGCCAAGAATATAACATATTATGAATAAATTTTGTAAATACTAAAATCTGATAACTAAATCACTGATATCTGTATACTATGGTCAAGCAACTTAAATTGAATTACTGAACTAATTACTGGACCGAGACTGTGGTAGGTATCATCTAACCAACATGCCCCAATCTAAGCTAATCGGGGTCCAACCTGTAACCCCAGTTGGAAGGGTATTAGTACCATGCCATGAGCATCAATGCTGGCTATGTGGATCCACTATACTGATGTACTATCTCGAAGGACAAAAGGTGTTAAGCCTAAACTGATGGGCGACCCCTACGAGGTAGTCAAGCCTAATCTGATGGGTGACTCCTCATATCCTATGCTAGCTACGTAGTTGTGGAGTATATCATATCCTATAGGAAGTCGTCATCCCTGCACTTGCTCTGTGCTAAATCTCACTCCCAACTAAACTGACTCAGAATATTGAACTGTTTTGAGTTTAACTAATTATGATGACTGACTGAACCGATAATGCTCATAACATATTCTGAACTATTCTGAAGATACTAAGACTAAGTAAACAACTAAGTTTTTAGGTATTCATGACCCTCAAGATTCAATAGTAGTAATAGGAAAATAGTACTAGACTCTAGGGATATAACATGAAAGCATTTATTCAAAATTCACTCTTGTAGGCATTTCATCAAACACTTGGTATTCATAGTTTAAGCTAATCATGGGAATACTATAGAACTTAGAGCAATAGCATAATTTCGACATCAATAACACTTAATCATGATTTAAATCAGTGAATACCAATATTAGAACATGTGGGGTTTCATAAACAACAACAATTTCATGTAAACATGGTATAGAATTGCAATTCATAGGAGTCCATGGTTAAGATCACAATTTAAAATCATAATAACTTGTATAGATCATAACTATGTATTTAAAATTAGATATTTGGGCTCCATGGGTGAAAAGAACCCATGGATGAACACTTAACATACCTTGGTTGATGAATTTGTGAGAATTGATGGTGAATTTTGAGTTTTGATCTTAAATTTTGAAGGCTAGGGTTTATTATTTTGAGAGAGAATGATTTCAATTTGGGGAAAATGGTTAAAAGTGATGTAAAAGTGGTATTTAGGACTTAAATCTCGTGTTTGGACTAAATAAGGTGGAGGAAAAAGACTTAAAAGCCCTTGGGAAAAATTAAAACTCAAAACTGAAAATTGGAAATCTCAATTTTAAAACCCGGTGCGATGCAGTACAATCGCATCGGTCCACTGGAAAAAGTACAATCCCCATTTTGTCCAAAGACATGACATGGTTCTATCGCGTTACGCCACTAGAAAGTACAATTCTAAACTGGTATTTTGGTGCGGCGCGGCGCTATTACGGTGCCTCACTGGAAAATGATAATTGAGAAATAGCCCATCGGTACGACGTAGTGCTTATCACAATGGCGCACTGGAAAAGGATGAATGCCATTTTGGGGTTATCCCGATGCGGTGCTGCTTGTATTGAGCTACTGCTTTCACTAAAAGTTTCATAACTTCTCACCCGAGTATCAAATTTGGAAAAAATTGATATCGTTGGAAAGATAATTCAATTTTCTAAAACTTGGTGGGTCTTAAACTAGATAATTCTGAGTAGAGAAAAAGATATGCTCATTTGAATTTGACTAAAGCAACATTCCTATACAAAATTCAATCGGTAAGGATTATTTTGATTCGTCTAATAGCTGGGAGTTATTTGAGGCCTTAATATATACCCAACTAACTCATAAAACTACCAAGGGACCATAATATACTATGCATGATCTTGAAACATGGCACTAACATTGGTTTGGATTTTTGGGGTATTACAATATCTTCTCCTTGGGAACATTCGTCCTCAAATGAGACTGGTTAAGATGAAAACACTGAGGAACTGAGATTACATGATGAATATACGTGATGAAAACATGATTACATAAATGTGTCTAAAATATGATTCATGACTAAACAGGTTCTGTGAATGCATGAATGACATGAGAATGATATGCAGATGAAACTGAGCATGGAACAGAGAAATTCTATGAAGGTTGTTACCTTAAGCTGAGTCTGAGTTTGCGGAGAAAAGATGAGGGTACTTGGTCCACATATCTGCTTCCGCTTCCCAAGTGGATCTCTCAATGGACTGATTTCACCAAAGAATATGACTAGGCGAACTTCTTTGCTCCTTAGTCTACGAACTTGTCGATCAAGGATTTTGACTGGAATTTCTTCATAGGAAAGACGGTTCTGAACATTTATGCTTTCTAAGGGAAGAACTTCAGCTGGGTAGCTAATACACTTCTTCAAAGAGATATGGAATACTGGGTGCACTGATGCTAAGTCTGCAGGCAAGTCCAGCTCACTTGCCACCTTTCTGAAACGGCTCAAAATCCTAAAAGGGCCAATATATCGGGGACTAATCTTCCCCTTCTTACCAAAACTTTTCACTCCCTTCATGGGAGAGATCTTCAGATATATGAAATCACCAATCTCAAACTCAAGATCTTTCCTCCTCACATCTACATATGATTTTTGTCGGCTTTGGGCTGCCTTAAGTCTCTCCCTAATCAACAGAATTTTCTCTAAGGCATCAAACACCAAGTTAGGCCCTACTACCATGCTTTCTCCTACTTCAAACCAACTAATCGGAGATCTACATCTCCTTCTATAAAAAACATCAAACGGATCCATCTGAATACTGGAATGATACACGAACTCAATCAAAGACAAGTGATCATCCCAACTGCCCTTAAAGTCGACTACACACGCTCTCAACATATCCTCAAGGTTTTGAATGGTTCTTTCTACTTGACCATCTGTTTGAGGGAGGAAGGTTGTAATGAGGTGAACTTTGGTACCAAGACCCTTCTAAAAATCTTTCCAAAAGTGAGAGGTAAATTGAGTACCTCTGTCTGAGATAATAGATAACCAAACACTGTGCAACCTAACCAACTCTCTGAGATAGAGCTTGGCATAGTCCTCGACGAAATAAGAAGTATGGACTGGCAAGAAATGAGCTGATTTGGTCATTCTGTCCATAATGACCCAAATCGAATCATGCTGCTGACGAGTACGAGGCAAACCTATCACAAAATCTATGTTCACTTCCTTCCACTTGTGGGAAGACTGAACTCCTGCATAGACCCACTAGGCTTCTGATGTTCAATATTAACCTGCTGACATATGGAGCACTTAGCTACATACTCTACAATATCTTTATTCATCCTACTTCACTAATATATTTCCCACAGATCGTGATACATCTTCGTGGCCCCTGGATGAATCGAGTAATGCGTACCATGCACTTCTGCAAGAATTCGCTGTCTCAACTCATCAACACATGGCACAAATAGTCTACCCTGGAAATGCAATACACCATCTCCCCCTTGGGTGAAAACCTCTACTTTCTGATCTTTGACTAACTCCTTCAACTTCATGAGACTAGGATACCTATCTTTCCTTTCTTTCACTTTCGCATCCAACAATGATTCTGAACTATTCTAAACCCACACACTACCCTCAGCTGAATCAACCAAACGAACACCTAATCTGGAAAATTGATGAACTTCCTGAATCAACTTCTTCTTATCCTTCTCACCATAAGCAACCCTACCCATAGATAATCTACTTAGGGCATATGCCACTATATTGGCCTTGCCCGGTTGGTAAAAAACACTCATATCATAATCTTTCAATAATTTTAACCACCTTCTTTGGTGTATATTCAAATCTTTCAATGAAAATACATACCGTAAGCTTTTGTGATCTGTGAACCCATCAACATGCATCCTATACAAATAGTACCTCCAAATCTTCAAGGTAAAAACAACAGCTACTAACTCAAGATCATGGGTAGGGTAATTCTTTTCATGGGGCTTAAGCTGTCTAGAGGCATAGTCCACAACCTTACCTTTCTATATCAAAAAACATCTCAACCCAACTCTGAAAGCATCACGATACATAACAAACCTATTTGAACCATCTGGTAATGTCAAACCTAGGGTCGTAGTGAGTCGAGTCTTCAACTCCTGAAAACTCTTATCACAAGAATCTGACCACTGAAACTTAACTTTCTTCTGAGTCAGTCAGGACATAGGGGATGCAATAGATAAAAATCCTTCAATAAACCATTCGTAATAGCCATCCAAATCCAAGAAACTCCTGACATCTGATGGAGAGATGGGCCTGGGCCAGTTTCTCATCACCTCGATCTTGTGAGAATCGACTCTAATTCCATAACCAAAACTAATATTGCTAAGAAAAGCTACTAATCTTAGCAAGAATTTCCACTTACTAAATTTAGCAAATAACTGATAGGATCTAGGAGTCTATAATACTATTCTGAGGTGGTCTGCATGGTCATTTTTGTTACGAGATTAGACAAGGATGTAATCAATAAAGACAATGAATAACATGTCCAAGTATTGCTTTGTAATGACCCGGGACTACCCCCTAGTCATCACACAATGCTCAAGATCCTGAAGGACCACAAGCTAACCCTCTACTGATATCTTTACCTGAGCACTATATAAAATAATATAATATAATATAGTAACTATGGAAAACTAGCAGAAACTTCCCATAAGGTTCAAAACATCTAAAGTACTCAAAACTAAAAACTAAATACTGATATATCTATTTGAAAGCCTCTAACTGTCTGAACTGTGGAGTTGATGGGACATGTTCCCAACTAACTCCATCTACTAAAAATAAACTGAGTCTAATGCCATAATAAAATAAGGATCATCCTCGAATGAAGAGGACTCACTGCTACGTCTACTGCTGCTGACTGAGTCTGGACTGCTAAGGGTGCTCTAGATCTCGCACTTTAGAACCTATGGTATAAGACACCATAGCGCAAGAGAAAAGTATGTGTCAGTACTTTGAATGTACTGGTATGCTAGATGAGGTAAGGCTAAATGTAAGGGCTTTTGGATGAACATAGCTCAATTGAATAATCATGAGAGTACTTTATGAGGACATATGCATGAATGCACAACCATAACTAAAATCATCGTGACTTTGAATACTTAGACTCAGATACTGCTTTACTAACATTTGAACTCACTACTAAAACTGAGAAACTGAATAACTGAATCTTCTGATATTGATAACTGAGTACTGAAGTTGAGATCAATCCTCTTTAGCAAGTGATCTCTGAATCTGATTATACTGAAGTTGGTTAACTGAATCTACTCTTTTCAATGACTGAATTCTGAGATTTCTACAATTGACTAACTAAATTTGTAACAAACCTTTCAAACGAATGATCTTTGAATCTACTAAAAATGATAAAGAATGATTGTATGTAAGATCATACCTATCTAGCGGAAGATCTCTGAATATTTTAATCATAGAAATGATGGACTGAGTTTGAGATCAAGCCTATCTGATGGGTGATATGCCCAAATTGTACCTCTCTTATGATAGCATAAACAGTCGCTATCAAATATATAACCCAACTAGGTTGGGGTTGAATCCCACAGGGAATGTTGTGCTAATTAAGTTGTATGCAGATTAGTTGTCATGACCCAAATCGGGGCCTTGTCCATGACGAGCATTCCCAAATCCAAAGGCCCAAAACGCCCTCTGTCTATCTGGTAATCATGCACATAATTCATATGATCAAAGTAATACAGAATAGACACAATAATGCGGAAACATGGTCAACAATTTAAAATAGTTAAAGGCCTAAAAACATGCCCAACAATATTTAATAAACATCTACAACAGTCTGCGAAATATCTACTGACATACTATCACAATAACTGGGACAAGGCCCCCAGCAGACCAAAAGTCATACTGAAATAAATACTTAAATGACTAGGCCTTCCAAAGCAAAGAAGGATCACCAACTGAACTCTGAGACAACCCTGTCTGTAGACTCTACTGAGGATCTGGACCCCTAGACTATGCCTCAGTACATGGGAGGAAGGAGGGGTCAGCACAATTGTACTGGCACGCGAAGCAATCCAAAATAAAGTAATTAAACATATATATATATATATGTATATAACACGTGAGAGAAAATGTTCATCAAACATTATGCATAAAACAGTTTCTGAAAAACATATGGGTACCTTTTGAAAACATGTAACCTGTCTATAAATCCCAAACTCTGATCTGTGTATTACTTCTGAGTTAGGTGGTATCCCCTACAAGTCTAATATTCCACGGGCGATATGAAATCTGCCATTGATTCGGTAGGGACGCCTCCAACCCGAGTATGCCGCAAGGGTTGGAGTTCCTAAATTTGATACGCCACACGATACTTAAGTTAGCGTATAATAATTTACCGGGTCGATAAACCACAATTTTAGGCAATAAGTTGCTTAAACTCAAGACCTCTTTAGGGAACCACCTAACATCTCTGTATGCCCATTTTTAGCCTTTTCTATACATGCAACATTCTGGATGTCTAAAATCATGATAGTCTGAAATATCTATTAGTCTGAGTCTGATTGGCATTAGTCTGAATTGGTATCGTCATACCAAGACTTGCAAGTCATGATTTCTGAGTCATAATACATTAAGCTAAATCTTCCATTTAAAGCATAATTTAGACCACCAAAAATATGCAACTGATATAGAAGATTTCACATTTCGCAACTCAAGTCAAAATCATGCAAAAACTTCATCAACATATGGTGGTCTAGTGCCTTTAGCAAATCCATGCACTCTTTCATTACATGCATTATGAGCATTAAACATTCTTGCTAGATTTCCTTTTTAGTGATTTAAAACCACCTATAAATCATAACAAGAGTTCAATCATTTCATATAGTGCTTTTCAAGGATGCATTGCAAAATAATTCATATGCTATGAGAAATCTGAAAAATTCATAATAAGAGGAAATTCACCAAAAATCATGCTCTCAACAAGAATTCATTCTTGAATACATAGTTTCATACATTCATATTCTCAAATCACTTTGGGGAAATGTCAAAAGACCAAAACAATGATGTTAAAACATTTAATACATGAATATATACATAGATTCAAAAACCCCATTCTAAAACATGATTTTTCTATGCCCATGAGAATTTAGGAAAACCCCACGTGCCTCTATTTCAAAAAATAATGGGTGCTTCTTGAAGCCTGTGGATTGGGGGTTCCGAATCTCTAATCAATTTTGAAAACCCACGGTTAAATCTTAATTTATTTGGGTTTTTAGTTTGAAACACTTGGGAGTGTTCTTGAGAATTTTTTAGATCAATGTGGATGTATTTTGGAGAATTGGGGACTGAATTTCGTGTTTATGACTGAATAAGGGTGGGAAAAGGACCATTTTGCCCCAAAAATGGAGTGTTTAAGTCACTTGAAACCATAAGATATGCGCCGCATATGATATCGCATATATTTACATAGGTGCCACATATGATATCGTCTATATTTACATAGGCGCCGCAGATAATATCGCCTATATTTACATAGGCACTGCATATGATATCTCCTATATTTACGTAGGTACCGCATATGCTATCGCATATGCTTTCCAGTGGCCATGTGCGATTGGTTAGGCGACGCATACTACTTTGAAAGGCCATAACTTATTGCTCGGGTGTCGTATTTTAGCAAAATTGGTATCGTTGGAAAGTTAACTCGAAGACCTATCATTTGACACATTGTAGGCTCTCTAATTCGACATATACAGAGAGTTATGATCAATGGAAGCTGACACAAATTATAACATTCACTAAAACTTAATCGATCTAAATAGTTTCAACTTATCCTTGAGTTGAAGGACCTCTATGGTCTAAATTCATGCTCAAATGGATTCACATACTATATAAACATGCCAAATTGGCATAGGATTTAAGGCTCTAGGATTATCAACGCATTAGAGTCACGGTTTTTATTCTAGCCCTAAATGCGGGGTGTTACATTATCTCCCCCATGGGATCATTCGTCCCCGAATGATGGATAGAATATCGAAGTCCTAAGGGTATGGGATAACGCGGACATGATATGTTCCCTAACAAAGAATACACTGATCGGAAGTATGACTATTAGATTAGAACTATTGATGCTTTAAATTCTTATGTAGGACATGTATATCCGAGGCATGGAATACACAAATGAAGCTACTCATAGGCTGAATTCTCATAATGAATCATGCATATCTGATGCATGAATCTGTGACCGAGTTGTACACTGATAAGCTAAACTTTTCTATTGAACATGCATTTCTAATGCAGGCATATCTGACTGAACTAACGTATGAACGTATGGCTACATACGCATTAATAATTGATGTAAAGCTTGTAATAAGAATCTATGCATACAAGTGAATGGGGTATCTCCCCCTTGGTACCCTATGTCCCTCTATGAATGCTCAATTCACTAAGATACTCAGAAAAGTAAGGCGATGCACAGGGCACCTACAAATTGAATCATAACTGAATATCTGGAATCTGAATTTAATGCATGATGCATGAAATGGGCTATACTCGTAACTACTGGTATACTCTATCTTGGAATAGTAGCATGTCTGAGATTTCGAGTAGCATGAATAAGTGCAAAGATGAGAAAACAAGTCATGCGAATCTAACTGCTAAACTGACTTATTGGCCATATAGACTGAATTATACTACACCCTTATACTTAACTGGAGTATCTCTTCATCACAATTCTCTAAAGAAATTCTAGCATTAATAGGGAGCCATGAATCTTGGGTATGGATTACACAAGACATCCAACTGAGGAATCACCACATTGACACTACTCTGCAGTCTGGAACATAGGCATATAATTCCTGAATTAGGATAGAATTACCAGTACTTTGGCATTAAAACTTCTTACTTTCAAGCTTAGCACACTTCTCGAATATCACTTAACTATACTATTCTCCTTAAATATCATATTCATTCAACTCAGCTTAAAATTCTCATATGAGCATTGACAAATCTTTCTACTAATGTTGGAAATAACTCAATCCCTTCGCCGTGATCAAGCCTAACTCTAAGTCACAAAAATACAACATCCAGACCACGCTATTATTCTAAACCATATGATGAAATCTTCTATATCTCCTTTAAAGATCATATCCTAAGTATAACATGCCTTACTACTTCAATGACTACTCTGAACTCTTACTATGAAATCGCTAGCGCATATAGCGTTCCTTTACAACAATCTCAACATGTCATTCAAGCCTATCTTTATAACCACATATGAACTTCAAAGAAAACACTCATAAAGGCATACTTCACATATTCTCTAAACCACTATTAATATCACTCCCGCGAGCTACCCCAAGAACATACACATATAAAATTCCACTAACCATCACATAAATAAAAAGTTGCCCCAAATCGTACTTCATACTTATGGCCTTATCTAAACAAGCGTACCATGATCTTCCATCAACAAGGAATAATTACTCACCACCACGATCATTGGATAAGGAAGAGTCATAAAAAGGTTAGAACATAAGATCTGGAGGCATGGAATGATACTATATGAAGCTTGACACTCATCTGAGGCCTGAGGAATAGAAGAACAACAGCATGGACTCACCAAAGCGCTCTGAATTTAAGGTATTCATGGCTATAAGCTGAATCTCTCCAATCATTTGGCATAAAACATGAGTTATGGAAATGGGTACATTATAAAGCGTGAGTACATGACTCTCTATCATATGTATGAACGTGAACTGATCATAGAACTAAATCGTAAAGCATGAGTAGGTATTAGGATCACTGAGAAATACTGAGATAGGAATGGGTTGAGATTCACCCTTACTTTTTGATGTTCTATATCATCATGACATCACTACAAGAATCTGAGAGTCTTACTTGGTTATTCGTTTAGTCATCTCCCCCTTAGCTTCAAGCCATCATCTTAAGTTTTTGGGAGATACCTTAGTAGACTTTAAACTTAACTGCACTCACTGCACTGTGGGTTCTAAAATATGACAATATACAAAATTAATAAAACTTAGCCCGAAAGACCACATATAAGAGTGGAATGGACACTGTTAGTACTACCTCCTAAGGAACACTCTATCATTCTATAATTCCAATAGTCATTATATATTACTCGAACACTTACTAACTTTGAATCTTCATGAGTATCCCCAAAGTTGAAGTGCACCCTCTAGTGCCTCTACTCTTATTTCTATTAGCACGACTTTCAAGGACTCAAGCTTAGATTATAACACCTAACATGGGTATCACCAAGTCTTCAATGAGCCACTCTATTTCTATCGTAGTCTACCAACATAGCAACTTCAAACTTATTTTCCTCTACCATAAGAATCAAGTTCATATCAAAAGGCTCAATGCTATCAATCAAAGGTCCTTAACTTGGATATTTAGTACACCATATACCATCTAGCTAGTCTTTTTCCACCTAGCAACTCAACGGTACCAGTAGCCACACACAACATGTAATAGCCTTAGAAACATACTACAGCTTCATACCACCTTGGGCATACTTCTACATCACATATACAACGTCATACTTCATTACGAATCAAATAAACTTAGGCACTTGCATACACTGATCAAGCCTATAGATCACTTCCATATAACTAGTATCATTAACCAAGAAATCATAACATCCACCTCCATGACTATCAATTGTTTCAAACTTAATGTCTAGTGCTAAACATGATTTAGAACCAACCTTACACATAATCCTCACTTAGAAACTATGAAATAAACATCAAGAAATAGTACACTAGAAATTCATAACCACAATAATCGATCATGACCTTAAGGTTTTCCTTGTCATAATCCATTAGTACGTACTATTTCAACACATCAAGCTTACAAATCTAATCCCACGAAATATATATCATCAATCTCTTGCCACTATTCACCACCACACCATTTAAATTCAAACCTATAGTCTAGAATCAATCATTTACAACCAATGAAGAGTGCAACATAACATAAATATACTAATCCTTCAAACTGGGATATTCTACCCAAATACTTCAAAAATATACTACATACTTTCTCACAAGTAGTATTAGTTTACAACTACCAATGAGAAGAAGGTTAAGGGGTAAGGTCACATAATAGACATGATCAACCTTAAGCTTATACTATAACAATACAATCTTATCTACTTATACGACTTTCTCACATCACACATAGTTACCCCAATGGGCATTTAGACTACCTTCAGATACCCCATATGACAATGAGTCTATACTTACAACCTACTGGCTAATCTAGCCATTTTTATTCATAGACTATAAGGGGTTTCTATAACCACCTTAAGTATCCACTCTGGGCTCTTTCTCTATTTTGAAAGAAAGAAAACAAATAACATTCTGAGTCAACACTTCCTCCACAGACTACCATACAATTCATAAATGGTACCACCACATTAGTCTATCACCATGAAAGGGTAAATAATTCTCAATCAATGTTTATTCAACTATAAATATTTAATCGCAAAAGTCACCCTCACTCTGACCTCTTACCTTATGACTTCATATCACAAACTTCTTGGTCTAATTTCACTACCAATAGTTCATGACATTGACACTATAACTTATACTACTACTCGGGTGGAAATATAGTTCCAACAAACACAAGAACAATAAGATGAACAACAAGTTGCTAGTGAATCGAAATAGGCCTCACACGGCTTCACTAGACTTTTGTTTTCAGCAACATAATGATATCAAGATTACAAGAGATAGAAGCTTGATACACAATATTCAATGACTCAAGAATACACATCTTACTCTTGTCTTAACTGAATGCCTCATAAGAACGAGGACACAATTTTGCACTAGGGAACTCCTCTCTCGTCCTTTGTAGAACTTCTAAAATTTCTGCTAGATAATCAGAAAATATCTAGAAACACCAGATTAAGGAAGGAATTAAGATAACTTTTCTTTTCATATGGGTGACACCATAACACGAATTAGAGTATGAAGAAGGAATATTCTGACTCTATAGCACGAACTAGAACATGAAAAAAAAAGACATTCCTAAACGCCTTGTAGCCTCCTACTCATAAGAGTAACGCGCTACACACCCACAAATAAGACTCCACCCGACATGATTTTGCAAACACCATGGGACCATAAACCGTAATCTGATACCAAGTTTTTCACGGCCCGAACTAGGACCCTAGCTGTGATGAGCATTCTCGAACTTGAAGGCCTGGAACACCCTCTGTCTATCTGGTAATCTTGCACATAAATCATATGATTAAAGAAATACGGAATAAACACAATAATATCAAAACATGGTCAACAATTTAAAATAGTTAAAGGACTGAAAACATGCCCAACAATATTTAATAAACATCTGCAATAGTCTGCGAAATCTCTACTGACATACTATCTGAATAATTAGGACAAGGCCCCCAGCAGACCAAAAGCCATACTGAAATAAATACCTAAATGACTAGGCCTTTCGAAGCACAGAATTATCACCAACTGAACTCTGAGACAACCCTATTTGTAGACTCTACTGAGGATCTGGACCCCTAGACTGTGCCTCAGTACTTGGGAGGAAGGGGGTCAGGACAATTGTACTGGCATGCAAAGCAATCCAAAATAGAGTAATTAAACATATATATATATATATATATATAATACGTGAGATCAAATGGTAATCAAACATTATGCATAAAATAATTTTTGAAAAACATATGGGCACATTCTGAAAATATATAACCAGTCTGTAAATCTCAAACTCCGATTTGTGTATTATTCTGAGTTAGATGGTATCCCCTACATGTATGATATTCCACGGGCGATATAGAATCCGCCATTGACTCGGAGGGAAAGCCTCCAACCCGAGTATGCCGCAAGGGTTGGAGTTCCTAAATCTGATACGCCGCACGACACTTAAGTCAGTGTATAATAATATACCTGGGTTGGTAAACCACGATTTTAGGTAATGAGTTGCTTAAACTCAAGCTCTCTTCAGGGAATCACCTAACATCTCCGTATGCCCATTTTTAACCTTTTCTATACATGCAACATTCTAAATGTCTAAAATCATGATACTCTGAAATATCTATTATTCTGAGTCTGATATGACATTGGTCTGAATTGGTATCATCATACCAAGACTTGCAAGTCATGATTTCTGAGCCATAATACATTATGTTAAATATTTTAGTTAAAGCATAATTTAGACCACCAAAAATATGCAACTGATATAGAAGATTTCGCGTTTCAAAACTCAAGTCAAAATCATGCAAAAACTTCATCAACATATGGTGGTCTAGTGCCTTTAGCAAATCCATGCACTCTTTCATTATATGCATTATGAACATTAAACATTAATGCTAGTTTCCCTCTTTAGTGATTTGAAACCACCTTTAAATCATAACAAGAGTTCAATCATTTCATATAGTGCTTTTCAAGGATGCATTGCAAAATAATTCATATGCTATGAGAAATCTGAAAAATTCATAATAAGAGGGAATTTATCGAAAATCATGCTCTCAACAACAATTCATTCTTAAATACATGGTTTCATACATTCATATTCTCAAATCACTTTGGGGAAAGGTCAAAAGATCAAAACAGTGATGTTAAAATATTTAATACATGAATATATACATAGATTCAAAAACCCTATTCTAAAACATAATTTTTCTTTGACCATGAGAATTTAAGAAAACCCCACGTATCTCTATTTTGGAAAATAATAGGTGCTTCTTGAAGCCTGTGGATTGCGGGTTTCAAATCTCTAATCAATTTTGAAAACCCACGGTTAAAGCTTGATATATTTAGGATTTTAGTTTGAAACCCTTGGGAGTGTTCTTGAGAATTTTTTAGATGCATGTGGATGTATTTTGGAGAATTGGGGACTGAATTTCATATTTATAGCTGAACAAAGGTGGGAAAAGGACCATTTTGCCCCAAAAATGGAGTGTTTAAGTCACTTGAAACCATAAGATATGCATCGCATATGAAATCGCATATATTTACATAGGTGCCGCATATGATATCGCCTATATTTACATTGGCGCCTCATATGATATCGCCTATATTTACATAGGCGCCGCATATGATATTGCCTATATTTACATAGACGCCACATATGCTATCGCATATGCTTTCCAGTGGCCATGTGCGATTGGTTAGGCAACGTATACTAGTTTGAAAGGCCATAACTTCTTTCTCGGGTGTCAGATTTTAGCAAAATTGGTATCATTGGAAAGTTAACTCAACGACCTATCATTTGACACAAGTAGGCTCTCTAATTTGACATATACAGAGAGGTATGGTCGATGGAAGCTGACACAAATTACAACATCCACTAAAACTTAATCGATCAAAATAGTTTCAACTCATCCTTGAGTTGAAGGACCTCTATGGTCTAAATTCATGCTCAAATGGATTCACATACTATATAAACATGCCAAATTGGCATAGGATTTAAGGCTCTGGGATTATCAATGCATCAGAGTCATGGTTTTTATTCTAGCCCAAAATGCAGGGAGTTACATTAGTTGAATTTTAATCATTCATTTTCGTAGAACAAAAGGGGAGATTTGATTCAATTCATAAATTAATGGTTTCAGTTTAAGAAGATGAAGTATGTGTGGTAGTGTTCAAATTCAGAGAAATAGCAAGCTAGGGTTATGTCCACCTTGTAGTTTTCAATACTTTCTAACTATGGGCTTTACGAATTCATACATGCTTCATACTTATAGAGAAGAATTTTGTATTGAATAACATAATCTTAGTGTTTCTCAACCATCAAGGACTCTCTTAGTGTTTCTCAACCATCAAGGACTCATTCACTTTATTTCTATCGAATCAAAAGTGTTTACAGAAACAATACGAAAAATCTAAGTAGGTAATCCTATTAAGGCATTAACATATAAAATAGGGGTTGGAAACCCTATTTTCTTATCACTATAATCATTTTCAAACAACAACCTGATGTTGGGCGTATTTATATGTCTAAGAACCATAACTTACCCATGTTTTAGCTAAGTTTTGAGAATAAAATACATAAGTCTTGCACTTTTAGTCTATTTTCAGTTAAGTGAGCTGACCTATGTGATTAGCATGCTTTTCAGGTACTAATGAAGAATATTACAGCACTTTGGGGACCTGTGGACAGCAAAGGAAAACTTCACATAAAAAGGAAAGTAGCTTTTGGACTGAATGTGATGTATGAGAACTTTTTCCCTGGCAAACTTAACATTTTTAAATAGTTAAGGATGCAGTAGCAATTTATTAGAAAAGGATGTTATTAAAAGTATTATTGCTGAATTTTTAGGGATAACTTACATTCTGTATTATTTTGAAAACAAGAAGAGAAAGCGGTTTAGCTTGAGGACAGAGAGAGAGAAACGTGTTTCTCTCTTAATTTCGCTAGTCATCTTCATCACCAAGATTATTCTAAGTTTTGGTATGATGAATATTTCTATGTTGATTTTTGTTTTATTCATGAGTAGCTAAGCTTATTTGTTAGGGTTATGGAAACCTTGTAGTATACTCTCTATTGCTATGGGTTTTTGAATGTATGATGTGTCACACCACTTATATCATTACTCTCTTTCTTTTGATTGAATTCTCGTGGTTGCAAACATAGGGAATGCGCCATTATAGCAATAACTTATTCGATAGAAAAGTTACTATTTGGAAAAGAGAGTGTGACAAGAAAATAGGGTTTCCAACCTCTATTTTACACGTTAATGCCTTAGCAGGATTAACTTCTTGGAGAGTTCGTACAATTGGTTATACACTTTGGATTTGAGAGAACTAAGGTAAATAAATCCTTGATGGTTGAAAAACACTTGGATTTAGAATTAGAATACGTCTCTCTATTAGTGCATGCATGTATAAAATCCATATTACTCATAGTTAATAGAGAAGTAGAAGCTACAAGGTGGACATAACCCTAACTTGTCATTCTGTGTGATCAAATATAATTACACATATCATCTCATTGTTACACTGATAACATTATTGTGAACTTAAACCAAATCCCTCTTATCTTGGAACCTTCGACCAACAGTCTAATAATAATCATAATACTTAGTGATCATACTATTCCCTGTGGGATTCTACACCCAACCCAGTTGGGTTCTATATTTGACAGCGACCGCTTGCACTCTCTAACGAGAATTGTAATTTAGGCGTATCAAATTTTGGCACCGTTGCCAAGGAATACGGTTGTCAACTAAGTTTGTGATAGTTAATAGACCCTTTGGTCAAAGATTCTCAAATTTTACTTTTTGTTTGTTGTTTTTGTTTTGTTAAGGTTTAGTGGATTGCATGCCAAATACACGAAGATATGGCCAACCATTATTACCTATAAATCCTGAACCATATCTCATTGGCAGAATGGATGCACAACGAGACATTGAAAGGATGACCACTCAACAGGAGCAGGCTAGATTAGCTGCATTGGCAGCTGCATAAGTAAATCAACAAAATGCTAATAACCCAGGTCGGGTACAAAATCTTGAGGATGAGGACCTGGGTGATGATGAGTTATTAAATCCAAGGCGTGCAGATGATGTGGTTGCACTAGTGAACAGGAATGTCAACAGAGATCGTCAAGCTAGAATGAGACCTGAACGCTGAGCTGTGCAGGTTGCTTTTGATGATGATGATGATGAATTAGATGGGGCTAGTTCCATAGGGGCTATTATTCCTCCGCCCTTGTCACCCGGAGCCAAGTTCAGTATCACTAGCACCATGATCCAGCTATTGCAACTCAAAGGGTTATTTGGTGGACTTGCAGGCGACGACCCGAATATATATCTGATTAATTTTATCTCAACATGCAAATCATTTGATAATCCAGGGGTTGGACAGAATGCGATCTGGCTGCGCTTATTTCTATTGTCTCTATCTGGAGAGGCAACTCTATGGTTAAACGGGCTAACTCCTAACTCTATTACAAATTGGAGACAACTGAAAGAAGCTTTCCTAGAAAGATTCTTTCCGCCATCCAAGAGAGCACAATTAAGAGATGAGATAAGCAATTTAAGATAGCTTCCAACTGAAGCTCTCCACGAGACATGGGAGAGGTTCAAGAAGAAGCTTATGCGGTGCCCAAATCATCAGATGACCAATGTCCACTTGATGGAAATATTATATAGGGCTTTGAACTCGATGACTAAGCCAGTGGTAGATAATGTTGCGGGTGGGTCATTCATGGACCTTACTTTTATTGAGGCATGTGATATGCTTGATCGTATAACAAAGCAGAGTAGAGCTTGGCATACCAGGGATTTTGAGGTAGCAAGCTCTACTGTATCTAGTGGCATGATGGCAGAACAGAGGTGAAGAGAAGAGGAACGTGACCAGGATATGGCTCACATGAAAATGCAGATGGACCTTCTTACCAAGCATTTATTATCAGGGAAGATAGAAAAGGTTAAGGCTGTTGTATCACAGGGAAGAGATAACTCCGATTCTAAGGAGGAAGCAAATTACTTTAATAATTAGGGGGGTTTCCGAGGCAATGTCCAAGGAAACCAAGGTCAGAACTATTATGAAAAATCTAGATACAAGGACCGAGACCAAGGGAATTGGACAAATAAGAATGACAGGAGCGGTTTGTATGTCCCTCTTGGAAATCGTAAAGCTACTGCACCTAGCTCTAGGAAGATGTCCATGGAGGACATGATGGCTAAGCTGTTGAAAGGAGTGGAGACAACCAACACGGGAGTAACTGAGGTAAAAAATGATTTGTCCTCAATAAATCAATTAGTTGACTCGCATTCCACTTCAATAAAATAGCTGGAACAACAAATGAGTCAACTATCAGCGGCATTCAATCAAAGAAAAGCTGGCACTTTATCGAGTGACACTGTCCAAAATCTAAGGAAAGATGGATCATGTTTGTCTATTTCAACCAGGAGTGGTAAGTTGTTGGAAAATCCATCCAAGGGCAAGCCCGTAGTTGATAGTATAGAGGAGAATGTTATTGAAGCAGATTGTGATAATTTTGTAGAAGTTGAAAATCAGGATGAGAACGTTCATGATACTATACCTAGATGCCAGCAGTCTGAAAAGATTGATAATGGGAAGCACAATAAAAAGGAAGTGGCGGAGAAAACTCTTCCAAATCCACCACCACCTTTTTCTCAGAGACTGAAAAAGAAGGCTGATGACACCAGGTTCAGTAAATTCATGAACATGCTGAAGTAGCTGACTATAAATGTGCCTTTGGTGGAAGCACGGGAGCAAATGCCAGGGTACGCCAAATTCATGAAGGACCTTTTGACAAAGAAAAAGGAAGCGAGCTATGAACTGGCAGATAATTTTAATCATTGCAGTGCCATAGCCACGAGGTCTTTGGTATAGAAGAAGAAAGATCCGGGTGCTTTCACTATTCCTTTCATATTTGGATCTTTAGATTTTGCCAAGGCTTTATATGATTTGGGGGCTAGCATTAATTTGATGCCACTAGCCATCTATAGACAGTTGGGGTTGGGCGATCCTACACCAACCAATATGTGGCTTGTAATGGCAGATAGGTCAGTAAAACGACCTGTTGGTATCTTGTATGATGTATTAGTGAAGGTTTCTACCTTTATTTTTCCTGCAGACTTTGTTATTTTGGATTGCGAGGTGGATTTTGAGGTGCCCATAATCTTGGGTCGACCTTTCCTCGCAACAAGAAGTGTGCTTATTGATTTGCGAGCAAATGAGCTTTTATTTCAGATGAATGACAAAGTGGTACATTTTGATGTATGCAAATTAATGAAGCAGCCCAAAGATATGAATCAGTTCTCTATAGCTGATGTTTATTATGAGGATGAGAAGGAATTATCTTTTGAGAAGCATATCACTGTTGAGCCATTGGCTGCTGTGCTTTTGAACTTTGATTGTGAGGATGTTAAAGAGTACGAAGAAACAATCTGTGCTTTGACAGGAATGGGGTCATATTCTTATGCCCCCAAGAAGCTGGACCTTGACCATAAGAATCGACCTTCACCACCGGCGAAGCCATCCATTGAAGAGCCACTGGTGCTAGAATTGAAAGAGCTACCCATTCATCTAAGGTATGTATTCTTGGGTAGTGGAAATACACTGCCGGTTATTATTGTTGCTGATTTAGGTGAACAACAGTTCGAGGCTCTCATCTCTGTTCTAAAGAGGTATAAGAGAGCTATTAGTTGGACTATTGCTGATATAATTGGTATCCCTCCTAGCATATATATGTACAAGATTCATCTCGAGGAAGATTGCGTACCCACTATTGAGCATCAGCGTCGTCTGAATCCACCTATGCAAGAGGTGGTGAAGAAAGAAATCATAAAGTGGTTAGATGCAGGGGTGGTGTATCCAATCTCAGACAGTAAATAGGTGAGTCCTGTACAATGTGTGCCCAAGAAAGGGGGTATAACAGTAGTAGCAAATGAGAAGAATGAGCTAATTCCACTCAGTCCTGTCATAGGGTGAAGGGTGTACATGGATTACCGGAAGCTAAATTCGTGGACGTTAAAGATCACTTCCCAATGCCATTTATGGATCAAATGCTTGATCGATTGGCAGGAAAGGGATGGTTCTGTTTCTTGGATGGTTATTTCAGATATAATCAGATTTGTATTGCTCCTGAAAATCAGGAGAAGACCACTTTCACATGCCCATATGGTACTTTTGCATTCAAACGAATGCCATTTGGGCTATGTAATGCACTTGCCACTTTTCATTAGTGTATGATGTCCATTTTGTCTGATATGGTTGAAGACACCTTGGAGGTGTTTATGGATGACTTTTCGGTTGTAGGTGAGTCATTTGAGTCATGCTTGGCAAATCTGAGTATGGCTTTGCAGCGATGTGTTGAATTCAATCTGCTGCTAAATTGGGAGAAGTGGAATTTTATGGTTAAGGAAGGAATTGTTCTCGGGCATAAAGTCTCTGAAAAGGGAATTGAAGTTGATCGAGCCAAGATTGAAGTTATCGAGAGACTACCACCTCCAATTTCTGTGAAGGGGGTTCGTAGTTTTCTTGGTCATGCTGGATTTTATCGGAGGTTTATTAAAGATTTCTCCAAGATTGCAAACCCATTATGCAAACTCTTGGAGAAGGAAGCAAAGTTTCACTTTGGTGCAGATTGCTTGAAGGCATTTTAATGCCTCAAGGGGAAGCTAGTTGAAGCCCCTATTATTGTAGCACCTGATTGGTCTCTACCTTTTGAAGTTATGTGTGATGCAAGTGGTATAGCCTTGGGTTTTGTACTTGGTCAGAAAAGATAAAAGTTATTTCATCCAATCTACTATGCGAGTAAGGCCTTGAATGGAGCACAGAAGAACTATACCGTCACTGAACAAGAGCTTCTAGCGGCTGTTTATGCTTTCGAAAAGTTTCGTGCTTACTTGTTGGGAACCAAGGTAGTGGTTCATACAGATCATGTGACTCTAAGATATCTAATAGCAAAGAAGGATGCTAAGCCAAGGCTAATTAGGTGGGTGTTACTGCTTCAAGAATTCAATTTCGAGGTAAAGGATAGAAAAGGTTGTGAAAACCAAGTAGCTGATCATCTATCTAGACTTGAGAGTGAGCACACAGTGCAGACCAACCTTGATATTGATGATGCATTCCCCGACGAAGAGATTCTAGCAACTATGGTGGAAAACTTACCATGGTATGCAGATTATGCCAACTACGTCGTGAGCGAAGTGATTCCTGAGCATCTCTCCTTTCATCAAAAGAAAAAGTTCATGCATGATGTGAAACATTACTTCTGGGATTAGCCTTATCTTTTTCAATGATGTGCTAATGGTATTATTAGGTGGTGCATCCCAGATGTAGAGGTGCCTAGCATACTGGAAACAAGCCATGCTTCCCAAGTTGGAGGTCACCATGCAGGTGATCGGACGACCAAGAAAGTACTGCAAAGTGGCTACTATTGGCCTTCATTATTCAAGGATGCCTACAATTTTATAAGAAGATGTGATCAGTGTCAGCGGCAAGGTTCTATTTCAAAGTACCATGAGATGCCCATGTCCAAAATGCTTGAAGTAGATTTATTCGATGTTTGGGGTATTGATTTCATAGGCCAATTTGTGAGCTCATTTAGGATGAAATATATCTTAGTTGCTGTGGATTATGTATCCAAATGGGTCGAAGCAGTCGCGCTAGATAATAATGAAGGTAAGAATGTTGTGGCGTTCTTAAAGAGAAATATCTTCTCTCATTTTTGGGTACCTCGTACCATCATAAGCGGGAGGATCACATTTCTGCAACAAGCTGTTCAGAGCCATATTGCCAAAGTATGGGGTTAAGAAACATAAGGTAGCTACACCATACCACCCACAAACTAGCGGGTAGGTGGAGGTTTCAAACCGTCAAATCAAGCTAATCCTTGCTAAGACTGTTAATGCCAGAAGGAATGATCGGTCCAGGAAACTGGACGATGCTTTATGGGCATATAGGACCGCGTTTAAGACACCAATTGGCATGTCACCATACCAACTAGTTTATGGAAAGGCTTGTCACTTGCCAATTGAGCTAGAACATAAAGCAATGTGGGCACTGAAGCAGCTTAACCTGAAATGGGATGATGCTATAAATATGATATTGGGACAGCTGGATGAGATGGATGAATTCTGTCTAAATGCATATGAAAGAGCAGATCTTTACAAGAAAAGGATGAAAAAGTACCATGATCAGAGGATTATCCAACAAAACTTTTAGAAAGGCAATTTGGTACTCCTTTTCAACTCCAGACTGAAGTTGTTTCCAGGTAAGTTGAAGTCTAAATGGTCTGGTCCATTCAGAATCAGCCAAGTTTACTCATCTGGAGTAGTGGAGTTAGAAAACGATGATGGTAGTGTCTTTAAGGTGAATGGCCAAAGAGTGAAGCTATATATTGGTCCAAACGACTCGATAAAATGTATAGCCACCGTATATCTTGATAAAGTCTGAGTAATCGAGATAACTATGTCGTGCCACGACAATAAATCAAGCGCTACATGGGAGGCAACCCATCATTTTTAATCATTTTTGTTTTACTAGGATTTTGTTTTTGATAAATAAAAATTCAAAAAGAAGAGTCGAGCCATGACCAAAACTAAGGAGCTTGGTGGGAGGCAACCCATCCTTCTAATCATTTTTGTTATTTTTGATTAAGTGTAGGTGCATGAAGTACAAAGGAGGAGATTAGCCCCAAATTTTGATTTGAAAGTGAGCCATGTCAATGGTGGTAAGTCTAGGAATGATGGAGCATAGGCAATAGGCAAGGCGCCGCCTATGCCAACATGGGCTATAGGCTAGGCACCGCCTATGCCATCGCCTATGCTCACTGCCTCACATAGGCAATAGGCAAGGCGCCGCCTATGCTAACATGGGCGATAGGCTAGGAGCCGCCTATGCCATCGCCTATGCTCACTGCCTCACATAGGCGATAGGCTAGGCGCCACCTATGCCAACATAGGCGATAGGCTAGGCCGCCTATGCCAACATAGCCGGTAGGTTAGGCACCGCCTACTTATGCTTAGGCGATGCTATAGGCGCCGCCTATTACCGTAAATGTTGCCTAATAACCCATTTGTCAATGGACCAACCCGACCCATGGATCATCCTTTAAATATATCCTCTACCCTTAAACCCCACTAAATTTTTCTTCAACCTAAGAGCCGCCCAACATCAGCTCTCCAAGCCCTTCTCTTTTCTCATCTAATCCTGCAAGCTCACCTTCCCAATTTATTACGAAGTTATCACCAAGTAAGTTGCTTTTTCATGTTCCGTAATTGTTTCAGTGCTACGCTTATAATGGTTAACTAGATTTTGTAGTAGTTCTTGGTGATAAGAGTATGGTTATTTTGTTATGATTTTTGAAAAATACATCTCATTGAGTGAAAGGATTCTCGTAGGTAATCTTGATTTTACTCCGGCATGTATTGGTTGGTATTCACTGTCATAATTTTTTATTATTATGGAGTTGAAATATTGAAGTTTAATGCATAATTTTGGGAGTGGTAAGCTTGACTATGTGAGTAACTCGTTCATCGATGCAATGCTCATGGTTAGCCAAAAGCATAAGATTGTTAATTGTTTCCATGATAAGATTCCTATGTGGTAGTCTTGTTCAAAGATTGCATGGCCCCAATGAAATAAAGTTGGAAATGATAGTCAAGATTACAGGACCATTGTGTGTTGTTTCTCTATATCAAACTGAGAAATTGTTATGTAAAGTGAAGGGTTGAAAGTGTGACTGCACTAATAATGTTGTTGTCACATACCATCTAAATGTATGTCGATGAAGTCTGAGTAATCGAACACACTCACTCAATTAGTTTGTGCAAACAAATTAAGTGTGGGGTGGTGCCATCACTATTTTCTTGTTCGATTATAGTGAATTTTCTGAAATAAAACTAACATGACTCTATTTTGATCTCAGGTAACATGGCTCCGAAAGGACGACAGGGAAAGGAGAAAGCATCTACCTCACAAAAAGGTCAAAAAAGGTCAAGAAAGGACCTAGTTGATTCCTCCTCTCTTCAAGTTCCTCGACACACTTTTGGGATCAAATGGATTCTGGAGGAGGAAGGGAAGGAATGGTATAGAAACAATAAGGTGAAGAAATATGTACATGTGGATTTGATGCAGAAGGAAAGTTTAGCAAAGAACTGCCCTCGCATTTTGGCAAAGATTATGGCACTAAATCTTAACTTTATACTCTTAGACATGGGCAAATGTAATCTTGATTTGACTCAAGATTTTTATGCCAACTGGTCCCCAAGGACTACGGGAAATGAATTAAAGATTCAGGGTCAAGTCTTGCAATCGAATGCTGATTTCTTCAACGCTTTTCTGGGTACTCCAAGTGTGGATCAATCACCACTCAAGAAGCTCTACAACAGACCTCCCTATAGAGCCATCAGACATACGTTGTGTGGATCAAGGTCCATGACCCGGTGGACTCGTCACAAAGATAATGGTTATCACAATACTTACCCATATGCTTGTTTGAACAGAGAAGCTCGCATATGGTTAAGAATAGTCAACTCCTGGTTGATTCCTGGGACACAATACACTAACGTCACACGTGATCGAGTCTTCTTGGTATATGCTCTAATGACAAATGTTCCCATCAACATTGGTGCAGTTATACGAATGTTGATGCGAAAAGCAAGGGTGCACAAAAGGTCCCATTTTAGTTTCGGAAATTTGTTGACTGCAATCTTAAGGAAAGAGCACATTGAGGAGGATCTAGCAGATCATAAGTTGCCACATAACCCAAATAAGGTAGATCTTACGAAAATCAAAGATCCAAAAACTGGTCAAGGCATCAACCTTACCACTGCTGAGAGACATGCTCGAGATGAGAGTTTTTTTCGCCATCTGTATGGCATGACTAGGTTCACTATGATGAATGGGGGTCGTGTGCCGACTGATGCAGAGCTTCGGCAGTTGGACTATGACTACCCACTTAATGAGCATGCTGGGGCTATGTGTGGAGTGGGGGTAAATTTTGAAGAACCTCTAGATGATGATGTGCTGACAGACGATGATCACCAGCTGCTAGACTCTGATGTGGAGGACAACTCTGATGATGATTCTGACGCAAGGGGTATGACCCCGAATGTAGAGGAGGAGTCTAACTAACAATGTTTTTGCTTATTTATTTACACTCAGGGCAGTGTGTTCCCTATAAGTGTGGGGTGCGGGTATATGTCTGCGGATTGCCTTGTCTGCTGTGTTGCATACTGCTTTCCCGCATTTATTCTATAGTTATTTTGATTTAGTCGTAGTTAGTTAGTTGTAATTAGTCAGATTTTTGCATGAAATTGTTCTTATAGACGGCATAGCATTATAACAGGAGTTTGTGCTGAATCACTACTATTGAAACATTTAGGCTCTAAGTTGTGACTCATTCTGTGATAATTGCTTGTGGTTTAATTCATTTATCTGTTGGGTCAAGAATCTATAATGCTCCTAATTAAGTTGACCATGTGCCATGTGTGTGTAAGGTTATTGTATATTCTTTGTTGCGACTGATGCTAGAGCTTGCCTAGTGTGTGTGTGAAGCGAAATAGAGATTGTGAGTTTAGGAGATGATTTAGGCATTTCTTTGGCAGCCCTGATTTTGTTTATCTTCTTTTTACCTACCTTTGTACATTGTCCTAGTGAACACCCTTTGATCCTTTAGCTATTTTCTTTGGCAACCTCATATGTAGCCTAATTCATTTTTTTTAAAAGACCATAATTTGATCCAAAAGCTCCTAAACGCTTTAAATTGTAGAATCAAGTTGAGTAAAGAGTGTGGCAAAATAAGAGAAAAATGGCAAAAGTGATGCCCCAAAGTTTAGTTATTGGTACATGAAAATATTGTGATCGAGGGTGGCTATCATAGGGATGCTTAGTAAAAATAAAAAAAAATATATATAATATAAAAAAAGAAATAAAAAAAAAAGAAAGAAGGGTTATATAATTCCCATCATAGTGTTTTTAATTGAGTAACAAAATGGGTGAAGAAGGGTATAGTGGTTGTTAAAAGTTAGTGTAAATGGCATAATGTAGTGTATTAAAGCGCTTAGGGAGCATAGTCACCATTTTTGGCCAAAATAGTCCTACCCGTCCCTTTAGCCTACTTTACAACCCGTAAAGACCTATTTGATCCTAACCTTAGCATTCTGATATTAGTGGAGCATTACACTAAGGGCAAGCATATGGTCATCAGTTGTAATCTAAGAATTCTTTGTGAGAGTGAGAGCAAGCAAGTTCCTATACCCATATTTCTGAAAAATGCAAAACTATGAGTGATTATGGGTAACATTTTGTGTGAGCGCACATGGTTGATGATTGTTGGGTAGTTTTATATGATTTTTTTTGGCTTAACTTGTGTAAACGAATTAACCATCTTAATGAGTCAATGTTGGAGGGTGAGTTCTTTCTAGTAATGATCAAGAAATCTACTCTTTGTTAATAATTGTCGTGTATGTCTTGTTGAAAATTTTGTGTTGCTCTTGTGAAGTTTAGTTAGGTATTCGCATGGATATACTATTTTGTTCGAGGACAAACAAAGCTTTAAGTGTGGGGTGGTGATGTTGGGCGTATTTATACGTCTAAGCACCATAACTTACCCATGTTTTAGCTAAGTTTTGAGAATAAAATACATAAGTCTTGCACTTTTAGTCTATTTTCAGTTAAGTGAGCTGACCTATGTGATTAGCATGCTTTTCAGGTACTAATGAAGAATATTACAGCACTTTGGGGACCTGTGGACAGCAAAGGAAAACTTCATATAAAAAGGAAAGCAGCTTTTGGATTAAATGTGATGTATGAGAACATTTTCCCGGGCAAACTCAACATTTTTAAATAGTTAAGGATGCAGTAGCAATTTATTAGAGAAGGATGTTATTAAAAGCATTATTGCTGAATTTTTAGGGATAACTTACATTCTGTATTATTTTGAAAACAAGAAGAGAAAGCGGCTTAGCTTGAGGACAGAGAGAGAGAAACGTGTTTCTCTCTTAATTTCGCAAGTCATCTTCAGCACCAAGATTATTCTAAGTTTTGGTATGATGAATATTTCTATGTTGATTTTTGTTTTATTCATGAGTAGCTAAGCTTATTTGTTAGGGTTATGGAAACCTTGTAGTATACTCTCTATTGCTATGGGTTTTTGAATTTATGATGTGTCACGCCACTTATATCATTACTCTCTTCATTTTGATTGAATTCTCGTGGTTGCAAACATAGGGAATGCGCCATTATAGCAATAGCTTGTTCGATAGAAAACTATTTGGAAAAGAGAGTGTGACAAGAAAATAGGGTTTTTAACCTCTATTTTACACATTAATGCCTTAGCAGGATTAACTTCTTGGAGAGTTCGTACAATTGGTTGTACACTTTGGATTTGAGAGAACTAAGGTGAATAAATCCTTGATGGTTGAAAAACACTTGGATTTAGAATTAGAATACGTCTCTCTTTAAGTGCATGCATGTATAAAATCCATATTACTCATAGTTAATAGAGAAGTAGAAGCTACAAGGTGGACATAACCCTAACTTGTCATTCTCTATGATCAAATATAATTACACATATCATCTCATCGTTACACTGACAATATTATTGTGCACTTAAACCAAACCCCCTTATCTTGGAACCTTCGACCAACAGTCTAATAATAATCGCAATACTTAGTAATCATACTATTCCCTGTGGGATTCGACACCCAACCTAGTTGGGTTCTATATTTGATAGCGACCGCTTGCACTCTCTAACTAGAATTGTAATTTGAGCGTATCACAACCATTCTCTCGAACAAGTTGTGCTTTAAGGCACATCCTCTTTGTTTGCAACCATGAGAATTCAAGATAAACGAAAAGAGTATGATGTAAACAAATCAATGCATAATAAATTCAAAACCCAAAGTAATAGATTGTATGCTACAAGGCTTCCATAACCTTAACTAATAAACTTAGCTACTCATGAATAAAACATAAATCACAATAGAAATATTCATCATACCAAAAACTAAAAGATGATCTTGGTGTGCAAATAGGAAAAAAAAGAGAGAAACATTTTCTCTCTCCACCCTAAGCCACTATTCCCTTGTTCAAAATACTACAGAATATTGAATAATGATAAAAATTCAGCATCAAGTCTTTTTAATAATCCTTTCTCTTATATTTGCCTTCTAAGTCCTTGAACTAATTATAACTGACAAATTAGTCTTGGACATAGTTTCTAGGCACCACATTTGGTCCAACAAGCTACTTTTCTCTTGTGTCATATGACATCTGCATTCCATAGTCCCATTATATCTCCATCTACCTCATTAATACCTGAAATCATGCTAATCACAATGCTAAGCTCAATTAGATAGAAGTAGAGCAAAAGCATAAGAAATTAGGCACTTTGTTCTCCAAACTTAGCTAAAATATGGGTAAGCTATGATGCTTAGGCATATAAATACACCCAAGATCAATAGGTGATCTCTGGATCTATTAGTACTAATTCTGATTGACTTTACATAAGACCAGGCCTATCTAGACGGTGGTCTATGAATTTATGGAACTATCTAAGTTCCTTACTGAGATGGGTGACTCTATTTGACAATCCTGATTTCTGAGTTCTACTCTAAAGACTAATACTGAAACTGCAACTGTGGGAGTTCTCACTTAACCAACATGACCTGAATCTAATCTAGTGGGGTCCAACCTATAACCCCAGCTGGAAGAGTGTCAATACCATGCCACGGGTAAAGACCTATGCTATGGTCAAGCCTCTCTAACGAGTGACCCTGAACAAAAAGTCAAGCCTAAGAAAATATGATAGTCAAGCCTTAATCTAATAGGTGACTCATGGTACCACACTTGCTACGCAGTTCTGGAGTACAGGGACTGTTAGTAATGACTCTTCCTCTCTAACGGGGAAGTCGTCATCCCTGAACTCGCTCGGTGCTAATTACTACTCCCAACTGAAGGACTCTGAATTGATTCTTATACTAAACTAAACTGAACTGAATCTGTTATTAATTTGACTATCTAACTTGATTAATCTGACTGAGTTTACGTGATTCTGTTATCTGATGGAATACTTCTGAATTCTACTTTCTGTCTTAATACGATTGAGATTTGTAACTTACTGAGCTTTACTGAAATCTAAACTGAGTACTGAGCTTGATTAGACTGAATACTAAGATTTATTAAGTTTCCTTAACTTTTGTCACTAACTGAAATATACTAATCATAGCAGGACTGAGATTATCTTTAGATTGACTCGGCTTTAGACAAGCAGCTAAGTTTTTGGGTATTAAATGCCCCTAAGACTCGATAACATAAATAAATAAGACATGGAAACTCTTGCATAATGATCATAACAATAGACTATCATTCGCAATATAACAAATGAAGCATCATCTCAAGCACTTGGGAATCTTAAACATGTAATTGTAAAATGAAGTATGCTATTGTCTCATAACTCATCCAACAAGGAGTTCACATGAACAGGAAGACATGCAACATATCATAATTCATCCATTTATTCCTTTCAACAAACACTTAGCATGCACTAGTTGACACATACTTGGGGATATTATACTTCATGTTACAATAACACTATTTTCTTCAGATAAGTAATTTATCAAGCATGTGAGAGGCACCCTTTGGTCATACAAATTTCAACATACCCAATTAAAATAATTACATAATTCAACATGCTCCTTGAAGGGGCTTTATCAATAACATCACATAATCAACACATACTAAGGTCAAAGCTTGAATCTTTATAATCAAAACTTATCAACAACATGAACTTTAATTTCTATTCACATAAATCATGAAAACTCATAAAACATAAACTTTAAAATTTTGAAAAGGATTCTTGAACTTCTTGAGTGGAAGGAACCCAAGAATCAACATCCAACATACCTTGCTATATAATTCCTGAAAGATTTATGGTGAAACCTTGATGATTTGGGTCTTGGATTAGAAACCCTAGGTCTTGTTCTTGAAGAAAATTGAGAGAAAATAATGATATTTGGATTTAATGTGCTGAATCTTGTTATAAAAAGTATATATAGGGTTTGGAAAAAGATCCTTTTTGCCCTTGGAATTAAAATCTGAAATTGGAAAAAAAATCCCAATTTTACCTGCTGGCATAACGTGCCATAATCGCGCCAGCTTACTAGAAATTGGACAATTGAGAAACTGAGCCTTGGTGCGACGTGGTGAAAATCACGTTGCTACCTTGGTTGCAAACTGGAAAGACACCATGACGTGGTGGAATCGCAGAGGCTCATTGAAATTTGACAATTTCCATTTTAACTGGCTCCGCGACACGCTAAAGTGTCAGTTGGCATACTGTCTCACTAAAATGTCTCTAACTCTTCGCCTGAGTGTCGGATTTGGGTAAATTTGGTATAGACGGAAAGCTTATTCAATTCTTTTCATGAAAAAAGTCAATATTAGGGAAATTCTACATGGTTTAAAATATTTTTCTCTTTGGAAGTCACTCCTCGATCTTTTAAGGTTGGAATTACACTTTAGTTAACACGCTCTAAGGCTCAGACTATGAGAGAACTTTGCGGGGTCTTACAATATCTCGCCCTTGGAAATATTCATCCTCGAATGTCACTTGATAGGCTAAGAATACTGATCGACTGAGCTTACTTAAGGAACGAGAACATCTGTAACATGACTATGTGACATGGAATTACTGATATACTGAGATTTCATACTGAACATGCATATCTTATGCATGGAATACAAGACTAAAGCTACTCATAAACTAAATTCTCATAATGGATATGCATATCTGATGCATGGGTTTGTAACTGAGTTTTTCTTATAAATGCATGACTGAATACACTGAAAAGCTAAACTTTTTCTACTGAACATGCATATCTAATGCATGAATACTTTACTAAACTATGTTTTGAATTCTTGACAAATTATACAATGATAACTGGTGTTAACTTTGTAAGAAGAGTCTGAACATGGAACTGAATGAGTCTAAGGACATGAAAGCATCGTAATATTATGGGGTATCTCTCCCTTGGGACTATATGTCCCACTAAGAACACTTCACTGAAATACTGGGGCGGTGCAAGAGGCTCCTATAAACTAAGCCATGATTGATCATCTAAGATCTAAAACTAATGTCTAATACAGGAGCTGAGCTATACTCACAACTACTATGATACTCTATCTTGGAATAGTTATATTTCGGAGATTTCTGATAGCATGATCAGGTAAAGAGATGAGATAACAACTATACAAATCTGACTGCTAAATGGAATTGCTGGCTCTACTAACTGACTCATGCTGAAATATAAGCTCATATGGGAGCAAAGGATCTAACAATGCATATCATAGAGATGAAGGACTCATAACATACCTGAATCTATACCAGGGAACCTTTCTTGATTATGGTGAGTCCGAAGCGCATAGAGTCTATTCTGACACTAAGCACTATTGGCACCGGAAGTGGCACCCTGCTGACACCATTTTCTACCCCTTTGAGCTAGAATTCTATATTCTCAGATTATGTGGCCTGGCTTACCACATCCAAAACATAACTTACTGTTAGCTCTGCACACACCTAGGTGATTCTTGCCACACTCTCTACAAATTAGGCAGGTACAAACACTGCTGGCACTACCCTGGGTTTTGGAGCCTAGCGCCCCATCATGACTGATATTAGGGATGCTTACCGGTTGGATCGGTTGGATAATTATGCTTAGTCAGCTTATTGGTTATTAGATTTTAAATATACTAATCCGCTAGCCACCCAATAATATAACGGTTGGTTTGGTATCAGATTAGCAATTAATGGAAGGTTATCAGATAGTGTAATGGATAAATTTAAGAGAGAATGAAATATCGAGCGATTATTGGTAGTTCCTCTGTTTCTTCACCGACTAAGTTATTTGTATACTATGATTGATCTATTTATCAATCTTTTAGACTTCTTGAGTTTTGTTCGTATAGTTATTTAATAGGTTAAAACATCGAATCAAATAAGTTTTTCCTTCTAGACCTAAAATGTATGTAGAAACATTTTTAATTACTGGATTGACAGAAAAAAATTAAAACATTAATATTATTTGAATTTTTATGTTTTATATCAAACTTTGTGAATGACACATTTGGGTTGTTTTATTTTTATTTCGGTCCTTTGTGTTTTCAAGAATAATTTATGTTTTAGTTTAAGAATTAATTTTAGATTTTCTTTACAGTTTAGGGATTCTGACGGCACTTTATGGTTAGATGTCATAAGAAATGACATGTTATTTTCTAAACTAAGAAGTGAATAGAATAATAAATGGAGTTTTATATGTTGGATTGACAAAAGATACTTATATATCTAAGGGTAAAAATATAATAATAATAATTTTTAATGGGTTAACGGTTTACCCTATAAGAAAATTGAATAATTTGTCTCCGCACCAATAAGCCATTAATTATAAAATTTTGATCTGTTATCCAACCATTAATCTGATAGCCCATTATCAGTTAGCCAATAAACTAATTTTACGGTTGGGTAACGGTTACGGTTCGGTTTTGAACAGCCCTAGCTTACATCCTCAAACTTTGGTGTGGGTACACTAGCTGAAGATGAAGTTGGGTCTGAAAACTTCTGACTATGGTGAGAACGGTTCCCACCCTATGACCCTGCCTGAGAGAAACTATGTCTACCAGTTCTGGCTTTCTTACTCACTCTCTCTCTTTCTTTCGTCTTATCGGCCTCAATCTGCTGCGCATGCATCATTAGTCTAGCAAGTTCCATATATCTATTGAGCATAGTAGTCCTACACTCTTTCAACACCAACCCAGACACACCAGTCATAAACTTACTCATACTCTCTCTAGGGTCAGCTATCAAATCGGGAGCATACTTAGCTAACTGGTTTAACTTAAGACAATAATCTTTCACTGTCATGGAGCCTTGACTTAGGTTCATAAACTCTTCTACCTTAGCTTTTCTCATCTCTAGCAGGAAAAAATTATCTAGAAAGGTATCTTAAAACTCCTGCCAAGTCATGGGAGCTGCATCCTCCCCTCTACTCTTCTTCCACACTACAACCCAGTCGTGAGCGATATCCTTCAACCTATAGGATGGTAACTCTATACTCGCCTCCTCAGAAACATACATAATCTGGGTGATCTTCTTTACCTCCTCAAGATAAAGCTGTGGGTCCTCACCTGCTACTGACCCATAGAACTCTGGTGGGTTCATTCTCATGAAATCTCTAATCCTAGCCGCGTCTGAACCTCTATCTTGCTGAGGTAGGACTATAGCCTGATGGTTGCCCTAAATACTAGTGGTCACAACTTGGGCTAGCATCTAAAAAGCTTTTCGAAACTCTATATATGACACATTCTCATTCTCAGGATCTACTGGCGGAGATGGATGGTTATCAACCCTACGGGCACTATCTCTGTGAGGAGGCATACTCTATAAATAAAAAGGAAAATGGATCAGACTGAGAATCAACTAAAACTTATGTATACTCGCATGACATGAATACTGAAAGAAGGGAAACTGTTCCTAAAAATATTTAAAGATTTTTGTACATAAATGTGGCATGCAATACACCCATGCACAAGACTCTACTAGATGTGGATTTCAAACTCCCTAGGACTTTATTGAACCTGGCTCTGATACCAAGTTTGTAACGAGTTGGGACTACCCCTAGTCGTCACAAGGTTTTCATGATCTCGAAGGACCACAAGCTAACCCTCTACTGATATCTGTACCTGAGCACTGCATAATATAATATAATAACTATGGAAAACTGGCAAAAAAATTCCATAAGGTTCAAAACATCTAAATACTCAAAACTAAAAATTAAATACTGATACATCTGTCTGAAAGCCTCTAACTGTTTGAACTGTGGAGTTGATGGGACATATCCCCAACTAACTCCGTCTACTAAAAATAAACTGAGTCTAATGCCATAATAAAATAAGGATCATCCTTGAATGAAGAGGACTCACAGCTACGTCTACTGCTGCTGACTGAGTCTGGACTGCTAAGGGTGCTCTGGATCTCGCTCTTCAAAACCTATGGTATAAGACACCATTGTACAAGAGAAAAGTATGCGTCAGTACTTTGAATAGACTGGTATGCTAGGTGAGGTAAGGCTAAATACAAGGGCTTATGCATGAACATAGCTCAACTGAATAATCATGAGAGTACTGCATGAGGCCATATGCATGAATGTATAACCATAACTAAAATCATCATGAAACTAAATACTGAGACTCGAATACTGCTTTACTGAAGTCTAAACTCACTACTACAACTAAGAAACTAAATAAAAATTGAATCTTCTTATATTGATAACTGAGTACTGAAGTTGAGAACAGTCCTATCTAGTGAGTGATCTCTGAATCTAATGATACTGAAGTTGATTAACTGAATCTACTTAGATCAATGACTGATTTCTGAGCTTGCTACTATCAATTAACTAAATCTATGATCAAATCTTTCTAACGAATGATCTCTGAATCTACTAATAATGATAAAGAATGATTGTATCTAAGATCAGACCTATCTAGCGGAATATCTCTGAATCTTTTAATAATGGAAATGATGGACTGAGTTTGAGATCAGGCCTATCTGACAGGTGATCTCTGGATCTATTAGTACTGATTCTGATTGAATTTATGTTAGACCAGGCCTATCTAGCAGGTGGTCTATGAATCTATGGAACTATCTAAGGTCCTTACTGAGATGGGTGGCTGTATCTGACAGTCCTGATTTCTGAGTTCTACTCTGAAGATTGATACTGAAACTGCAACTATGGGAGTTCTCACTTAACCGACATACATCGAATTTGATCAAGTGGGGTCCAACCTGTAACCCCACCTTGAAGGGTGTCAATACCGTGCCACGGGTAAAGACCTCTACTATGGTCAAGCCTCACTAACGGGTGACCCTAAACAGGAAGTCAAGCCTAAGGCAATATGATAGCCATGCCTTAATTTAATGGCTGAATTCTGGTCCTGCGCTGGCTACACAGTTCTGGATTTCAGGGACTGTTAGTAATGACTCTGCCTCTCTAATGGGGAAGCCGTCATCCCTGAACTCGCTCGGTGCTAGTTACTACTCTCAACTGAAGGACTCTCAATTGATTCTTATACTGAACTAAACTAAACTAAATCTGTTACTGATTTGATTATATTACTTGACTGATCTGACTGAGTTTACATGATTCTGTTATCTGACGAAATACTTCTAAATTCTACTTTTTATCTAAATACGATTGAGTTTTATAACTTACTGAGCTTTACTGAAATTTGAACTGAGTACTGAGCTTGATTAGACTGAGTACTGAGATTTACTGAGTTTCCTTAACTTCTATCACTAACAGAAATATACTGATCATAGCACGACTGAGATTATATTGAGACTGACTTGACTCTAGACAAGCAGCTAAGTTTTCAGGTATATAATACCCCCAGGGCTCGATAATATAAATAAATAAGACATGACAACTCTTGTGTAATAATCATAACAATAGACTATCATTCGCAATAGAACCAATGAAGTATCATCTTGAGCACTTGGGAATCTTAAACATGTAATTGTAAAAGGAAGCATGCTATTGTCTCATAACTCATCCAACAAAGAGTTCACATGAACAGGAAGACATACAACATATCATAATTCATCCATTTATTCCTTTCAACAAACACTTAGCATGCACTAGTTGACACATACTTGGGGATATTATACTTCATGTTATAATAACACTATTTCTTTCACATAATCAATTTATCAAGCATGTGAGAGGCACCCTTTGGTTATACAACTTTCAACACACCAAATTAACATAACTACATAATTCAACATGCTCATTGAAGGGGCTTTATCATGAACATCACATAATCAACACATACTAAGGTCAAAGCTTGAATCTTTATAATCAAAACATGAACTTATCAACAACATAAACTTCAATTTTTATTCACATAAATCATGAAAACTCCTAAAACATAAACTTTACAATTTTGAAAAGGATTCTTGAACTTCTTGGGTGGAAGGAACCCAAGAGTCAACATCCAACATACCTTGTTATATAATTCCTGGAAGATTCACGATGAAACCTTGATGATTTGAGTCTTGGATTAGAAACCCTAGGTCTTGTTCTTGAAGAAAATTGAGAAAACAATGATATTTGGGTTAAATGTGCTGAATCTCGTGTTAAAGAATATATATAGGGGTTGGGAAAAGAACCTTTTTTCTATTGGAATTAAAATCCAGGACTGGAAAAAAATCTCGATTTTACGTGTTGACGTGATGTGCCATAATCGTACCCGCTTACTGGAAATTGGATAATTTAGAAACTGAGCCTTGGCGCGATGCGGTGAAAATCGTGTTGCCACCTTAGTTGTGAACTGGAAAGATACCGCAACGCGGTGGAATCACAGAGGCTAACTGGAATTTCACAATTGCCATTTTGGATGGCTCTGCGATGCGCTAAAGTGTCAGGTGGCACATTGTCTCACTAAAATGGCTTTAACTCTTCACCCGAGTGCCGAATTTGGACGAATTTGGTATCGACGAACGCTTATTCAATTCCCTTCATGACTAAAAGTTGATATTAGGGAAATTCTACACGATTTAAAATATTTCTCACTTTGGAAGTCACTCCTTAATTTTGTAAGGTTAGAATTATACTTCAATTGACACGCTCTAAGGCTCAGACTACGAGAGAACTTTATGGGCCCCTACATGCTTGAACATTCTATTTATCAAATCCATAAAGGTTTTTGGGTCATTCGTGATACCAAAGAACATGACTAGAAACTCGAATTTACTATACCGAGTTTTGAAAGATGTTTTCAGAATATCACATTCTCTAACTCTGAGATGATGATATCCAGATCTGAGGTCTATCTTAGAAAAATAACTGGCACCCTGAAGTTGGTCGAACAAGTCATCAATTCTGGAAGTGGATACTTATTTTTTATTGTGACTTTGTTCAACTAACGGTAGTCGATACACATTCTAAGAGAACTATCTTTCTTACGTACGAATAGGACTGGTGCGCCTTACGAGGAACTACTGGGCCTGATGAATCCCTTATCTAAGAGATTTTTCAATTGTTTTTTCAATTACAGTATAACCTCGATAAATTAATACTCGATAAATTAATAACCTAGCTAAAATAATAATTTTCTTCGGTCCCGAGTCGGGATCAACGTGGTAAATTAATAATTCGCTAAATTTATAAGATAATACAAAAAAAATTCATATATGTCCCATTTGATATATAAATTAATAATTCATCTGTATCAAAATATTTCATACATAATACATAAGTAAACTAAACAGGTTACTGAAAATATGAATCTAATGTTGTTTGTTTCTTCTTGAAATCAATATCACCTTGAATCTCATCTCTAACCCTTCTTACTACATTAAGAATATCAGGTGTAGTCTTCTCATATTGCAAAAGGAAGTGATGTAAGGTGATTGTTGCTTTCAGAGCATCTTTGCGCGAAACTTGTTCTAATTCCACACTATCATCTTCCACTTCATCTTCTTTATGTGTTTCCATAACACTCTCAATTATTTGTTCATCCGTAGGTAGCTCAAAACTCGTATCATTTTCTCCCGGATAATTCAAAACATCTTCAGCATTCATTGCATTTCGATACTTCAATCCATTGATTAGATTCTGTAATTGTTGTAAGCCATCATTATTCAACTGTTCTTGATTTTCCGAGGATTCATCATCTAACAACCTAAGTTTACAATGCTTAAAACAATTTGCAATTGTACTTGAGTTGACATCCATTTTCCATGCCGAGATTACAAGATTCATTGCATCAAAAACATTAATCTTTTCTGGATTTGAGATCCCAATTTCATAACCCTCCAAAAGATTTTGATAAAATCGCCTACGATAATGCATCTTAAAAGCTCTTATGATCCCTGCATCACAAGGCTGAATCTTTGATGTTGTGTTAGGTGGTAAAAAAAACAATTCAACATTTCTCAAACCTTCGGCATATTTTGGATGAGCATGACAATTATCAACAATTAAAAGAATTTTCCTGCCGTCCATTTTTGCATCAAGTTGTTGAACATATTCTTGGAATAGAATCCCTGTCATCCATGCTCTTTTATTGGCTCGATATTCACAATCCATGCTTTCCAAGTTCACATTCTTGAAACAACGTGGTTTTAAATACTTCCCAATGATCCATAAAGGAATTTTCTCAGAACCATCCTCATTACAGCAAATAACAACTGTAAGTCTTTCTTTATCTTGTTTCTTACCTTCAAGTTGCTTCATTGCAAGAGAATGATCTGGTTGTAGCCTAAAGAACAATCCAGTTTCATCCATATTGAAAACATCTTTGTTAGCAAACTAATCAAGTTTCTCTCTGATGGATTGTAAATTGCTCTCCATGGCCTCCATATTAACTGATAGTTAATGTATGTACGTGTAACTACATTAATAATTGAGTGGATTTATACATTTTAATGAATGTAGCATGTAACTACATTAATAATTAAGTAGATTTATATATTTTATTAAGATATACATAGAATATTGAAAATGTATCAGCAAAAATACATGAATTTGGTTAAGTATGCATAATTAATAGTCAATGTAGAAATTAGTTTTCACGTACACCTAGGTACATTCATAATATGGACCCAAAAAGTATATAATTTATAAATTAATAATTATTAATTTATACGATTAATTAATACCTCGCTAAATTAATAAAATTTGACGGTCCCAACAGTATTAATTTATCGAGGTTATACTGTATTTGAGTTCAGCTAGAGCTATTCTATATGGAGAAATAGAGATAGGCTGAGTATCTGGAAGAAGGTCTATTCCAAAGTCAATTTCCCTTTCAGGAAGAACTCCAGGAAGATCTTTAGGGAACACATCTGGAAATTTCCTCACTACTGAAACTGACTCAAGGTTAGGAGACTAGAATTAGAGTTATTGAATCAAACAAGATGATAAATACACCCCTTGGATATCATCTTTCTAGCTCTAAGGTGCAAAACAAGCTGACCCCTAAGAGCTGTAGTACTACCCCTCCATTCAAGGACTAGTTTATTTGGAAACTAAATGTGAACTATTCTGTTTCTGCAATCAACTAAAGCATAGCATGAGTTGAACCAATACATGCCAAGAATAACGTCAAAATTCATCATCTCTAACTCCACAAGATCCACTAAAGTGACTTTCTGAGATATTATGATCGAACAGTTCATGTATACCTTCCTAGCTACAATAGAGACACCTACTTGGCTAGACACTAAAAAGGGCTCTGCTAGGATTTCAGAACTGATTTCGAAGTTAACGGCTATATAAGGGGTTACAAAAGAAAGATAAGCTCTAGGGTCTAATAAAGAATAAACATGTAAATAAAATACCTGTAATGTACCAGTAACTATGTCAGGAGAATTTTTCTGATCCTATCGGGACTGAAGGGCATACAATATTTTTGGATGCTGACCACTGGTAGCACTGCCAGTGGCACCCTACTGAGTTAGGCGACCGACTAGAACTGATGACTGATAGGACTGGCTCTGTTGGCGCAAATCCCTTCCTTTCTGAGCAACTAACCAACACTTTTGAATCTGATGGGCTGGCTTGCCATACCCAAAGCATACATCACTTTCAGCTCTACACTTATCCTGATGGTTTCTACCATATTTCTGGCAAAGAGGATTTGTACGAGCACTGTTAACACTACCCTGTGACTTAGAGCCTGGAGCCCTATCCCGATTATCATTTTTGAACTTGGGTACTGGGGCACTAGCTGAAGATGGAGCTGGGACTAAAGATTTTTGATGGAATTGAGGACAGTTACTACCTGCTGACCTTAGCTAATTGAAATTTAAGCTACCCATTCTAGCCCTCTTGCTATCCCTCTCTCTCTCCTTAGTCTTTTGCTCCTCAATCTATAGAGCATAGACCATCAACCTAGACAAGTCCATCTCCTTAATCAGCATTACAGTCCTACACTCCTTGACCATACTGTCAGATATACCAGAAACAAACTTACTCATCTTAGATCTGCTATCAGCTACCACATGAGGAGCATACCTAGCCAACTGAGTAAACTTGAGGTAATACTCTTTCACACTCATGTTGCCCTACCTCAAGTTAATAAACTCTAACACCTTGGCTTCTCTCAACTCCAATGAGAACCTATCTAAGAAGGCAGTAGCAAACTCTTCCCATTCTATAGGCCCTGCATATACTCCTTTATCTACCTTCCATTACTTAAACTATGTATGAGCCACATCTTGCAACTGATAGGCAGCTAACTCAACACTCTAACTAACAGTTACCCCTATAATATTTGTTACCTTCTACACCATGTCTAATAAATTTTGTGGTTCCTCTTTAGATTTGGATCCCAAAAACAAAGGAGGATTCATTTGGGTGAAGTCCCGAATCCTAGCTTCGGCAGTATTGGCCACTGGGTTGGCAGAAACAGCAGTTGGCTGAGCATTATGATCCGTTACAGAATGGGCTAGAGTAGTGAATGCATCCATAAACTCTACATGTGAAACATACTTATTTAAGGGATCTTTCTGAACGGGCAGAGGTGTTGGATGGTTTGCGTTTCTTCTTCTGTTTGTCTTTCTGGGATTCATGTTCTGTAAATGAAAAGAAAAATAGATTAGACAGAAGTTTAACATGAGTTCATGCTTAATTGCACGACATGAATACTGAAAGAAGGGAAACTCTTCTTAAAACACCTCATAGCCTCTGACCCATAAGTATGGCGCGTTTCACACCCATGCACAAGACTCTACTTGACGTGGCTTTCAGACTTTCTAGGATACTTTAAAACCTTAGGCTCTGATACCTAGTTTGTAACACCCCAAGAATACACCCTAGGTGCCACACGATACTTATAGTCTCGAGAGACCACAAGCTAACCATAAGCTGGTACCTATTATGAGCACTGAGTAAAACTGGTAATGACATAACATATGCAGAATTTACCTGAGGAATTCCATAATGTTTTAAATAATAAAACTGATAGAATATGTAAATCAAACTGATAATACTGATAAAACATCTGACAATGACAATTGAAATTTGAGAACTGACTAACTATCTAAAATATCCAAAAGCATCTAAACTGACTAAATGGGAGTTGATGGGACAGGACCCAACTAACTCTGTCTCGCTACTGAACTAAAAGCATAAAAATGAAATAGTTTGTCCTTAAAATATGAGGACTCACCACTGTTACGGTTGAATTTATGTGGGATCCGGAAACTGGGCATCCAAACCTATGATATAATACATCATAGCACAATAAAAAAGTATGCGATCAGTACTTTGAATGTACTAGTATGCTAAATGAGGTAGGCTAACATGCATAGCTTTATGAACATAAATAATAACTGTCTGAATATATATATGACATGAGGTACTGGATAAAATGCATGAAATCTATAGATACGAAGAATACGTGAAATCCATATATACTAAAGATGCATGAAATTTGAAAGTACTGAGGATGCATAAAATCTGTAAGCACTAAGAATGTATGACCAATCTGTAAGTACTGGGAATGTATGACCAAACATATAATATGTTCTGAATAAAATTTGTAAATACTAAAATACTGAAATATGATAATTGAATCACTTATATATGTATGCTATGGTCAAGTCTAAACTGACGAGTGACTCTGCGTGGTAGTCAAGCCTAATCTGAAGGGTGACTCCTCATATCCTATGCTGGCTACGTAGTTGTGGAGTACAGGGATTGATACTAACGAATCTGCCTATCTAATGGGGAAGTTATCATCTCTGCACTCCCTCGGTGCTAAAACCTACTCCTAACTAAACTGACTCAGAATACTGAATTGTTCTGAGTTTAACTGATTATGATGATTGATTGAACCGATAATTCTCATAACACATCCTGAACTATTCTGAAGCTACTGAGACTAAGTAAACAGCTAAGTTTTTGAGTATTCATAACCCCCAGGACTCAATAGAAGTAATAGAAAAATAGTACTAGACTCTGGAGACATAACATGAAAGCATTTATTCAAAATTCACTCTTATAGGCATTTCATCAAACACTTGGTATTCATAGTTTAATCTAATCATGGGAATAGTATAAAACTTGGAATAATAGAATAATTTCTACTTTAATAACACTTAATCATGATTTAAATCAGTCAATAACAATATTAGAACATGTGGGGTTTGATAAACAATAACAATTTCATGTAAACATGGTATAGAATTACAATTCATGGGAGTACATGGTTAAGATCACAATTTAAAATCATAATAATGTGTCAAGATCATAAATTTGTATTTAAAATTGGATAATTGGGCTCCATGGGTGAAAGGAACCCATGGATAAACACTTAACATACCTAGGTTGATGAATTCGTGAGAATTGATGGTGAATTCTTAAGTTTTGATCTTGAATTTTGAAGGCTAGGGTTTATTCTTTTGAGAGAGAATGATTTCAATTTGGGGAAAATTGTTAAAAGTGATGTAAAAGTGGTATTTAGGGACTTAAATCTCGTGTTTGGACTAAGTAAGGTGAAGGGGTGAGAAAATTAAAACTCAAAACTGGAAACTAGAAATCTCAATTTTAACACCCGATGCGATGCGGTACAATCACGTCGAACCACTAGAAAAAGGACAATCCCCATTTTGTCCAACGACGCGACACGGTACTATCGCATTACTCCACTAGAAAGGATAGTTCTGAATTGGCATTTTGGCGGTGCGTGGCTCCATCACGGTGCCTCACTAGAAAATGATAATTGCAAAATGAACCATCGGCGCGATGCGGTACATATCTCGATGGCACACTGGAAAAGGATGAACGCCATTTTTGGGGTCACCGCGATGCAGTGCTGCTCGTATGAGCTACTGCTTTCACTAAAAGTGTCATGACTCCTCACCCGAGTATCGAATTTGGGCGAAATTGGTATCATTGGAAAACTAATTCAATTTTCCACAACTTGGTGGATCTTGAGATGGATAATTCTGAGAAGAGAAAATATATGACCGTTTGAAGTTAACTAAAGAAACATTCTTAGACAAAATTCAATCGGTATGGATTATTTTGAATCCTCTAATAGCTGGGAGTTATTTGAGACCTTAATATACATCAAACAAACTCATAAACTATCAAGGGACCATAATGTACTATGCATGAGCTTGAAATATGGAGCTAACATTGGTTTGGATTTTTTGGGTATTACAATTCATGTCCAGATCATCCTACTTATCATCAAACATGTATTGTTGTTTTTGTTCTTCTACATTTTAGTTCTTATTCTCTCTCAATTTTTCAACCACGTACACCCTTAACACCGTTCTAGTTGAATCACTCAAATAAACACGCAACCGAACTTGATCAGTTATCTTAAAAGGTAGTATTCTTTGTTTTTCAAAGGAGCTGTGCATGTAGCTGATGACGAGTTCTTATGGTTGACAATTCAATCCATAATAGCTGATGATTAAGTTCACAAAATCATCATACGAAATATCACTATGGACTGTCATAGCTATCGTCTCTAGTATTTCACCCTCATTCTACCGCCATGCATATCAGTTGCTCTTCTCGATCCATACACCATGACAATCCACCCCTATTATTATTGATCCCTCCATTAGTAGTATCTAAATAAAGATATTTGTTCAAAGAGTTAATAATGAGATGATAATAAAATTAATAGTGATTTTAGAGTACCGTAACACAAACCCCAATATATTAGTAATTTGTTACAATAAGTGAATAATATGATGCAACAGGTCAGTTATTTGTTGCAACAGATGACTCTCCTGTTGGGATTCTGTTATGGTATTGTAGAACCTAGAGTTGATAGCAACAGAAGAGTCATCTATTGGAACAGGTGAATCATCTGTTGCAACAGATTATCCATTTGTTGCAACAGATGACTCGCCTATTGGGATAGATGTTACAGTACTAAAGAACCTTTGAAGTTGATTCCAACAGATGAGTGACATATTGTAACCGATAACTAACCTGTTCTAACAGATGACTCTTCTATTGGAATCTACTCTAGGTTCTATAGTACCATAACATGAATCCCAACTCTAGGTTCACTTATTGCAACAAATGATGTGTTTGTTGTAACAGATGACGTGTCTATTAGAATCAACTTCAGTTTCTGTTGCAATAGGTGAGTAATCTAGTTCAATAGATGACTCGTTTGTTGCAACAGATGACCCATCTATTCGATTCATGGTACAAACCAATAGAACCGTAAATATATATCCAACATATGAATCTTTCATTGCAACAGACGACTAATCTATCGCAAAAGATGAGTCGTTTGTTGAAACAAATGACATTTATGTTGGATTCACGTTCGGGTTCTATCCATTGTTGAACAACAGCAGTAGCAGTGTACCTTGATGACAAACTCAACTAAAAATCATAATTTTACTTACCAAAGTCGCCTATGAAGTAATGTCAAAGTAATGTACGGAAAAAAATTTGACCTAAAAAATTGGTCAAGTAGCAGCAGTAGCAGTAACAACAACAACAAGGGTCAACAAGAAGAAGATGATGATGATAATGAAGCAGAAGATGATGAATAAAGCAGCAACAACAATGAACAACAAAAATCGAGAAGAGAGAGAAAGCAACAATGAACGAGAAGAGAGAGAAACACGTGTTTTTTTTATTCATTTCTTGTTATATTAGGTTTTACATTTAGATCAAAGTGTAGATTAAAAGAACTGTGGACTATTCTCAAACTTCCCCAATTTTTTTAATCCATAATAAAGTAATTTCCACCTACACTCAATTATTGAAACTTGAATCACCTACACCTCATTTTAAAACTATTTTGTTACTTTTAACTTAAAATCCCGAGTTACCTGATACCTATTATTGATGGGAGGTTACAAGTATCCGGTGAAATTAGTTGAGGTGCGCTACCATAATTATTAACAAAAACATTATTTAAGAAAATGAAAGAAGGAGAAATTTAAGATTTTTTTCTATTTCTTGTACTGTGTTTTCTTTTTTTAACCTTGTTAGGTGGAGGATTTAGGGGAATTAGACAGTAAAAAAAATGGAAGAAAATTAAAGATTTGTTATTAATAATTTATTTAAGAAACTAGGAGAGAAGGGACTAGAAAAGATTTTAATTGCTATATTTCTGATAAGTTTTTATAAAAAATATTTTAATTTTTTTTAAAAACTGCTACTGCAATACAAAATTTAATTTAATAATTATAAAAAATATAATTACAACTCAAAATACACAACCTAAAAGATATACATATAAGATAATTTTTACATGAATATCCACGTGCTCATGTCCCACATTTGAGATCAATCCGAGATTTTTTCAAAAGAAAAAAACTTTATTATTATGTAACTCACGCAACTAGCATCATCATGGCACACAACGCGTACAGCCCTTTCAAATGCTCGTATAAACACAATTTTGTCAGTACATGTTTATTTACACAATTTTGAGAAGAAACTAGTGAAGTCTTATCCCTTTGTGCAACACGATTTCGACGAAATTACTTTCTCTCTCTTGATGAGTAGTGGATAATATTGCTAATATTAAGACCTAATTTGAGTTGTAAGTGCTTTTTAGCTTAAATATTTCCCTGTTTCGTGACCTACCTTTATAAACACTTTCTTCTGGAATTATATTTTTCTGTTAAAAAAATAAAATAGAAATAATACTTCACTCACCAAATTTGGCTGTGGAAGTGTAGCTTCGTGTAACTGAGTTTCAATAAATTAAGAGCAGTAAGGAGATGTGGTTTGAGGGGTGCATTTTTCTTTTAACCAAAGGTTGCCTTGGGGTCTTTTTAATTGATATGTGAATGGAAGTTTTGGTCAAAAAAGAAGAGAGACTTTCTGGAGAAAATTAAACCTCCTTCCGTCCATGTTCAATTTGACACATCCTTAAAGGAGGCAAAAATTAATATGGTAATTTTACATCACCCCAATTATTGCATTATAAATCCTCTAATGTTGAGAAACAAATTGAAAATGACTAGTAATTAAACATATGGATAAAATAAGTATAAAATGATAAATTGTTTTTTGTTTTTTAAAATTGAAGAAACAAAAATTAACATATATTTTTAGTGTAGTGGGTCAGTAAAGCGGACGGAGGGAGTAATATTTTGCAAACAAGTGAGATACTTTTTCTGTTCGGTTTTAGTTAGACCTTGTTGACTTCTTGTAAGAAAGCATTGATTAAAGGCTTATTTTACTAAGTCTTTTTAATTATATTTTAAAAATATAAATATAAACATTATACACTTAATATAATTGTTTAATGATAAAAATAATATTAAAACAACATAAATAAATTTCTCTCAATTTCATAAATTGAACATGTAAATTGAAACAACTACTTTACCGAGGGACTATTACAATGACAATAATTTCTGTAAATAATTTGGTAGCTAGCGTAGAAGTAATTTATTCGTGTAATAATAGAATATTTGGTAGTCAGCTAGAATATTTGGTAGTCAGCTAGAAAGTAAGTTATTCATGGATAAACTTAAAAGACGTTTTGTTTGCAATTTCGAAGATAGAATAGCTAATACTCTATTGTATAATTCTAATCAGATACAAAATGGGTTCTTTGCATTTTGCAGCCTCAACATATGCACCTTTAGAGGTATGGACTGCGTACATCTTACCCCCCAGACCCCACTAGATGGGAATACACTGGGTTTGTTGTTGTAACATATGCACCTTTATATCGATTTGCACCGTCTTATTTATTATATGATGACCTAATCAATTTTTTTCTCCTGGAAAATTATAAATACCATTCCCTCGAAAGAAGAAAAAAAAACTGGGGACGAAAGGTATCTTCTTCTCTTTTTCAGTAATACACTTTTAGAAGAGGCAAGTTAATATTCAAGTTATAAGCCAAAAATCAATTAACAAACCAAACTTCATTCCATGTAAAAACTACATTTGCGGGTTGCAAAACAATAGATGCAAGGATGGATAGTTTTCAGTATGATACTATACTTTCTGTTACTAAAAAACCACAGTATAAGAGAGGCTAACTCGCAAGATTAATGTGCATGTGAAACTTGATTACGATCTGCATTGCAGCTGCTTCTTGATCTTATCATAACCAGATTACGATTAGCATTGCAGTTGCTTCTTGATCTTATCATAACCAGCCACAACACGTGAAAGACGAAGATGGAAGTCGACCTGTTTGGCGTAAGTATTGAACGTGCTCTGTAGTTTTTTCAGCTTGCTGATTTCTTCTAGCTTCAGCTGCAGCGCGCTTTTCTTCTGACTTTTGCCTTGCCATTGCAATCTTCTTCACCATTTTTGCTTGAGCTTGTGCTCTCATTTGTTCAACTTGTGCCTGAATGATACATATCATGAGTGCAAAATAACATGAAAATTTTGCAGTAAATTGAGCCCTGGTGCAAACTTTAGTGGTAAAAGCTTAATATGACGCTAAATGGCTTCAGTATTAGTACGTGACACAGGTTGGTTCAGTTTTTCTGTACAACAACCCATAATCAACTTCAGATCAATAAAAAACATCTAACATTCTCCAAGAGTAGCAGGACCAAGACGGAGTACTTGAAGTGTAAGTTCAGTGATTTGACGCATGAGATTGGCGTAGTAGTGAAGCTGGATTCCCAGATCATTTGGAAGAGAGATAGTTTCAAGTAACTTGGGTCAATGATTCAGGGAAATGGAGGTATTGACGAGGATATCACACATCGTATTGGTGCGGGGTGGTTGAAATGGAGGCTCGCTTCGGGAGTCTTGTGCAATAAGAAGGTGTCTCCTAAGCTTAAAGGCAAGTTCAACAAAGTGGCAATCCAACTGTCTATGTTGTATGAAACAGTGTTGGCCAGTCAAGAACTCCCACATCCAAAAGTCGAAAGTGGTGGAGATGAGGATGCTGAGAGGAATGTGTGGACTAATTAGGAGATATAGGGTTAGAAATGAGATTATTCGAGAGGTGGAAGTGACTTCGGTGGAAGACAAGATGCGGGAAGTGAGGTTGAGACGGTTCGAGCATGTGATGAGGAGGTACACGAATGCCCCAATAGGGAGGATGGTCTCAGGTAGAGCAAAGGTAGATCGAAGAAATATTGGAGGAAGGTGATTAGACATGACATGGAACAGTTACAACTTATGGAGGACAAGACCCTTGATAGAAAATCGTGGAGAACGCAAATTAGGGTAGAGGGTTAGTGGGTAGGAGTGCATCCTTGTTAATAGGAAGTAGTGCTTTGTTTGTAGTTGTTCTTGTAGTCGTAGTGTTATGCATGTGTCTTGTAGTTTTCTGTTCGTATTGTTTTAGTGATATTTGTGACTTCAAATAGATAGTTTATAGTATTACTCTATGGGTATCTTGATTCTTTTATGATCTAGTGGTGTGTCATCCCATTTTTGTTGTTTGTTTTATGTTTTTATGTTTATTATACTATTATTTGTCCTGGCCGAGGGTCTATCAAAAACGACCTCTCTACTTCATCTAAGGTGTGATGTGCACTGCATACACTTTACCCTCCCCAGACTAACTTTGTGGGAATACACCGCGTATGTTGTTATAACATTCTCCAAGAGTGAGGCTTTTAATGTAATCTATGGATAATCAGATATACCTCTATTTTCCTCAATTCTGCTTCTAGCTTTGCTTTCTCCTGGCTTTCCCAAGCTTGAATTTTTATCTCTTCACGCTTATATCTGAAAGATCAATGGCCTTTCAGTTAATTTGTAATTTAACAGTAGAACATATATTTAAAAATGTGTCTGATACGATTCAAGTTTTGACATTGGGGAAACCTTGCAGTGTGTTTTGACTTTTCTGCTTCCTCCCAAGCAGCTGCCCTTCTGGCATATTCCATTCGTTCAGCCTCAGCAGCAGCACCATTGCTTTTATCCTTCTCATATTTGCTCGCCCAAGCAGCTATATTCATTTTACCAAGTTGGACACCAAGGGCTACAATCTCTTTTCTTGTCTTCACCTTTAATTCTTCCTCCGACAATTCCCTTTTATTGTTTTCTGTTGACGTTTGAGAAGCATTGTCAATGTAATTCTCAGTAGTTGTCAGAGCTGGCTCTCCTCTACGAGGTGTAGATGGGATTGAAGAAGTGGGGCTGCGGAGTGGAGTTGTTGCACCAACAGGTGTAGCTGTTCTTGAAGGCCCTTGACTTGGAATAGGTGTCATTTCTGTTCCCATATCTCTCATGGAGACTGATCTTATTGCAGGCCCAACTGCATTGATATTCAATAAACAGTTCAGAACAGCATGGCATAAAATCAATGATCTGTATAAGAGGGAAATCATCAAACTTAGTTAACTATTTAATCTAAAATGTGTACGGGAATGTTGTTACAGTTCAATAATAGCACCATTTTCAGCTCCACCCTACCATACCATCAATAACCTCTATTCTGCTTAGCAAAGACTTTAACCGGATTTTATGGACCCCCAAACAGAAGATAGTCAATTGAATTGTACCACCCACATACCGCCCAAAAAAAGACTGGTCATTGCATTGGTTAAAGATCCAGAGCAGGCCAAACCATCAAGAGTGTGGATGAAACAATAAACACGTGCATCGTTGTTTTGGTAAATACCAGGGAATAAAATTTCCTGATGCATGAATCCTCCTTGAGGCACTATAACAACCGTCAATCTTTGAAATCACCTGAGGCCGTAGGATTCGCAGAGTTCCATCTGAAAATTCAATGCATTGACCGAAATATACACCTTTTCATTGCATATGCTAGATGCCTACACTAAAATGTGACAATTCTTCATACCTCTATTAATGGCATAAGATTATTCAGGAGACGCACAATCAGTATTTAAATGCAAGCAGTTATAATTAGTAGGACCGACAATAGTTCATCCTAAAACCTCAATACCTCACCCTCCCTCCTGCTGCTTTCCCCCCGTCTCTACCCGGGTGAAAGTGTAAAAATCTTAAAGAATATTTACATTAAGTTAAGGCAGCTAAAATCAACATTAGGAACAAAAGAATCCACAATGTACCTGTTCTATCTTCAGTCAAACTCTTTGTACAAGAAGAATCTCCGCTGATCACCTCGGTCAAATCCTTACTTTCAGGGAAAAGATCAAGTGACAAGGCATTCAGCCCATTTCCTCGACTTTGAGAACCAGGTTGATCAAAATCAAACTTCTCAGGCGCTATCTGATATGCAGGCAGACAAAAATCAACCTTCTTAACTGCTAATTTACTCTCATAACTACTAGATTCTGGAGCAACTCTAACCATGCTAGAGGCAGGCCCCCGGTATGCTTGGTTCTGCAATTGATCCTTCTTGGAATGATTAGCTTGCACATTTTGCCTATTCATTATCCACTTCTCCGCATCATCCCACTTGGAAGACATGGGCCGTGAAAATGACCTCGCTGTTATGGAGTTGTGGTGCATTGATCTCTCCCCTTTATGAAACTCAAAGCTGGATGTGCTGTCATAATCAAAATTCTCATCTTCACATCCTTTAACAGGATGAACTGAACTGGAATTTCCGCCATCCATCTTGGAAGATTGCTGCCTTTTCACACGAGCAGCATCCCCAGTTTCTTTCGGCAGACATGAATTCAAATTCCCATCACCTTGTCTAGAATTTTGGAACGAATTTCCCGGCAATTTATTTCTTGTAGCTTCTAAATTGGAATCTGCATAATAAAAGGGAAGTTCCCCAGGTATGTAAGAATTACACGTATGAAATGTTACAAAGCATATTTCCTCTCCAAGAAACTCAACACAAATTCAACATGGGTTATTGTGAAAAAATATGTTTGCGCTATCATGTTACCTAAAGCTAATTACAAGCATGTGCATAAAGTAAATGTGGATTAGAACTGAAAAATAAGACAAAATCAGAACTACTTCAAGTAACCAAATAATCTAAATTCTCAATGCATCTAATTTTAAACTTAAGAATTTATGCTACTGTCCTAGAGGTACATATCCAAACTACAACTTTCTCAAGTTGCACAAAGGGAAAAAGTGGGAGCCGAGGGCAGTTCCACGGATCCAGGATTTACCTAAAAATATATAAAAGTAATTAATCAAAAAAAAATGAGGGGATTTCCAATTTTGAAATATCATTTTTTACTTTGAAAATAAAAGTAGTGTTTCTATTTTCACAATGAAACATGATTAAACGCCTACTTAATACGTACTCCCTCCAATTAAAAAAGAATGACCCGGTTTGAATTGACACGAAGTTTAATAAAATAAAGATATTTGAATCTTATGATCTAAAACATGTCATGTGAAAAGTTGAAATTAAAGTGTCCTTGAAAAAGAAAAGGATAATTCTTTCTTAAACGGATTAAAAAAACATAGTTCTTTTTTTTATATGCATATACAAAACTCTTTTTCACCTATCTAGACACCCCTTGGACCACTGGCTCTTTTCCACCTATCTAGATACCACTAGGACCACTAGCTTAGGGAGGATGGGGAAGGGTTGCATCCAGTAGTTCACTAAAATGTTCAAGCTTGTACTAGATTCAAAGCTTATCAATGTTTCTTTCACCATCAGTCAGTAAATTTGAATGAATAAAACTGACATACATTCTCCCTCAAAATCTCCACTTTGAGTAGCCAGCAAACTGTTGTTGACAAATTCTGAATCCTCAAGCCTGGCTGGTGAAGTTCTTGAGGAATTACTATTTGATCCTTCTTTCTTCTTCTGATGGTGAGGCCCTATAAGCTTCATCCTCAGCTTACTTGGAGATATTATACCAGTCTGAAAAAAGTAACAAAAACAAAAAATTCAAGAAACCAAGCAATTTTATCACCCACCATAGGATTTTCTCAAAAAGATTCAAACTTTATAAACCAAATCCTTAAAAGTAAAAACTCCATAAAATCAACCAATTGAAAGAACCCCACAATGAGCTCCAATACTGTAATTGTTGACAAAAATTTCAAGAAACCAAACAACTCTAGACCAAATTAAGCAGTTTCAAAAAGCACCCACAATAGGATTTTCCCAAAAAGCCTCAACTTTACAACCAAATCCTTGAAAGAAGCAAAAATAAATAAATAAAAACTTAACCAATTGAAAGAAAACTACATGTGAGTTCAAACACGGTAATTACTGACAACACCAATGAACCTCAAATCAAGAAATCTTTTTCCAGAGCAAAAATAGATGTCTGCAAGTATTTAAGATGAAGAAATGTATTGGAAAACACATTTTAAGGAACCCCTTTTTGTGAAGGACAAAAGAAGTTTGAAAATGCTGCTTAATTAGTAGCACCTGTACTTTGTGAATCCTCTCGTACTCCATTAGATCCCCTATATCTTCTTCTACTAAGCACCCACTGCGTGTGTGTGAGAAAGAGAGAGATTTAACTTAAAGGACAGAGTTTCTTCTTGTTCTCTGATACTGTGGAAATGCTGACAGTATAAGTGTGTGTTTGATTTGTAGAGATATGGTACTTGTAAATTAAAATCTATGGGGTTGCCGATTCTTTGACCTTTGACTGCCCCCTCGTGCTTTACATCTTTCCATTGCCTTTTCTTTACTTTTCTTTCCTTTTCTTTTTTTCCACTTGTCTTAAAACATGGTTTTGAGACTCATTCATGTAGGCATGACAATGTGGCGGTACACGTGTTATGTTATGTGATGCGGTGTGGGTGTGAGGCGGGTTAAGGTAATTTTATTTTTAAATGGTATGGTGTGGGTTGTAGATATATGCAGATTTAAATTAAAAAAGGCTAAAAATTAGTATTATTCTCGTGAATATATCTAAAATTATATGTATTTTTTATTTAAAATTTTATCATACTTGAAACGACATGTATATATCACTACAAATAAATAATATTATAGTAACTTTTTTAACATCTCTATTCATTTTAATAAAAATATGATATTTGATCATTACTTATACGCATTATACGTTTTGACAATTTTTTAGTGAAAAGTGATATAATAGAAATTAGTTATTATTTCCTAGTTGTAGATTTGAAAATATTATGATTTTCAATGGAGTTACGAATTTTTCAAAAAAAAAGGAAAAAAATAAAAATATGGGGCGGTGCAGTTATGCGTGGGTATGAATGTGGGGTGAGTTTATGCGGTTTTAAAGGTGATGTGGTGCGGTGCGGTTTTAAAACTTGCGGGTTTAGAAAAAACCCGCCCTGCACCCGCCCCGCCCCGCACCATTGCCATCCCTATTCCTGGGCTCATTTTGAGGCGAGGCATTGCCAAAAATATCCTCTGGCTCAAGCGCGGGACCTAGTTCTCTGAGGTTTACATTTTAAGTGTTCTATTGTAGGTCGTAAACATACTCAATATTTGAGACTCATTTAATAGATTTTATTTAATTTGTATAAAATTTTTTAGTTAACACTATTAATCCTCATAATTTTTTAATAATAAATGATGCTTAGTAATTTTTTTCATTATAAAAATAAGAAAATTGAAAGTGACTCAAATAACAAGCCATATTATTGCTTATTTACTATTTGAGAACAATGAAATAAATATCACTTAATATTTATGTTTAAAATACATATCCAAATTTTACATCTTTACTTATTATTGTAAGTTTTTTCATTCATGAATGAGTATATAAACAATGAATTCATTTCTCTCCAATTAATTGTGCAGATTAAAATGCAAAGTAAAAATAAATCCATATCCATTCTCTCAAATTAATTATCGTGATAAGAGTTAAAGACATACATTCTTTAATGAAACACATGTCTTAAATCAGATATCAATTGATCTTATTTCTCCACCAAAACATACATTTCCACACTTATATAATTGTGCTCTTCACTTGATGAAAGAAATCATCCACAAAAAGAAATACCATTTGTCTTTCTCTTGGCTTTCTTTCTTAATTACTTTCTCCTCATTGGTATTTTATTCCTTGTGAATTTTTGGGTAATAGTTTGTGCAACTCCAAACTTCCAGCAATGAGTGCACGTGTTTGAAAGTAGTTGTGGAACCTTGGGGAGCGACCGGCTAGAAGAATTTGCACCGGAGTAGGGCCAAAATTGCTTTCAAGGCAGTGGCTTTTCATGACATGATGTTTGTGACAACTCTCTTACTATTACTAATTTCTATCCAATATCAATATTGTAGTGATATTTTCTAACAATTTGAAAATAATTTTCTTACATATAATATTGATAAATAGTTATTTCTTTGAACAAAACTTTTTTCGATTTATCAAAACTTGAGCCATTGGACAAAAAATTTTTTAAACACTGGTCACAAAAACTTCTGATTTTCTTCGAACAATTAAAATTTGATTATATTTTATTTAATGAACCTTCTAATAATGGTTCTAACATTACTTCTAGATCTAAAACTATTGTAGTTAATGATATTGCTAAGAAGAAATTCGAAAAAGATAACAAAACAGTTAGAGAACATTTGTTGAACCATATGACTAATCATCATTTGTTTGATTTATTTGTTACCTATGAATCTGCTAATGAAATATGAGACAATTTAGAAAAGAAATATGGTGTCGATGATGCAGGAAAGAAAAAATATGTTGTTAGACAATGAATTAAATTCCAAATGGTTGGCAATAAATCAATCATTGAATAAGTCCATGAATATGAAAATTTAACTGTTGAAATTCTCAATGAGGGCATAAAGATGTGTGGCATTCATCAGGAAAATGTTTTGCTTGAAAATTTTCCACCATCCTGAAGTGATTACAGAAATAAATGAAAACATAAGAAAATGAATTTAACTCTCCAAAAACTTATTAGTTACATAAGAACAGAGGAGACAAACCGTCTAAAAGATAAGATGAAAGCTCTTTCTCTTAATTCTTTTAAAGCTAATCTTGTAGAATCTTCTGGTACTATTAAAAAAGACAAGTATGAATGCAAACAAAAGAATATCCATAATAAGTAACAAGTGAAGAAGAAAAATAATTTCAACAAGCTAGAGAGTCAAATTAAAAAAATAAAAGGGTCTTGTTTTGTTTGTGGAAAACTTGGCCACAGGGCTGTTGATGATAGGCGAAATTACGCGCCTATATCAATATATTTTGCCCATATTTTAGCCTAGTTTTGAGAACAAATTATATATTTCATGCACTTTTAGTCCTTTTTCCTATAAATGAGCTAACGAACATGATTAGTAAAGTTTCAGGTATAAATGATGCAAAATTCAGCATTTTATGGCTTACTTGACGCAAAAGAAAGCTCACGAAGGAAGGAAAGGGAGTTTACACGCCCAAGGACCAAAACTGCTGCATGGAAAATTTGTCCCGGGCTAAAACAGCATTTCTGAAGACTTTGGGGACCTGGACCAAAACTGCTGGATGGAAAATCTGTCCCGGGCTAAAATAGCATTTCTGAAGACTTTGGGGACTTACAGACACAAAGCTGGATTTTGACAATGATACATTAACCTAGTACAATTGGGTTATGTATTTCATTAGTTTATTTGGATTAGGAGAATGTTACATTAACCTAGTACAAATGGGTTAAGTATTTCCTTAGTTTAGTAGGATTTGGTTATTTATTTCATTAGCATAGTAGGAGTAGGATAGGCGTATTATAAATACCCTATCATGCTAGAGATTTTAATAAAGTCCTCCCTTAGTGGAGAGGAAAGTCCTCCCTTAGTGGAGAGGCAACTCCTCCCTTAGTGGAGAGATACATTCAACTATTAATTTTCCTCCATTCTTCTCATCTTCCACCACAAACACTTCTAATCTATTCTTCTATTCATCTATTCCACAACAAGAGAATCGTTACTTGCTAGGGAATCACCAAAACCACACGCCTATCACCTACTTCTCACGCCATCAACCATGCAAATCGTGATATCCTTCGCATTCATGGGTAACTAAACTTCTCTGTTGGGGTTATGGAAGCCGAATGAGATACTATCTATTGCTGTGAGTTTGTGAGTTCGAGACACGTATATTGCTTATATCATTATTCTCTTCATCTTAATGCAAATTCTTGTGGCTGCAGACGCATAGAATAACGCCAGTCTAACATTTAACTTGTTCGAGAGAAAGGTTATTTGTCTGGAAAAGAGATAATGTCAAGGTAGTAGGACACCCTTTCCTATTAAAAAGCTAGTGCCGTAACTGGACTAACCTCTTGGAGAATTCGTACCGTTAGACACGCTTTAAGCTCGAGAGAGTTAAAGTGAAATAGTCCTTGTTCTGGTCGAGAGACGCTTGGATTTACCATCGACTACAATTCTCTATAAGCAATTGCATGTCAAGACTCTACACACTCATAGCCAATAGAGACGTATACCTCAGAAGGTGGACATAACCCCAACGCTTCAATTCTCATTGTTTACAACTTACGTAACATTCTTCCTCTTTTTACTTTGCTATTTTTAGTTTTATTTTAATATTTTGGTTACACATTACAATCCCCCCTTCTTATGAGACTTGCACCAAAAGTCTAGTAATTTTACTTACTTGTTGGCCAAGCTATTCCCTGTGGGATCGACACCCAACCCAGGTTGGGTTCTATATTTGCTAACGACCGCTTTACACTCACAAGAGCTGTAGATTGAGCGTTATCAAAAATTGGCGCCGTTGCCGGGGAATACGAGTGTCAATCAAGTTTGTGATAATTACTAGACCCTTTGGTCAAAGATTCTCGTACTTTTACTTTTAGTTGTTGTTTTTGTTTTTTTAGGTTTATTTAGTGCATCAATGGAGGCACAACGTGAAATTGAAAGGATGGCTGCTCAAGTGCATCAACAGAATATTGATAATCCAGGCCGGGCAACAAATCCTGATGATGAGGACCTGGGCGATGAGGAGCTACTAAACCCACGGCATACCGCTGAGATGGCGGCACCCATGCAGAGAAGAGATCGTCAAGCTAGATTTAGGCCCGAACGCCGAGCTGTGCAAATATCGTTCGATGATGATGATGATGATCTTGATGGAGCTGGTGCCACAGGAGCTATTATTCTTCCGCCATTGGCACCGGGAGCAAAGTTAAATATCACTAGCGCCATGATTCAACTTTTGCAACTCAAGGGATTATTTGGTGGACTAGCAGGCGATGATCCGAATATGCATCTGATCAACTTTATTTCCACATGCAAGTCATTCGACAATCCGGGCGTTGGACAGAATGCAATTCGATTACGTCTATTTCCATTGTCTCTGTCTGGGGAGGCAACTCTATGGTTGAATGGGATGACTCCTGATTCTATTACTAATTGGAGGCAATTGAAAGACGCTTTCCTAGAAAGATTCTTTCCGCCATCCAAAAAAGCACAATTGAGAGATGAAATCAGCAACTTTCGTCAGCTTCCCTCTGAAGCTCTCCACGAAACATGGGAGAGGTTCAAGACGAAGCTAATGCGATGCCCAAACCATCATATGACCAATGTCCACTTGATGGAGATATTATACAGAGCGTTGAATTCGGTGACTAAGCCAGTGGTTGATAATGCAGCAGGTGGATCATTTATGGACCTCACCTTTGGTCAAGCAAGCAATATGCTAGATCGCATGACAAAGCAAAGTAGAGCTTGGCATACCAGGGATTCAGAGGTAGAAAGCCCCACTTTATCTTTTGGCATGACTGCAGAGCAGAGGCGAAGACAAGAGGAATGTGATCAAGATATGGCGCACATGAAAACCCAAATGGATCTTCTTACAAAGCATCTATTAGGGAAGGCTGAAAAAGTGAAAGCTATTGCGTCAAAAGGAAGAGACGAATCTGATTCGAAAGAGGAGGCCAACTACTTGAATAATCAAGGGGGTTTCCGAGGGAATACCCAAGGAACCCAAGGTCGGAACTATTATGATAAATCTGGAAGTAAAGGCCAAGGTAGTTGGAAGAAAAATAATGAAAAGAGTGGTTTGTACGTTCCCCCTGGTAGACGTGATACCACCACATCTAATTCTGGGAGTATGGAAGACACAATGGCTAAGTTATTGAAAGGAGTGGAAGCAACGAGCGCAGGAGTTAAGGAGGTGATTGATGATTTGTCCTCCATGAAGCAACTAGTTGATTCTCATTCCACTTCTATCAGGCAAATAGAGCAGCAATTGAGCTAACTTTCAGCAGCATTCAATCAAAGAAAGGCTGGAACCTTACCAAGCGATACTGTGCAAAACCCAAAGAATGATGGGTCATGCATGGCCATCACTACCAGAAGTGGTAAGGTGCTGGAAACTTCAGCAAAAGGCAAGCAAGTGGTTGACAAAGTGGTAAGGTTTGATATATACAAAACAATGAAGCAGCCCAGCGATATGAATGAGTCATCTGTAGCTGATGTTCGTTATGAAGATACGAAAGCATTATCTATAGAGAAACAACCTACTGTTGAGCCATTGTCTGCTGCGCCACTGAATGTTAAGCATGAGGATAATGAAGAGTATGAAGAACTTATGGGTGATCTAACAGAAATAGAGTCTTATACTCTTAAGAAACCGGATTGTGATCTCAAGAATCAACCAACAGCGAAGACTCACATTGACGAGCCACCAATGCTAGAATCGCAAGAGCTCCCCGATTATCTAAGGTATGTGTTCTTGAAAAGTAGAAATATACTTCCGGAGAGAGCAGATGATTTAAGTGAACAGCACGTAGAAGCTCTCATCTCTGCTCTGAGGAGATACAAGAGAGCTATGGGTTGGACTATTGATGATATAATTGGAGATTCTCCGGGAAAACGTATGAGCCAGCTCAAAAAAGATCGCATGACCACAGGTAAGCCTCATTGTCGTCTAAATCCTTTCAGAAAACGATTCATCACTTACCTCGACGAAGTCTGAGTACTCGAGATAACTACGTTGAGCCACGACAATAAATAAGGCGCTAGATGGGAGGCAACCCATCGTTTTATCGTTTTATCGTTTATCGTTTTTCCTTTCATTCTAGTACTTATTTTGTTTTATGAAAAATCCAAAAATAAGAGTCGTGGCACGACCAAAACTAAGGCGCTTGGTGGGAGGCAACCCATCGTACTAATCGTTTTCGTTTGGTTTTGAGCAAAAATAGGTGCAAGAGGTATTCAACGAGGAGATTGATTTCAATTGACGATTTGGACGCATTGTATGGTAAAGTTGGTAAGTTAGGAATGGTGATGCATAAGGCTATGGATTGAGCATTTCTCATGCCTAAATAGGCATCGAGGAAGGCTAGGCCTTGGTAAAACTAGGACAGAAACGATGCACAACCTATCCTATAGCCTAAGGTCTCGGAATCTAGTGTGCTATACACTATGCGCCGCCTATTCCTAGGTATGCTTTTGACTATGCGCCGCCTATGCTATGGCATTTGGTCTCAGTATCTCATATGCCATAGACTATGCGGCGCATATGTCTACAAATGCCATAGACTATGCGGCGCATATGTCCCATTATGCCATAGACAATGCGCCGCATATGTCCATGATATACCGAGCATTATGCGCCGCATATGAGGGATTTTTGTCTCCAAAACCGATTGTAAATGGGTCATAACCCGACCCATACTCTTCCTATATAAAGGGGACTTAGTCTTGAAATATAACCACACTAAAAATTGACCTAAAGGCACCGCATTCCCTCTCCAAATCATCTCAAAAAAATTTTCTTGCTCTTCCAAATCACAAAACCATCTCTAAAAAGCTTCAAGCAAGTAAGTACTCTCTTATTCTTCATCTATTTCTCATAAAGTACTACGTTGCTATGTCTATCATGAATTGCTACATCTTGAAAGATTATTGGTGATGTTCATGTGTTTGGATACAAAATCATGTGAGTGAACATATACGTAGGAAAATCTTGACTTGTTTCCGACTTGAAATTGGTTTTAATAGCATTGTTATACTATTTGCGGAATTACTATGGCTATGAATATTACTTAAGATGGTTGTTTGGATACTTACATGTTAGACTATCCCGGCCATCGGGATAAGATTTATAGGGCCTACCGACTTAGGAGGTTGTGATTGTTTCAAGAATAACGATTCCATGTGGTAACCCCTATGTAGTAGTGTTGATATATCTACCATGAAAGTAGTCCAATGGCTGCAAGTAAGTGATACATTGTTGATTTTCTTGTCGGAATACAATCCTAAAACGTATGTCGATGAAGTCTAAGTAATCAACCACTTTCACTTCACTGATTTGTATCAACAAAACTAAGTGTGGGGTGGTACCCCTACTGCTTATGTATAGATTGTATCCATTGAGATTGTGCTACCATTAACACTATTTCAAGTCTCAGGTACAATGGCACCCAAAGCAAGACAAGGCAAAGAAAAGGCTACCACTTCCCAAAAGAGCAAGAAAAGAGGCCGCAAGGAGCAAGAAGAACCCTCCTCGCCACAAATACCCCGACTCACGCTTGGAATTAAGTGGGATACTTATAAGAAACTTCTGAGGATGACGACTCTGATGATGATTCCAATGCAAGGGGTATGACCCCAGACTTAGAGGATAAGTCCGACCAACCAGGTTCCTCGTATTTATTTTCTACTGAGGACAGTGTCCCGACTAAGTGTGGGGTGGTGGTATTGCATGCTATACTTCTCTATTCACATCTATGTTTGTTTGCTTTTGTTTCATTTTTGTTTTGTTTTGTTTTTTTAGTAGTTAATCGCATGAAATCATTTTGATAGGCAGCATGAGATTATAACAAGAGTATGTGTTACAATTGTGACTATTGAGACGTTTAGGCTCTAGTTGTGACTCATTATGTGATATTGTGTGATTCAATTCCTTCACTTGTTGGGTTAAGAGTCTATATTACTTCCAATCAAGTCGACCATGTGCCTTGTGTGTGTGAGATAATAGTATATTCTATGTTTGTGACTGATGCTAGAACTTGCCTGGTATGTATGCAAAGCGAAAATAAGGAGTGTAAGTTTAGGATATGATTTAGGCATTTCTTTGGCAACCTATACATGTTTACCTTCAGTTTTACCTACCCATGGACATCATCACTAGTTAAACCCTTTTGAGCCTTTAGCCTATTTCTTTGACAACCTTGTATGAAAGCCTAATCCATTTTCTTTCAAGACCGTAATTTGATCCAAATTCCTAAGTGCTTTAAAGTGAAAAATTCATGTGACAATATAAGCGGAAATTGGGTGAGTATAATGCTATAAATTGGAATGGTTCTTGAATGTGAAAAAAAAGTGCTATCATAAGAGGTATGTTGTGAAAAGAAAAAGGAAAAGAAAGCTGAAAAGTGAGTTGTGCTTAAAATTGAAAAACAAAAGATGAGAACAAGGGTGGAAGAATAAAAGAAAGAAAGGTTGAAAGAAAAAGGTGTCAATAATACAATGTGATGTATTAAAGTGCTTAGGAACTCAGTCACTATTTCTGGCCAAAATAGTCCTACCCGTCCCTTAGCCTACATTACAACCATCAAAAGACCTACTTGATCCTAAGCTTAGCATTCTGACATTTAGTGGAGTATTACATTAAGGGAAAGCCTATGGTCATCAGTTGCTACATATGAATTCTTTGTGAGAGTGAGAGCAAGGACATTTTGATACCCATGTTTGAAAAATATGCTATATTTGTGAGTGATTATGGGTACTATATTGTGAGACACACATGATTGATGAGTTTCGGATAGTTGTATATGATTCTATGTACCTTAACGTTTGCATGCGAGTTGATCACCATCACGAGTCTATGCTTGAGGTTAAATTGTTTCTACTTATAATCAGAAAGCTACTCTTTGTTGATAATTGTTGTGCTTGTCTTGATAAATGTTTTGTGTTGTTGTTGTAAAAACCCTAAGTTGATGTTTAGAAGGACATGATATGTTGTTCGAGGACGAACAAAGCTCTAAGTGTGGGGTGTTGATGATAGGCGAAATTACGCGCCTATATCAATATATTTTGCCCATTTTTTAGCCTAGTTTTGAGAACAAATTATATATTTCATGCACTTTTAGTCCTTTTTCCTATAAATGAGCTAACGAACATGATTAGTAAAGTTTCAGGTATAAATGATGCAAAATTCAGCATTTTATGGCTTACTTGACGCAAAAGAAGCTCACGAAGGAAGAAAAGGGAGTTTACACGCCTAAGGACCAAAACTGCTGCATGGAAAATCTGTCCCGGGCTAAAACAGCATTTCTGAAGACTTTGGGGACCTGGACCAAAACTGCTGGATGGAAAATCTGTCCCGGGCTAAAATAGCATTTCTGAAGACTTTGGGGACTTACAGACACAAAGCTGGATTTTGACAATGATACATTAACCTAGTACAATTGGGTTATGTATTTCATTAGTTTATTTGGATTAGGAGAATGTTACATTAACCTAGTACAAATGGGTTAAGTATTTCCTTAGTTTAGTAGGATTTGGTTATTTATTTCATTAGCATAGTAGGAGTAGGATAGGAGTATTATAAATACCCTATCATGCTAGAGATTTTAATAAAGTCCTCCCTTAGTGGAGAGGAAAGTCCTCCCTTAGTGGAGAGGAAAGTCCTCCCTTAGTGGAGAGGCAACTCCTCCCTTAGTGGAGAGATACATTCAACTATTAATTTTCCTCCATTCTTCTCATCTTCCACCACAAACACTTCTAATCTATTCTTCTATTCATCTATTCCACAACAAGAGAATCGTTACTTGCTAGGGAATCACCAAAACCACACGCCTATCACCTACTTCTCACGCCATCAACCATGCAAATCGTGATATCCTTCGCATTCATGGGTAACTAAACTTCTCTGTTGGGGTTATGGAAGGCGAATGAGATACTATTTATTGCTGTGAGTTTGTGAGTTTGAGACACGTATATTGCTTATATCATTATTCTCTTCATCTTAATGCAAATTCTTGTGGCTGCAGACGCATAGAATAACGCCAGTCTAACATTTAACTTGTTCGAGAGAAAGGTTATTTGTCTGGAAAAGAGATAATGTCAAGGTAGTAGGACACCCTTTCCTATTAAAAAGCTAGTGCCGTAACTAGACTAACCTCTTGGAGAATTCGTACCGTTAGACATGCTTTAAGCTCGAGAGAGTTAAAGTGAAATAGTCCTTGTTCAGGTCGAGAGACGCTTGGATTTACCATCGACTACAATTCTCTATAAGCAATTGCATGTCAAGACTCTACACACTCATAGCCAATAGAGACGTATACCTCAGAAGGTGGACATAACCCCAACGCTTCAATTCTCATTGTTTACAACTTACGTAACATTCTTCCTCTTTTTACTTTGCTATTTTTAGTTTTATTTTAATATTTTGGTTACACATTACAATCCCCCTTTCTTACGAGACTTGCACCAAAAGTCTAGTAATTTTACTTACTTGTTGGCCAAGCTATTCCCTGTGGGATCGACACCCAACCCAGGTTGGGTTCTATATTTGCTAACGACCGCTTTACACTCACAAGAGCTGTAGATTGAGCGTTATCAGCTGTCTAATGTTATCTAAGAAAGGGACAAAAACTAAAACAGGGAGGACAAGATGATGTCCAAGCTCATTTTACTGAGGGTGATGAAGTAATTGCTGCAATAATTGTCAAGGAAAATCTAATAGCTAACAAGAGTGATTGGGTGTTGGACACAGGCGCTTCAAGACATTTTTACGCCAACAAAGAGTTATTCCATGACTTTAAGGAATCCACTAATGACAAGTATGTCTACATGGGTAACTCTACTACTGTTGGAGTTTTGGGTGGTAAAGGTAAATTTTTATTTAATTTAACTTCTGAAAAAATACTATCCTTGAACAATGTTCTCTATGTTCCCTCGCTCTACAGAAACTTAATTTCTGGAGCACTTCTCAACAAAGTAGACCTTAAACTTATTTTGAAGATGATAAAATAATTATTTCTCATGGAGAAAACTTTGTTGGGAAGGTATACCTTAATGGAGGTTTATTTGTACTGAACATTGATCAAGAGATTGCCAATAATACAAATATTTTTAATTCTTCTTACATTGCTGAGTCTATTAATTTATAACATGGTAGGCTAGGTCATGTTAATATTGCTTCTATTAAAAGACTTAGAAAAATAGGATTAATTCCTACAGTGAATATTGATGATATTTCTAAATGTCCTCTGTATGTAGAAGTAAAGCATGCCAAGAAACCTTTTAAATATGTTACTAATAGAAAGACCGAATTGCTTGAACTAGTACATTTAGACTTAGCTGATTTTAAGAACACTATTTGTAAAGGTAGAAAGATGTATTACATTTGTTGATGTCTTTTCTAGGTATACTAAGGTATCTCCTTAATTTTAAAGATGAGGCTGAAAGCATATTTTTAAAATTCAAAGCAGAAGTAGAAAATCAATTAGACAGGAAAATCAAGAGATTTGGATCTGACAGAGGCGGTGAATATAATACTAAAACTCTAGAAGTTTTTTGTGAGAAAAATGGTATTATCCATGAGTTTACTGCTCCTTATTCTCCCCAACAAAATAGTGTAGTTGAACGAAAGAATAGAACTCTTAAGAAAATAATGAATTCTATACTTTTAAGCACAGGTCTACCTGACTATATGTGGGGGGAAGCTATCTTATCTGCATGCTATATTCTTAATAGAATACCTCATAAAAAGTTAGACAAGACCTATATGAGTTATGGAAAGGATTTGTTCCCAACTTAAAATTTCTGAAAGTGTGGTGGTGTTTGGCTAAGGTTGGTCTACCTGATTTTTGATGGGTAAATGTAGGTTCTAAGACTTTTGATACTGTCTTTATTGGTTATGCTCAAAATAGTGTTGCATATAGATTTATGTCATTAAATGATTATTCTATTTGTGAGTATGGAAATGTAGAATTTTTTTAGCGTGTTTTTTCTTTGAAAAATGATGTGCCTAGTGATGTGCAAAATAATACTTCTTTATTTATGTTTTTTAACTCTCATGTTATGCTTGTATTTGATCTTACTACTAATGAGAATGAAAATGAACTGAGAAGGAGTAAAAGACCGTTTTGATCCTTTGGAACAATTCGATGAATTTAGTAGATCGTTTTAGGAGGCCCTAATGACGATAAGTCAAACCTATCTAATTTTTGCAGTATGATGGTTGGCTGTTCACGGCCTAGCTATACCGACCATCTTTTTTGGGGATCAATATCAGCAGTAAATCCATTATTCAGATAACTCGAGTTTCGATAACTATAAAAAGAACTTTCTAGTTCACTCAGAAAAGAATGATCGTTGTCAATCTCAAAAATCTAATTTTCAATATCAAACTAGATGGAACTTTGATCCTGATTTTATCACAACCTTCTTAACTGAGGATTTTGATATCGATACTTTAAATAATGAATTAGTGTCTATATGCTTAATAGAAGAAGACCCTAAGACTTATGATGAAACAATGAGTTCAATAGATGCGATGTTTTGAAAATAGACTATTAAAAGTGAATTAGACTCTATAGTCTCTAACTATACCTGGGACTTGTTGATTTTTCTAAAGGTTGTAAATCCATAAGTAGCAAGCGGATATTTCAGAAGAAATTGAAGCCTGATGGTACAATTGATAAATATAATGTTAGACTTGTGATTAGAGATTTTAACCAAAAGAAAGGTGTTGATTATTTTGATACTTATTCTCCCGTAACTAAAGTAGTGACCATCAGAACTCTTATTGCTCTAGTTTCTATTCATATTTTAGAGGTACACCAAATGGATGTCAAAACTGCATTTTTAAAAGGTAATTTAGAGGAAGATATCTATATGACTCAACCTGAGGGTTTTGTAGTCCAAGGACAAGAGGATAAAGTATGCAAATTGAGAAAGTCTTTATGTGGACTTAAGTAGGAACCTAAGCAATGGTATGAAAAATTTAATTTTACATTAATAGATAATGACTTTGTTTTTAATTCATCTGATACTTGTCTTTATTCTAAAATGATAGGATCGGATTGTATGATTGTCACGCCTCAAATCCTATTGGGGCGGACAGGCACCCGTAGCCGTAAAGGCCCGAGAGAACCAATCCATAACCTTATACTTCCCATGCATGTAACTGTAACAACCAAATGTTCTGACGACATAATATTATGCATCGATGAAATTGAGTACACATACACTCCCAAAACCGATATGTACAACACTTGGCCGGTGGGGCCACCATGTCTAAAATCAGGACACTACCATAACTTTACATTAGTCTACAAAGCCTCTAAAAGATACATAGACTTAGTCAGGGTCGGGACAAACCCCCGCCCTACTCTAGACTTACTGTACAATACCAAAATATGTAGAGTAGACTCGGAAAGCCCTGAATCAACCTGGAGCTCACTAATAGTCCCTGAATAACCTGCGCTCCTACTAGTGAGTTGTATGAGCTGAAGTGCCTCTGCCTGCAGCATGAAATGCAGGTCCCCCGTGAGGGACATCAGTACGAAAATATGTACTGAATATGTAAGGCAGAAAGTAGCAACACACTTGATACAAAAGCTCAATAGAAATCCGATACAAGTGTATAAGGAGTACTAGTAGACCACCTTTATAAATACTTGTGGGACAATGTACATTACATTCTTTCTTCATTTTTACCTTCTTACTTCATAATCTTTGTAATCCATATAACACAAATGACCAGCTGATCAGTGGTAAAAAAAAGATAAATTAGGATCGGCCCATGCTAGGCTTACACCCCTGAGCTACCACCTATAAAAAAGATTGGGATCGGCCCATGCTAGGCTTATGCCCCTGAGATGCCACCCACAAATAAAGGTATCGAGATTGGCCCATGCTAGGCTAGTGCCCCTGAGCTGCCACTCGTCATTTTACAAATTGCAATACTTAGTTTATTAGCCTTTGAGATTGTTACCTTGGTGGTCATCACATTATGATACTTTGAACCAGTAATACACTAATAAGAGACATGTAAATAGACACTTAACGCAACAACAATGAGCTAGGGAGCTGTTGGCACACAAATAAAGTGTTTAGGAGCTGAAATAACACATGGTTCTTATTTGAACAAACGGAGAACTCCTGAAATTTTCTAGTGAAGATAGACGCGCAGATTTAATAATAAGCACGTATTGAGGTGTTCTAATGCGTTAGAGAGTGGGAACAAGGTCATTGGATACATGGAGGGTAATGTGCTGCCATTATGTATCACTTTGTTATAGGATAACCTCAGAAAATTGTTTGATGGAACAATTGTACGATTTCATGCCAAAGAGTGTGAAATAGAGTATGCCTTACATACCTGGTTATTTGATTCCGAAACTAACCCGACTTGACTTCTCGCCTTTTAGATTACTTATCTATAATAGAATATATGGTAAACTAGTATTAGTAACCAATCAACACATTTAAGGCACTTAATTTCACCCAAAACAGTAACCGGGCAGCAACTATTACTCTATCCAACAAGGGTGTTATTTTAACCCTTTTTTTTCCTCCAATTACACCCACATACCAGATAAGATTTTATAAGGTTCACCAAAACCACCTTGACTTCATTATACATTCCAAACAATGCGCAAAATAGATTGGACAGCAAACATTAGTTCGGTGGTGTATCACCACATCTTTCTTCTATAATTCATTACAAACTCATCAGACCTTTATCCAACTTCAACCTGGCAGCCCATAACATATACATACAAAACAGTCCACAAAACAGTCCCAAACCCCTTTTATTGTAGTAATCAATTGTTGATCTCATCATCTCTTGAGTTCTCAATAATGAGACATCCATAATCCCCTCTCAAATTCATATATAAGAAAAATAAAATGGGGCAGTCACCGTACCTCAATTCAACAACTTATTCTTGTAATTGAACTCTTCAAAAGCTTGAACTTTCCTTCACACTTAAACCAAAGAAGAAGAAAAAAGTTCCTCAATAAGGAAACATGAACAACCAGCTTGTTTATAATCAGCCATATACTTATAGTCAAACACTTATAACTTGTTTCCCTAATCTCCCATGAGATAATTAAACAAAATCTTAAGTGTTTTTCACTTACCTTGGGCTGCAAAGGGGAGGGTTTCTTCAAGAACCCTAGAAGGAAAAATAGGGCTGCTGCTCTTGTTGTTTTTAAGAGAGTAGAGAGATTTGCTGAAATATACTCCTTTTTTGTGACTTAAAAGTGAAGTAAAATGACTAGCAACTTGGCCTTTTAAAGGACCTATCTTGTCCACCTCCTTAGCTGCATTTTGGACCATAAAATTGGTCAAATTGGTCCAAGTAGGTGATGCACCTACTTAAGGGTCTAAGCTGCTAAAACTTCAAAGTAGGTGATGCACCTACTTGCATAATTTCTTGTTGGGCTCAATTATATTTGGGCCTTGGCAGATTGGTGTGTTGGGTCACTTATCCATTTTCTTTCTTTTTGTTTGTTCAATTTGGCCCAAATGAGTATATTAGCATAGACCCAAATCTGATCTATAGCCATGGGTCCATTAATTTGGTTCAAACAACTTAAGTAGGTGACTCACCTACTAGCTTAAATAAGTCAAGCAAGCACCTCAATATTTTTCTCCATTTTCAGCTTCTAACCCCTTTAGTCTAACCTTCAACTTATGCACACTTGGTCACTTTAAACTTTAGATTCAAATACTAGCTTGCGATTCCAAGTTTAAATAGTTAACTTAACGTTAACTTAGTCGCATCACACTAAACTATACGGGCAGCTTCTATAATTCCATCTACACCATTAATAATTGCATAACAAATCTCATCCGTTACCTATACCGTATGACCATACCAGGTTCCATGTAATTAGATTAAGTACAAGCAAGATACGAGATGTTACATCCTTCCCCCCTTAGAAACATTCGTCCTCGAATGTTAGCATAAATGTCCATCCAAAAGAAGTTCAAGCTTAAGTTAATATCCCTATTACTATATAGTACCTATATATTTGTCACTTACTTGTTATTGTTCCAATTCAGCATCTTGGACTTTTTCTTCGTATTTGAACAAATGGGGGTAAGCTTCCCACATGATCTCTTCTACTTGTTGGTTCCTCCAAAGCACTTTTATAGAAGCTATTTCTTTATTCCTCAACTTCTTAACCTGTCGATCTAGAATAGCAATAGGTATTTCCTCGTAGGTGAGATCTTCTTTAATTTGTACATCTTCAGTAGGGGTAGTATGAGATGAATCTCCAACACACTTTCTAAGCATTGAGACATGAAATACCGGATGAACTGTTGAGAGCTCTGGGGGTAGATTTAATTCATAAGCAACTTGTCCAAACTTTCGAGTAATCTGGTATGGGCCTATATAACGTGGACTTAATTTTCCTTTCTTACCAAATCTCATAACCCCCTTCATTGGTGATACCTTCAAGAATACCCAATCACCTATAGCAAACTCTAGCCCCCTTCTCCTAACATCCGCATACGACTTATGTCTGCTTTGGGCTGTTTCTAGTCGCTGTTAGATCACCTTAACCTTTTCCATAGCTTGATGAACAAGATCTGTCTCGAATAAGGCAGTTTCACCCGCTTCAAACCATCCAATGGGTGATCTACACTTTCTTCCATACAAAGCTTCATATGGTGCCATTTTGATACTTGAATGATAGATATTGTTATAGGCGAACTCGATGAGAGGTAGATGATCATCCCAACTACCTTTAAAGTCCAATACACAAGCTCGTAGCATATCTTCAAGTGTTTGAATGGTACGTTCTGCTTGTCCATCCGTTTGAGGGTGAAAAGCTGTACTTAGATTCACTTGTGTCCCCAAATGTCTTTGAAAAGACTTCCAAAAATTTGCAGTAAATTGAGCTCCTCGATCCGATATAATAGAGATTGGAACTCCATGTAGTCGAACTATCTCCTTAATATATAACTTGGCATATTCTTCAACTGTGTAAGTGGTCCTAACCGATAGAAAGTGTGCTGATTTGGTAAGCCTATCAACTATCACCCATATGGAATCAAACCTTCGAAATGTACGAGGCTAACCAGTGACGAAATCCATGTTGATCATGTCCCACTTCCAGATTGGAAGATCCATACATTGCATATAACCTCCGAGCTTTTTGTGCTCTACTTTAACTTTTTGACAATTTGGACATTCGGCTACAAATTTTGCAATGTTCTTCTTCATGTCACCCCACCAATACATCCCTCTCAAATCATGGTACATTTTTGTTGACCCTGGATGGATAGAATACCTTGAATGATGTGCTTCTATCATAATCCTCTTTCTTAGCCCGTCTATATCAGGTACACACAATCTGTTTTGGCACCGAAGTACCCCTTCTTGCGTAAGCTCAAATGCCTTTGTCAACCCACATTGCACATTTTCCTTAAGCCGTAATAAAATAGGATCTGCATATTGCTTCTCTTTTACTTCAGTTATTAATGAAGATTTTGCTGTATTATGCACAATAAACCCTTCATCTGGAGTTTCAAGAAGACGAACCCCTAAATTGGCTAATTGGTGTAGATCCTTAGTCATCCCTTGTCTTTCAATAGATGGCTCCATAGCTTTGTGACTTAACGCATCTGCCACCACATTTGCTTTTCCCGGATGATATAAGATATCAACATCATAGTCTTTTAATAATTCAAGCCATCTTCGCTGCCTCAAATTCAAGTCCTTCTGGTTAAAGATATACTGCAAACTCTTATGGTCAGTGTATATGTTAACATGAATCCCGTACAGGTAGTGACGCCATATCTTTAAGGCAAATATAACCGCTGCTAGCACCAGATCATGTGTTGGATAAATTTTCTCATGTGGCCGCAATTGTCTCGAGGCATATGCTATGACTTTACCATGCTGCATCAATACACACCCTAACCCAATTCTTGAAGCATCACAATACACTGTATACCCCTCTGTGCCTTCTGGAAGCACCAATACGGGTGTAGAAGTCAACTTATTCTTCAGATCTTGGAAACTTCTTTCGCATGCATTATTCCATTGAAACTTGGATGCTTTGTGTGTTAGCTTTGTTAAAGGTGCAGAAATTGAAGAAAATCCTTCCACAAACCTTCTATAATAACCTGCCAACCCAAGGAAACTACGAACCTCTGTAGGCGTTATAGGTCTTGGCCAGTTCTTCACTGCTTCTATCTTTTGAGTTTCAACCTTTATTCCTTCATCAGATACAATATGACCTAAGAATGCCACAGATTTTAACCAAAACTCACACTTGGAGAACTTTGCAAATAGCTTACGATCACGAAGAATCTGCAACACCTGTCGTAAGTGATTGGCATGGTCCTCATTTGATCTCGAATAATCTATAAAAACTATCACAAACACATCCAAGAATGGCTTGAACACCCTATTCATCAAATCCATAAAAGCTGCAGGTGCATTAGTTAGCCCAAAGGACATGACTATGAATTCGTAATGACCGTACCGTGTTCGAAAAGATGTCTTGGGTATGTCACTCTCTTTGACCCTCATTTGGTGGTAACCAGATCTTAAATCAATCTTTGAAAACCACTTGGCGCCTTGCAACTGATCAAATAAGTCGTCAATTCTCGGAAGGGGATATTTGTTCTTAATAGTCACCTTGTTCAGTTGTCTATAGTCAATACACATTCTTAACGAGCCATCCTTCTTACGCACAAATAACACTGGTGCGCCCCAAGGGGAGACACTAGGCCTTATGAATCCTTTTTCTAGCAAGTCTTTCAATTGCTCTTTCAACTCCCGTAATTCTACAGGGGCCATTCTATATGGAGGAATTGAGATTGGTTGAGTACCTGGGACCACATCAATACCAAACTCCACTTCTCGTTCTGGAGGCAAACCCGGAAGATCTTCAGGAAATACATTGGGAAATTCACTTACCACCGGAATAGTTGGAAGAGTTAGTGTCTCCGCATTTGTATCCTTCACTCTAACTAGATGACATATGTAACCCTTGGAAATCATCTTTTTCGCCTTAAAATAAGAAATAAATTTACCTCTTGGCGCACCAATATTACCTCTCCATTCTAGGACTGCCTCCCTTGGGAAATGGAAACACACCCTCTTAGTTCGGCAATCTAATATGTCATAACAAGAAGCTAACCAATCCATACCCATTATAGCATCAAAATCTACCATTTATAACTCAACCAGGTCAGCCATTGTATCACGACCGCAAATAGTTATTATACAATTTCGATACACTCTCTTAGCTATAACAGATTCACCAATTGGAGTAGATACTTCAAATGGCTTAACTAGTAGTTCTGGTGTTTTTTTGAACTTTTCAGCAACCAATGGAGTGACATATGATATTGTAGAACCTGGATCAACTAATGCATAGACATCATGCGAAAAAATGGACAATGTACCTGTAACCACATATGGAGAAGCCTCTGAATTTTATCGATCTGCTAAAGCGTATGTACGATTCTGAACTCCACTAGAGCTAGTTGTTCCTTTAGCACCTCTACCAGGACCCATAGGTTGTACACCCCTACCTGAATAAGGCACCGATGATGATGATGCAACGACTGATCCAGTAGATCGTGCCACACCACCTATGCCCCTTTGAGGGCATTCTCTTATCATATGTCCTGACATACCACACCACAAGCAAGCATTTGTTCTGAACCGACATGCACCTAAATGAAGCTTTCAAAAATTGTCTACATGGCTGTCGTGGAGGCCTTAATTGGCTCATAATCCCTTTCTCTTGATACCCTGTTGTTTGCGAACTCTGACTCTCGTTTCTTTGACCAAACTGGTTACCTTTAGACCCTTGAAATTGTAATGGAGCACTAGTTGCAGAATAAGAAGATCATGTCCTAGGTGGTCTATTAGAAAACCGAGGCCTAAACTCTCCTTGGGATGCCATAAACTGCCCCGTAGATCTAGACCTCTTGGAATACCCCCTTTTTAACTCTTGGGTTCTTCTTCTTTGCTTCTGATCCTCCATTTTTTGTGCAAATGCTTGTATCCTTGCTATATCCATGTCCTCGTTCAAAGCAGGAATGGTACAATCTCTAACCAGATATAGATCTAATCTATCCATATACCGATAAACTCTATCATCCATTGTAGCCACAACATTAGGAGCATACCTAGCCAAAGAGTTAAACCGAAGGCTGTACTCCCTCACACTCATATTTCCTTGGCGAAGATTCAAGAATTGTTCTGCACGGGCTTCTCGAATCTCATATAGAAGGTAATGATCAAGAAATGCCTCTTTGAACTCTTTCCAAGTGGCTGGAGGTGCATCGATACACCTAGATCATTTCCAGTCTTCATACCACAATATAGCCTCCCCCTTGAATCTATATGCTGCTAGCTCAACTGTCTCTTTACCCGACACATGCATAACATCTAGAACCCTTTGGATTTGATCAATAAAGTCCTGTGGGTCTTCATTAAGATCTGAACCGGTGAAGGTAGGAGGATCCAATTTGAGTAAATCCTGCGTTCGTAGGCTAGCTGCCCTATCTGTACCACTAGAACCTGTAGTTGGAATGGCTTGTCCTTGAGCTTGTCCAAAAACTATACGACCCAACAATTGTACTGCACTCCTTAAATCTTGATCTGCAGCATTGGTAGGTAGTTCTGAGGATGCGGTTCTTCTCCTTCTTAGCTCTTCTGGAGATGGAAGGGTAGGAGAAGTTTGGGACACAAACTCAGCTTGAGCCTCACTTTGATTAGCTCGTCTAGGTGGTGACTTGCTGGTCCCCTCCCCGGCAGCCTCGTCTATCCGCCTACCTTTATTCTTACTTCTTCTTGTAATCGGCATCTTTACTATAATAAGAGGAACAAAATAAATAGGTTCAATGGTTAAATATGACTTAACCTAAAACATAGGCTCTATTGCACGATCTAAGATATGAAGAAAAAGAGAAAACCCCTAAATGTCACATAGCCTCCTATTTATAGATGTGGTGCACAAAACGCCCATAAGAAGGACTCTATATAGACACGGCTTTGTAAACACCCTAGGACGACTGCTTTGATACCACTTTTGTCACGCCTCAAATCCTATTGGGGCGGACAGGCATCCGTAGCCGTAAAGGCCCGAGAGAACCAATCCATAACCTTATACTTCCCATGCATGTAACTGTAACACCAAATATTCTGACGACATAATATTATGCATCGATGAAATTGAGTACACATACACTCCCAAAACCGATATGTATAACACTTGGTCGGTAGGGCCACCATGTCTAAAATCAGGACACTACCATAACTTTACATTAGTCTACAAAGCCTCTAAAAGATACATACACTTAGTCAGGGTCGAGACAAACCCCCGCCCTACTCTAGACTTACTGTACAATACCAAAATATGTAGAGCAGACTCGGAAATCCCTGAATCAACCTGGAGCTCACCAATAGTCCCTGAATAACCTGCGCTCCTACTAGTGAGTTGTATAAGCTGAAGTGTCTCTGCCTTCAGCATGAAATGTAGGTCCCCCGTGAGGGACATCAGTACGAAAATATGTACTGAATATGTAAGGCAGAAAGTAGCAACACACTTGATACAAAAGCTCAATAGAAATCCGATACAAGTGTATAAGGAGTACTAGTAGACCACCTTTATAAATACTTGTGGGACAATGTACATTACATTCTTTCTTGAATTTTACCTTCTTACTTTATAATCTTTGTAATCCATATAACACAAATGACCAGCTGATCAGTGGTAAAAAAAAAGATAAATTAGGATCGGCCCATGCTAGGCTTACACCCCTGAGCTGCCACCTATAAAAAAGATTGGGATCGGCCCATGCTAGGATTATGCCCCTGAGCTGCCACCCACAAATAAAGGTATCGAGATTGGCCCATGCTAGGCAAGTGCCCCTGAGCTGCCACTCGTCATTTTACAAATTGCAATACTTAGTTTATTAGCCTTTGAGATTGTTACCTTGGTGGTCATCACATTATGATACTTTGAACCAGTAATACACTAATAAGAGACATGTAAATAGACACTTAACGCAACAACAATGATCTCGGGAGCTGTTGGCACACAAATAAAGTGTTTAGGAGATGAAATAACACATGGTTCTTATTTGAACAAACGGAGAACTCCTGAAATTTTCTAGTGAAGATAGACGCGCAGATTTAATAATAAGCACGTATTGAGGTGTTCTAATGCGTTAGAGAGTGGGAACAAGGTCATTGGATACATGGAGGGTAATGTGCTGCCATTATGTATCACTTTGTTATAGGATAACCTCAGAAAATTGTTTGATGGAACAATTGTACGATTTCATGCCAAAGAGTGTGAAATAGAGTATGCCTTACATACCTGGTTATTTGATTCCGAAACTAACCCGACTTGACTTCTCGCCTTTTAGATTACTTATCTACAATAGAATATATGGTAAACTAGTATTAGTAACCAATCAACACATTTAAGGCACTTAATTTCACCCAAAACAGTAACCGGGCAGCAACTATTACTCTATCGAACAAGGGTGTTATTTTAACCCTTTTTTTTCCTCCAATTACACCCACATACCAGATAAGTTTTTATAAGGTTCACCAAAACCACCTTGACTTCATTATACATTCCAAACAATGCGCAAAATAGATTGGACAACAAACATTAGTTCGGTGGTGTATCACCACATCTTTCTTCTATAATTCATTACAAACTCATCAGACCTTTATCCAACTTCAACCTGGCAGCCCATAACATATACATACAAAACAGTCCACAAAACAGTCCCAAACCCCTTTTATTGTAGTAATCAATTGTTGATCTCATCATCTCTTGAGTTCTCAATAACGAGACATCCATAATCCCCTCTCAAATTCATATATAAGAAAAATAAAATGGGGCAGTCACCGTACCTCAATTCAACAACTTATTCTTGTAATTGAACTCTTCAAAAGCTTGAACTTTCCTTCACACTTAAACCAAAGAAGAAGAAAAAAGTTCCTCAATAACAAGGAAACATGAACAACCAGCTTGTTTATAATCAGCCATATACTTATAGTCAAACACTTATAACTTGTTTCCCTAATCTCCCATGAGATAATTAAACAAAATCTTAAGTGTTTTTACCTTACCTTGGGCTGCAAAGGGGAGGGTTTCTTCAAGAACCCTAGAAGGAAAAATAGGGCTGCTGCTCTTGTTGTTTTTAAGAGAGTAGAGAGATTTGCTGAAATATACTCCTTTTTGTGACTTAAAAGTGAAGTAAAATGACCAGCAACTTGGCCTTTTAAAGGCCCTATCTTGTCCACCTCCTTAGCTGCATTTTGGACCATAAATTGGTCAAATTGGTCCAAGTAGGTGATGCACCTACTTAAGGGTCTAAGCTGCTAAAACTTCAAAGTAGGTGATGCACCTACTTGCATAATTTCTTGTTGGGCTCAATTATATTTGGGCCTTGGCAGATTGGTGTGTTGGGTCACTTATCCATTTTCTTTCTTTTTGTTTGTTCAATTTGGCCCAAATGAGTATATTAGCATAGACCCAAATCTGATCCATAGCCATGGGTCCATGAATTTGGTTCAAACAACTTAAGTAGGTGACTCACCTACTCTCTTAAATAAGTCAAGCAAGCACCTCAATATTTTGCTCCATTTTCAGCTTCTAACCCCTTTAGTCTAACCTTCAACTTATGCACACTTGGTCACTTTAAACTTTAGATTCAAATACTAGCTTGCGATTCCAAGTTTAAATAGTTAACTTAACGTTAACTTAGTCGCATCACACTAAACTATACGGGCAACTTCTATAATTCCATCTACACCATTAATAATTGCATAACAAATCTCATCCGTTACCTATAACATATGACCATACCAGGTTCCATATAATTAGATTAAGTACAAGCAAGATACGGGATGTTACAATGATTATATGTTTATATGCGGATAACATGTTAATCTTTGGCCCTAATATGAATGTTGTAAATGAGCCTAAGAAGTTTTTATTTTCTAAATTTGAAATGAAATACCTTGGAAAAGCTAATGTGATTTTAGGAATAAAAATCAAAAAAATTGTTAATGGTTTATCTTTGTATCAGTCTTATTATATTGAAAAGATATTGAAAAGGTTTGATTTTTTTGATGTAGTTTTAGTGAGAAATCCTTATGATCCTAGCATAGACTTGAAAAAAAAATAGAGATTATAGTGTTTCTTAAACTGAATATGCTAAAATAATTGGGAGTATAATATTTCTCATGAACTATACTCCGCCTTATATAGCTTATATTGTTAGTAGATTGAGTAGATATACTCATAATCCTAGTAGTGAACTCTGGAATGTTCTTCATCGCTTGTTAAGGTATCAGAGAGGTACTATGGATTGGTGTTTGGATTTTACTAAATTTTCTGCCATTTTAGAAGGTTTTTATGATGCAAACAGGGTGACTGACAATGATAAAGTTAGCTCTCCCGGTGGCTATGTGTTTACTTTGGGTGCAGGTGCTATTTTATGGAAATCTTCAAAGCAAACTTGTATAGCACGGTCTACCATGAAATTTGAATTCATCACTCTCGAGTTGGCAGGGAAAGAAGCTGAGTGACTGAGAAATCTTGTGGTAGATATGCATTAATGGGGAAGACAAGTATCACTAATCTTTTTACATTGTGACCACGGACGACAATTGTGATTGCTAAAAATAGTGTATACAATGGTAAAAAGAGACATATTTGCATCAAATATGGTGCAGTTAAATAATTGTTGAAACATGGTGTTATTTTCTTGGAATATGTAAGGTCCAAAAGAAATTTGGCGGATCCTATGACCAAAGGTTTGACAAAGAAAATGGTCCTTGAATTGTTAAGGGGGATGGGACTAAAGCCCATGGATAGAGGTAATATGGTGGATACCCATTTGCGGTCAAACGAATCCATATAGGCCTTCAATAAACACTACATATCCTATCCCTATGGAGTGAGGTAGTGTATTATAAGGTTAAGCTTATTTTTACTCTTAATGATCCATAGCCTTAAGTTGGTCTATAAGATAGACTTGATGGATCACCTATGTGAGTATAAAAGACTGGTCACCTTTTTATGAAAGACTTGGGTTGTCTTTCTACAGCACTCATGAGACCCAAGATTTGTGTGCATGACCATAAAAATACTTTATGAGTATCGCGGAGTTTTCATAAAATCAAGGATATGGTATGTGTTTTGGGGGTCTCAGCTTATATCCATTCTGTTCAAGAGTACTTCACCTTGTGGATATTTGTTGTTGCCTCATTTTACTACGTATCAATTCAAATCGAAAGATATTGATACTTAAGATATTGTTAGGGTTATGGAAGCCTTATGAGATACTATCTATTGCTATGAGTTTGTGAATTCTTGATACGGATGCTGCTTATATCATTACTCTCTTCATCTTAATTGAATTCTTGTGGTTGCAAACATATAGAATACGCCAGTATAGCATTAACTTGTTCGAAAGAAAAGTTACATGTCTGGAAAAGAGAGAGTGACAAAGAAATAGGGCTATCAACCCCTGTTTAAAAGTTAGTGCCGTAACTGGATTAACCTCTTGGGAGAATTCGTACCATTAGTTATACGCTTTAATCTCGAAAGAGTTAAAGTGAGATAATCCTTGATGGTCGAAAGACACTAGGATTTACCATAGAATACGAAACTCTATAAGCGCATGCATGTCTGAATTCCGCATAACACATAGCCAATAGATACGTAGAACTCATAAGGTGGACATAACCCTGACTTATAATTCTCATTGATTAAAATCTTACTAAACATTCCATTTTTACTTTGCTATTTTTGTAATTTTACTTCACGCATAAAACCCCCCTTTTATTCGCAGAACTTTCACCAAAAGTCTACTAATCGTTGCATACTTAGTGACCGAGTATTCCCTGTGGGATTCGACACCCAACCTAGTTGGGTTCTATATTTGACAGCGACCGCTTACACTCTTACGAGAGCTGTATTTTGGGCGTTATTAAATTTTGGCACCGTTGCCGGGGAATACGGTTGTCAACTAAGTTTGTGATAGTTACTAGACCCTTTGGTCAAAGATTCTTGTACTTTACGTTTATTTGTTGTTTTTGTTTTCTTTAGGTTTTTGTTCAGTGTATGCCAAACACGCGAAGTTTTGGACAACCATTATTACCCATAAACCCTGAACTACAACTTATTGGCAGGATGGAGGCACAATGTGACATTGAAAGAAGGGCTGCTTAATAGGAACAGGCTAGACTAGTTGCACTGGCCGCTGCCTAAGTACATCAACAGAATATTGATAACCCTGGGTGAGCAATAAATCCTAACGATGAGGACCTAGGCAATGACGAACTACTAAACCCTAGGCGTGATGCTGAGGTGGCGATACCTGCGAATAGAAAAGATCGTCAAGACAGATTTAGGCCTGAACTCCGTGCTATGCAAATGCCTTTCGATGATGATGATGACGATCTGGATAGAGCTGGTGCCACTAGGGCTATTATCCCTCCGCCCTTGGCACCTGGAGCAAAGTTTAATATCACTAGCACCATGATTCAACTATTGCAGCTCAAGGGATTATTTGGTGGACTTGCAGGAGACGATCCGAATATGCATCTGATTAATTTTATCTCAACATGCAAGGCGTTTGACAATCCAGGGGTTGGACAGAATGCGATCCAGCTGCGCTTATTTCCATTGTCTCTATCTGGAGAGGCAACTCTATGGTTAAACGGGCTAACTCCTGACTCTATCACTAATTGGAGGCAACTGAAAGATGCTTTCCTAGAAAGATTCTATCCGCCATCCAAGAGAGCACAATTAGGAGATGAGATCAGCAATTTTCGACAGCTTCTAACCGAAGCTCTCCATGAAACATGGGAGAGGATCAAGAAGAAGCTTATGAGGTGCCCAAATCATCATATGACCAATGTCCACTTGATGGAGATATTATACAGGGCTTTGAATTTGGTGACTAAGCCAGTGGTTGATAATGCTGCAGGAGGGTCATTCATGGACCTTACTTTTATTCAGGAAAGTGATATGCTAGATCGTATGACAAAGCAGAGTAGAGCTTGGTATACCAGGGATTCTGAGGTAGCAAGCTCTACTATATCTATTGGCATGACTATAGAACAAAGGCAAACAGAAGAGGAACGTGACCAAGATATAGTGCACATGAAAACGCAGATGGATCTTCTTACCAAGCATTTATTATCAGGGAAGACCAAAAAAGTCAAATCTATTGTGTCACAGGAAAGATATGAATCCGATTTCGAGGAGGAGGCGAACTACTTGAATAATCAGAGGGGGTTTCCGTGGCAATGCCCAAGGAAACCAAGGTCGGAACTATTATGATAAATCTGGAAACAAGGACTGTGATCAAGGTAGTTGGAAGGATAAGACTGACAGGAGTGGTTTGTATGTTCCTCCTGGAAGACGTGACGCCGTTGCATCTGGTTCTGGAAATATGTCCATGGAAGATATGATGGCGAAGCTAGTGAAAGGAGTGGAGGCAACCAACACGGGCGTAACTGAGGTAATAAATGATTTGTCCTCAATGAAGCAATTGGTTGACTCGCATTCCACTGTAATAAAATAGCTGGAACAACAAATGAGTCAACTATCTGCGACATTCAATCAATGAAAATCTGGCGCTCTACCTAGTGACACTGTGCAAAATCCAAGGAATGATGGATCATGCATGGCTATTACTACCAGGAGCGGTAAAGTGTTAGACAATCCATCCAAAGGCAAGCAGGTGGTTAATGATATAACGGATAATGTTATTGTTGCAGAGTGTGATGATGCCATAGAAGCTGAAGGGAGCGTTCATGATGCTACTCCTAGACGTCACCAGCCTGAAAAGAGTGATAATCCAAAGCAAGATAAAAAGGAAGTGGTGGAGAAAATAATTTCTCTTCCACCACCACCTTTTCCTCAGAGACTGAAGAATAAGGTTGATGATCCTCCTGAAAAGGTTGATGATCGGAAGCAAGATAAAAGGGAAGTGGTGGAGAAAATGATTCCTCTTCCACTACCACCTTTTCCTCAGAGACTGAAGAAGAAAACTGATGATACCAGGTTCAGTAAATTTATGACTATGTTGAAGTAGCTGACTATTAATGTTCCTTTGGTGGAGGCGCTAGAGCAGATGCCTGGATACGCTAAATTCATGAAGGATCTGTTGACAAAGAAGCGGGCTGTAAGTTATGAGCTAGCAGATAATGTTCATCATTGCAGTGCAATTGCAACGAGATCGCTAGTACAGAAGAAGGCAGATCCTGGTGCTTTCACTATTCCTTGCACGATTGGATCGTTGGATTTTTCTAAGGCATTGTGCGATTTAGGTGCTAGCATCAATTTGATGCCACTATCCGTCTACAGGAAGTTGGGGTTGGGCGATCCGACACCCACCAATATGCGGCTCGTGATGGCAGATAGGTCGGTAAAACAACCTGTTGGTATCTTAAATAATGTGTTGGTGAAGGTTTCCACCTTCATCTTTCCTGCAAACTTTGTTATTTTGGATTGTGAGGTGGATTCTGAAGTTCCCATAATTTTGGGATGCCCTTTTCTCACAACTGGAAGCGTGCTCATTGATTTGAGAGCTAATGAGCTTTTATTTCGGTTGAATGACGAAGTGGTTCGTTTTGATGTATGCAAATCAATGAAGCAGCCCAGCGATATGGATGTGTTCTCTGTAGCTGATGTTTATGATGAGGATGACAAAGAATGATATGTAGAGAAGCATCTTACTATCGAGCCATTATCTGATGTGCTGTTAAATTTTAAGCATTAGGAGGCTAAATAATATGAAGAAACCGTTTGTGCTCTAACAGGAATTAGGTCCTATTCTCATGCTCCTAAGCAGCTGGACCTTGATCTTAAGAATCAATCTTCACCTACAACGAAAACTTCCATTGAAGAGCCACCAGTGCTAGAATCGAAAGAGCTTCCCAGTCACCTAAGGTATGTGTTCTTCTTCCAGTTATTGTTGCGGCTGATTTAAGTGAACAACACGTAGAGACTCTCATCTCTGCTCTGAAGAGGTACATGAGAGCTATGGGTTGGACTATTGATGATATAATTGGTATCCCGCCTGGGATATATATGCACAAGATTCATCTCAAGGAGGATTGCGTGCCCACAATGAAGCCTCATTGTCATCTGAGTCCATTCAGAAAATGATCCACCGTCTATCTCAATGAATTTTAAGTAGTCAAGGTAACTATGTCGTGCCGTGACAATAAATCAGGCGCTACATGGGAGGCAACCCATCGTTTTTAAATTTTTTTGTTTTCCAAGGATTTTGTCGAGCCACGACCCAAACTAAGGCGCTTGATGGGAGGCAACCCATCGTTCTAATCATTTTTGTTGTTTATGAGTAAGTGTAGGTGCAAGAGGTATAAAGGAAGAGATTGGTCTCAAAATTTAATTTGAAATTGGATCATGTTGAAGGTGGTAAGTTAGGAATGAAGAAGTAAAGGCTATGGGTTAGGCATTGCCTATGCAAATTTAGGCAAAGAACAAGGCAAGGCCTATGTAAATCTAGACAACGAATAAGGAAAGGCCTATGCTATGGCCTAAGCTCTCTGAATCTACAATGACATAGCATAGGCGCTGCCTATGCCCAATAATGCCATAGCATAGGCGCCGCCTATGCTCAACTAGGCAAAGCTAAAGGCGGCGCCTATGCCATTGCCTTTGCTCTCTGAATCTACAATGCCATAGCATAGGCGCCGCCTATGCCAAGCATAGGGAAAGCATTAGGCGCCGCCTATGCTTACTTTTTGGTCTCCTAACCCGATTTTAAATTGGTCAAACCCAACCCAAGCCTTGGTCTATAAATAGAACTTCAACCTTAAGACAAAAGGCACTTGTTTTCTCAACCTAAGCGCCACCTTCCCTTACCAAATCTCTCAAAACTTTTCTTTTTGCTCTTCTAACCTTGCAAGATCATCTTCTGAGGCCATCACCAAGTAAGTTCTTCTTTTATATTTCGTTAGTGTTACAATATTACACTTATAATGATTTGCTAGACTTTGAAGTGGTGTTGGTGATCTGAATGTGCTTGGTTTGTTATGATACATCTAGTTGAGTGAAAGAATACGTGTGGGTGTCTTGACTTAGTTCCGACTTGTATTTGATTTTGATACACTGTCATACTTTTGCGGAATCAACATGGTAAAGTTAATTGCATAAACTTCAAAATTGAATGCTTGAATGTTTGAATGACTCGTTCATGGAGATAAAGATCATGATTGAATACAAGCATGAGATTTTGTGATTATTTCTATGCCATAACTTGATCCAATCTCTATGTAGTAGTCTTGTTCAAAAAGTGCATCAATTCAAACATGAAACTATAGTCAAGATTACATGAAATAGAGTTGGACAAGATAGCTCAGATGACATGAAAGTATGACTGTGCTAAACTTATTGTTGGAACATATCGCCTATATGTATGTCGATGAAGTCTGAGTAATCAACATCATTCACTTAATTAGTTTGTACCAGCAAATTAAGTGTGGGGTGGTGCCACTATTGCTTGTTTGTCGATTGAATCTTCTGAGATAAAGCTAACATGACTCTATTAGGATCTCAGGTAGAATGGCCCCAAAAGGACGACAAGGAAAACAAAAAGTGTCCACCTCACAAAAAGGTCAGAAAAGAGCAAGAAAAGAGCAAGATGAATCCTCCTCGATGTAAATACCTCGATGCACGCTTGGAATCAAGTGGGGTACATTTTTGAGGAACTTCTGAGGATGACGACTCTAATGATAATCCCGACACTGGGGGTATGACCCCATACATAGAGGAGGAGTCCGACTAATCAGGTTTTCCTTATTTATTTTCCACTGAGGGCAGTGTGTCCCGTCTAAGTGTGGGGTGCTGGTGTTTGTATGCTATACTTCTTTTCCTGCATTTACATTTATTTATGTTTGTTTGTTTTTAGATTTTTAGTTTTTTAATTGTTTTGCATGAAATTGTTCTGAAAGGCGGCATGGTATTATGACAAGAGTTTGTGCTAAAATCATTACTATTGAGACATTTAGTCTCCAAGTGTGACTCACTATGTGATAATTGGGTGGTTTGATTCATTCATCTGTTGGGTCAAGAGTCTATACTACTCCCAATAAATTCGACCATGTGCCTTGTATGTGTAAGGTGATAGTATATTCTGTGTTTGTGGCTGATGCTAGAAATTTCCTGGTGTGTGTGTGAAGAGTGTGAGTTCAGGAGATGATTTAGGAATTTCTTTGGCAACCTGTAATTGTTTACCTTTGTTTTACCTACCCATGGACATTATCCTAGTCAACCCCTTTTGAGCCTTTAAGCTATTTTCTTTGACAGCCTCATATGTAGCCTAATCCATTTTTTTTCAAGACCATAATTTGATCCAAATTCCTAAGCGCTTTAAATTGTAAAGTCATGTAACCAAATAAGAGGAAATTGGGTGAGAGTGATGACTTAAAGTGAATTGGTACTTGAATTCATCATGAAAAAGAATGGCTATTATAGAGGTGTGTTATAAAAAAAAGACAGAAAAATGAAAAGAAAAATAAAAAGTTAATTCCGTTAAAAATTGATTAACAAAAGAGGTGAGAAGGGGTGGTACACTAAAAGAAAGTAGAAAGGTTGTTTGAAAGAAAGTGTTAATGGGTTAATGTGATGTATTAAAGCGCTTAGGGAACTTAGTCACTATTTCTGGCCAAAATAGTCTTACCCATCCCTTAGCCTACATTACAACCTGTAAAGACCTAACTAATCCTAACCTTAGCATTCTGATATTAGTAGAGCATTACACTAAGGGCAAGCCTATGGTCATCAGTTGCAACATATGAATTCTTTGTGAGAGTGAGAGCAAGAAAAATCTTATACCTATGTTTCGAAAAATGAGATGCTTGTGAGTGATTATGGGTGATATATTGTGAGACACACATGGTTGATGAGTTTTTGGGTAGTCTTGTATGATTCCTTGTGCCATAAATTTTGGATACGAATTAACCATCATCACGAGTCTAGGTTGGAGGTTGAATTATTTCTAGTAATGATTAGAAAACTACTCTTTGTTATTAATTGTCATGCCTGTCTTAATGAATATTTTGTGCTGCTACTGTGAAACCCTAAGTAGATGTTTACATGGACATGATATCTTGTTCGAGGATGAACAAAGTTTTAAGTGTGGGGTGTTGATGTTAGGCGTATTTACACGCCTAAAGCACCTTAATTTACCCATATTTCAGTTAAGTTTTGAAGAGAAAATATATAATTCCTGCACTTTTAGTCCTTTTTCCTATAAGTGAGCTAACCAACGTGATTAACAAGTTTTCAGGTATAAATAATGAAGATTTCAGCATTTTATGGAAATTGGACGCCAAAGAAAACTTCACGTAAGAACGAAGGCAGCTTCTGGAAGCGTGTGGACTGAAAGTGATGCATAGAAAACTTGTCCCGGGCAAAAACAACATTTCTAAAGACTTGGGGATTAGCAGTAACTTAGTAGGATTAGGACAAGGATGCAGAAACTTAGTAGGATTAGGACAAGGATGCAGTAACTTAGTAGGAATAGGATATGGATGTTATAAAAACCCTATTTTGCTGAAACTTTTTAGCATTCATTCCTCCCCATCCTTTCTTATTTCTTACGATTCCTTCTAGTCCATTTGTTAATACGTTGTTGACATTATTCTTCATTTATTTGACTTTTAATTTTCCCGACAAGAGAAATCCTACTAGCAAAGAAATCACGCCACAAGTGACGCCAATACATACTTCTCATGAGATTGCTATTATTTTGGTATGATGATGATGTCTATTGTGATTTTCGTTGCACTCATGAGTAGCTAAACTTCTCTGTTAGGGTTATAGAAGCCTTATGAGATACTATCTATTGCTATGAGTTTGTGAATTCTTGATACGGATGCTGCTTATATCATTACTCTCTTCATCTTAATTGAATTCTTGTGGTTGCAAACATATAGAATACGCCAGTATAGCATTAACTTGTTCGAAAGAAAAGTTACATGTCTGGAAAAGAGAGAGTGACAAAGAAATAGGGCTATCAACCCCTGTTTAAAAGTTAGTGCCGTAACTGGATTAACCTCTTGGGAGAATTCGTACCATTAGTTATACGCTTTAATCTCGAAAGAGTTAAAGTGAGATAATCCTTGATGGTCGAAAGACACTAGGATTTACCATAGAATACGAAACTCTATAAGCGCATGCATGTCTGAATTCCGCATAACACATAGCCAATAGATACGTAGAACTCATAAGGTGGACATAACCCGGACGTATAATTCTCATTGATTAAAATCTTACTAAACATTCCATTTTTACTTTGCTATTTTTGTAATTTTACTTCACGCATAAAACCCCCCTTTTATTCGCAGAACTTTCACCAAAAGTCTACTAATCGTTGCATACTTAGTGACTGAGTATTCCCTGTGGGATTCGATACCCAACCCAGTTGGGTTCTATATTTGACAGCGACCGCTTACACTCTTACGAGAGCTGTAGTTTGGGCGTTATCACCTCCTACAAAATATGTCGATCATATTTGACTCTCAGTCGTAGTTGCACTCAACTGTAGGTTTGGGATTGATATAATTTGAACCAGAAATGATTCAGCGAATAGTCTCTACTAACTAATCAACTTTGACCCCTCTAAAAATATATGATCAAGCTATGGCTGCTCTACAAATTTTACTAGTCCTGGAGCTCTACGCATAGAGCGAACTACATAGCTCGGTAAGATACATAAAACTCACGTACCAAGGCCGGGCTATAAGAACTGAGTGGTTTGGTCATCCACTTTAACTAATATCAATCGAATGCAACCCCTAAGTATGGTACTCGACTCAGCCATGATAGATCAATCTAGTGCTCCTTATAAATAATCTTCTTAGGCCTTCCTACCTCTAAAATATGACTACCCATCTCAAATATGTCCTGCATATCCTCTACACACCACCTTGGATATTCCTCCTCAAAAGGTTCTCCCAAGGTATGTATGGGTACAAGGCTTTATCCCTGCTATACTGATGCATCGTGGAAAGCCTGATTTGTACCCTTCTTAGACTAGGGTACATCTGAATACTATACATATGTGGTGGTACCCTCCTCAAACTGAGGTACCATTGATGACTCCTCCTACCCAGCATACTCAAATAAATCTTAGGATCCCTCTTTAGATTGGGGGTCCTGAGCTGCAACCAACGAAGTAGACTCAGAATATGTTTCCTCCTCCTCATCATTATCATCTGGTGAAGGAGTGTGTGGGGGTGACATTAGTGCTGACTTCATCCTTGGTCGGGCTGCAACTACATGAGCAACCTGGCGTATCTTCCCTCTAGTAACTCTGCATGGCACCCCTACTGTAGTGTCTCTATATCACTGGATCGGGTGCTCATCCACTGAACCACTAAGATCGAGAGACTCTGCCCATCTTCTCAAGGTATCGACCTTCTTCTTTGCAGCTTTAGGTACCATATGTACCTAAAAACCCATTTGTTACTTTCCAATAAAAATAAGGGATAACAAAGTTGATGAAAAACTCAAAATTCAAAAAGTTCAAATTTTTCCTCAATTTTCATACTCTTATAACTTATTTGAAATCTTAAAAAGTCCAATGTACACACATAAATCAAGAATCATGATTTTCAAAGAAACCTCAACATGCTCAACTTGTAGTATTACTCTACCCCTTCAAGTTCAACTTTCGGTTAGGGCCTAACCTTAGAATTCAATTCAAAACAAGGCCCTACATTATAATTTTAGGCTACTTCAAGGCTCCTATATACAAGCATGATAGAATCTATATATTTTGCATAGGAATACATATATCAACCTTCTTAAACAATAAATAGATCAATATATAACCATTAGAAGCCGATAAAGTTACCTCTTTTATGATGAACTGAAAGTGAATAATGAAGAGCTTGAGCAAAATTAAAGTTGGAACTTTTTTTTAGTGTATTTGGAAAAGTTGGTATCTCAAACAAGTGTCAATTTGGCCTTTACTTAAGTATGGGGTTAGTTTATGTTTTAAGAGGGAAGTTTGAATTCCAATAGAAAAGTGAAGTTTTGAGGATTTGAATGAGTTAGAATGAGGTTAAGGATGTTTCAATGTGGATGGGGGCTATTTTAAGTCATATATATGTGTTGGTGGTCCAAAAGTGTTTATTAAAATATAGGCCAACTCATGACCTAGACGCAGTAGCTACTTGCGCCTGCCACCTGCGGCCAGGCATGGGGTGCAAGTTCCACCTACGGCTAGCAGGTGCAGGCGCAAGTGTAGGGCCAAAAATTTTAGCTCACTTTTCTGCAATCTGGACTTAGCTTTTTGATATTTTCCAACTACTTGTGGTCCCATAACCTAAGTTTATGATCCCAAAGGTATGATTAGGTGCCAAAGTCCACAATTCTCGATTCTTATCCTCAAAATATTAACTTTTTAACTTATTGCTCAACTTACCTAGTTCGTATGGGACTTGTGACCATGATGAATTGGTCACATAATCCACTTACTTGAAATCAATGAATGTAGCATTCTTATCATATTTCAGGCAAGTTTATAAGCTAAAACCTATAAAATAACAAAAATGTGAACGCTAAAATAGTGGGTTGCCTCCTACTCAGCGCTTGATTTAACGTTACGGCACAACGCGACTGTGTTAGTTACTCAGCCTTAACCAACAGCCCATGTGTTGCCTCTTATACAACGCTTGATTTAATATCATGGTACGATACGGGTATCTTGATTACTCTGAATTCATCAAGATACCCAAAAGAGTACCCTTTAGTGTCATCAATATAATCGATCTCCGATACTGTTTTCATGTCAGTAGGCTGCTTCATTAATTTTTGGATGGTAAATGTGGCCTCCTCACCCTTGACTCTGAATTTTAACTCTCATTTGTCCATGTCAACCATTGCTCTCTATATATTTCCCTAAATGGTCTCCCCAATAGAATGGGGATCTTGGTGTCAACCTCACAGTCCAAAATGACAAGTTTATTAGGAATATAAATTTGTCCACTCACATAATCACATCAAAAGAGATTCTTGTAGGTCTCTTCATTGTGCAATCGACCATCAAAACCATATTGAAGTCTGTTTCGGATGGTTCAAACCTTATTTCTTGAATATGGCTAGCAGCATCATATTAATGCTGGCTCCTAAGCCACTAAGGGTTTGGTGAATCGGGATGACCTAAGAGTACATGGTATAGTGAATGCTCTAGGGTCACCCTTTTTCTAAGCTAAAGACCTCGTAGTGACAACACTATACTGGTGCAAGCTATCAACATCCTCAATCGTTGCTTTTTTCTTCCTGGGACTAACTTTTTCATAATCCTGACATATCCAGGCATCTTCTTCAATTCCTTGAGAAAAAAAATATTCAAGCTCAACTTTTTCAGCATCTCAATAAATTGCTTAAATTTTCCTTTCTCTTATTTCTGCTTCAGTTGATAAGGAAAAGGTGGGGGCAGCCTCAGAATTTATCTTATTTTCTGCTCAACAATCAAACCCTTACCATTTTTCTTAGAAACTGCATCATCACCACTAGTTGCCTTTTTTTGGCTCCATAGCAAGTACTTCATCATCATCAACTTTTGTCGCTCGTAGTGGGGGATCTATAGTAGTAATGCCACTCCTCATAGTAATGGAAAGAACATGACTGTTATTTTATAGATTCTGCACAGTGTTTCATGGAAGGTTACTTAGTTGTCTTGGGTTCAGAGTTACGTACATCTGCCCGAACTGGTGCTCCAACTAGTTGATAATATTTTCATAAGATTCGACCTTTTGGGTCAACCTTGAAATATCATCCTTAATCTCTTTAAGGCCAATCTCCTAATTTTCTTAACCTTTTACTATCTTAGATGGCATCTCTTTCATTCTTAATTCTACATCTTATCTACCAGGTAGAATATACCTATATCCCTTTTCTTTGTAGTCATCCTTTTTTCCTCAGTCACCGTCTCACTCTCTACTATAGTATTTATATTTGTCAAAGTAGTTCTGACCTTAGTTAACCTTGCCCTTGGTCTTGAAAACTAGACAATTCTGACCCATTAGATTTGGAAGCTGACCCTTGTATTACTAATACATTTACTTTCTCGAAAGTCGCTGCTATAAATTGCTTTTTTAGTATCCCTAGATCAGTTTGTAGCAGCGCAATTTCTTGCATTACTGAATCATTAACTATTTTTTGGTTGCAGGAGGCACCATAACATATGTATCAAATTCTCTCTCAGCCTCCTGAGTTTACCACCTTCAATTAGTGAGTGAAATTTGATCTAGCATCTCCGACGCTGCTTCTCAGTGATGTCTTATAAAGGCTCATCTAGTTATGGTGTCTTCCATGGCTCTTGAGATGATAGTCAAGGCTTGGTAAAATATCTCTAATAAGATCATCCCTGACAACTGATGATTGGGCACCATACTCAGATTCTTCTTAAACCTGAACCATGCCTCGTATATAAATTCTGACTGCAGCTTCCTGAAATTATATATCTCATCCTTAATCTGCAATATTCTTGATGGAGGAATGAACCTGTTTAAGAATTGCCTGTGCAACATATTCTATGTAGTGATAGAGCCTCTTGGCAGTTGCCCTAACTTTATATGCTTTTTCTGTAAGTGAGAAGAGGAACAACCTTAGTCTAAGCACTTCCTAATTCACTCCTAGATTTGTATACAAATTGCAGATCCCAATAAAATTGGCAAGGTGCAAATTTGCATTATCTGTAGGTAGACCCACAAATACACCCTTTAGATTTAAGAGATGGATCATTGCACTTATTATTTCATACTTGATATATAGGGATAAAATATGAGGTATAATGGCTCCAGTCTCTACCGACTCAATGTATCCCAAATCTTTTTCATTATCTATATATGGATGATCATACTGATATGCTGAGATTACTTGAATATGGGCACCTCTCGATCTATTCTAATTTCTATTAAGTGTTGCTCAATGGTCTGCTTATTATCTCTTCTCAACTAGCTCTGCCTCCCAAGATCCCCGGTAAGCTTCTTCCATTACCCTTGTCTTATTCTCTTCTTGAGCTAAAAGTTGACTGGTCTGACGATCAATAATATCCTGTACTCCTATAGGAAGAGAGGGAGGTATAACATCATAAACCCTTTCTGGATTATCATCTTTTTTCTATTCCACCATCCTACTAGGTGTTTGTAGGATCCTCTTTGGATTTAAATTCACTGAGAATAAGGGATTGCCTCTACTTCGTGTGATAGGAATACAACGGTGTATTCCTAACTAAGAATAAAAGCTAAGAGAAAACTCAAAAATTGTACCAACTTTAAGTCACAAATCAACACTGTAGTCCCCAACAACGACGCTAAAATTTGGTGATGTCCAAGATATACCTCCTCTTAGAAGATGATATGGTCGTTGCTAAATATAGTAACCCAACAAAGGTTGGGGTAAAATCCTAAGGGACTACGTGGACTCATGGATCTCAATTGTTGTAATCAACTGGCGGAACTAGAAAAGTAAACGGGGGTTTTGAGTATCAATGTCTAACAAGTAGAAAAATCAACTTCGGTTATAATCAGTTGTGATGCTAGGATTGTGTTCCCCCAATTTCTCAATTCTGCAGGCTTATCGTGCTATGTTGAACCAACCTGATAACTTGCATGTAGAATTGATAAGTTATTTACCTTCTACAGTCTTTTGGACGAGTAGAAGGATTTCACCCTTTACCTTTTGAGTCTCAGGATGTCACTTTACTAACCCTTATCCTGATCCCAATTAACTATTACCTTTTGAGTCTCTATTTATTAGAAGAAATCTAACCATATTATGTAGATAAAACTTAGAAGCATGGATCGACAGCTAAACTCCACATTACTATTGTCATTATCTTTTCCTAGTCACTACTCCTCTTTTGGAATAAGTAGCAATAATCTAGGCGGGATCCTAATGTGCTCACCCATTAAGAAAACTATTATATTGAATATAAAACAATATATGAATGGATATCGGTTCCTAAAAACAATAGCACTTTTCCTACTTCATTAATCTACGAGGGTTTCCACAACCGTAGTTATGGGTTTTTAGCCGCTCATGCTTGTGAAATAATAAAAAACATTCATGATTGAAAGCATAGATAAAATCACAATAATAAGAAGTAGAAAAACCAACAATCATAACTGAATTACTCAGCTAAAGTTAATACAAGAGAATCCTAAGATCAAAATCTAATATTTGAATCAAAATATGTTTATGAATATCAAAAGAGTGTAACTCCTACCAAAAAACATATTAAGGGTATTTGTAGTACATGAGGAATCCCTAAAATCAAATCCAAAATAAAATAGGAGAAAAAAGGGTCGGTGTCCACTTATGGTCTCCACTTGCACCCTAACCCTGGGTGAAAGTATCACTTGCCACCTACAGGGTGGGCACAAGTAGCGACTTCATGTGCTAGGACCAAAAAATCTTGTAGGTAAGCTCTCGAGATTTTGGACTTCTGGCACTTGGTTTTCCCACATGCTATCTATAACTGTTACAAGTAGTCCACATGTTTACTTAGCAAGTGTTAGGAGTCATCTTTTCAACTCTTCTTCAACTCCTGGACATTCTTTGATCACGAATAAGTAAAAAAGTATCCCAAACATCCATAATTGCTCTAATAAGTGGCCAAAAACACGTTTTTCATCTTTTTCATGAACTTAGAATCCAAAACATGATTTCCTACAAAACATACCCAGAATGCATCATATCTAATAAAATAACCTCATAAACTTGCATATTTTCCTTGTTTTAAGCATCAAAAGTGTGTTATTTCTATAGTACATCAGTTAACCAGGTGTAACACTCCAAAAGTATCTATAATTATACATCAAACTTATAAAAAAATCAACAGAAAAATTTGAATTTTCTTTACAAAATGACCTAGACCACAAGTCTTGCTCAGTACCAATAACTCGTTGAGTGGACCCAGTCTGAGTGATAAGCCAAAAGTTCTAAAAGATGAAATTTTTATCTAGTGAGAATAACTTAGTGACCACGAGTCGTTGGAGTAGAGCACAAGTCATTGGATGACTCATTATGATAAATAACTTGCGAGTTGATATTTTATCCAAAGGCAACGAGTCTCAACAATGAATCATCATCAGGCACAATAATTCTTAAGTTACTAGTCATACCTAAAGCCTAAAATCTTGTCCAGTCTACATAATTCATGGGATGACTTGATGGTTCAGGTAATGAGTCATACCCTGATCGGTGAGAACTGTTTCCAATAAGATTAGTTATGTTTTATTAGGGGTATTTTTATATTTTCCTAAATCTGTAGACATATACTATATTTTCTAATGTTTTTTGAGAAGGAGATTAAAGGCGTACAAATCCCTTATTCACTTCCCCTTGACCTTTCAGATAGAAAACAAAAAGGAGATTCAAAGTTTCAAGAAATAAATTGGGGTTTTTCTTCAATTTTCAAGGAATTCAAGTGTGAGTTTAGATCATTTCCAATAATTTTTTGTGACTCCCTTTGACTCTAAGCGATAATCTTGTCATTTGTTTCCATTTAAGTTTTGAGAGTTTGGGTTAGGGGTTTGTCCTTTTGATTGGGTGCAATAATCCTACTTCCCTCAATGTTTCAAATAATTGACCCAAAGGTTCAACAATTGGTGTGTCGGTATGGTTATTACTGCCATCATGATTTGGACATGGTCTTGGTGCATATGTTGGTCTATTCAAGTAGACTATAGCTTGGATAGGGGAATATCGTCTTGGTGATATCTTACTAATTGAGTATGACCAGGTTTGGTGCTTATTTAGAGGGTTGAGACTTCCTCTTTGTATGACTACTCAGAGTTTGGTTATAGCTAGTAAGTCTTTTACTGAGGTTTCTGATTATGCCCAAACTATGGTAAAGATACATTCTGAGGCCCAAGGAGGCAGCAATAAGATATTATATCACCAGGGTAATTTCAGTGGGAGTCAAATTGGCTCACAGCTAAGAGGTAGATATTCTCAAAGTAGGTACCTTCCAGACCAATTTTATCTATATCAAGATCAGTCTAGTAGACTTGTTCATGTTGCACTTTAAATTACTAATGGGGGTCAACCCAACTATAGTAATTATAGTGCGTTGAGTAGTGTCCAATCTTTGAGAGGCACACCTTTTTGGTTTTCTAGTAAAGGTAACTATTTAGTGTCAGCTAGATTTTTTTGATAAAGTATAGTTCCTTGAGCGTGCTATGATTATGGGTTCATCGACCATTATTTTAGAGAGTGTCCCTATTGTAGGGCAGTTGTGCCTGCAGTGCAGATTGTTTAACTAATTAGGGAAGTTATACCCCATATTATGGTGGTATGTAGGGTTATAAAGGCGGTCCCCAAGGTTCTCGAGGAGGTCCTTAGTCAAGTAGAGCAGGTGGTCAGTCAGGCAGCCAACTAGGTGGTAAGCGAGGTTATTTGTATGCTAAACCTGGTAGGTTGGAGGTAGAGCTTTTGGATGTTGTTATTACAAGTATTACTTTAGTGTACCTTTAGCTAGCTATTATTTTTTTGATCTAGGCTCCACTTATTTATATGTGTCTGCTTATTATAAACCATGGTTAGAATTATATTGGGAGTCTTTATATGTGTTATTACATGTATCTACTCCCACGGTGATTTTTTAGTACTGGATTGAGTCTATAGATTATGTGTTGTGACCATTTGAGATTTTAATACTTAGGCTAATCTTTTTTATGTTAGATATGGTAGACTTTGATGTAATTATGACTATGGACAGGTTATCCCTTATCATGCGGTCTGGGATTATTTTTTATGTTCAGGCTAGGAGATTGGTGTCGAGGGGTTTTAAGTCTTATCTTGCTTAAGTTTGTGATGCTAGAATTGTGAGTCCTTCACTTGATTCTTTTTCTATTGTTCATGAATTTTCTGATGTTTTCCCTACCAACCTACATGGCCTTCCTCCTAAGCATGATATTGAGTTTGCTATTGATCTTGAGTCGGGAACTCCACTTGTTTCTATGGTACCTTACCACATGACTCCTGTTAAACTTAAGGAGCTAAATTCTTAATTTTGGGATCCTCTAGGTAAGTGTTTTATTAGATTGAGTTTATCATCTTGTGGTGATCCCATCTTGTTTGTGAATAAAAATATTGGTTCTATGTGTATTTGTATCAATAATAGGCAATTGAATAAGGTTATAGTGAAGAATAAGTATCCTATGCCTCATATTGATGATTTACTTGACCAACTTTAAGGAACTATGGTGTTCATTAAGATTAACTTGAGATTTGACTACCATAAGTTTAGGTTCGGGTTGAGGACATCTCTAAGACAACCTTCAGTACTCGTTTTGGCCACTATGATTTCCTGGTGATGTCTTTTAGGTTGACCAATGCCCCAACCGAGTTTATGAATTTGATGAGCTGAGTGATTTGGCCTTATTTGGACTCTTTGTGACCGTTTTCATTGATGATATCCTTGTGTATTAGAGGAGTAGGTAAGAGCACTGGCAATATTTAAGGATTGTGCTCCAAACTATGAGAGATAATAAACGTTATGCCAAATTTTCAAAGTGCGAGTTTTGGCTCGAGTCTGTTACATTCCTAGGACATGTGGTGTCTTAAGATGGGAATAATGTAGATCTAACAAGATTGAGGATATTTATGAGTGGGAAAATCCTACATCTCTAACTAAGGTTTGTAAAATTATTGGTTTGGTAGGTTACTATAGGTGGTTAGTTGAAGGTTTTTCTACTATTGCAACACCGATTACTAGGTTGAATAGAAAACAGATTACTTTTCAATGGTCCAAGGTGTGTGAGTCGAGCTCTATGAGGCTCAAGGGCTTGCTCACTTCATCTCTTATTTTGAGTATTCTTGCTGAGTATGAGGGGTTTATCATATTTTGTGATGCTTCTAGTGTTTATTTGGGTTGCGTTCTAATGTAGCAGGATTGAGTTATTGATTATGCATTGAGGCATCTAAAGGTGCATAAGCACAACTATCTCACTCATAATTTAGATTTGGCAATAGTAGGTTTTGTGATTACGATTTAGAAACATTACTTGTATGTTATTTATTGTAAGATCTATAAAGATCACTATAGTCTTCGACACCTTATGACTTAGAGGTAGAATAATTCTAAATAACATAGATGGATAGAGTTGCTGAAGGACTATGATATATCAATTTTATACCTCTCTAGGCAAAGCAAATGTGGTAGAGAATTCCTTGAGATGAAAGGCAGTAAGCATGGCTAGCTTGGTTTCTATTTTAGTTTTTGAGTGGCCATTGGCTTAAGACATCCATTACTTAGAGAACTTAATGGTTCAACTTGATATTTTAGACTTTGGGTGGATCCTTGATTGTGTTGAGGCTAGGTCTACCTTGATTGAGCACATTTAGAGTCGTCAATTTGAGGATAGTAAGATTTATGGCATTTGTGGATCAGGTTCTAAAGGGTTAGTCCACAAGAGCTGCCTTTGATTTAGAAGATATTTTGAGATATGACGCCCACATTTCTATTTCAAGGGTTGGAGACCTGATTTAGTTGATATTGTGGGAGGTTCATAGTTCCAAATATTTCATTCACCCTGGTACAACTAAGATGTATAGATATTTTAGACAATATTATTAGTTGATTAGGATGAAGGGAGATGTAGCAGACTTTGTAGCTCGTTGCCTATGTTGTCAGCAGGTAAAGGCTAAACATCAGAGGCCCAGTGTCTTGATCCAAAGATTACCTGTTGATGAGTGTAAGTGGTAGAGGATCACCATGGACGTTGTTAGTGTTTTACCTTGCACTTCCCGTGGTTCTGATGATATTTGGGTCATTGTAAATCAATTGACCACATTGACTCATTTTCTCTTTATTCAAAAGTCTTTTAGAACTAAGAGGTTCACTCGTATCTATGTTCCTGAAATAGTTCACCTGCATGGAGTACCCATATCTATTATTTTAGACAGAGTCTTGGTGTTCACCTCTAGTTTCTAGAAGACTTTTTGGGAGGAGTTAGGTACTTAGGTTGCCGTCAGCACTATTTTTCACCATCAGGCCGATGGGCAATCAGAGCAAACTATTCAGGTTCTTAAGGATATGATTTGTACATGTGTTATGGACTTTGGAGGTTAGTGGAAGTCTTGGCAGAGTTTTCCTATAATAATAGCTACCGTTCGAGTATTGAGATGGCATAATTTGAGGCATTATATGGTAGGCATTGTCAATCTTTGATAGGCTTGTTTGAGACCTTTAAGGTTAGGCCCCGTGGTACTGACTTTCTTCATAAGTCATTGGATAGATTTAGGATGATTCAGGATAGGTTAAAGGCAACTTAGAGTAGAAAGAAAAGTTTTGTTGACCATAAGACTTTGTGCCTTAAGGTTTGGAATTAGTAACTAGGTTTTCCTGCGAATATTACCCATAAAAGGCATGATAAAGTTCGAGAAGAAGAGAAAACTCAGCCCCAGGTATATTGGGCCATTTGAGATACTTCAGACAATTAGAGAGAAGATAACTTATGAGTTAGCCTTGCTCCTAGATTTTTCAGTTGTTCACCTAATTTTCCATGTCTCTATATTACGGTGTTATATCCTAGATGGGTATCATGTTCTTCGATAGGACTCGATACTAGTGGATAAGAGATTGATCTTCATGGAGGAGATAGTTCTCATATTGGCTAAGGATGTCAGACATTTGTGCTCTAGAGATAGTCCAATAGTTAAGACTCAGTGATGACACTGCCCAGTCAAGGAGTCCACTTAGGAAATTCAGAGTAAGATGCGGGCCCAATATCTCTAGTTATTCAAGCCTTTAGGTACACCCTAATCCTTTACTTTCACGAATGAAAGTACTTTTAGTAGTAGTTATTGTAATGAACCTGCAGTTTATTTTTTGCATTTCCATACTATTTTATTGTTTAAAGAATTACCGTAGCTTTCTCAATTCATTTATGACTTGCTGGAGCTGGCAGTTAGGTTATCAAGCAGTTTCTTTGGTTTTTAGGGTCAATTCCTTGTTTTGATGTTTTTGTTGTTGAGAATTGGGTATCGGGATTAAACTTTAGGTTAACAACCTTGTATTCCAATTTTTTATAGTTCTATTAGATCCAGAAAATTCTTTGGTTTGGGTCTTGAGGCTTTCAGACTCATCTTGGGCTATTGGGTGGATTTTGGTTAAAACAACCATTAGGTGTGCAATCCACATTTCATTGAAATGACCTCCGATAAAAATTTTGATGGCGTTGTTGAATTCAAAATCTCAAATTTGGTAGGTAGCACAGTTCATTTGCATTCATGGTATTTCAAACAAATCTCAAGGGTCTGATCGAAAACTTGGCAAATGCCAAGTTCAGCTGGTACGGATCAAGAATGGCCTTTGCGTTCAAAAGGCCTTGGCCACATTTGTGAAGGCTAAGGCATTTTGGCTATTGTGATCACGATAAAATTTGTTGCATTTGTGAATACCAAGTTCACTGGATACCTCGTTATCTAGGCTATCTTTGCCTTTACGAAGAGTATCCCCTGGGCCAACTGAGGATTTCTTCTTCGTAATCATGGCAAAAAAACCACGTTCACAAAGGGTAAGCTGGGTTAAGGCTTGCATTCATGATAGGGTACCTACATTTATGATGAAGGGACCCTTGACAGTATATATAGCTGCCAAACCCAATTTTACCCTATTTTTCAAGTCTCAACTTCCACTATAATTTCTAGAGACATAAGAGAGTGGGAGGATTACTTCATGGGTGTTTTGGGTAAGTTGGAGAGTTCGTGATCATGTTTTCTTCTAATGAATTATCATAAGTTTTCTTTAATTTCTTATTTAATTCTCTTCTTTAATCTCAAAATCCCTAGTACTTTACAGGCTGATTCGAGGGAGTAATTATGCTTGGGTTTCAACCATTTTAAGGTAAATAATGTTACAACCCAAGACTACCGCTTGTCAAAATACGATGCTTAGATTCACAAGTGATCCCAATCTAACCCAACGTCTGGCATGACACTAAGAATAGTGAAAATAACTGATAAAACAATTATGCAAAAGATGAACTAAATAGGAAATAAATACTCAAAAGAAAGCCAATATCAATATCTGATTTTAAAACCACAAGCAGAAAACAACAAGTGTATGTCAAAAAGCCTCTACCAAGATGAGTTATTGGGACAAGCCTCCCGCTAACTCTAACTGTCTGCAACAAAAATTAAAGAAAAAAACAAAATGAAATATGGATACTATCCCTCAGATGATGAAGACTCGCCAAGTATTGTTGTTGATGCAGTGGGAGATCACACTAAGTTTGTTTTGAGTGCTGAGCATCAAAATCTATATTATGAGACAATATACCACAAATAAAGCATGTGATCAGAACTTTAAACGTACTATGTGAGAAAGACAATAATTGATATAGGTTGAACAGGACATTTGTAATATGATAAATTAATGCAAGACCAAGTAATGAAAATATTTTGTATAATAAATTGAATAACTGAACACGAGGTTATGTAAATAGCTGAATCTGAAGTATAGATTATGGACTGTGAGAGATACTAATAACCAACATACCTTAATCTAAGATAACTGGGGTGAAACTTATAACCCTAACTGGAAGGGTTTTCAATACCTTTCCAAAGGTATAAATATTGGCTAATGTGGATCCACTAAACTAATATCCGAAAGGACTAAGGTGTCAAACCTGCTTTGACAGGTGACCCTTTAGAACCTACAGTAGCTCCTTAGTTCTGGGACTTAGGGACTTCTACAAAAGGACTTAGGCTAACTAACGAGTGAGTCTTCATCCCTACGTCCACTTGGTGCTAAGTACTATTCCTAACTAAATAACACTAGTAACTGCAATGCTCAATGATAATAATAATAATAATAATCTAAAGACATAAATAAATGCATTATCTAAAAGAATTCAAAAACATGTGAGCTGGAGGATCTTATACTCATAAATATATATTTATGAAATCCTAGGTCATCGGGTTTTCATAACCCCCATCTATGAAGAATGCAACTATTATGCCAATTTCATAATTTGAGTTAATTTAAGAAATTTAATAACTCAAGTCCACACTTATGGATGCCACAATGTAACTAAATTTTGTGATCATGGACATGTAATAACTCTGTAATTCATGATTAAGTGTAAGGGACTGAGATATCAGGGAATTTCACGATATTCATAAAACCCTAAATTGAGATGAAGAAACTAAACTGAAGAATAGGATAAATTTGGGACTCAATGGGTGAACCGATACCCTTTGATGAAATCATACATACCTAGATATAAGAAACCTGACAAATTCTTTGAAGATGAAAGCCTAAAGAAGATCAACCCTAGCTCAACCTTGGGAAAATAATTGTCTATTTTCTCTGGTTGCAACTAAGTGTCAGATTTTTGTGAGTAATGAGGGATTAGGATAATATTCCCTTAATAATCACCCTTAATATATCCTGAACGATGTATTTTTTATGTTAAAATAGTTCGAAAAGACTGATATGCCCCTTTAAAATTTGTAACTAGAAGATGCTGGGGGGATATACCGAACCTTCTCACAAAAATGGACCAACCCACGATCGTGTGTTGTACCCATGGTTAGAGGCTGGATGAGAGATCTATGTGATCATGATCATGTGAGCCTTGGTACTTTTTTGGGATCAACCTACAATCGTACATTGGTTTGTAGGTTCGAAGGTTCAATCAGGATCATCTGTGGGACTCACGATCTTGCCTAGGATTGTGGTTTCAAAGCACAATCATGGTTCCCTCTCGTGGTTCGAAAGAATACTTGTCAACTTTTATATATTGGGGTTGTTTAGATCATTTTAGACCATTTTACGATTGTATTATTTAACCACAATCATGGTTTGTCTCGTGACATCATTACATGACAGTGCTTTACTAAAATGGACATAACTTTTTACCCCAATATTGAATTATGGAGAAACTAGATGCATTGGCTATATAATTCAAATATCTTTTATTTGGTGGGTCTTGAGCTAAAATATGCTTTAGAATCTAGAGGTTATGCTGGTTTAAAGTTGATCATTTCTCAAGGAATCGATCGTTAAGTGATAACGTACAAGCTATACCTTCTCTTAGAAGATGATATGGTCGCTACCAAATATAGTAACTTAAAGAAGGTTGGATTTGAATCCCAAGGAAATACATAGACTCAGGGATTTCAGATGCTATAATCAATGGGCAAAAACTAGAAAAGTACATGGGGGGATTTGAATGGTAATATCGAACAAAAAACAAATATCAACTTTGGTTGTGATCAGTAGTGGTGAACACTAGGATTTTGTTCCCTGTGGCTTCTCAACTCCATAGGCTTATCGTACTATGTTGAACCAAGCCTATACCTTTCATGAAGAATCGTTAAGTTATGTACCATCTATTGTATTTTGGATGAGTAGACAGATTTCACACTTTACCTTTTAAGTCTCAACATGTCACATTACTAACCCTTACCTTGATCCTAATTAACTATTAACTTTTAGGTTTCTAGTTATTAGATGAATTCTAACCATCTTACATAGATAATACCTAGTAGTGTGGATCGACATATAAACTCCAAATTACTGTTGTCATTATCTTTTCCTAGTTACTATTTCTCTTTTGGAGTAAGTAGCAATAATCTAGGCGGGATCCTAACATTGGCCACCACTAATAAATTTATTATAGTGAAGATAATGCAATGCAAGCCATAGGTATCAGTTCAATTCAACAATCGCACTGCCCCCACTTCATCTATCCGCCAGGGTTTTTATCCACCCATGTTTATGAGGAGATCAATACCATTCATAATTTAAAGTATATATGAAATCACAATGATAAGAAGTGTAAAAACCAACAATTGTAACTAAATTAATCAACTGAAGTCAATGCAAGATAATCCCAAGATCAAAATAGAATCTTGGAATCAAAATATATTTATGAGTATCAAAAGTGCGTAACTCCTACTAAAAAACACATAAAGGGTATTTATAGTACATAAGAAAACCCTAAAAACAAAGCCCGAATGGAATAGGAGAAAATAGGGTCGGTGGCTACATGTGGTCTATACGTTCGTTTTGACCCTGGGCGCAGATAGCGGATGAAAAAGTCTTGCAAGTTCAACTTTTGGGATTTTGGACTTCTAGCACTTACTTTGCCTACCTGCGGTCCATAGGTTGACTTAGTAAGTGCTGGGAGTCAGCTTTTCAGCTCTTTTTCAATTTTCCAACATGCTTTGATTAGGAATAAGTCGAAAAGTATCCCAAACATCCATAATTGCTCCAAAAAGTAGCCAAGAACACCTTTTTCACGTTTTTCATGAACTTACTATCCAAAACATGATTTCCTACAAAACATACCAAAAATGCATCATATCTAATAAAATAACCTCAGAGACCAATATATTTTTCTCGTTTTATGTTTCGAAAGTTCTATATTTCAATAGCACATCAACATCCTTAACTTAGAACTTTTTCATGTCCTCAGGCTATAAAATACAACAAAAACAAAAATAACGCTTATCTAGGAGAATCTAAGTTATTCAAGGCAGTCAGTCAACACTTTTAAGCTTAAATCACACCATCCCCTCCAATATTATCTTTCAAAACCAACTGTGTGTGAACATGAAGCACAACAAAGTAACACTATAGGATTAAGGTATGGCAATTACATAAGCAACAGACAACCACTCATATATATAATTTACACTACCTGAAACAAATAAATATCTATCAATATGACTCAATTACTGTCACAACAAGGATATATCACTCACTCATATGAAAGAATGCATGTCAATGCTGGGACGGTGAAGAGACACTCATATTCAGAAGAGAAGTTCCAATCAATGCATGTCAAATACCAAAGGTTTGCCTTTATTTTCTTTACCTTAGCATTCAGATAGTCAAGTTAGGATCACTATAGGACTTTTCTCGGATTGTAATGTAGGCTTGAGGGATGGTATGGTAAATATGGACATATCAAGTAACTAAACCTCCTTGCAACTACACTAACCTTGGGGTCGCACTTACTAGCCAATTTCCTTTTATTCCAGCCTTATTTCTATCCATTTTATTCTTTATCACACATTCAGGTTGGATGTGGTCTTTTATTCTTTCATTTTTTTCTTTTTTTTTATAACTTTTCTTTTTCTTTTCTACCACGCCCAACCCTACTAACTTTTTATCTTATTTTAACCTTATTCATATACACATTTTACACTACACACACCTATGATAGCCACCCTCAACTTAAGCGTTTTGCCTGAGTTAAGATGCATAAAATCCAAGGAGGAACAGGGCTAAAATAGGTTCATTGTAAAATAAATAGAAAGATGGATGGTAAAGCGAGAAAAATAAGCTAATAAGGATCAAAATAGGGATCAAGGAATATAATTCACACATGGAAGGTCATTTAGGCTAAATGTGGACTGATATAAAAAATGGGCTATGATCGTTTCCTAACCAACTATCCTTCCATGTAGGCAAGTTCTGAATTTAACACACAAAGGAAAATCGGTAGTATCTCACACACACATGGCACAGAGTCAATATTGCCAGCTACTGCCTATCTAGTTCATGCAATTATTAGCAAGTGATTATCATGTCTCTAATTCTAATGCCATAACAAGATCCACAATGTTCATACATATATACATTTTGACAGTTCTAAAACACAATTTTGGAGGGTTATACAAAATCAATCAAAACATCACTACTGCCTTAAATACTAAAAAAATCTCCTAATTACACAAAATCAAAATACAATACGAAGTAAAACACAATATGAAACAAAATTATCCTAGACATATCGATTCTACAACTATACTACGACCGATAGGAAAAGAAGCACGATAACAAAAACCTGCAACAACATAGTATGCCCATCCTTAACTAAAAACTATACAATGTTCTCAATACGCTAAAATAAAACAAAACAGAGGGAAGTGAGATAATACTTGGGATCCACTAGGCATCTGTGTACCTTGGGTTTCCTCCCAAGCAGTTCCTGATTTACTATCATAGAACGACTCAGTTTCTTTGGCTCTTAGACTTCGCCAAGGTCTATTTTAGCATAAACTCTTACTTCTTCTAAGTTTCCTAAGAATTATTTCACTCGTTGCATGTTTACTTTAAATGGGATATCACCATCATGCTTTATATCAATAGCACCATATGGGAACACCTTAACTATAGTGAATGGTCTAGTCCATCTTGATTTTAGCTTTCCAAGAAACAAGCATAGTTTTAAATTGTGTATCAAGACCAAATCATAGGGTTTGAATATCCTCTTCTTGATCTTATTGTCATGGTACAACTTCATTATTTGTTTGTATATGGTCAAGATGTCATAAGCACAGATTTAGAATTCATCCAACTCATTTACATTGCTTAACCACAAGTTTGTTGCATCACACCACTTAAAATTTAGCCTTTTCAATGACCATAGTTCCTTATGCTCAAGCTCAACCAATAAGTGTCATACTTTCCCATACACAAGTTATATGGAGAGTCACATATAGGGGTATTATAGGTTGTTAGGTAGGCCCATAATATATTATCTAACTTTCTACAGTAGCCAGTCCTATTGGTATTCACAGGTTTTGCCAAAATAGACTTTATCTCTTTATTGGTGACTTTCACTTACCCACTCGTCTGAGGATGGTAAGGTGTTTCCACCTTATTCTTTACTCCATATCTAACAATCAATAATTTAAACAAGTGGTTTCAGAAGTGTGACCCACCATTACTATAATTTCACGTAGAGTGCCTAATCGGGAAAATATATTTCTCTTTAAAAAAATGGTGACACTTCTACCTTTATTTTTTGGAAGTGTAACTACCTCCACCCACTTTGATACATAGTCAACCACTACCAAAATGTATCTCATGCCATAGGATATCATAAATAGGCCCATGAAATTAATCCTCCATACATCAAGCAACTCTTACTCCAGAATAAGTGTCATGGGGTGTTCGTAGTATCGTGAAATATTTCCTTGACACTGACATTAGTCATAGGCTTTTGAAAAATCATTAGAATTATTGTAAATTGAAGGCCAGTAAAACCCATTCTATAGAATTTTATGGGTTGTCCGTGTGCCACTGTGGTTACCCCCAACTGGTGAAGAATGACAAACTTTCAGAGTACTCATCATCTCCACCTCTAGAATGCATCTTTAAATCACATCATCAATGCAAACCCTAAATAAATATATCTCATCCCAAAATAACTTCCTTAACTCATGTATAAATCTCTGTTACTACTCGAAGGATAGATTTTCTAGGGACAAGATCGCTTGCCAAATAGTTGGCCAAATCAGCAAACTAGGCAATCAAATCTTAAGATGCTACCAACACTCGCTTATTAGGAAAAACATTATCTTTATCGAGATTATCCCTTAGTTTCTGTATCGTATCCTCTTCAAGTCTGGATAAATGGCCCGTAACTTGATTTTTTTTCACTTTTCGGTCCTTGACTTTAAAATCAAACTTTTGTTGTAAAAGAACCTAATGAATCAATTTAAGTTTGGTTTCTTTATTTAACATAAAGTACCTCAAGACTACATGGTCAGTGTGAATTATAACCTTAGTCCCAATCAATTAAGACCAAAACCTTACAAAAGCAAAAACCACCGCCAGTAGCTCCTGCTCTGTAACTATATAATTTTTTTTATGTGGGTTTACAGATTTGTTGGCATAGTAGATGCGATGCAGTATATTTTCTATGATTTGGCCTAGAATAGCTTCCAAGGCTACTCCACTCGCATCACACATTACCTTAAAAGATGCAGACGAATCTAAAGACACAATGATGGGTGCCAAAATCAACTGCTTATTTAGGCATTTAAAAGCCTTTAGACAAGCATCATTGAATAAAAATTTCACCTCTTTCTATAAAAGCTTGCATAGAGGACTTGAAATTTTAGAGAAGTCCTTGATAAACCTCCTATAAAAGCTTGCATGACCCAAAAAAACTCTGTATGCCTCTAACTGGCACTGGTGGTGGCAACTTCTAAATTACCTCAATATTTAATTTATCCACATCAATACCATGTTTGGAGATCTTGTGCCTTAGCACGATACCTTCTTTTGCCTTGAAGTGGTATTTTTCTCAATTTAGTACCAAGTTGCACTTTTCATATCTCGGTAGTGCACTAGCTAAATGGGCTAAACAATCATCGAATGAGACCCCAACCACTGAAAAGTCATCCATGAATACTTCTATGGTGTCTTCTACTATGTTAGAGAATATGGACATTATACCTCTCTAAAAAATAGCGGGTGCATTGCATAGTCCGAATGACATCCTTTTGAGTGCAAAGGTCCCATAGGGGCAAGTAAAGATTGTCTTTTGTTGGTCTTCGGGAGCAATCATGATTTGATTGTACCCCGAATACCCATCAAGAAAATAGTACCAACCCTTGATTGCTAGTCTGTCCAATATCTGATCCATGAACGATATTGGGAAGTGTTTTTTTTGTGCCCATTTATTCAACTTTCTGTAGTCCATGCATACTCTTTAAACAATTACTGGCCTCATTGGTACTAATTAATTCATATTATTTAGAAACATTTTGATTCCTCCTTTCTTTGGCATGCATTAAACCAGGCTCACCCACTTATTATCTATAATACAAAAAACCACCCTAATATTTAACCATATGATTATGTCCTTTTACACTACCTCCTACAACAGGATTCAGTCATCTCTGATACGTAATACTGAGAATGTTGTCCGGCTTAATCTATATATTGTGTGTTCATATATCGGGTTGAGTCCCTATAATATATGCAGTAGTTCATCTAATATCTCTTTGGAACTTTTGTAACACTGATATAAATTTTTTTACCTATGCTCCTACTAGATATGCCGCAATAATTACCGGTAGAGTATTTTTGGCCCCCCTAGAATACATACAACAAGTAAGGTCGAGGGCCTTCAATTCCAATACCAGAGGTTCTTCAGTCGATGGTATTGCAGGGGGTGTGGTTCTATTCTTCAAGTCAAGATTTAGATTCTTAAGGGCATATTTGTAAGAACCTATTCCATGTAGCACCTGAACCAGCTTGTCATATACATATATACCATCACTTTCAAAGTTAATAATCACTATTGCCAATGCTTCTACCCCTAATCTCTTCTCAATAGGTATATCCACTGTAACCACATTATCATCCAATGCATCAATCACTGCTACCATTCTCATATCATCAAGATGCTGAACTGTCATGCATATATTCAACACTATGATTATCATTCCATTTGAAAGTGATATCCTCTAGGTCCATATTAATCAATACTTGGCAATAGACAAGAAAGGTCTATCCAAGATAATCGGAGAGTGGGCATCCACTTCCTAGTCTAAAATTATTAAATCTATTAGATACATAAATGATGCCACCTTCACTTCTACATTACGCACCATACCCACTGGTGATAGATGAATGAACCATCAAAAACCTTGCAGATGTAGGCTTGAGTTTTACTAACCCCAATACTTTGTACATCACCAATGGCACTACATTTATTTCTGCTCCCATATTGTATAAATCTGAATTAATCTCGCTATGCCTAATAAAATATGGTATGGTGATTGTACGTAGGTCTCTCTCCTATTCTACTGATGGTGCATGAAAATCTATGCTAAACTATTGCACTATATCTTAGAGCTCTCCTACTATCTAGTTCTCATTGTCATGACTCCCAAAGTCATCATCACTATAAGTTAACTTCTTAAATTAAACTTGAGGTGGCTCATCTGCAATGATATTTTCCTTTATTGGCTCATTAGTAGCAGGGAAAAAGTTCTCATCAGGTGAAGAATCACTCCTCATGTTAATAGTCGAACAATGAACTAGTGTTGGAGAATTTGGCACATTGTCACTAGAAAGCCACCTGTCTGATGTTGGGCCAACGTGGTAGAGCTTTGCCCATACTACTACTCTAACTACTTGATAGCAGTTGAATGTGATTTAACCTTCTGTGTTAATCCTAAAACATTGACATTGAGTTCTGTAAGGAAAGTTTCCCACTTCTCTTGAACATTCATCAGTTTAACCAACATCTCTTCTATTCTCGATTTTGCATCTCATCTGCCAGGTGGAATGTATTTATCTCTATCATCATAGTTCCGACCTTGATTATCTTGCCCTTGGGCTAAAAAACTCACCAACTAATGATTTACATACTTTGCCTCCTCCTCTAACTCTGACATGTGCACCCTAGAAGATGAACCTTGTACCTCTACTGTATTATCCTTTGCAGAATTTATTGTTGCAAATTGTTTGGCCATCTCCTAATGCTAAGCTTCTTCTTAAACCTGAACTATGCCCTACACATAGATTATGATTGCAACTTCCTAAAGTTTTAGATCTCATCCTTGGGATGCAATACCCTATATAGAGAATAGAACTTGTTTAAAAATTCTCTGCATAACTTGATCCATATAGTGATAGACCCTATTGAAAGTACCCCTAGCCATAAAGATGCCTCTTCAGTAAGTAAGAAGGGAAACAACCTCAGTCTCAATGCCTCCTAATCTACCCCAGGTATGATATATAAAGTGTATATCCCAATAAAATTTGCCATATGCTTGCATCATCTATAGGCAACCCTGCAAACACGCTTTTTAAGTATAAAATTTGAATCATAGCACTAGAAATGTTGAACTTGACATCAGAGGGCAAAGCAGAAGGAATGATAGCTCCCATCTCTGCCGCCTCAACATAACCATATCCTCTTCATTATCTTTATACAACTGAACATACTGATATGTTGGGATCACTTGAGGTCGGCCTTCTTTTTTTTTATTTTGGTTTCCACCAAGTACTGCACGATGGTCTGCTACCTGTCTCTACTCAGCTAACTCTACCTCCCAAGCTATGCATTAAGTTTTCTCTACTACCATCCTATCATTTTTAACTTGTGCTAAGAGCTCACCAGTCTATCAATCAACAATGTTCTAAACTCTTTTAGGTGGAGGGGAAGGCAAATCTTTTCTTTTTGACTCTGACATCCTACTAGATATTTATAGGATCCTTTCTAGATTTAGATTCAGTTTGGAGTAAGGGATTTCCTCTACACCGTGTTCTAGGCATACAACGGTATATGACCAACTAAGAACAAAAATAAAAACCCAAACACTGGAACAACATCAATTCAAAAATCAATACCTTATTCCCCGATAGTGGCATTAAAATTTGATAACGATCAAGCTACACCTTCTCTCAGAAGATGACTAGGTCGCTGTTAAATATAGTAACCCAATAAAAATTGGGGTTGAATCCCAAGGGACTACGTAGACTCGTGGATTTCAGATGCTGTAATCAACGGTTAAAAACTAAAATAGTAAATGGGGGTTTTCAATAGTAATATCGAACAAAGAGAAAATATCAACTTCGGTTGTGATCAGTAGTAGTGAACACTAGGATTGTATTAATCAAGATTCTCAAATTCGTAGGCTTATTGTGTTATGTTGAACCAACCCAATACATTGCATGCAAAATCAATAAGTCATGTACCATCTATAGTCTTTGGGATGAGTTGACAGATTTTACCCTTTACCTTTTAAGTCTCAACATATCATATTACTAATACTTATCTTGATCCCATTTGAATATTACGTTTTGAGTTTCTAGTTATTATATGAAATTTATCCATTTTACATAGATAATAACTAGTAGCTTAGATCGAAAGCTAAACTCTAAATTACTGCTGTCATTATCTTTTCCTAGTCACTACTCATCTTTTGCAGTAAGTAGCAGTAATATAGGTGAGATCTAAACATTGAAAACCGCTAAAAAATCTATTATAGTGAAGATAATGTAATGCACGCCATGCATATCGATTCATTTCAACAATCGTACTTCCCCTACTTCATTAATTTGCCAGGGTTTCTATAATCCTAACTATGGGGTTTTTAGCCACTCATGCTTGTGAAGAGATCAATAACATTCATTATTGAAATTAGATATAAAATCATAATGATAAGAAGTGTAAAAATCCATAATCACAACTGAATTAATCAACTGAAGTCAATACAAGATAATCCCAAAATCAAAATTGAATCTTGGAATCAAAATATTTTTTTGAGTATCAAAAGTATGTAACTCCTACTAAAAACACATAAAGGGTATTTATATATATGAGAAAACCCTAAAAAAAATTCCGAACAAAATAAGAGAAAATAGGGTTGGTGATTACATGTGGTCTGTACCTGCACTCTGATCCTAGGAGAAAGTAGTACGTGTTGTCCTACTACTGGGCATGATACACGACCATATCCTTTGTAATACAATCAAATCTTGATGTTTAATTCTGTATGTAGTCTAATATTTAGGGTGTTACAATGTAAGACCCAACAAAATCCTAAGTTCAACTCAGCCTTTTAAGCTTGCTAAGGGGTCCCATCTTAGAAATTCTAGCTAAGTATTCAGAATTAGTATTATTTTGGCCTTCGTAAGTTGGAAACTCTATTTCACGACTCTTATAACTGTAAAGTATTGATCTTTAGATTAATTAATAAGTAGGAATGTTAGTAGGTGTTACTGGATAAGTTTTAAATTTTTCGGACCTTGTTTAGACCATGTTCGAGAGACCAAAACAGTGAGTCGATGCGATCTTGATGCATCGCATCGTCCATCGCATCGACAGATAAATTTTTCTCTTAGCTCTATGAAAATTCCAGTGAACTGATACAGACTCGACATGGCATATTGGTTATCGCGTCGATGCCAACGACGCGTGCGTTAGTCTGCGCGTCGATAGTTTGGTTTTTATTCATTAAAAGCCACGTCCTTAGGGGTATTAAGGTCTTTTCCCATGCCTATCAAACCCAAAACACGAGATAAGGCCCTCTTAGAGGTTAAATCCATTCACTATTCTCAAACTTCTCAAGAATAGAAGCCCTAGGTGATCTAAATTCAAAAGCCAAGGCTCAAGATTTCATCATTATTCTTCAAGAATTTAGCAATCAAGGTATGTGAAGTGTTCATCCAAGGGTTCCTTCCACCCTTGGAGTCCAAGAAACTCTTTCAAACTTCAAGTAGCTTGATTTCAAGATTTCCATGATTTGAAATCAAAGTGTATTTATGATTATTTCTATAATTGGATTTTTATTTCATGATTTATTACAAGATTAATGCAGAATTATTTGATAGGTGTGATTTATCATGTGAATTCATGTTGAAATCCATGGAATTGTGAATTTGGAAATTAAATCATGATGCTTACATGTTGTTTAGTATTATGTGCATATACTATAACATCCAACTAATTGATGAATTACTCATGTGAATGTAATAATAAGATTATACCCTACTAGTATGTATACTATTTCATGCCATGCAAGTGTTTGATAAAATTCCTCTATAGATAAATTATGAACAAGTGTGCATTTTTATTCTATGCAAGATCATACGGTTCTTTACTTTTCATGCTATCAAGTCCTGGGGGTATTTATACCTGATAATTTAGCAATTTACCTAGAGCCAGTGTCAGATATATAATAATCTAAGTCACGTCATGATCATTAATACTTTCAGTCAGTTACAGGGCTCAGGAGAAGTCAGTAGACTCAGTATTAGTTCTGTCTAGTTTAGTATTTAGTTCAAACCTCAGTAAACTCAGTCAGCTAATAGAATTCAATAGTATTTCATCAGTCAATGGAACTCAGTAAAATCAGTAATAGTTTAGTCAAGCCTAGTATGACTAGAAAACCAGTTTAGTATCTATTTAAATGGGAGTAGGATTCAACATCGAGCGAACCTAGGGAAGAGGTCATTCCTGCTTGCAGAGGGTTTGACCCTTAGTAGCAATCCCTGTATTACAAAACTATGCAGCCAATATAGGTTGAGTATATTTTTGCTAGATTAGGGTTGATACATCTCACATAAGTTTTCCTGACAACGAGGGTTGACAAAAGAGATTCTTATCTGAGAGGGTTAACTCATAACTTATCTTTACCTATGGTATGGTATTGACACCCTTCTGGTTGGGGTTATAGGTTGGACCTTAATTTATTAAAAAAGGGTCATGTCGGTTAGATGATTTCCTCTCACAGTTTCAGTCTCAGATTCAGTTTCAGTATAAAACTCAATTCAGTTCTACAAATTCAGTACTGTCAGGCACAGTTACTTAGTTTAGTACGAAACACAATATAGTTCTATAGAATCAAGACTATCAGATACAATCACTAAGCTATCAGCTTCGCAGTATCAGTAAACTTAAATATTAGTAAATCAGAAATTCAAATCTCAGTATCCAGTGTTATCACAATCTCAGTTACAGTATACGTATTTATGCATGTACTCTTATTTAGTTATATTCATACTACTCAGTCAGTATTGTTCATGTATATGAACCCATGCATTTCATCCTACCTTACTTAGCATACTCGTACATTCAAATTACTGACACATACCTTTCTCTTACACTATGATGTCTGATATCATAGGTTTAGATGCACGAGCTCCCAAGCACCCTTAGCAGATCAGATCTTTAACAGTCAGAGTTAGTGGTGAGTCCTCATAGTTCAAGGAAATGATTATTTGCTTCACTATTTAAGTTTATCAGTATAGCTTTCAGTAGTTGGAGTTAGTTAGGGGCTTGTCCCATCAACTCCATGATTCAGACAGTAGAGGCTCTTCAAACTAGAGTATTTTCGGATAGATGTTTCAGTTTTAGTATTGTTATACCATGTTTAGTTTTTTTTTAGTATTGAACCTTATGGAAAGTTTCCATATATTTGTAGTATTACCATTCAGTTATTGCAGCAGTTACTAGTCATGGGTTAGCTTATGGTCCCTCAGGATTATGGGAACCGTGTAGCATCCAGGGTACAGACTTGAGGCATTACAAACTTGGTATCACAACCAGGTTCAACAGAGTCCTACAAAGTCTGAAAGTTGCATCTAGTAAAGTCTTGTGCATGGGTGAGTAGTGCGCCACACTTATGGACAGGAGGTTACGAGATATTTTTAGGAAAAGTTTCCCTTTTTTCAGTACTCATGTCAGGCAAGTGAGCATGAGCTCCAGTTAAAATCCCAGTCTAACTTTTTATGCTATTGAGTCCTGGGGGTATTTATACCCGATAATTTAGCTGTTTACCTAGATCCAGTGTCAATTATAGAATAATCTACGTCACGTCATTATTATTAGTACTCTCAGTCAATTACAGGGCTCAGGAGAACTCAGTAGACTAGTATTAGTCTCGTCTAGTTTAGTATTTAGTTCAGACCTCAGTAAACTCAGTTAGCTAACAGAATTCAGTAGTATTTCAGCAGTCAATGGAACTCAGTAAAATTAGTAATAGTTCAGTCAATCCTAGTATGACTTGAAAACCAGTTCAGTGTCTATTCAATTGGGAATAGGATTTAGCATCGAGCGAACCCAGGGATAGGGATTGATATATCTCACATGAGTTATAGAACTACGTTGCTAGAATATGTTGATATATCTTCCTGCCAGATTAGGGTTGATATATCTCACATGAGTTTTCCTACCAGCGAGGGTTGACGAAAGAGATTCCTATCTGAGAGGGTTAACTTAGAGCTTATCTTTACCTGTGGCACGGTACTAACACCCTTTTGACTGGGGTCATAGGTTGGACCCCAATCTATTCAGAAAGGGGCATGTCAGTTAGCTAATTACCTCCCAGAGTTTTAGTTTCAGTTTCAAACTCAGTCTCAGTATAGAACTTAGTTCAGTTCTACAAATTCAGTACTGTCAGACACAATCACTAAGTTCAGTACGGGACTCAGTACAGTTCCACATAATGAAGGCTGTTAGATGCAATCTCTCAGTTATTAGATTCACAGTACCAGTAGTAAATAACTCAGTTAGAACTCAGTATCCAGTGTTATCACGATCTCAGTTACAGTAAATGTATTCATGCATGTACTCTCATTCAGTTATATTCATGTTATTCAGTTAGTATTGTTTATACATATGAACCCATGCATTTCAGCCTACCTCACTTAGTATACTATTACATTTAAAGTACTGATACATATATTTCTCTTGCTTTATGATGTCTTATATCATAGGTTTAGATGCACGGGCTCCTAAGCACCCATAGCAGATCATATATTCAGCAGTCAGAGTTAGTGGTGAGTCCTCATAGTTTGAGGACATGATTATTTTCTTTTGTATTTTAATTTATTAGTACAGTTTTTAGTAGTTGTAATTAGTAGGGGGCTTGTCCCATCAACTCCATGATTCAGATAGTAAAGACTTTTACAGACTAGAGTATTTTCAAATAGATGTTTTAGTTTTGGTAATGTTATACCGTGTTCAGTTTTATTTTAGTATTGAACCTTATGGCAAGTTTTCGCCTAGTTTGTGCATATTTGTAGTATTTCTATTCATTTATTGCAGTAGGTACCAGTCATAGGTTAGCTTGTGGTCCTTCGGAATTATGATCACCATGTAGCATTTGGGATATAGACTCGAGGCGTTACATACAATGTTCTCCCTCTTGGGGCCATTCAACTCTTAATGGAAACTGACTAAGCTGCAAGGTTAAAGGAAAAAAGCTGCAATTTCTATATTTTCTTCAACAGTTCTCCTAGTATTATTGGAATCTTTCACACTATCTGTACCTAAAATTCCTACACTGAGTTTCTTAGAATTAAACACTTACATGATACTGATTCAATAACTGAAACGTAGATTGAATTAAACTCATGGATGGATTCTTTGACATGAGAATAGCTAGGTGACATGAAATAAAATGAATTAATTAATTAACTGGTAACTATTAACTCAAGTTAGTACTGGCTTTTAGGGGAAGAGATGGAGGTACTTGGTCATCATATCTTCCACTGTTTTGCAAGTAGCTCCCTCAACTGACTGATTTTTCCACAGAACCTTTATCAAGATGAACTCCTCACTCCTCAACTTACAAACCTGATAGTCAAGTATCTCAATAGGAACCTCTTTATAAGTGAGACTATCTTTTATGCCTATACTTTCTAAGGGCACAACTGATGCGGGATCACCAATGTATTTCTTTAACAAGGAAACATGGAAGACAGGATGTACTGCTGCTAAGTCTGTCGACAAATATAACTCGTAGGCCACTTTACCAAAATGATCCACAATCTCATAAGTAACAATATAGCAGGGAATGGGCTTTCCTTACTTCCTAAATCTATGCACCACTTTATAGGTGAAACTTTAAGTAGACAAAATAACCAACAACAAACTTATGCTCCATTTTTTCAAATTTTCATAGGACTTCTAACGACTCTGAGTCATTTTCAGCCTTTCTGTAAATTGCTAAAACTTTTCTATAGACTCATGGACTAAGTCTAGTCCTATCAATGTAGCTTCACCAATATCACACCAAACTATTGGAGATCCACACTTTCTACCATAAAGTGTCTCAAATGGGGCCATTTGAATACTAGAGTGATATCTGTTACTATAAGAAAACTCCATGAAAGGCAAATGATCCATCCCAAGTAACTTTGAAATCGATCATAGATATTTTCAACATGTCCTTTAAGGTTCGAATGGTCCTTTTTGCATAACTATACACCTACGGATAAAAAGTTATACTGAGATGAACTTGGGTACTAAGACCCTTTTGAAATATCTTCCAAAACTGAGAGGTAAACTAAGTACCTCTATCTAAAATAATAGTTAAAGAGACTCAATGAAATTTCACCAACTCCCTCAGGTAGAGTTTAGCATAGTCCTCAACTAAAACTGAAGTGTTAACTAGTAGAAAATAGGTCGACTTAGTCATTTGATCCACGAAAAACCAAATGGAAATATGCCGACGACGAGTACGAGGCAACCCTATGATAAAGTCTATATTCACTACTTTTCACTTCCAAGTAGGAATATTGGTGTCCTAAAGTGTACTACGAGGTCTCTAGTGCTCAACCTTAACCTGTTGGAAATTTGGACAGTTAGCTCCAAATTATGCAATATATTTCTTCATGCCATTACAGCAATAGATTTCTCATAAATCATAGTACATCTTAGTCGCTTCTAGTAGAATATAATATTATGAACCGTGAGCTTCTACTAGTATTACATGTCTCAATTCATCTGTATTTAGAATACATAGTCTACCCTGATAGTAAAGAACACCATCTCCCCTTTGGGAGAAAACCTTAGTGCTACTTCTAATCTAAGAAAAATAGGGTCTTCATATTGATTTTATTTCACCTCAGCTGTCAAAGAGGATTTTGAACCATTTTGAACTAAAATACTACCTTTGGCTAGATCAACCAATCGAACTCCCAGTCTGGCCAGCCTGTGGACCTCGTGGACTAACTCTTTATTCTCATCCTCTTCATGAGAAATGCTTCCCATAAATAATATTCTAAGAGCATCAGCCAATACATTGGATTTACCATTGTGGTACAAGACACATATATCATAATCCTTCAAAAACTCTAGCCATCTCCCCTGATAAAGATTTAGATCTTTTTGACTGAACACATACTAAGAACACTTGTGATTGGTGAACACATCAACATGAACCCCATAAAGGTAATGTCTCTAAATATTTAAGGCAACAACAATTGATGCTAACTCAAGAACATGAATTGAGTAGTTTTTATTATGGATCTTGAGCTTTCTAGAGGCATAAACAATAAAAACCATAAGACCATACGAGATCTTGCATAGAGTTAAAACTGAAGCAGTGGTGAGTAGAGTATTCAACTCCAAAAAACTCTTCTCACAAGAATGATCAACTGAAATTTGAATTTCTTCTAAGTAAACCTGGACATGGGATAAGAAATGAAGGAAAATCCTTTAACAAACCATCTGTAGTAATTGGCCAAGCCCAAGAAACTCTATATCTGTTGAAGAAAAAGGTCTAGTCTAGTTCCCTGCTACTTTGAAATTTTAAGGATCAACCTAATGCCTTCACCGAAAATAATATGACCAAGGAATGTTTTTGATTTTAATCAAGATTCACACTTTACAATCTTGGCGAATACCTAGCGATCTTTAAGAGTTTGCAAGATAATTCTTAGATGATCCGCATATTCATACTCACCTAGATAATAAATGAGGATTCCATTTGTAAAGACGATAATGAATGTGACCAATTACTACTTTAACACCATGTTCATCGGCACCATAAAATTTGAAAGAGCATTCGTTAGTCCAAAATTCATGGCAACAAATTCAAAGTGACCATTTTGAGTTTTGAAGATTGTTTTATGAAAGTCTCATTATCTTACTCTGAGATGTTGATAGTCTGCTCGGAGGTCTATCTTAGAGAACAACTTGCACCCTTAAGTTGATAAAATAATTCATCAATCCTGGGACTGGGATACTTACTTTTAACTATGACCTTTTCAATTGTAGTAGTCTATGTACATTCTGAGAGAATCATCTTTCTTGGGCATAAAATAAACTAGAGAAGTTGATTGAGAGGCATTGGTCCTAATAAAACCTTTGTCTAGGAGGTCCTTTATCCATTCCTTTAACTCCTTAAGCTCGGCTGGATCCATTTTATAAGGTTGAATTAAAATAGGTTGGGTAAATGGAAAGATATCTATTTTGAATTTAGTCTTACATTCGAGAGAAAATTCTAGTAGATCTTCTAAAAATACTTCTTAAACTCGTTTACCATTGGAATTGATCCAAGAGTTGTGGCCTTAGATTTTAAATCCTTAGCCCGATTGTGATGATAGATGCACCCTTTGGAGATCAACTTTATAGCCCAAGGTAAGATATGAACTAGCCCATAGGCATTGAGATACTACCCTTCCACCCTAAAACTAGTTTATTTGAAAACTAGAATTGGACTAATCTCTTTCTACAATCATTAGAGGCATAGCAAGAGTGTAGCCATTACATGTCAAGAATGACATCAAAATCTGACATGTCTATCTCTACAAGAGATGTGACTAAGCAGTTTTTGTATACATGACTAGATAGGGTTGAGTCATCAACTAGAGTAGGACTGAAAAAGTTTCTAAAAGAGTTTTGGGACTAACAACAAAGTCTACTACTATTTAAGGAATTACAAAAGAAACTGGATCTTTAGGATCTAATAATGTGTAGGCATAAATATGTAAGAACTACAATATACCCATGGTTACACCAGGAGGAGAACCTTTATTGTCCTATCGAGTGTAAAGGGCATAGAACCTATTTTGACACTTTTTATTAGCTGGACTAAATGATGCACCCTGCTGAGTTAGGTGAAATACTTGAGCTGCTAAGGAGTTAGAATAACTTTACTAATAAGAATCCTTACCTATCTGTGAGGCCACTGGACATTCCTTTAGTCTATGGCGTAGCTTACGACACTCAAAGAATTATCAACCATACCCTCACCCTTGTGGTTTTTATTATATTTCTTACATATCCGATTGGTATGAACAATATTCTCACTACCCTAGGACTTAGATAATGGTGTTGTATCTTAATAATCTTTCTTAAACTTGGGAACTAGATTACTAGCAGAAGATGAGGCTGGAGCTAAAGATTTATGGAAGAACGAAGAATGATTTCCACTATCTGACCTCTATTGAGAGAACTTGAAGCTACATATTCTGTCCCTCTTACTTACTATTTCCTTCTCCTTAACTCTCTTTTCCTCTATCTATTGAGAATGAACCATCAGCTTAGATATGTCCATCTCCTTTACAAGCATAGTAGTCCTAGACTCTTTGACGACATCATTTGAAACACTAGACATAAAATTTCTCATGCGGGCCCTAGAATCAATAACTATAGCTTGGGGATACCTTACCAACTGAGTAAACTTAAAGGAATACTCATTGACACTCATATTATTGTGCTTCATATTTATGAATTCCTACACCTTGTTCTCTCTTAGCTCAAGTGGGAAGAACCTTTCTAGAAATACAATAACAAACTCATCCTACTCTATTGGTTCTGCATATGCACCCCTATCCTCCTTCAATCACTTATACTAGGTGTAAGCCACTCTTTCTAGCTGATAGGAATCCAAGTCAACACTTTTATTTGGAGTGAAATTCATGATCTCCATAACTTTATAAATACTATCCAAGAACTCCTGTGGATCTTCTTCAAACTTGGACCCAAAGAACACTGGAGGATTCATCCGAGTTAAGTTTCAGTCTCTCACAGTTGCTAAATTTACTGTCGGATTGGTTGGAGCCATAACCAATTGGTTATTCTATTAAAGCAGCCCTAAATTCGGCATATGAGATTTGTTCATTCAATAGGTTTTTTGGAGCTAGTGGTGATGCTTGCTGATTCTCAACCCCATTATTATTTCTAATCCTTCTTTTGTTAGTTCTCTTTGGATTCATCTTTTGCAAATGTATAGATAATGAGTTTGAAGAAGGTTGTAATAGATTTTACACTTTATCACACAATATGAATATGAAAGAAGTGAAAATTTTCTTAGAATATTTCATAGCCTTTTACTCATAAGTGGGTTGCACTTAATACCCTGGGTAAGACTCTATTTAATAAGACTTTTAGACACTTTATGACACTTTAAACCTGAGGCTAATTTGAGGGAGTACTTGTACAAGGATTTCATCTATTTTTTAGGATAAATGATGTTATAACCTGAGAATACCATTAGTCTTAGCACAATGCTTAGAGCCATAAGTGACTCAAAGCTACCCATGGCCTGGAATGACATTAAGAATAACAAAAATTTCTAATAACACATTTATGTAAAAGCTAAACTGAATAATGAAATAAGTAATCAAAAGAAACCCAACATCTGTATCTAAGTTTAAAACCACAAGACGCAAACATCTACCAGTAGGTATACAAGCCTCTACTAAGATGAGTTGTTGTAATAAGACCCCGCTTTAACTCTAACTATCTATAACTGATATAAGAAAAAACAAAATGAAAGACTAATACTAGCCTACAAATGATGAGGACTCACCAAGTGCTACTACTGATGTGGTATGATATCATACTATGTGTGATCTAGGTATTGAGTGTTAGAACTTATATTATGAGACAATATAGCCTAAAAAGTATAGGATTAATACTTCGAATGTATTGAGTATGTGAGATAGAGAATAACTAATATAGGATGGACATGACACTTGTAACACGATAAATTGATGCGATACCCAGTAACGAACACGTGTTGTATAATAAACTAAATAATTAAAAATAGGGTCTTGTAAATAGCTGAATCCAAACTATAGATTTTGGATTGTGGGAGCTACTAATAACCGATGTACACAATCTAAGCTAACCAGGATCTAACCTATAACCTCAGTTGGTGTTCAGTACCTTTCCATGGGTACCAACACTGACTAATGTAGATCAACTAAACTTATTTCCAAAAGGACTAAGATGTCAAATCTGATATGAAGAGTGACCTTTTAAAACCTATGATGACGTTGTAGTTATGGGAGTTAGAGATTTTGACAAAAGGTTTCAACCTAATTTATAGGTAATATTTCATTTTTGTATTCTCTCAGTTCTAAGTACTACTCCCAACTGAATGACACTATAACAACAATACTCAATAATAATACTAATCTTACGACTAAAAATAAATTCATTATTTGAAAGCATTCAAAAATCTATGAGCGAGAGGATCCTACACTCACAAACATATATATATATATATATATATATATGCAAGAAATCTTAGGTCATTAGGGGTTCATAACCCACTATCTCTAAAGAATGCAAGTATTATTCAACTTTCAGAATCTGAGTAATTCCAAAGAATTTAATAACTTAAGTCCAAACTTAGAGATTTTAATGTAATTAGGTTTTGTAATTCGTGAACATGTAATAACACAAAAATTCATGATAAAGCATAGAAAACAACTCAATAACACCAGGGAACTAAGATATCAAGGAATTAGATAACACTTATAAACCCCAAATTAAGAAGAAAAAATTGAACTAAAGAATCGAGTTAACTTTGGTACGAAAGAGTGAAAGAAGACCCATTCATGAAATCCCACATACATGGAGATGATAACCCTGAACAAATTTTTGAAATTAAAAACCTGAAGAATATAAACCCTAGCTCTGCCTTGGGGAAAAATTATCTCTTTTCTCTAGTTGCGACTAAGTATCAGATATTTTTATTAGTAATGAGGGCTTAGGGTAATATTAACCTCAATAATAAACCTTTATATATCCTAAAAAAATATAGTTTTGATGTTAAAATAGTGGAAAAAACTAATGTGCCCCTTTAAAATTCATAACTGGAAGTTGTTGGAGCAGAAGTACGGGAACTTCCCATGATCATGGGAAAAACCTACGATCGTGGATTTTACTCATGGTTGGGAGCTATAGGAGAGATATATGAATATGATCAGATGAGACTTTGTACTATCATGGGATCTACCTGTGGTTGTACCTTGATTGTAGGTTTAAGATTCAATCAACATTATCGATGGGACTCACAATATTCCAAATCACGATCGTGGTTGGAAGGTATACTTGTCAACTTTCAAATGGTGTATTTGTATATATAAGTTGATACCATTGTACATCATACAATTTAACCATAATTGTGGTTTGGCTCATGATATCTCACTATCGGATAGTGCTTCACTAAAATGGCCATAACGGTTCACCCCGATATTGGATAAAGGTGAAAATGGATGCATTGGAAATATAATTCAAATATTTATAATTTTTTGGGCCTTTATAATAAATATTATTCATAATATATAAGTTATTCTTGTTTGAAACTGATTTTTTCTTAAGGAATCGATCAGTAAGGAATGTCTTAGATTAGTTACGGGCTAGGAGATACTTGTCTCCATGGTACAAATCCTTTCTGATACTGTTAAAAATTATTGTCTAATCCTCTATTTACTTGATGCATGTTTCTATGCTTGGATTTAATTTTTGAGGTTTTATAAATTATCCTTGAGCCTACAGGGACGTTTTGATGGTTTTGAAGTTGTAATTTAGCAAGTGGGACCGACATGAGATTCTTAGTTTAATTTTTGACCCAAAGAATTTATATATAATATGTTTTTCTTTATCCTCATATTAATGTTTAGAACATTATTTTGATAGCATGGCAACATCTAGAGGCTTCTCAAAAGAGAAAATCTCCAATTTACTTAACTTTTTCAGGCATTCATCGGTGTCTAGGTGGGCTACGCTTACTTTCCTCATGTATTGAGAAATATTATGGTACTAATATAGTATTATTCTAGATTTAGGTTGAAAATTATAACTTGGTTGTATTTTTAGTGAAATTTGGAATATTTTAGCCGATTAGTGAGTCATTTTTAGGTAGAATTGACCCATTCATCCTCTCCTTGGATTAAAATTTGGTCTTAGGACTTGTTAGACTTATTTGACACCTTTTAGTATAATTTAGAAGCCCTACTTTAGTTTTGGATAGAAATTACATTAGTCTAAACTTTCGGAGTTTAGTAGTGAGCCCCGCCAACCCCCTTTAATGCCAAATATTTTAATTAGCTCCTTGTAGATCTAGGAGGCCTTCTTTAGTAATTATATACATATTATTGGACCCTAGGATTATTTATATGTATTTATGATTCTAGATTAGATTTGGTAACTTGCATTTATTTTAAAGACTAATTTTAGTCTGACAATTGCTAATTATTTATGATATTTAAAGATCGGTTCAAGTTCGGAGCTTAAAATTCATTTATGATATTTAAAGATAGGTTTGAGTATGTCATTTACTATTCACTTATGAAATTAGAGTCTAATTTGAGGTTCACTTATTATATTAAGGATGTGGTTCGAGTTTGGTGTTTATGGTGCAAAAGTATTCACTGATATAGCTTTAGTGGTTAGGAATTTATGATTATTATTGTCGGTAATTCTTTGTTTATTACATCTATCGGACTTCTAGGGCTCGGTTGGGTTATTTTTTATTTGTGCCTTCTGGGGTTATGAAAGCCCAGTCAGAATGCAGTTAGATTGTATTTTTCTTATTTTATTTACCTTTTTATTTATTATTTATCAGTTAGAGCATTATTTAAGGTTAGCCTTTTTACCCCCGAGGTTATTTTACATTCTCACATCTTATTATGCTTTTATTATGATTTAGATCTATCATTCACTGATTCCTACTGAGTATCCATTGTTTTGATACTCATACTATACATCTACATTTTTTTCTGATGCATATCTTAGTACTAGTTATCACCACGTACATTCTATCCAGAGTATTCTAGAATTTGGAGATAATGTGACCATTTAGTGTCGAAGTTGATGCTCTCTCATTTTGCTACTTTTGGACAGTCTTTCCTTTTTAAAATAATTGTATATTGATATTATTAGTACTCTTATTCTTTTGATAAGTGCTCTTGTGCCGACCTTACTAAGTTGTTGGATATTCTTTTGCTCTTTCTCTTTCTTATTTATATATGTTATTGTTTTTATATTATGTCATCTATAATTCATTTGTATGCTTAATTTTCAGTATTCATCATAACTTCTACCAACTATCCCATTACTTGTCATTCTAAGCTATAGTTTGGCTTACCTATTGGTAAGTTAAGGTAGGTGCCCATATCTTATCATGCATGCATGTTTTGTGAATTTGGTTCTGCCTATATTTCAGCCAAAAATTAGTTACTATGTTAATAATTGACTCTTAATATGTAGTTGTTAGGATTGCACCACTTTCTCTACTCTTTTCAGCCTAAATAGCCTTCATTCGAGGATGATTGTTCCCAACAGAGTGATATTTTAACACTCCAAAAATCCCTAAGATATTATCTCAGACTTAGAATAGAAACCAACTATTAAAATTCAAATTTTATTCACAAAATGACATAGACCATGAGTCGTGGTCAGTACAACGACTCATTGGGTGGACCCATTCTGAGTGACAAGCCAAAAGTTATGAAAGATGACTCTTTTTTCCCAGTGTAAACAACTCAACATCATGAGTCATTGGATTACTCATTCTAACAAGAAATTCTTTCGTTGATATTTCATCCAGAAGAAATGTGTCTCAGCAATGACTCATCATCAGACACAATGAGTCATAGGGTACTAGTCGTGCCCAAAGCCTAAAATCAGGTCCAATCTGCAAAAGTCATGGTATGACTTCTTGGTTCAGCTAATCAATTATATCTTGTTTTATGAATACTATTTTTAGCAAGATCAATTACGTTTTAGTAGGGCTATTTTCATATCCAAAATGCCTAGACCTATACTTCGTTGTTTAAGGTTCTTTTAAACGAAAATTAAAGGGTTCTTAGCATAAAAATCCCTCATTCACTTATCCTAAACCTCTCAGACAGAAAACAAAAAGGTGATTCAAAATTTCAAGAAATAAACTAGGGTTCTTCTTCAAACTCTCAAAGAATTTAAGTGTCGGTCTATATCCACTCCATGTGTCATGTATGTGGGTATTCAATGAGGGTCTCGTTTCACCCTTATGTCCAAAGTTGATTTAAAGTTCAATTTTATATGACTTTTATGAATTAGGGCAAGGTCCCAAACACTCAAATTTATGATCCATTCAATATCCATGTTTTAGAATATCTCAATGACTATGAAGGTCACTTCTATGCATGATCAAAAGTATTGTCTTTATAAATATTTGGCATGTTATGAATATATGTTCCTAGGTTCCTTATGAAATTAGCATGAAGTATCCATTTGAGGAATGATTTTAGCTAAATATTAAGCACATCATGTTTTTATGATTTTCACAAGATAGCATAAAGCATTTAACTAGTTTTGTGATTTCAGTCACATTCAGTAATAATAAATTGAATTAATTCAAGTGATTTCCTTAGACTTCAGTATAATTATGAGCATATATGTGTGGTTATGGGAGTAGTACTTAGCACCGAGAGGATATAGATTTAGTATGACTCAAGTCCCAAAATACGTGCCACTATAGAATATATAGTGTCGCCATTTGGCTCAATAGATATGAGTGGTAGTCCTCAACGTCTGAGGATGAGAATTTATTCTTTTTGCTTTCAGTATTTATAGTTGTAGACTATTAGAATTAGTTGGGAACTTGTTCCTGCAAATCATCAGTTAGTAGATGTTTTTAGATATAGAGTTCGATATTTCACTTATTTTTTATGTTGGTGTTTTATCCAAACTTTATATTTTTTGAAGGCTCACAATTATTTAAATCAGTTTAGTTTTTGCTCAGTTTATCTTAATAAAATTCTTAGTGTTATGACAAACTATGGATTAGTTAGAGTCATTTGTAATTCTAAGCACTGTGTTACATCCATGGTATAGTTTCAAATTTTGACACTAGGAGAGATAAGAGTATCAATGGGGCTAATTGGGACAAGATTAAGTGGACTCAGTGGAAGAAAGGATGCACGAAATGAGGTTGCGATGATTCAAGCATGTGATGAGGAAATGTCAAAGTGCTCCACTGCAGAGGTATGAGAGATTGACTATGTCACAACCCAATTTATGAGTCATGATGGCACCTAATTTATTCTACCTGTAGGTAAGCCAAATTGTATCCCTATAAGGAATGGGCTAATTTTGTGGGAAAATGGCCTAAAAGCCTAAAATCAAAAATTAAAGACTCATAAAAATAATAAGGCAATAATAATAATAATCTAAAAGATAGATAAAACATCAAAAACCATCCCACAACCTAGTAGTATCGGTACAAGAGCTGCTAAAAAAGAAACATAAGTAGTAAAATACAAATTTATCTCAAATAATGAAAGACTAAACATTGATAATAGAAGAAGAAGGGGCAACTCCAACTCCGAGAGCACACACTATCTCCAAAGTCAATGCATCACGATCATCACATCAGCTGTAGCTACTGTTACTCGGATATATACCAAAAAGGTAAAAAAGTATAGTATAAGTATCAAAACCATGGGTACTCAGTAGGAACCATCGGCCGACTTAGCTAAATCATGACATAAATATGATAAAGATATGAGAAAAATAAGCTAAGTCAGGGTAAAAAGGTAAACCTAGAAATAAGCTCCAACATTGAAAATGAATAATCGGGATAGACATAATATGAAAGAAAAAATATTTAATACTATAAGACTGACCCCCATAAATCAGTAAGTGTGGAAAAGTAACTAACCCAACGTGGGCCCCCATAAGCCTAGAGTATGCTATCAAAGGAAAGTACACAATCGAAGATTCATAAATTTACCGAGTATCAAGCTATAACCATGAATCCATCTATACCATATCAAATCATAAATAAAATCTCAACATTCTATTCAAACCAAAACTTAATGGAATCATCATCATTATCATCATTTATTGTACTTGAATCTAAACTCTTGTCATTAATATCCTCATCAATTGTTGGACTTGAACCGAAACTCAATATCAATAAACTACCGGGTTTTGCCTAGAATTAGCACCAACTCTCAAATACCAAACTAATATAAATATCATGCATCCAATCTTCACAAACCTCCAAACAAGTAATTCATAGGGTATAACATGCATATAGACGTTTTCAAGAGTTAACACGAATCTTGCCCTAAGGTGCGCTAGAAGGGCCCATTTTTTAATTCTGAAATGTATTATGAGGAAAATTATTCCCCCTTCCCCCAACTAAGCTAAGGTATCTAAATTTCACTTCTTGATGTTAAAAAAGCCACAATTTTCCCTAATATAGTAATTCTACCTAAATCATGAGCAACTAAGTCGATTCCGCCTAAATTACTAATTCTTAATAGGCTAAATAGTCCAAATAATACTGATTATATCAATCATACCTCCAATACCTAAATTCCATCCCATATCTAGAATAATATCATAATTATACTATGAATTATCTTAATCTATGAAGAAGGTAAACCTATCCTACTTGGACGCCAAAGAAAAGCCCAAAGAATCTGGTGAACCAATGATTTTCCTTTTTAAGAAGCTTCTGCAAGATGACACGCTATCAAAATCACAACCTACTAATAAAAATGAGAACAATCATATTCATATTTTACTATTGTGCTTCGGGTCCAAAATTATGTAAAAGTTCCATGCCAGGACCGTTTGCAAAATCATACATTCGAAAAACTGACAATACGTTCCTTTATGCTCAATGAACATTTACCCTCAAGAGTAAGTAAATTTTAAGCTCAAATGGAACTACAGTCAACCTACTATTATTTTAGGGATTTTGAAAAAAAGATGAAGGATTTAATCATGAAATTGATGAAAACTTACCAAGAATTTCGAGAATAAATATGTAATTTAAGTTCACAAATGGTCCAAAATCACTCACCAATGATCTCCCAATTTTTCACTCATTTTAGGGTTATATACTCTTGAAAATGGGTGAAAATGGAAGAAATCGGTACAAGTGGGGTATTTATATGGTACTAGGTGCCCAGGTGTCGCTTAAGCGGACACTAGGTTTCTTGAGTGATCACCGCTTAAGCGACCTAATGTCGCTTTAGTGATATTTGGCTGCCTGCACAGATATCGCTTAAGTGTCCATCACTTAAGAGATGAGGGGTACACTTAAGCAAAGCTGATCTAGGCCAGCCTGACCACTAAAGAGGTCGTCTGGGCACTTTAGTAGTCTTCTACTTAAGCGACCCAAAAAGGGCTTAAGTAGGTGCACCAGCTAAAAACTCAAAATATTTTTGACTCTCCACCATCTTGTTTGGATTTATCTAAAATATTGTATACATAAATGAACTATGCTACCTATCAAATTTGACAGTTCAGACTTAATGACACAGTTAAATTTCCATCTGAGGTCGTTACGATAAAAAATGGGTCCTATACCCATGTGTTATTTTTCTTAATTTCTAGCCAATAACCCAAAATGAGTCTGAGAATCTCTGATTCAAACCAAGGGTCCACCTAGTTTAAAATCAATGTTTCAGATTTGCTGGAACTATTAGAATTGGAACACGAGGTTGTTTGTCTAAATTTTTCACCCGGTAGCCAATTCTATCTAGTAAAGACTTTAAAATAGGAAATTAGTTCTAAAAATCAAACGAACTGACTAATAACCAAACTGTCAGTTCCAGTAAGTCATAAATGACTTGGTATAGCTATAACCTGGAGGTTCATTACAATATCCACTATCAAAAGAACTTTTATCCATAAAAGTAAGGAGTAGGATATAGCCAAACCCTCGAACATTTAAGGATACTAGGTCTGCATCTCGCTCTCAATATCCCAAGTATCTTCCTCTACTGTATGGTGCCTCCTCTGAACCTTAACTACTGGAATCTCCATAGTGTTCACCCGCCAGACATCACTAAACAAAATGAGCATAGGCTCCTCCACGAAAGTCAAACGCTCATCCAACCAAATTGAGTCCCTTATAAGAACATGAGATGGGTCAGGAATATATTGCCGCAACATAAAAACATAGAAAATCAAATGTACAATAGAAAAATATAGGGGTAAGGATAACTCATAAGCCGCCTTATAAACTTTGTGAAGGATCTTAAAGGGTCCAATATACCTGGCGCCGAGCTTGCCTTTCCTCTTGAACCTCATCATACCCTTTGTGGGTGATACTCGAAGAAATACCCTTCACCAAATCCAAATCACAAACCATGAAATCTGTGATCTACATAAGTGTTTTTCCTACTCTAAGCTTTCCTCAACCTATCATGAATTACCATGACTCTATCCAACAAATCCTGAAGCAGATCAGTACCATGGGGCCTAATTTTAGTGGTCTTAAACCACCTAATCATAGAATGAAATTTCCTATCATATAAATCCTTAAATAGTTTCATATCAATACTCAAATGATAGATATTATTTTATGTGAGCTATGCCAAAGCTAAGTACTACTCCCATTGACCTCCAAAATCCATAGCACAGCTAGAAGAATAGACTCGAGAACTTGAATAGTTCACTTCAACTTTCCATTAGATCTGAGAATGAAAGGATGTACTAAGATCCACCGCAGTACCTAACTCCTCCTGAAAAGCTCTCCAAAAGATAGAAGTGAACACTGACCTCCGATCTAAAATAATAGATATAGGCATATCATGCAAATGGATTATCTCATAAATATAATATGGGCTAACCTCTCAACCCTGAAGGAAATCTAAATAGGAATGAAATATAACGAATTGGTCAATGATCTACAATGACCCAAATACCATAAGAACCATAAGGTGCTAGGCATCGTAGTAACTAAGTCCATGATAATTCTCTCCCACTTCTACTAGGGAATAGGAAACCTTTGAATCAAGCCACCAATTGTTTAATGCTTGGCCTTCACCTGATTACAACATAGGTAATGAGCTACAGATTTCTCCACTTCTCTCTTTATTCCACTCCACTAATAATGTTGCCTCAATTCTCTATACATATTAGTTATACCTGGTTAAATATCTAGAGATGTGAGACTCTCACAAAACTGAGTGAATTAAATTATCAACCTTTGAGACACAAATATGGCTATCAAACCTCAAACACCTTCAAAATCTATGGTTGCCCTCTTGGACTCAACACTTTATCATGGATGATGCAAACTCTCATATCCTTAACCTGATGACTCTAAATCTGCACAAATAGGGAAGACCTTACCTCAAAACTAGAAATAATCCTCATAGGGTCTAAAATAATAAGTTGCACCATCAAGTTGGATAAATACTAGATGTATCATGCCAATGATGTAATACCCCGTACTAATATTAGCTCGATTCAACTTTTAGTTGCAAGCATAAGGGCTTAAGGCTTGAAATTTTCACTAAGTATTAGAGACTTACTCATTTTGTAGACCCCTATAACTTTAAGGATTTTTATTTTGGTCTTTCCAATCCTGAGATATTGGTTTTTAAGTTGATTCATGTTCAGGAGTGTAAAGGGTATGTCTCGGGAGAGTTTAGGATTTTTCAAACAAGGTTTGGGTCATGTTTAGATCACAAAACTAGTGGGTCACCGTGATAAGCCCGTGACGTAGTGTTAGTCCCGATGTTATATAGACTGTGTCATGGCAAGGAAAATCAATGACCGTAATAAGACCACTTTACGGTGAGCCTGTTGCATCAGTTCTGAATTTAGATGACTGAGGGGAAATTGGGTCTTTTCTCCCTCAACCTAATTGTTCATAACACTACTTGGGGCATCATTTAGGGCATTATTTGCCCTTATTCTCCAAATTTCTCTTAAGAAAACCCTTTCATCCCAACAACCAAATTGAGTTTCTTTCTCCAAGAAATCAAAAATTGAGAATTCAAGTTCCCCAAGTACAAAAACCTCCAAGAAAGCATAAAGTTAGTGTTTTTCTTTCAAGTTAATAATCTTAAGGTATGTGGGGTATTCATCAATGGGTCTTTTTCACCCATTAAGCCCAAAAACCTTCTCTTTAATTAAATTATGGAGTTTTCCTTTACTATGGTATTTTATATGTTCAAGGTGGGTTTAATTCATGTTTTTCCTTGGTAATTCAAATTTAGTTCAGCCCATGTGTGATGGCATGAAAGATTTGATTTCCTCATGCTTTAAATTTTAGTTCCCATGTCTTGATTAAGTGAATTTCAGGATAAATTCCTCAATTTATGAATTTTGCCATGTATATTTAACATATTCCCATATTCAAGTTTATGATCCTCACATGTTTGATGAAATTTTTATGCTTTTGGGGTTGAACCATGATCCTATATTGTTGCTTTAAAAGATTATTGTCATAAATTATGGTCATTCAGTACTGGCAGGTTATGAACTCCTGATACCAACGTGTTTTACATGACTTTAGATCTTTTGAGTAATGATTCAATTAAACTATGAATATTCTTATTTATTCAGTAGATATGATGATAACGAGCACTATCAAAAATATTGTTAAATTAACCTCTGTTCAATACCAGTGTCAGTTCAGTTGGGAGTAGGATTTAGCACTGAGTGAACCCAGGGATAGGGAATCACCTACTATTAGAGGGTGTTACCCTTAGTAGCAATCCCTGAGTTACAGAACTATATAGCCAGTGTAGGGTTGAGATGTCAACCTACTAGTTGAGGGTTGACACATATCTCATTAGAGAATCTTACAGTAGAGGGTGACTCTTTAGTCCTTTGGGACACCAGTTTAGTGGATCCACATAACCAGTTTTAGTACTCATGGAACAGTACAAACACCCTTTCTACGGGGTTACAGGTTGGACCTTGATTAGCTCAGATTGGGGCATGTTGTTTATATGATAGCTCCCATAGTTTTAGTCCATTTATTGAGACTAAGTACAGTTCATTATTACATGATCAACATTCAGATATCAGTTAATCAATATACAGATACCAGTTAATCAGTAATCGGCATGTCCCATCTTAGGTTTACTTAACCAAAGCATACATATTTTTATTTATTTAGTTATTTATAGATTATCTCAAAAATATATTTATGCTTGGTCTTGTATTATCAGATTTTACATGTTCATGCATTTATGCTAAGCTATCTCATGCATTTTAGTCAGTCCTTATATCACGTACCAATACATTCAAAATATTGATTGCATACTTTTCTTTGTACTATTTAGGATGATCACTTACCTATGATTGAGTTTGCTTACAACAATAGTTATCACTCCAGTATTCTGATTGTTCTATTTGGGTCTTTCTGTGGTAAGAGATGTTGATCTCCCATTGGTTGGTTTGAAGCAGGCGAGGCTTTAGTGATAGGGCAAGATTCAATATTTGAGGCAATAAAGAAGGTTCAGTTGATTTAGGAGAGGCTGAAGATAGCCCAAAGCCATTAAAAATCTTATATAGATATAAGGAGAAGAGATCTTGAGTTTGAGATTGGTGATTTGGTCTATTTGAAAATTTTGTCGATGAAAGGAGTGAAAAGATTTGGCAAGAAGGGGAAACTCAGTCCCTTATATGTTGGCCCTTATAGAGTCTTAAACCCTTATGGGAAGGTGGCTTACAAGATAGAGTTTCCTGTAGATTCTACCTCCGTACATCCAGTGTTCAATGTTTCTTTGTTAAGGAAGTGTATTGGTTATTCAACTGTAGTTGTTACTTTAGAAGATTTGGACATTAAGGATAGCCTTTCCTACGAGGAAGTCCTAGTTAAGATTCTTAATCGTCAGATTCTAGGATAAGGAATAAAGAAGTTCCCTTTGTTAAAGTCCTTTGGCGAAATCAGTCTATTGAGGGAGCTACTTGGGAAGCAAAAAGCATATATGTGAACTAAGTACCCTCATCTTTTCTTTGAAAACTCAAATTCAGCTGGAGGTAACAATTTTTCCTTCGATTTTTCTTTTCTGTTCTAAGTTTCAGCTATGTGATCATTTACATATCATTACAAGCATTCACGAAAATCAGTTTAGTTTATATATTACACTTTAGACTCAGTTATATCATCATGTTCCTAGTTATGCATGTTCAGTATGTGATCTCAATTACTTTTAGTACAGTACTCTCAGCCTAACAAGTCTTATTCGAGGATGAATATTCCCAAGATGGATATATTGTAATACCCCGTACTACTCTTAGCTCAATTTATCTTTTAGTTGCATGCATAAAGGGCTTAAATCTTAAAACTTTCACTAAGTGTTGGGGACTTAGTCATTTTCAAGACCCCTCTAACTTTGAGGATTTTTATTTTGGTCTTCTCGACCTCGATACATTGGCTTTTCAGTAAATTCATTTAGGGATGTAAAAGGTATATCTTGGGGGAGTTTTAGATTTTTTGGACAAGTTTTAGGTCATGTTTGGATCACAAAACTAGTGGGTCACCTTGATAAGCCTGCAACACAGCATTAGTCTCGATGTCATCAAGACCGCATCGCGGTGAGGGAAATTAATGATCATGATAAGACTGCATCGCATTGATCTTGTTTCTTCCAGTTTTGAATTTAGATGACTGATGGGAAATTGGGTATTTTCCCCCTCAGCCCAGTCATTCATAACACGGCTTGGGGCATCAGTTAGAGCATTATTTGCCCTTCTTCTCCAATTTCTCTTAAGAAAACCCTCCCTTTTTCCCAAGAACAAAATTGAGTTCTTTTCCCCAAGAAATCGAGAATTCAAGTTCCCCAAGTTCAATGAACTCCAAGAAAGCATTAATATTAGTGTTTTTCTTTTGAGTTAAGAAGCTTAAGGTATGTGGGGTATTCATCAATGAGTCCCTTTCACCCATTGAGCCCCAAAACCTTCTCTTTTAATTAAATTATGGAGTCTTCCTTTAATATGGTATTTTATATGTTCAAGATGGGTTTAATTCATGTTTTTTCCTTGGTAATTCAAATTTAGTTCAGCCCATGTATGATCCCATGAAAAATTTGATTTCCTCATGCTTTAAATTTTAGTTCCCATGTCTTGATTAAGTGAATTTCATGATAAATTCCCCAATTTATGAATTTTTTCATGTGAATCATGTTGATTTCCTATGTTTAACACATTCCCATATTCAAGTTTATGATCCTCACATGTTTGATGAAATGTATATGCTTTTGGTTTGAACCATGATCTCATATTATTGTTTTAAAAGCCTATTATTGTAAATTATGACCATTTAGTACTGGTAGGTTATGAACACCCGACACCTACGTGTTCTATAAGACTTAGGATCTTTTTTAAGTAATAATTTAATTAAACCATGAATATTCCTATTTATTTAGTTGATATGATCATAATGAGCACTATCAGAAATAATGTTCAGTTAACCTCAGTTTAGTTCATTTCCAGTGTCAGTTCAGTTGGGAGTAGAATTTAGTACCAAGAAAGCCCAGGGATGGAGCCTCACCTGCCAGTAGAGGGTGTGATGCTTAGTAACAATCCTTGAGTTACAGACTATGTAACCAACTTAGGTTTGAGATGTCTACCTTCTAGTTGAGGGTTGACACATATCTCATGAGAGAACCTTCTAGTAAAAGGTGACTCCTTAGTCCTTCGGAAAACCAGTTTAGTGGATACACACAACCAATATTAGTACCCATGGCATGGTACTGACACCCTTTCAATTGGGGTTATAGGTTGGACCCTGATTAGCTCAGATTGGGGCATGTTGGTTATATGATATCTCTCACAGTTTTAGTTCATTTATTCAAATAAGTACAGTTCATTATTACATGATTAGTATTCAGATATCTGTTAATCAGTATACAAATACTAGTTAATTAGTAATCAGTATGTCCCAGCTTAGGTTTGCTTGACCAAAGCATACAGATTTTTAGTTATTCAGTTATTTACAGATTATCTCTAAAAATATTTACACTTGCTCTGCCATTCTCAGAATTTACATGTTCATGCATTTATGCTCAGTTATCTCATGCATTCTAGTCAGTCCTTATCTCACGTACCAGTATATTCAAAGTACTGATCGCATACTTTTCTTTGCACTATGTTGTCTTATAGCATAGGTTTGGACGCTTAGTTTTCCGACCGCTCTTAGATAGCTTAGTGTACTCTGCAGCAATAGTGGTGAGTCCTCATTCATCGAGGACATGATTTGTTTATTTTAGTACTTCCTTATGTTCAGTTAGTTGGAGTGAGTTGGGGTGTGTCCCATCAACTCCTCGATTAGTTTAGAGGCTTTCGGACAGTCATTCAGTTAGTTAGTCAATTACCAATTCTTTTAGTACTTTTCCATTGTTTAGATAGATGGTAGATTTGTAGTATTTATTAAATGTTTTAGACTTGTGATGTAATCTCATCTCATTATTCTAATTTGTATTACTTCAGCAATTTATCTTCTGCTATACATGTTATATTATCATTTTATTCAGTGCTCTCAGCAGGTACTAGCTTATGGGTTACCTTGTGGTCACTTGTGACCACAAACACCATTGTCGCAACTAGGGGGTAGCTTCAGGTCGTGACAAATAAATTATGAGAAACTAAAATATTAGCCAAACTACCCATACTTACCGTCTTTTAGCTCAAGTCATCTGCTACCATGTTTTTCTTGCCCAAATGCCACGAAATAGAGATGTCACAATTCGTAAGTAACTCCATCCATCTATGCTACATAGAATTAAGCTCTTTTTGGGTCATAAAATGTCAATGACTATGATGAACCATGAAATCTCACAATACATGTCATAAAGATAATATCTCTAAATCTTAAGCACGAAGACTACCGCTGCTTACACAACATCATGAGTGAGGTAGTAGTGCTTGTGAACCTTCAACTGCTTCGATGTGTAAGTAATAACTCGACCCTACTGCATTAATACACAACCCAAACCAACACCAGAAACATCATAATATATGGTGAATCCCTTACCCTCAATAGGAAGAGGCAATATAGGAGCTGAAGTCAGAAATCCCTTGATCTTTCTCAAGCTCGACTCACACTCTTCAAACCATCGAAAAGGAGCATTTTTCGAGTCAATCTGGTCATTGGCGCTGTAATAGAAGGAAAACTCTCAATGAACCATCTATAGGAATCGACCAAACTAATGAAGCTATGAACTTCAAAAGAAGATGTAGGCCTGGCCTAATAGTGAATAGCCTCAATCTTTACTGGATATACCATAATCCCATCCTTAGACACTACATGCCCAAGGAATATCATAAACTCAAGCTAAAACTTATACTTAGAGAACTGACAAAAGCATATGATCTCTCAAACTCTAGAGCACAATCCTTAAATATTACATATACTCATCTCTACTCCTTAAATACACAAATATGTCATTGAAGAACACAATCACAAAGGAATTCGAATAAGGCCTAGACACATAATTTATTAAATTCATAATTCTGATTAGGGTGTTAGTCAACCCTAAAGATATCACTAGGAACTCATAATGACCTTATTCGTTCCTAAAGGCTCTATTTAGGATATCCTTAACCCTAATCCTCAAGAGATGGTAAATGGACCATAAATCAATCTTAGAAAACATCACTTATTCCTGAAGTTGGTCAAACAAATCATCAATATGAGGCATATCATATCGGTTCTTCACTTTCACCTTATTAAACTACTTATAATCAATACATATACACATGAAACCATCTTTTTTCTTCACAAACAAGAAAGGATCTCCCTAAGGAGACACACTCAGTCAAATGAAACCCTTATAAAAAAAAGGTGCTAAAGTTCAGTATTTAGCTCCTTAATCTTGTCAGGAGAGATACGATAAGCTACCCAACTCATGATTAATAACAAACTCAATATCACACTTAAGAGGGAGATCAGGTAGATCGGGAGGGAAAAAATTAGAAAAATACACAATCTATAGGAATAGGGTCAACCGATGGACTCTTTACACTAACATCATAAATATAAGTGAGATAAGAATCGCAACCCCTCAAAATAAGTATCTTAGCCTATTTATAAGAAATAATCACCATCGAATCATGGTTGATAGCTCCCTGTCACACAATCGGGGGTATGTCGGGCATGGAAAAGGTAATGATCTTGGTAAAATAATCCAAGATTTCATGATTGTGGGATAACCTGTCCATACCCAAAATCACATCAAACTTCTCTATATCTGACACAATAAGATCAGCCTAAGTATCGAACTCTCGAATAGTCATAACATATGATCTATAAACCCAATCCACTACTAAAGAATCACCCATGGGAGTAGATACACATAATGTCACAGATAATGAATCCCAAGATAACTCTAACCGTAGGGCATAATAAGCATACACATTAGAATAAGTGGATCTCAGATCAAATAAAGCAAAAGTTGACTAATGGTAAACCAAGATTGAACCTATGATAACAATATCTAAAGACTCAGCCTCGGGTCTAGAAAGTACGACATAAAACTAACCACACCCACCACCTAGCTGGGCTGCTAATTAATCTCCTATCCTACCTACCTGAGAAATTCCACAAGCACTTTAGGGACTACACCAACGACTATGCACACTAACTCTAGATGGATGCAGAACTACCAAAATTGTTGGAACACATTGAGCTGAAGGAACCATCGCTCCACGATGGGGTACTTCCTTGAGATATGGACAAAATCTCTACAACTATATATTTGATTGACCCGTAATAACCACCACGACTAGAATAACCAGAATATGATCCCCTTGAAGGCTGACCACTACTTTTGTTAGGATGATCATCAAAACTATACTGGCCTCTATTAATAATCAGAAGTACGACCTAACAAGACTACTAGATTGATGTGGTATTGATACAGATGAAGCGGAGGGTGTCTACCATAAGAACCACTGCTTCTTAATCATGAGCCACTATGGCTCCCACTGAAACTACCTTGATACCGTGGTTTCTTATCACTTCCCCCTTGGGCCTCACAATATATATCTTTTATAACCAAAATATAATTAGAAACCTCAGGGAAAGACCTACTCATAGCAACAAAACTATATATAGATATGTGAAGAGAAAGTCTCAATCCTTTAATAAAGCAATGAACCTTATCATGCTTAGTAGTCAAAATAAAAGTATCATTCTTATCCAACTCATGGAATTAATCCTCATGATCCACAACAGTCATAGAGCCCTACTTCAACCTCGAGAATTGATCCCTCAATTGATCCTTACAAATACAAGGCATATACTTCTCTAAGAAGATTTTAGAGAATTGAGTCTATATCAACGAGGGAGATCCAGCTGGCCTGGAATCAAGATGACCTCTTCACCTCACCAGATGCACCAAAAATCCTAATGTGGAGCCAATCTCTAGAATCTACCCAACATCGTCTGCTCTTCAATAGACATAGAAAGATAGGTAACCACCAGCTGAGCAATTATCAACTGGCAACCACCAGTGTAGGAAGGACCTCAACTCTGGAAGCTATAGCTACAGTCTATGTCCCTGCCTTAGTACCACTTTAATCCATAGACTGTGCATCATTAGATGGTGCATTACCAACTAATCTTAAAAAATTGCATCGATGCATCCCTAAGCACTGAAGAAGAAATAAACCCTGATTGAGCCTAGGATAGTCCCTGTCCCACCGCTTGTTAGGGAGAAAGTATCACTAGATCGAGAGTAGGGATAAGGTCTAGTGAAGGCCCTCTATACTTGCCTCTATCTAGGGACACATCTCTAGGTTTTCCACGACCTTTAGGTCATCCTTGAATAATGACAAAATCCCTAAGATCAGTTTCAAGATCATTGTCTCGTGTAACGATAGCACGTGTCCTAGCCATCTATAAAAGAGTGAAACCAAAGTGATTCTTTTGAAACCAACTTAGACCCTTAACACAAAAGAAGTAAAAAAAAGTGAAGAACTCCTAAGAATGTCCTATAGACTCCCAAAGATAAGAAATGGATGCCATCGTTCTGATCTGCAGGACTCTAATAGACACTTGCTCTTGCACCAAAAATATTGGTGAAAGTAGGCTCTGATACCAATTTGTCATGACCCAATTTGTGAGTCATGATGGCACGTACTTTAGCTCACCAGTAGGTAAGACAAACCGTAGCCTAGAGCTATAAGAAAAAGGTTAGTTTAGTGATAAAATAGCCTAAAAATTGGAACTCAACAATTAAAGACTCATAATAATAATAAGTCAATAAAGATAATCTAAAAGATTGATAAAACATTAAAAACCATCCCACGACCTAGTAGTGTCAGTATAATAGCTACTACAAAAGGAACATAAGTACTAAAATAATCAAATACAAATCTGTCTTAAATAATGAAAGACTAGACATAGATAAAAGAAGTAAAAAAGAGCAACTCCAACTCTGAAAACTCACCCTATCTTTGAAATCAACCCAACATAATTATCACGCCAATGTGTCTACTAGTACTCGAATCGATATCAAAAAGGTACTAAAGTGTAGTATGAGTACCAAGACCATAAGTGCTTAGTAGGTATCATTGGTTGGCTGATCTAAATTATGATATAAATATGGTAAAGATGCGAGATAAATAAGCTAAATCAAGGTAAAAGAGCAAACCTAGAAATAATCTCCCATACTGTAATAAATAAATGGGACAAACATAATATAAGTGAAAACATAATTAATACTACAAGACTGGCCCCCATAAGCTAGTAAGTACAAGAAAATAAATACCCCAATGCAAGAATCCATAAGCCCGGAGGGTGCAATAAAGGAATGTAAACAATTGAAGATCCATAAATTTACTGAATATTAAGCTATAATCATGAATCCATCCTTAGCGTATCATATCATAAATAAAATCTCAATGCCGGACTCAAACCAAAAATCAATAGCATCATCATCATTCATTAAATTAGAAATCATGTTAATATCCTCATTAATTGTCAAACCTGAATTGAAACTTGATATTGATAAACCATTGGGTTTTCCTAAAATTAACACCAACTCCTAAATAACAAACTAGCATAAATACCATGTATCCAATTTCCTCAAACCTCCAAACAAGCAATTCAAAGAGTATAATATATGTATAGAAGTTTGCAAGAGCTAACACGAATCTTGACCTAAGGTGGGTTGGAAGGGCCCACTTCTAACCCCAAAATCTATTCTAAGGAAAATTCTATCCCAACTAGGCTAAGGTATCAAATTTTCACTTCTAGATGTTAAATAAGACACAATTATCCCTAACATAATAATTTTACCTAAATCATGAGCAACTAAGTCAATTCTATCTAAATTATGATTCCTTAAAATGGTAAATAGTCCAAATTATACTAATTATATCAATTAAACCCCCAATACCTAAATTCCATCTCATATCTAGCATAATGATAGTTACCAGTAAACCATATATTATCATACAGGTTATGCTATCATGTATTCACGGTCCCAGTTTCTATATGTGTGTGTTTGCACTCCCACGTTCATATTAGTTAGTCAGTATTGTTCATGCATGAAACCCTTTATGTTCAGCCTACCTTCATCGTATACTCAGTACTCCAGTTGTACTGACGCATTTGCACTATGGTGCTTTTTTTCATGTTATACCATAGGTTCTAAGAAACGAGCTCCAGCCCAATAGTAGCGGTAGTATTCTAGTCGTAGAAACACAGTGAATCCTTATTGATTCGAGGATAATATGATTTGACAGATTTATTTATTTCTTCAGTTCAGTTTTATGAAGTTAGTTCGAGACATGTTCCTTCAACTCCTTAATTAGATAGTTTAGAGGCTTTTAGATTTATGTTCAGATTTACCTTCAAACTTAGCTTTCAGATTGAATTGTTTTGGATATTTTCACCCACATAGTTTTATTTAGTTCAACCATATGGCCTTACAGTTTTATGTATTCTTCATTATTATATCATAATTTGTAGTATACAGGTACAAATATCAGTCATGAGTTAGCTTGTTATCCCTCAGGTTCATGATCATTGTGCAGCATTCCGATCCAGCAAATTGGGGTATTACAGTTAGCCTAATGTTGAAGCTCTTCACGACCAACCTACTACAATAGATCTGAGTGTTTCTTCTGAGGGTGTCGTTGGTGGAGTTGTTGATGATGATGGCAGCCATCATGATGTTGCTATTGCTGCCAATATTGATTATGAGCATGTTTGTGCTGAGGAAAAAATAAATACATTTGAAAACATCCTTTGTACATTTCCATCTCACCCCTACACTAATCCCTCCCACCCTTATAATGGTCTTTCTCACCCCTTTTCACCCTCGTTTTCTCATTGCAAATGTAAAGTGTGCAAGGACATAGAGGATAAGCTTATTGAAAAGCTAGAGGTTATTGCTGAAGCTATAGAGGAGTATAAATCCAAGAGAGGTTTCATACCATCCAAGAAGCTGAGGGAGCCATACACTCCTATAGTGGCGGTTTGGAGAAAGACAAAAAACATTAGACAAATACTCTCTATTGTGAAAACAAAAAAAGTGCAACTCCTCCCACTCCAAGAGTTGTTGAAGTTTAGGGGCCACTGAAGAAGGTGGACATATACACAATACTTGGCTATGAAAAGAAGAAGGAACTATAAGAAATCATGAATGACAAGAATAAGGTTCCAGAAGAATACACTATGCATTCATTTGCCGCCAAAGACTTCACGAATATGACAAATATGCATGAGTGACACGTGAACAATGTAAGTTTACTTTTGCTAACCTAGCCTTCCTATCTACTCCATGAATAAGAAGCTAAAAAACAGATATGTAAGCTATTGCAACATCTGGGTATTCTGTTGCAACATAATACACATCTGTTACATAAGTTACATTAATGGGTAATTTATGAACTGATTCAGATAACCCTCTGCAACAGAATCTTTCCATCATGTTATTATTCTTTAAAATTAGTAACCTATTTAAAAATTGTCTTCTTAAACCACAGTATGTTGATGAAATTCTCTGCCTCATGAGGGGCAGGCAATTAGCGTACCCGTATGCTTATGATGCTGCCGACAGGATAATGGACCTCAACTAATACAATAATTTCAAGGATAGGTACGATAATCTCCATGGGCAGACTGGTCCCAATATTTGGAGATTTGATAATTTATTTTCTACTTTCAAATGGGATGAAGACATGATTAAATATGTTAGAAAGAAGAGGCCATATCCATACGGCAAGAGCAGGACCAAGGTAAAGAGAACCCTTGCAGTCATGAACGTGGAAGTCAAACATTTTCTCGCTGCTGAGATACTACTCTACGAGGTAAATATCAAGGTTTATGACTACAACTTACCTGTCTTCAACGAGGATATATTTTTAACCTAATGAAGCCACTCTTGAAGTTGTTCCCTAAGTTGTTAATGCAGGTAAGCTGATGGATCATTTTTTGGTGGAAATCTTGACAAAGGAATCATAGGATTTTAAAGATAAAAATAATAACATCAAACTCCAAAGAAACAGAACTTGTGCAGTGTGTGGGTCGTACTCTCTTGCATACATCGAGTGTTTGCTGACCGGCACAGAAATGACTGATATGTGTGACACTATTATAGGAAAGATACAAGAGGTATGGCCTTATGTGGTACTAAATAAATGATTGGATCCCTTGTATAAAGAAGAATATGTTCAAATTCAATCAGGGGGATAATCTGTTCGTCCAAGCAATCATTTTGCTCTTTAATCTTGGCCAATTCAAGTTGATCCAAGGATCTTTTGATCTTAAACCGATCCCCTGGCTCTTCTTTAGTTAAGGAAAGACAGAGACGAACACGATAATAATTTTTTAATTCAAGCCACTTCACTTTACATGTAGTGGCAATAATTTTTATGTATGGCAAAAGTTAAATCTTTATAATGCAATAGATTTTCTATCTGTTGTAACAACTATATACCTATTGTGATAGATTAATTATCTATGGGAATAAGTTGGTCATTTGTTGCATTATCTAGATATTCTCAGTTTGTCTGTCTCAATAGATATACAATCTGTTGCAACATATAATCTATCTGTTGCAACTAATAGGTAATCTATTGTAGAAAATAAAAAAAGTAGGAAGACCTATTATATAATTTCCAGTAGATGACCTAATTAAATGGTTGGATCCCGTGTATAAATAAGAAAATGTACAAAGACAGAGACGAACACGATAATAATTTTTTATTTCAAGACACTTCACTTTACATGTAGTGGCAATAATTTTTATGTGCAAAAGTTGAATTTTTATAATGCAACAAATTGTCTATCTGTTGTAATAGATATAATACTTGTTGTGATAGATTGATTATCCAATGGAATAGGTTGGTCATCTGTTGCATTATGCAGATGTTTCCCAGTCTGTTTGTCACAATAGATATACAATTTATTGCAACATATAATCTATTTGTTGCAACTAATAGGCAATCTGTTGGAACAAATCAAAAAGTAGGAAGACCTATTTATATAATTTCCAGCAGATGAGCTACAGATTGCAACATATGTCAAAATATATTTCATAAGTATGTCGTCTATTGCAGAAAATGTATTATCTATTGCGATAGTTGAATCTAGTATTCCATTTTAATTAACATGTTCAAAATTGAGGATTAAATTATATTCATAGACAACATAAAATAAATCAAAGCCTTCGAAAATTACATGAAATAACTCAACAAATAAATGAAATATAAAAAAAATAATATGGGTACAAATGATCTACTCTACAAATAAATCAACAAGTTAAATCAAAGAGGATAGGTTATTACATTGACGGACTCAAGCTATAAATATCTAATCAATATGGATAAGTTGTTCTTCATCCAGTTCTATGAAATTCGTCTTTGGTCATCGTGGATCTTTAATGTTGCTTGCGTACGGCTTCTGAGCTTTTGCATCTCTATATCTCCATAAAAGAGTAGCATATATTTTGCAGAGTAATTCGGTATCAAGTCCATTATTTCGTACTTGTAATCCATCGCTCAAATACTTGATGTAAGCAGCAATAAAAGGACCGCAATCCCTACATTTTAAAAAAATAGATAATCCATATCTTGCAGTTCATGTAAGCGTTGTAAATTTTATAAAATGAAACTAAATAATAATATTTATACTTACAGTCTATGAATGGTTTGTTGAGAAATTCCTTCAAAATATTATACATCAGATGGATTACCCATTTTATCCCGGTATGCTTCAATCATCGACCAATCAGTGTTAATCTGTTGGTCTAAAAATCCATTCACATCATGGTAAGTAAGCAATATTTTGGCCAGCTTTTGTATCTCAAACGACATCGTGACACATCTCTTTCGCGACATCGAGTCATAAACCCGATGCGTCTTTTTTTTAGAGTGACGACAACCAACACCCAATGGAATTCATCACCATAATTGATTGGGATGTACACTTCATCGACCAAATGCCAAGGTAAGCCAGCTAGAATGCTAAAACCTTTAATGATTTTGATTAAGCATTCGTCATTTTTGGAAACTTTCGGCTCCTGTTGACAATACCTATCATAGGCATTATTGATGTAAACTTTGTACAAACAATTGCCTGTCATATATCTGTATTGTTTTGGTGTTTGCAACTTGGCCTTCTTTCGAAGGTAGTAAAAAATAATATCAATGTGCTACACATATTATCAAACATTTCGGATTACGTGATGAAAAAATTAATACGCAGATGTAATAAAATAAAGTATTAATTAATAGTAATATGTATCGCATTTAAACCTCATCATTCTAGCAAGTTTGGGGCTGTGACATCGAATAGAATCAATTTTTTATCCTAGGATGTGCAACAACAAAGTCGAACATATCAAAATCAAGACTCGATTTGTTCACTTTGTAGTGTTCATCATTTTATTTTCTACATGATTATTTATATGTGTTAATGTCACGTTCTTACAACAAGAATTGTATAAATTAATATCTTTAAAGTTGATTTATGTACCTTCCGGCATGATGCTGTAATAGCCCATCGGTAATCCATTCTAAATAATTGTTGATTAACTTTCTGAGTTTTTTTGGAGCATCATCCGAGATGTTGAACCCTTCAAATAGGTAATTCTTTCGTTCCCCCGAATTGACAGGATCCACTTTTCTTCTTCTTTAGAAGTAATTGCTGGATTATCAACTGTGATATTATGCTCTTCAACAGTATCTTCTGTTGTGACATCCATCTGGAAAGCCAAAATTGTCAATGCTAATTACGGATATACAACAGATTGTCCATCTGTTGCAATAGATGAGTCTTATGTTGCAACATATGGATCTTTTGGGACAAATTAGACTACGTAAAATAAAGAAGTATAATAATTTTGGTCTAAGACAAAGACAGAGGCGTTGTAATTTTGCTTTTTTCGATGCTTGGTGAAGCCTTGGAAAAATAATTTTCTTTTCTTTTCCTCTTAGCCACCATGATCTCTAGTGACGTGTATGGATATGAAATCCTCTTTGATGAAATGGCACCTCTCTTAGATGCCATTTTCTTTACAGAAGCAGTTAGTGCATTAATAGCATTAATAACTTCATCATGTTTTGTCTTGCAGTCTTGACATTTGCATGCAGAACATTTGCTAGATAAGTAAAAATCTAGAGAAAAATTTGTACAATCAGTATGATCATAATCATAATGGCTTGTTGTTTAAAAAACTATAAGAGGAGCATCATTATCCCCAACAACAGCACCACTATCACTACCACTACGACTACCATCATCAATAGCAACAAGCCCACCCTCTAAAATTGTTTTTATTGTGATGATTGTTGCTCCAAAAAATTCTATTTGTATTCCATCAATGACCTTAGGGTCTGATAAAGTTTGCACAGACTGTAAAGTAAGAAAAAATGGCATCTTTAACTCTTAGTTGGTTGAAACAAGCCACGGATGGACAATCCAAAATAAATCAATACATATATTAGAATGATGATGAGATCATTTAAAATAATAATTAATTAAAAAAAACATGATTAGAATTGGACTTACTTCTTCCTTTGAGGGATTGAAAAGATAATTTTTTTTATATTTTATCAGTTTTGGCCGACAACCATCTTAGGATTCTTGACAGGAAACTTCTTCCTAGTAGTTCACTTGTTGTCTCAAATAAGGAATGGCTTTAAATGTCCAAGCCTATAACATAACATCAATAAATCAAAAAGATTATTGAATAAAAAAATGATGAATCATATCATGATAAAAGAAATATTTACCATGAAGGCCCATGGAAAGCCATATAAGTTGATTGTCTTTGGCGTTAATGGAGTCAACAAATATTTGACAGTCATTTTGAAGATTTCATAACCCCAAAGATAGTTGTTAAATGCCTCAAGATCCTCGGAGAGATTTATTAAAATGAGTCTTATGTTGTTGTTAACGTCTCTTGCCCAAAGAATATTATGTACAAACCAAACCAAGAACAATGATTGTTTGTTCTTCTTTGAAAGTCCTTACCTTTCAATGCTTCTATCAAATTTTTATTTTTTGAAGCTTGGACCAACAATGGACACCAGGTTATCACGATCACTCAACTTGACTTTGCCTTTTTTGGGTGTGCGGGTGGTTTTTTTTAGGTTAGAGTAGCTTTAAATTGAAAAGGAGAATGAGGATCATATTTTAGTCCAGTAACTATGGCAAACTCTTTTCAACCAAAACAAACTGGCATGCCATAGTAATTTATCCACACCTCATCCGTCTTATCTTTGTTTTCATACATAAACCTTCACTTGCGAAGATCATATACCATTTTCATTTAGAAACTAGCATTGTTATCCTTTGGCAAATTAAGATATTGCCTAAAGAAACTTTCCCTGAAATAAGAATCCTATTTTTATTCTCGAAGTATTTTTTTGGAAAGTGTCGAAAGACTTTTCCATGGCTGAATTAACCATGAAATCACTCGTTAAATCTATGGTACCATCGCACTGTATTCTCACAGGATAATGATCAATGCTGAAGGTTTTGACTAGCTCTTCTACGAAAGGGCTATTAGAATTTGGGTCATCTCTTTTGAAATATTCCTCTTCCCTGTGTTATTATCTTTTGCTTCTGATTGAGATAACGCTTGTAAAGAAAGCTCATAGAGTTGTAGATATAGCTGAGCTACTACACTTGTTCCTTTACTTTGACTTGATTCAATTTCTTTCCTTTTAAGAGCCATATTATATTAAATTAACAGGAACGTAAAATAGATTATAATTGATTAATGCATCATTGAAAAGGGATAACAGTAAATCTAACATGCACAACAGTAAAATAATAATTTCAACAGACTACACATCTGTTGAACCATGTATGTTATCTGTTGCAACATATAACCGATATATTGCAATAGATGAGTAAACCGTTGGAAACAATAAAAACAATTCACTAATCTATTCCACAAGGTATTTTATCTGATGCAACATATAACCAACCATTATTGGAAACAGTAAAAATAGACCACTCATCTATTGCAACATATAACCAACCTATTGCAAGGATGAGTGATCCATTGGAAACAGTAAAAATAGATTTCTCATCTGTTGTACCAGGAAGGTTATCTGTTGTAACATATAACCAATCTATTGCAAGGATGAGTAATCCATTGGAAACAGTAAAAACAGATCACTAATATGTTGCACCAGGTAGTTTATCTATTGTAACATATAAAAAACCCGTTGTAATAGACGAGTAATCCATTGAAAAACATAATATAGATCATTAATCTATTGTACCAGGTAGTTTATCTGTTGCAACATATGACCAACCTGTTGTAATGGATGAATAATCCATTGGAAACTATAAAACTAGATCACTAATTTGTTGTACCAGGTATTTTATCTGATGCAATATATAACCAACCTGTTGCAAGGATGAGTAATCCGTACAGTAAAAATAGATCACTAATCTATTGCACCAGGTAGTTTATCTATTGTAAATATAACCAACCATTTCAACGGATGAGTAAACCATTGAAAACTATAAAATAGATGACTAATTTGTTGCACCAGGTAGTTTATCTGTTGCAACATATAACCAATCTGTTGCATCGGATGAGTAATTCATTAGAAATAGTAAAAATAGATCACTCATTTGTTGCACCAGGAAGGTTATCTATTGCGACATATAACCAACCTGTTGAAATGGATGAGTAATCCATTAGAAATAGTAAAAATAGAGCACTTATCTATTGCACCAGGAAGGTTACTTGTTACAACATATAACCAATCTGTTGCAACAAATGAGTAATCCATTGGAAATAATAAATCTGTTGCAATATATCACTTATCTGTTGCAAAATAAGTTATATATTGGATCAATATTGTTTAGATTTCTTCTAAATAGAAAAGCCATCTGTCATAACAGATGAATGATTTGTTAGATTGTTCATCTGTTACATCAGATTTTCATAATTGCATCAGATATTTTCATTTATTGCATCAGATATTCTCATCTATCGCATCCGATGTTTTATTTATTGGATTAGATGTTTCATTTGTTGCATCAAATATTTCATCTATTGTAATACCATTTTTATCAAGACAAATAATAAATCAACCCAGCAATACCAACATATCACACACACACACACTAAAAACATCAACTGTGATAAAAAATCACCAACAAATCTGAATCAACAGTTCGACAACAAGAAAAACAAAATTCCAAAAATTAGGGTCTTATTCAGTTCACATTTCAAACTTAAGATAGAAATATTAAAATTGTTAACCAATACTAGAAGATTACTTGGCTCAAGTTCCTCTGTTTCTTCTTAATTTTTTACTTGTGAAAAAGAAAATGGGATGACAAAGAACTCGAAGTTGTTGTCGCCGGAGAAGTCTTCATGTCGATTGATGATTGAAAGTCGAAAGGAAACTCACCCGACTATTTATATCCAAAGGTTGAAGTCACGAGGATTGAAGAGAGAATTTTGTAGAACTATTGGTTAAGAGAGAGTTGAGAGAAGATCTCTCTCGAGAGAGAGAGAAGACAGACGGTTGATTTGGATTGAAGGGGGTATGGGTTGGGTTGATTTATATTTTTTAAAAGATTAGAAAGTTTTAAAAATATTAATCAAGTCCACAATTAACTTGATCAAGTTTCCTAATGATGTTTGACCCTTTAAGTTGGTGAATGTCACCAATCCTTTATTCAAGACTTAAAAGACACCTTTCCTTCAATTTTTTGATGAAACTACACTATTATAGAAAGTGTACTCTTTCCAAAGTAGGTCTTTATTGTCAATGATGACAAAGAACTCGTCATGAAAGTTAAAATAAGAAGCGAGGTAGATTTGCTTTTTGAACTAGATTATTAATAATTAATTAATGCTACCTTAACTTCCATACCTAGGAGTGTTGACGATTTGATTTGGGTCAGTTTTTTATTAAAACTAAAATTAAAATTAAATCGACTTAATTAGTTTTTAAGTTTTTAAAATAAAATTAAATCATTTAAAGTAAAATTCATTAGTTTGGTTATTATTGGTTTTGATTTAGTTTGCGTTAATTTTTCAGTTTTTAACTAGCTAATTATAATTTGATAACAGTAAAATAATAAAAACATGAGATAAATAATTCAATTGAATTAGGAATTAATTAACTTTCATTTACTCTTTCAAGATAAATGTATATGAATCTTCTTGTATTTTTTAATACTATTCTGATGTTCTAGCATATTTAAGTTGCATAACTATAGAAGTTACTCTATATCACATGTCTAACATCTACAAAATTAAGATACAACTTTAAATAAAATAGTTAATCCTACAAAACTCAAAAGGGCGAGACATTAATGAGTAAATGGATGTCTTAGCAAAGAAAATTAAAATCAATAAAACCACACCACAAGTAGACAATTAGATTTAAAGTGTTGGGTTTGACCACAATTTTTAAGAAATAAAATTTAAAAGTGTTGTGAAAGAAGTAGATTAAAATCAAATTAATGCTTAAAAGATATAAATTTTTTATAATTATCTATGAAAAACTAACAACTTATACTCAAATAATTATGAAATTTATGTATATAAATTATCAGTTTAATTTGATTATTTATTCGGTGATTTTATTTGAAAATTAAAATCAATAAAACCACACCACATGTAGACAATTAGATTTAAAGTGTTGGGTTTGACCACAATTTTTAAGAAATAAAATTTAAAAGTATCATGAAAGAAGTAGACTAAAATCAAAATAATGCTTAAAAGATATAAATTGTTTATAATTATCTATGAAAAACTAACAACATATACTCAAATAATTATAAAATTTATGTATATAAATTATCAGTTTAATTTGATTATTTATTCGGTTATTTTTAATAAAATCAAAATCAAACTAAATATTATCAATTTTTTAAACTTTAAAAAAAAAATAAAAAAAAATATCAATTTCTTAATTGATTTGGTTTGATCCACGGTTTTATTTTATTTTTAATCAAACCATGAACACCTCATACCATCAAATTAAAGTAGTTACCTCCTCTCTAACACATATTTCATTTTTTGTCAGAATTTTTTTTTATTCTAAAATTTTGTAGATTTTTTATAGGAATAAAGTAATAAATATACATCTTCTCACACATTCAACTCCATTTGACACAAAGGAAGAAAGATTTTCAATGACATTGTCATGAGCATTTTTTTTTACTTTTTTCAAAAATATTTTCAATTTATGTCAATATACTTTAAAATTGTTGTTTGGAGCGAGAATTTCAAATACAACTTGAAGTTGTATTTGGAAAAATATAAAACAAGAAAAAGTTATTTACTTTTTTCATCTTCTTTCACAAAAATTTAAAAACAACTTCACTTATATTTATGAACAAACACAACTTCAACTTTAATTTCAACTCCAACTCCAATTTTAAAAATTTTAATTTACATACCCAAACGCCAGCTATATTGTTCAAAGGATGCAAATTGAATGACAATTACACCAAAATTTACATGAAGTGAAAAACTGGTCACTAATTTACTAAGTTAAAGTGTTGCAATATTAATGGCTCCTGTCTATTCAATTTTTTCTCTTCTGTCAATGATTACCAACTTTATACCAAATGTAATGACTGAAAGACCACAATCTTTGACCATGAAGGTCGTCCCTGAAAATAGTACGAGTGGGGAAAGTGAATTACAACTTCTTTGATCAGATAGTCGACTTTCTCCAACAAACAGTCGACTATTGATTGCAATAATGAAAACCTCAGAAACTAAACTGCTGAAAGTAAATAACACCATATGTGTTATATTAATTGAGATCTCTAATAGGTCTTACTCCAGTCTTCTTGGCTTGTAAAGAATTCTACTAGTTTTTTTGCAAATAAAATCAAAGTACAAGATTGAGTCAAGCTTTTTGGATATGACTGTAATGCCCTAATTTTCTATAACTAGAATGCCACACGGTGCTCATGATCCTGAAGGACCACAAGATAACCCTCTTCTAATATTTGTACTTTTTCACTGCATAATATAATAAAATACATGCAAAAAACTGGCGGAAACTTGTCATAAGGTTCAAAATATCTAAGATACATAATTCTGCAAACTAAATACTTATACAACTAACCGAAAAGCCTCTAACTGTCTGAAATGTGGAGTTGATGGGACATGTCCCCAACTAACTCCGTCTAATAAAATAAACAGGATATAATACTATACTGGAATAATAATCATCCTCGAAAGATGAGGACTCTCTAATACTTCTACTGCTGCTGACTGAATCTGGACTGCTAAGGGTACTCTCGATCTCGTGCCTTTGAACCTATGGTTTCAAAGGAAATAACAACCCCATAGCATAAATGTGTCAGTACATTGGAATGTACTGAGTATAGAAATGAGGTAAGGCTACATGCAAGGGCTTATACATGAATAATTACTTAACTAAATGATATGAAAGAGCTAGATTAGCACACATTGAGAATCTGTAACTACTGAACATATTGCACATACTGACTCTAAGCATACTAGGAGTAAATCTGATAACTGATATTGGACATACTATCAAGCTAAACTTTCTAAACATACTGAGATTCTGAGTATCTAGAGCTACTAAAACTAATATCTGAGTTCACTAACTCTGGAATACTGTATAACTGAGTCAACTAATATCAACAACTGAGTCTAAGACTGCTAGTATCAACTGGTTGAAACTGATATTAACCCTATCTAGCAGATGATCTGTAAGTTTTCTATAATGATAAGGAATAGTTAAATCTGAATTTGAGATTAAGCGTATCTAACGGGTGATCTCTGGATCTTCTGATAATGAGAATACTCAACTAAATCTAAGACTGAGATCAAGGGTATCTAACGGGTGAAATCTATAAGTACAAATGCTGAATAACTTTATGTGAGACCTGGCCTATCTATCAGGTGGTCCACGAATCACTGGAACTATCTGAGTTCCTTACTGAGATAGATGACTGTATCTAACAGTCCTAATTTTTGAGTTCTGCTCTGAAGATTGATACTGAAATTGCAACTATTAGAGTTCTCACTTAACCAACATGCCCCGATCCTAAACTAGTGAGGTCCAACCTGTAAACCCCTATGGAAGGGTATCAATACTGTGCCATGGGTAAAGGCCTCTCTGGTCTAGCCTATCTGATGAGTGACCCTCATAGGAAGTCAAGCCTAAGGCAGTATAATAGTCAAGCCTCTCTAACAGATGACAAGCCTTTTTCTGATAGGTGAATCCTTTATCCTGCGCTGGCTACGCAGTTCTAGAGTTCAGTGATTGCTCCTAACAACTCTGCCTCTCTGACGTGGAGCCATCATCCCTGCACTCGCTCTGTGCTAGCTCTTACTCCTAACTAAAAGACTCTGAATTGATTCTTAGAACTTGTACTTCAACTGAACTGAATCTATTACTGAGTTTGTTACTTGACTGAGGTGACTGAGTTTACTTGGTTCCGTTATCTGATGGAATATGTCTAATTTTACTTTTTGTCTGAATACAACTAAGTTCTATAAGTTACAGGGGCTTTACTAGAATCTGAACTGAATACTGAGTACTGAGCTTAATTAAACTGAATACTGAGATTTACTGAGTTTTCTTACTGTTCAGTCATTGACTGAGTTCTATTGATCATAGCACGACTGAGATTATCTTGAGACTGACTCGACTCTAGGCACACATCTATATTTTTTGGGTACAAGTACCCCCAGGACTCGATGGAAGGAAACTGACAGGACTCAACTCTTTGAATTCATGACCAACATCCACATCATTGTAATGAATTCAGAATATACTCAATAAAACATCACTTTAAGCACTTGGAAATACTAACATGTATTTTTATAAGAAATTCAAGCCAACACTACATAAACTCAATCCACAAGATCTTGCAATAAACACATAACATGCATTCAAGGTACATAATTAAGGATTTCATGCCAACATGTTACCATCATTCACTGAAGCTTTTTAACAAACACTTGGCATGCTTAGCTTATACCAAACTTGGGGATTTCTAGTCAACATTGTCATAATGACCCAATTTTCTTCATACAAGCATTTTATCAAACATGTAGGGAGCATGCTTTAGTTATTCAACAATTACTACTTATAATTATCATGACTCTATCAACCAATTCATTATACAAGGATTTCAACATGATATGATCATAGTTCAACACACATGGAAAAATATGATTATTTCCAACGCCAGTCAATATATAACAAAATCACACTTCAATCATATTGGCCTTAAAACAATTCATTACACCAATTAACATGATTACATAATTCAACATGCTCCTTGAAGAGGCTTTATTATGAACACCACAAGATCAACACATACAAGGGTCAAAGCTTGAGTCTTTATCATCAAATCATGAATTTAATTTCAACCATATCAAGAACTTCAATTTCAAACCACATAAATCATAAAAACTCATAAAAATATTATCTTTGAATTTTTAAAAAGGATTCTTGAGCTTCTTGGGTGAAAGAAACCCAAGGATCAATACTTGCATATCTTAATCTTTGAAATTGGATGAATTCTAATGCTTGAGACTCTATCCACACTAATAATAAATGATTCTCGAAGTCCACACTATGAGGAACTTAATTCTTGAAGAAATCTTGAAGATTTATGGATGATTTTTGGAAGATTAATGTTCTTGAATTGAAACCCTAGATATGTTCTTAAGAGAATTAGAAGAGAAAATGATGAAATTAGGATTTGGATGGAGGTTCTCATATTTATAGAGGCCTCCAAAAGATAGGAAAAGACCAAAATACTCTTTCAAAAACATTCCTTAATGGCTGAAAAAAATAGTTGACGACAATCATGACAAGTCATCAAGCTAGTGATAAGTTGCACAAAATATCGTCACAAAAGGGTGAAATCTTAATTTTCTGGTTAAGGTTGATGATATTGGTGATAAGCGATCACGAGCGTGATGAATTATCACAAAATATCATCACTGGGGGTGGAAATCTTCCCAGGGATGACGACATTGGTGATAAGTCATCAGGTTTGTGACAGCTTATCACGAATGTCGTCACTCAGTTTTCCAGCCCGACATGCTAGAACAAAATACACAAAACTCCTTGCTCCGATATCAGATTTGGAAAAAATTGGTATAGTTGGAAAGATAATTCAAAGATATTGAATGTGATATATATTAGGTTCTCTAATTAGATATATACAAGGAGTTATGGTCGATTAAAGTTAATCCAAGTTTTGACGCTCACTAAAACTTGAATGATAGGAAAGCTTTCAACTTGTACTTGAGTTAGGGGACCTCTATGATCTTAATTAATGCTCAAATAGATTCCAACACTACATAATTGATTAACACACTAAATTTACATATGATTCGAGGCTTTTGGAACATCTACGCATATGATTGAGGGATTTCCATTCTAGTCCAAAATATGGGGTGTTACAATTACTCACACTCTCTTATTTCTATCACACCACAATGCCTTACCAACTATATGTTTCTCTCCTCTCATTTAAGTACATAGTAAATCTGTAAGAGAATACAATGCTTGAGTAAAGTAGAGGAAAAAACTAGAGAAGGTTGAAACAATTGTATATCTCACTTGAACATTTTAGTCCTAGTGTCATGCTTATAAAATGTAGCCTAAAGTAGCAAAAAGTGTGATCAAAAGTTGTGCTTTTGAACTTCAAGAAACACTTTAGGCCATGTTTTTCAAGTGTTGCCATATCAGCTATGTTTAAAAAACGTGGCCACTAAAGTTCAAAGGTCATGCTTTACAACTTCTTTTTGGCTAAACTTTTATCTGATAAAGCTACACTTTTAAGTGTTGTCTTTGCTTTGTTATTGGGCATGCTTCACAAACATATACTTTTATAGCACCTCTAAAACAACACTTAAAAAATGTGGATTTTTCTTTAATACTGGCCACACTTCAAAATCGTAGTCTTTTATACATCCTTTATGAAAACTCCTATAAAGTGTAAGCATGTTTTAGTTACATGCCACAATTTAATTAATAAACCACACTTTTTAAGTGTGACAGTAATATCTAAATTTGGTAGTTCAAGCCACATTTCACAGATATGGCTTCCGACCTAAAAAATAATTATTTTGATCGGAATGTATGCATCACTAATCATATTACATATATTCATAAATATATATAAATAATCTCACACACCAATTTGCTAAAAACTAATTCAAATGCATAGATTTGCAATGAACTTAAAAAAAACATGTCTTTTACTACACATATTAATTAGAAAATAATATTTTAAAGATTTGTACTATGTTTCACACAAAACCAAATGTTTTTAAAATTATAACAAAATAGCTCAAAAAGTTCTTCATCATTCGCTTCAATGTAAATCGAGTTGACTTGTGGCGGCCACCATTCAAATTTGATAACCTAGAGTTTTTTTTACACATCCAAAATAAACAAACAGTTAGAAAAAAAATTATGGTCGACAAATATTCAAACAAAATTTCTATCTGAAATAAGGAAGTATGTGAATTCAAAGTTTCCTTAATTCATTCAATCAAGTTAGAAGTTCAGGATTTAAGTTTCTTGTGAATTTGAAAGATAAATACTTTTTCATGAACCGAAGCATGAGTTGAACCAGAAGAATTCAAAAAAAATCTTCCTCTTAAAGCTTATGCATTACTCGCATCGAGTGAAGCAATGTTAGAGCCGACACTCCCCGGTATATCTTGAACATTCAACCCTGGATTGGTTTATACCAACTAAGTAAAAAATATCTCATTTCTCCTCTCAGTTTACTTATTTCTTCTTTTAGAGAAGTGACTTCATTATCATGCTTTTGTTTAAGCATAATCATTTTCTTATTTTTTCCGAGAAAATGTTATCACTGATCTATCATATCCTCTAAGTCAACCAACCTTCTCCTTTTCAAACACCTACATGAATTCATAACTTGGTGTTTTCCAAATATTTTGATAATTCTGAAGTTCAGACTATCAAAAAAGTAAAACAAACAATAGCTATCAGGAGATGGAAAACAAAGGAAAAAAATGATAGGACTCAATATCCCTAGTAAGTAAATCATGATATAGAGCTGAAAGATGTTGTAAGAAGAATGTATTCACTAAGCATAGCTACAAAAAAGTACAGCTAACCACAGATGCAATGATTAAGACTTTTTTCACCATTAAGGACTAAAGTACTAGAAAAGGGTAAAATGCAGCTAAAATATGCTAGATAAACTTGCATAAAACTATAAAACCAAGACTTTGAAATCCTTTGAACCAGTGCTAATTCAAAGGATGATGATAATTATGGAACTAATTCACCCATGGAGACTAAGAGAACCTGAACTTGTTCGGGATGACATAATTAAGAGAAAAAACTCAAGGTTCAAGGATAGCGTCCGATGGAAAGTGAAGAGGCATATAAACTCTATCAAATTGTTCTTTTCTCAACTATAAAGCATAGTATCAAGAGATATTTGGTTGGGGTGGTTGTGGATAATTACTTTTCAGATAGTAAATTATCCTGAGATTGAGCATTGATTCAATCACTATACATTGGGATAGACTAGCATAGTGCTTGGAAAGTATTATCCAGCTATGGTTTATGAGTTATACACTAAATATGTTGTTACTCTAGAGAGAAGCTATAGTAATATTATATGTTGTGAAGCAGATGTGGGACCAAGCTTGACGTTCCAGAAGCAGGCATATAAAAGGGTATTGATGTGTTGTGGAAATATGGCACATTAAATGCTTAAAATAATGAAATTATGCATTAAGGTAGGTTGTTTTGTTGTATATGATATGAGTTTTATGTGTTTTGAAAGGAAAACTAGGTCGAAAGTGGTGTTGAAACAAAAAGAAGAAAATAAAGTTATAAAAATTTGAAGTACTAGTTAAGCTACGAGTCGTTAAGTCACCTTGAGACTCGTAGCCTGACTCATAATGATAACAGTGAGAAAATTAAGTTTCCATAATTGAAATCATAGAAGGATATGAGTCACAATGGCAGACTACGGCTCGTACTGCAAAGCCATAGTGAGAACAATGTGCAAAGTCCTGAAGGTTGATGCTCCAGTGGTAATGAGTGAAGTCCATGAGTCATAAGGATTAACGATAAATCATGGTAAAAAATTGTAAATATGACAGACACAAGTGCCTTAAAAAGGAAAAGCTACAGGAGTTACTACAATTAGCAGTATACGACTCATATAGTGACATTATAAGTCGTAACCACTGAAGCCTGAAGAAAGATATGACAATAGGAAATGATTCATATTTAGACATCATGAATCATTTCCAGAGGCATAACCATTACCGATAGAGTTTTCCTAATGTGATTTGGATAGATTTTCTTTGTTATTTTAAGACACTATAAATACCCTAGGATTATCTCTATATAAAGTTATGTATTTTTCATAATTTTCTTTTTACTTTACATACTTTGATCATTGGTAATATTGTTCTTCGGCTACTTGTTACTGTTGACTTTAAAATCCCTCTATTTACCCTTCCGCACTGCTCATGAATTTGGTCAAGTTTGAGAGATAGTTCGACGTACTCCCTATGGGATCTAAACCAACCTTATTGGGTTTAATATATTTGACATCAGCCGTAACATACTTTTTTGGAGGTTAGTTTTTTAGTAATATCAAATGTTAGTGTTGTTGCCGGTGAATTTATAATGTTGAATTATTGATTAAAGTTGGTGAAGTTCACAAATTTTATGTTTTGTTCTTAGTGGGATATAAGTTGTTTTATGCCTAGAACGAGGAGTTAAGGAAATCCCTTATTCCCCATTGATCCAGAACCAGAGAGAATTTTGTAATCACCAAAAAGGATGATGAAACATGTTCACGATAGTGTTCCAGTAGTAGTTCAAAATGATCATCTTGCTATACCTCTGCCTACTTCAAATGATCCATAAAATATTACTAATAGAAATACAAAGTTGATGTTAGACAAGGTAGCTGAATAACAGAGAAAACCAACTGAGGAAGCCTGGTTGGTCCGGCAGGAAGAGCTAGCCAGACCAAGACCAGTTGATTATCGAGCACCACTCAATGGTGATTATGCTAGAGTGCTAAGTGTAAGATCTTCAGCGATTCCATACTATTACTATCTACCGTCATATGATGAAGATGAAGATATGAGATATGTTGAGCCTGCTGAGACAGGATCCATTATTCTGCCTGCTCTAACCCCTAATGTAAAGTTTGATATTACTAGTGCTATGATTTAATTGTTGAATTTAAATGGTGTATTTTTGGGGTTGCCAATAGATAATATGAACATGTATCTTCCTAATTTTACTAGGATTTGCACTTTATTTACTATTCCTGGGATAGATCAAGAAGTGATGAGATTGAGATTATTCCTATTCTCGTTGGCCGAAGAAGAATCATTGTGGTTGAAGGAACTCCCTAGAGGCTCAATCAAACTTGGAACGAGTTTTGGAAAAAGTTATTGAATTGCTTATTTCCACCTGCCAGGATGCTATAGCTGAAAGATGAGATTTATAACTTCCGACAGTTGCCTACAGAGTCCATGTATGAGGCTTGGTTTTGGTTTAAAAAGAAGTTAAGCATGATACCTAACCACTAGATTCTCGTGTCTAATTTGCTGGAGATATTCTATAGATCCCTGAATATAAGCTCTAGGTCTATGGATGAAACTATATATAGAGGTGTATTTATGAGCCTGCATTGGGATGTGGCTCCGGAAATGTTAGATAAGATCTTTGTCACTAACCGAGGATGGAACACTTGAGAAGCGGATAGAGGTGTTGGTATGTATGTTGTTAGTGGTGCTAGTAACTACAAAGCTAGTAATGATTCAGTAACACAAGAAGTAGCACATCTCAGAATAGATATTTGGCTGCTTACAAAACAATTTGTAGTAATGACTACTGAAAAGATGAACGTAGTGGGGAACAAGGATCTATTTCTAGATCTTATAAATCTAATACAGATGAGGAAGAAAAGTATATAGATCGTAAAGTAGTGGGTTTCTAAGCCAAAGATAAAGGAAAATAAGGTCGAAACTATTATGGTGACAGGTAACGAGATATAAGTAATTAGAGGTGCAAAGATGACTATAAAGATAAAAGTGACCGATATGTTCCATCAGGCAGTCGAGATACAAAGTCGAGAATGAAAATAATGTTGTTAAAATTAATAAAAGGCCAAGATAGTCAAGAGATCTTCCTTAAAGAGATTATGGCAGATATATCAGGGTTGAATTAGAAATTTTAATTGCGTGTTACTGTGATAAAATAACAGGAGCAACAGTTTGTCCAGATGTCGGCCACATTAAATCAGAGGCATCCTGGCACTCTTCCAAGCAATATAGTAGAAAATCTGAAAAATGATAGTAATTATTATGCCATTACCACTCGGAGTGATAAGACCACCATGGATCCTCAAGTAACCACTGGGGTTGATTCTAAGAATGATGATATTAATGTTGATATTGAAGAAGCGCCAGAATTTGAAGATGGAAAATCACAAAGTATTGAGTGTAGTGCTAAGAAGGATATGTTCTAGAGTAAGGTTAATGAGTTTGTTCTGAATATTATACCAAGACATCACCCTTTTTTTTTTCTTAAAGACTAAAAAAGAAGCAGTAAGAAGGTAAATATCAGTAGTTCCTATCAATATTGAATGAGTTGTTTGTAAATATTCCACATGTAGAGGCATTGGAGTAGATACATGGTTATGATAAATTCATGAAAGATCTGGACACTAGAAAATGGACAATGAGCTATGAGCCTACTAACAGTGTGCTTTATTGCAGTGTTGTTGCCTCTAGATCATTGGTAGAGAAGAAAGAGGATCCTAGAGACTTCACCATTCCATGTACCATTGGGTCCTTAACTTAGCTTGGGTTTTATATAATCTAGGAGCTAGTATTAATCTTATGTTGCTGGTTGTGGTTAAGCAGTTGGGGTTGGGATCACCCAAACCAACATCAATGAGATTATTGATAGCTGATCGGACCATGAAAAATCTAGTCCGTGTTCTTTGTGTTGTGTTGGTAAAGGTGGCATCCTTCATCTTTCAAGATAATTTCATGATATTTTACGGTGAGGCAGGCTTCCAAGTCCCTATTATCTTGGGCAAACCCTTCCTAGCTATAGGTAAGGCATTAATTGATATGGATTTGGGACAGATGAGGTTCAGACTCAATGATGAACAGGTAATCTTTAATGTATGCCAGTCGACGTGACAGCCAGATGATATAAGAGTTCTATCAGTGATAGACACTATTGATGATATTAATACAGTAACTATTCTAGTTGAGGAGAGGCTGGGTGTTGCAACATTAGTAGCAGTGATTATAAATTTTGATAGTGATTGAATTGAGTAAAATGATAAGATTATAGGTGATATATATGGGAGAGGTTCTTATAATTATTCTCCAAATAAGCTTGACCTGGATCTAAGAAATAGAACCACACCTCCCACTCATCTGTCAATTGAGTAGCCACCAGCCTTGGAGTTGAAGGCCCTCCCATCTTATTTGTGCTATGTATTTTTAAGGGCTGTAAACAACTTGCCAATGATTATTGAAGATAACTTGGTTAAGACAGAGGTACAGGTATTAGTATTAGTATTGTAGAGGTTCAAGAGAGCCATAGGGTGGACCATTGCAGATATTGTGGGTATTCCACTAGGCATTTGTACTTACAGGATCCAGCTTAAGACATACTATATTCCTAGTATAGAGCACTAGCATCGTCTAAACCCTTCTATGCAGTAGGTAGTAAGGAAAGAAATCATCAAGTGGCTGGACGCAGGCATGGTTTATCCTATTGTAGATAGCAAGTTGGTCAGCCCTGTCAGTGTATCCCAAAGAAAGGTGGAATTACTATCGTTCCAAATGAGAAGAATAAGCTCATGCCAATAAGAACAGTCACACATTAGAGAGTGTGTATGGACTACCAAAAGCTAAACACATAGACACAAAAGGACCACTTCCCAATGCCCTTTATAGACTAGATGTTGGATAAACTTATGAGAAGGGTCAGGTATTATTTTAGGGATGGCTATCGGGTTATAATCAGATCAAGATTGCTCCTAGATATCAAGAAAATACAACTTTTACCTACCCTTATGGGACTTTTGCATTTAAAAGGATGTTGTTTGGGTTATGCAAGGCTCCCGCCACCTTTCAGAGATGCATGATATTGATATTCTCTAATATAGTCGAAGAAACCATTGAAGTATTTATGGATGATTTTTCTGTAGTTGGTGATTGCTTTGATGAATGTTTAGTCTACTTGGCCAATGCTCTACATTAATGTAAAGAATGTAACTTGGTACTCAATTAGGAAAAGTGTTATTTTATAGTAAAAAAAGGAATTATGCTTGGACATAAGATATCAAAATGGGAAATAGAGATGGATAAGGTAAAAATAGAGGTAACTGAGAAGCTTCCACCACCAATCTTGGTGAACAGAATTTGGAGATTTTTAGGCCATATTGGCTTTCACTGGCGATTCATCAAGGATTTTTCAAAGATTGCAAATCCTCTTTGCAAGATTCTTGAGAAAGAGGTGAAGTTTGATTTAGATGAGGCATGTCTGAAAGCTTTTGAGTTCTTGAAAGAGCGGTTAGTGTTAGTCCCTACTATAGTGTCCCTCGACTAGTCCCTACCATTTGAGATTATATGTGATGCAAGCGGTGTGTCCCTAGGTGTTGTCCTAGGCCAAAGGCGAGAAAAGATACTTTACCGTGTGTACTATTCTAGTAAGGCATTGCTAGCATTGGTTTTTTCCTTCAAAAATTTTTGGCCCTATCTGATACCTTATGGCAAAGAAAGATGGAAAACAAAGATTGATCCGGTGGGTTCTCTTCCAACAAGAGTTTGATTTTGAGGTGAAGGATTAGAAAGGCACAGAAAATTAGGTTGTATATCACTTGTACAGAAATAAGGAAGAAGCAATGCAGAAAATTGGGGATGGTCTTGAAATCAATGATACTTTTCCATATGGGCAGTTTTTCGCAGCATCGTAAGACCTAATTCCCTAGTTTGTTGATTTTACCAATTACTTGGCAAGTGATCTTGTTCCAGAAGACTTATACTATCAATAACGAAAGAGAATTATTCATGAGGTAAGAAAACTCTTCTGGTATGAGCCTTATTTATTCAAAATTTGTGCAGATGGTATGATTCCTAGATGCATCCCTGAAGTGAAGATGATTAGTATTCTTGAGGCTTGTCATGCTTCACCAGTTGGGATCACCATGGAAGAACCCACACAACCCATAAGATCTTGCAAAGTGGGTACTGCTGGCCGAAAATGTACAAATATGCTCACTACTTTGCTGCAGCCTGTGTTTAATGCCAGTATTAAGGCAATATTTTAAGGTGCCATAAACTCCCTATGACCCTTATTTTAGAGCTGGAGTTATTTGATGTGTGGGTGTAGACTTCATAGGGCTATTTGTGAGCTTCTATGGCATGAGGTATATCTTAGTTACGGTTGACTATTTGTCCAAATAGGTAGAAGAAGTAGTGCTCCCTAATTACAAAGGTAGAAGTATCACCGCATTCATGAAAAATCATATATTTTCTTTATTTGGTACTCTACGTGCAATAATTAGTGATGGTGGGTCACATTCCTGCAATCGCTTGTTCAAGAGTCTTCTAAAGAAATATGGAGTAAAGCATAAGGTAGCAACACCTTATCACCCTCAGACAAGCGGACAGGTTGAGGTCTCCAATAGAGAGATCATGTCTATTTTTGTGAAGACTATGAATGCTAATAGGACTGATTGGTCAAGAAAGTTAGATGATGTGTTATGGTCCTACCGAAAAGCTTATAAACCCCCAATAGGTGCTTCACCATATCAACTGGTGTTTGGCAAAGCATGCCACTGGCCTATTGAACTTGAGCACAAGGAATTATGGGCGTTGAAGAAGCTGAATTTGAGTGGCATGATGTAGCAAAGATGAGGATGAGCAAAATGAATGAGTTGGATGAATTTTGACTTCGATCTTATGATAGTTATGCACTATACAAGGAGAAATAAAGTTGCATCATGATCAAAAATTAAGAAAAGAGTAATTGAACCCAGTGATCAGGTGTTATTGTAATATTCAAAACTTCGCTTGTTTCCAGGCAAGTTGAAGTCTAGATGGTATGGGTCATTTACTATAGTTAGGGTGTTCCCAAATGGTGTTGTACAATTAAACAGTGATAGTGAAGCCCCTTTCAAAGTGAATGGGAAAAGGGTAAAGCACTATATGGGCACCACTGAGGAAGTAAAGGTGATTGATAATGTGAGACTTGGTGAAGTCTAAGTAACCAAGGCAATTGAGTCATGTCGCATATTAAATTAGACACTGTGTGGGAGTCAACCCACATTTTGTAATTAGGTTAACTTATTCGACCAATGAGTAGAGCTGGAAATTGTAGAAAAAGACTAGAAAATATTTTGGTTCCAGGCCTCACGACTCTCTTAACCAGTCATATCCACACTTAATGACTCATAAGAAAGAGTCACAAGGTACTATAACTCAGACCACTCTCAGGTATTTGGTTTCTGGAGTCATTACGACTCATAGAATGAGTCGTAGATAGTGACTATGACTCATCACCTTGAGTCATAATGACTGGAGACCCAGGTAATATTCCATTCCTAACAGGGGGAGTCTAAGAACCATAGTCACTAGTTACGAGTCATTACAATAATTCATTACTAGGCACGACACTGCAGACCTAGCGGGTTAACCCAGCCCAATTCTACATAGCAAAATTAGCAATGTCAAAGGGCCAAGAGATTGGTATTCCAATCATTCAAAACTAACGACTTCCTCTATTGTCCGTGGCTTCAAAATCCACTCAAACCACACTCTAACTTTATCCCATCATAAAGTGCAATAAAATTTCCTATAAATTGAACAGTCTCAAAAGGGTAAGGCTCAAAATTTGCTAAAGTACATTTAAAAAGAATTATAGACAAACATCAAGTAAGTATTTGGAGTTTAAATTCTTAAGTATTGAAGTGATGCATCCATGTGAACTAGTTTCTTGGTCTTTATGTTCCAAATACGTACTCATATAAGTGGACTAGCCCCATTCCAGAGAAATTTGTAAAATAAAAGTGATAATATGACTAAATGACCTAATGTGGACTAGAGTTTGTTAAAATGGATTAATTATAGATGCTTGGTATTGTTAAAAATGTATATTATTTGTTGGGAATGAAGGGGGAACCAAATACTCTAATCTTTCATGTTAAGTGGCAACGAGACTCTTAACGACTCATAAGTTCACTTAACGAGTTGTTACGGGACTAGTAACCAGTGATAACACGGTTAATTAGAAAAGTGTAGATTCTATTAACATTACGACTCATCACAATAAGTCATATTTACACTATACAACTCGTAGTCGGGAGGGGCATTGCACCAGAAAAGTATTTCTGGTCAGATAATGAACGTTGGTAATAAGTCATAGTCTATTAGAAAAGTATTTCTGGTCAGATGATGAATGTTGGTAATAAGTCATAGTCTAATAGTATGACTCGTTAGGGGGACTCATTGCCTGACCAGTAAGTACTGAGTAGGAAACCTTACACCCTAAGAGTCTTACTACGTCTCACAACTAATGGTAACGTCTCACACTCATAAGTCGTAGTATGCCCAGACCTTCCCACACTAACACCTTATTTTTTTATTTTTCTTTCTTTTTCTTAGGACTAACTTATCGGTATTACTCAACAGGTATTAATAGGTGATTCATCAACGAAGATAACACTGAAGAAGAACACTCAAAATAAGCCTGCCCCAAAGTCTACCCATTAGCTCAAAAATAAATATACCAATGATTCAAGCGGTGATCTTGAAGAATACCCAGTAAAAGGGTGGGTGGATCCAAGGAAACAATGACCTCAGGGTAAGAAATCACTTGAATAGGAGCATACACACCCTAGGCTACACCGAGGATGAAGAACCCCAGCATCTCACCACCCCCATTCACCATCATCTTCTGATGAGGAAGATAATGATGATGATGATGAAAATGGTGAGGATGTTGATGAGAAAGAATTAGGGTTCGAGAAAGATAAAAATGACGGAGACAATAAGGCTAACAATAGGTCTGCATTAGGAGAAGACAGCAGTAAGAAGAGTGGCAGTTAAGTTAGAGAAATACCACCACCATAAGTAGCCCCACTCTTTTCTCTATCGAGTCTTCTCTGATGTCCATCATTGAATGGTGGGTGTACCCCAAAATGTAGGAACTATATGAAATAGGTTGTACGATAAACCCTTCAATCGAAAAGCCCTTAGAAAATATTTATCTAGAGATATAGATGACCACTATAGTCATGTCTTGGATGCCTACATTTGATGCCCAGTTCAAGTAATACAAGTTTGAGTGGATGACTATAAAACCGGGCTAGTATAGTAAAGTGATGGTATATGAGTTTTATGAAGCGTAGCAAATAGAGTTAAAAAGGCAAAATCCACAAGAAAACTTATGGAAGGTTGTGACTTAATATCAGAGTTGATGATTTGAGGTGTTCGAGTGAACATCTTAGCTCAGACAATCTCTTAGATACTAATGGGATAGAATTTGTACTTTCATCCAACACCATAGAATTACACATTCGAGTAGATGAGATAAAGAAAGTGAAGGTGAAACCGATAGGTTCGAAAGATAATCTTGTTCGATTCTGGTGGATAGCCAAAATTATTGCTTCATCTTGGAAGGAGGCCCCATGGGTAGTTGGTGGAATTGAAGGATCATCATCAATCAAGAAGAATAGCTTAAACTTTTAGGAAAAGGCTTGGTGGACCCTGGTTAGAAACAGGTTGAGTCCCAGTCTATCAGACAATATTATGGGTTCCAACAAAGTAGCATTGTAAAAGGTATAATGTCAGGTTACGAGATTGATGTATCCAAGTGGATAGATCATAAGATCAGGGATAGGTCTACTTGCATTGATACAGTGTTAGCCTTTATTTTTTTGTTGACTTAAATTTTTTTGGAGGCTGGAGTGCCAAATCTCCTAAACATTGATCGATTCTGAAGGTCGAGGACCAAGACTAATTTAGGTTTGATTAGAGATGTTACATACTCAATCTCTAAGATGACCAAGTTATCATCTAAAATGATTAGTGATGCATATAAGTCCAAAGGGCAGAGAGAAGACACTAAAAAGGGTTATGCCACTACTACGACTAGTCAGTTTGAGCCTCAGGCTTCTGATGTAGCATGTACCTCCTGCACCACCACTCCATCACCGACTGTGGTACCACGATCATCCATAGTCATGTTTGTTCCATTCATCTATATATTAGTGTCACAATCATTTTTAATAAGGTCATAATGAGGTTAAGCATTATGGAGATAAAAGTGTGACATATGGGGGAGGAGTAAAACCACGGGTCAAAAGGAGGCTTAGTGAGGAGATGAGGATAATGAAGACTAGATTCAATGGGTTTGGGCAATACATTACTCAACATCTTGAGGGTATTGAGTCCCCAAAATTGGCAGAGATACAGGAAAAGGTAGCCGTACAAAAGAAGTCATTTGATGACCTATATAATAGACCCATCCTCTCGATACCCATTGTTGAAGATACTCACAGAGATGATGTGGAAGTAGAGAATATCTAGGTTGTTAATAATTCGACCCCTACAAGTAATGTTAAAGTTGATGAAGAAGGTAAGAAGAGAAAGAAGAATAAAATGAGAAAGAGATAGAGAACCAAAAAAGAAGAGGTTGAGATTGCAATAAGAGAGAGTTTGCAAAGTGAGAGAGACTAAGAGACTATGGTCTGTGAGATGGAGATAGGATCCGGTGGTTCCATACATGCTGATGTTGCTGATCTAAGAAGTAGTGTAGCTCCTCCGTCAGAGTTACCATTGAGTGCACCATCGATAATCGGTGCCACTGCTTATATGAAAGTCCCACCCACCGCTAGACCACCAATGTTGAGGACGGGATTTGGTCTGATGTCCCATGTGTTGATGATGTTTGAGTTGGTGCCTAGGGCACCTTGGTATATATTTCCCCCTTGTTTTACATTATTAGATGCACTGGGACAGTGCATAGGTAATATTTAGGGGTAGAGGTATACCGCATAGCTACCGCAGGTTATTATTGTTGTGTTTTTTTTCTGTCGACTATGGTTTGAATGAAAAACTAGTATGTCTAGTTTAAATATGTGTTTTTGTTGTGTTTTTTTTTGTTTTGTGATGTGTGATACTTAATTAGGAAGAAATTTTGTACCTAAGGCAGTAGACATGTTTTGAATGATTATGCTAAATTTGTTGAAACTATTTGAAAAATCAGTACCCCTCATAAAATTTTTATAGTTGTGTGATGTGTGTAAGTGTGGGACTGCTATAAATCTAGTTAGAGATGAAACAACTATGGCAAACAATTTCATGAATTGGATAGGTAGTAACTAGCAATGTGGCCCTATATAACGTGTGAGTGACGCGTTACCTAGTTCCCAGTGTGTGTGGAATCTAGAACTTGCCTGGTTGCTCTTGCGTGGGTTCTAGGGTGGTCAGGTTGGAGATGATCATAGGTCATTTTTGTAATTAGTCTATTTTATCCTAAATTGCCCAACCAAATGATATATGAGTCACTTGACTCCGATTTTGAAACTGAATAAACCTATACTGTTGGTTTACACCGATTCACCTTTATATTTAGACTTCAATAAACCTATTTTGTCCTGGGTCCTTCTTGAACATTGTGTACCTCAACTCAGAAAAATTGCCTAAGTTGAGGGTGGCTATTATAAGGGTGCCCAGTATAAAGTGGGTATGAAGAAAGAGTGTGAACAAAAAAGAAAAAAAGGTTTGGTTTGGTGAAAATAGAATAAAAATGAGAAAAGTGTGAAAAAAAAGAAAATAGAAAAAAAATTATGAAAAAAATAAGAAAAATAAAATAATAAAAGACCGCACCAATCTGAATTAGTTGAAAAGACTAAAAGGGAGAAATATGGGTGGATTGAAAGAAAAGTTGCAAAAGAATGGACCCCGAAGAAATCATAGTGCCATGTAGGACAAGCCACTATAAATCCTCAAATGTACCATACCAGCCACAAACCTATGTTACAAGCCTAACAAAGTCCTATAGTGATCCTAAACCGACTGTCCAAAAACTCAGGTAAAGAACATATGGGCAAGCCTATAGCATTCTATGTACACCAATTGGAATTTCTTTGTGAGAGGGAGCGTCTTTTGATTATCCCTATATGAATATGTTGATCTAATTGTGTGATAGGGATTTCTTTGACTTAAAGGGTACATGAGTTGCGTTGTTAGATTACTTATCTATTCGGGTAATGGAACATGTAGTCATGCCTAGTTATTTGTTGCTAATGTAATGCCATTATTTTCTTCTTGTGTGTCACATCATTATATCAAATCAATATACAAAGTTGGGTTCTTGAAAAGTTAAAATTAGGAAGGGAATAATGTAATTTGAAAAAATAGTGATAAGTCGACTGCCAAAGGTATCTCAGGATTTTCCCGGTTAAGCATCATTTGTGTTTTGGTTTTGTGTTTTGCCTGAGGACATGCAAACACTCTAAGTTGAGAGTGTTGATGTCCCATGGAAACATGGCACATTTGATGCTTAATACGGTGATATTAGGCATTGACTTAAGTCTTTTGGTTGGATATAATGTGTGTTTACTGTGATTTGCAGGAAAACTAAGTCGGAAGCAGTGTTGAAATAAAAAGGAGAAATAAAGTGATGAAAATTTAAAGTACTGGTCAAGCTACAATTTGTTAAGTCACTTTACGACTCGTAGCCAGACTCATAATGATAACAATGGGCAAATTAAGTTCCCAAAATTGAAGTCATAGAAGTCTACGAGTTGCAATGGCAGAGTACAACTCATAGTGTAAAGTTGTAGTGAGAATAGTGTGCAAAGTCCTGAAGGTTAATAATACAGTGGTAAAGAGTGTAGGACACAAGTCATAAGGAATAACTATGACTCGTGGCAAGAAGTCGTAAAGACAACATACTGAAGTGCCCTTAAGAGGAAAAGCTACTGAGGTGACTACAATTAGTAGTATACGATTCAAATGGTGACATTATGAGTCATAAATACTAAAGCCTGAAGAAATATATGATAGCAGGAAGTGATTCATAGCCAGATATAATGACTTGTTGCCAGAGGCGTAACCACTGCCGACAAAGTTGTCCTAATTTGATTTGGATAGGTTTTCTTTGTTATTTTGAGACACTATAAATACGCTAGTTTTATCTCTTTATAAAGCTACGTACTTTATATAATTTCCTTCATACTTTCACATACTTTGATCATTGATAATATTGTTCTTGAGGTTTTGGCTTTCATTTTCAATTGGAGATTTTGTATTTTACTCTTTCACTATTGTGCAATTAATTACATGTTTTCTTATGGATTGGCATGGATTGTTGCATAAACATGAGCGGCTAAGTTCTTTGACTAGGGATGTGGGAACCCTGATGGATTAACTATCTAAGGGAAGTGGGAGATTCAACTATTTTATTGTAGCTGTGGGTATTGCTATCTTCTTCATATAAATCGTACCCCAAGTTACTGCGAAAAGTTAGGAATTGTCTGTATTCGATAACGTCCTCACAAGGGAGTTTGGGATTGGGAATAGGAGTTTGCAACAGTGAATCGAGGCTATCAATGATCGTCTAATCAACTCAAGACTTAAAAGGTGATAGTTGTACTGAGGTTATAGACAAGGGACAGCAAAGAGACACTCTTAGACTTACAAGGTGAAGGGTGAGATTTATTAACATGTTCATAAGATAGCTAATAATACATAGCTTGTCAACTTTTCATGCAGAGCATTGGGTTAGGTGGATAAAACACTAAAAACTCACGGAGTTGAGAAGCTATGGGAACATAGCCCTTGTGTTCGTCTTCTATTATTTACAAATGCAAGAATTTAAGTTCGTTTAGTTGTTATTGTTGAATTTGAAGTCCCCCCATTTACTTTTCAATACTATACATGAATTTTGTCAAGTTTAAGAGACTGTTCCACATAATTCCTGTGGGATCGACCCCAACCTTGTTTGGGTTATTATATTTGACTTCCGCCACAGCATATGACTTGTGGCCTTCACTCGTTACCTTTGGAGTATCAATCTTCAGGACTTTACAGACGGTTCTCACTACGGCTTTACACTACGAGTCATAGTTTGCCATTGTGACTCGTAGCCATCTATGAATTCAATTCTGGGAACTTAATATCCCCACTATTGTCATTACAAGTTTGACTACAAGTCATGAGGTAACAACTCGTAGGTTGATTAGTACTTTAACATTTCATCAATTTCTTTTCTCCTTTTTATTTCAACACCACTTTCAACCTGGTTTCCCTGAAAAACATATAAAACCCACATCATATCTGAAAAAATAACCTAAGTCAATGTATACAAGATAATGACATATAAATCACTTGACCCCAATTTGGAGCATGAATAAACCTATACATTTTGGTTTACACTGATTCACCTTCCTGTTTAGACTCCAATGAACTTGTTTTTGCCCTGGTCCTCCAAAAAATCTACCGTAACATACTTCTTTGGAGGTTAGTTTTTGGGAGACATCAGGGATGCTGAGTTAAAGATGAGAGCTCCATACCTTGTTGTTAAGCAATTACAAAAAATTGAAATAGGATGAAATAAGGCCTCGCATCAAGATGAAATTCTTGATACCGGACAATAAGGATCTAATGATGTATTATACTTGTGTTGAGACTGTTGTTCTTCACGAGTCAAGATATAAATCTTTTTACAAGTATTACATTGATACACGGACATTACCAAAAACTAATGAGCTCACAGATCAAACAATTTATGATTTGCTTGGAATTAAACTTGCAGCTATTGGGATTATCTAAAATTTCTTACATGACTTTCATCCCCTTATAATAACATAATGAAATTAACAAAAAGCTAACAATCATGCATCTTTAATACTCTCTCCATTTCAAAATAGTTGCCCTTTATTGACTTGAAACTCTCTTTAAAAAATTTTATTAGGGGTTTATTTTACCAAATTAGCCTTCATCTTGTCATATTCTTAAAGGAATTCCTAATGTAGAGTTTCTCTTACTAGTATTTGTGGCACTTCGCTTGTAAATGCCATTTTAATGAGAAAAATAATGTTTCAGAAGATCAAATCTCTCACTGCTCCCCAACTTCACGTTATAGGAGTTAGGTATTAGTTTTCTTTATTTCAAGCTTCAATTAGTTGAGATAATTATGTACAAATAATAGGAAGGTCACTTGTTCTACTATAGAGTAGTCGAGTTTGTACAATTTTTTATATTTACTAATGGAATGGGTAAGCACAAGATAAAAGGAATAACATGATGAATAAACTATCTTTATCGATAAGATCACACTACTACATTCACAAACAAGTACAACAACACACAGAAGCAAAGATTAAAACTTTCCTCAACCCTACTACTACAAACAAGTACAGCTACGTACCTCCAGATAAACAATTAAAAAATTTCACTATTAAAGGCTAAAGTAAGAAAAATACAACTAAAAATGCTAATCAAACCTAAATTTAGTAGCAATAGCAGAAAGCCCATCAGATTGTCTTATTGTTATCGAACAGAAAGTATTTTCAGCGTAATAAAATTGATTATCAATCTTCTCAGTTCTTATTGATATGTGCAAGGAGTTCTTATTACAATTTATTGAAGGTATCACCATCTGTAATTTGTATGTTCCTAATGATAACTATGAGCTGATTCTTTGGATAGGGCGGGTCGGTGCTTGAAGCATCCACTCGTTTATGTAGGCTTTGGCCCAGGGAAGGGTCAGATCTTAAGGCGTGTAATTTAGGTAGGATACCCTAATGCAAGTATTAGTGACCAATTCTATGTCCAAAAATTATGACCTATAGCTTACACAAATGCATAGTGATCTCAATCTTTGACAAAGACATAGTGATCTCAGTCCTTGGATACCATTAGGCGGATATTTTTCTCCATGTTGGGGACCATAAATCAACACAAGTTTGTTGTAGAAATTTGTACATATTCATGAAAGGCTAGACAAAAACGTTAGAATCATTGTAGCAACATATCCTTTCCTAGAGGAAGATGAGGATATTCTATTTCACCATAAAGAAGAATGTCTCGTGGCCATGCTTTGGACCATGAATAATGATAGAAATAGACCACTTCACTAATGGGACTAAGAATAGTTGCTTCAATATACTACTCTTGTCGATATTAAAATCTTGTTGTACAGTAAAAATAATATAATGTAATGTGTTGTATCCATTTCATACACCAAGACATACTCAGATTTACAGATATTAAACATATACTCAGATTTGCAGACATGAGTTCAACTACTATAATAGCTTAATCATGGAAAAATATTTCTAGCTGTCACAATCCACTCAAATATAGTCTATGTAATAAAATAATGTCTATATTAATACTGAAACTTACCTTTCAACAAAGGAGGCAAAAACAAAAGCAAAAAAAATAAGGCACAAGGAGAAGATTCAGCTGCAGACAAGGTAGAGTATCAATTCCAACAACAAATTTGTTAAGTTTCAGTTAATAATGCTACCAACGGGCATCTCTAATACTTTAAATTTAAGGCCAAATGACTTATACTCAAACATAACAAATCGAAGAAGTAAGGCTTTCTAGTATCACCCAAGAAATCATTAATGACTTATCATTAATGCCCTACACTCTGTTCCACACAAAGAAAGAAAGAAACTATTCAGTAAAGAAGAATATAACACAAAATGACTTACTATTACAATTTGGGTATCTGTCTGAACTTCTTTTTTCGTCATTGTATGAGTTGAAACAAATATGTCATCCTTTGATGTTCCTCATTATTTTGTTTGGTCGCACGCTACAGATTATATCAAATTAAAGTAAAAACATATATCAATATGATGACAAAGTAAAAAAATTGAAAAATAGATTTTTTATGAAGTGTCTACTAAATATTACCAATGTCATGCGTACTCATGCAAACTTAATAAGTCTCATTCGATATCACCACTATTATTTTTTTCAATTTTGAGAATTTACCAGCTCAAGACCTAAAAAAGAGAACATAAATCAAATATGCAAAATATGTAGAGAGTACATATGCATTATTTTAATCTCACTCGACCATCTGGAAGCTTCCAATACTTGATCAACCGATATAATCAGTGGCGGACCGAGGATTTAAGGATAGTGGGTGCTTAAAATTTTTAAAAACTGAAAACCTTAAGATCAACCAAAATGTCAGTGCACCCAACTAACTTTTTGTTATAGTGGGTGCTTTTCTATGTTTTAAATCTATTTTCATATAATTTTTAATGTAATTATACTTATCCCGCATTGAGTGTAGTGGGTGCTGGAGCACCCCAAAATCCTACATCGATCTGCCCCTAGATGCAATTGAACTTCTGACCTGTCATCGGGATGTTTTGCTAGCATTCCTTTAGCATTAAGTTCTTTATCAAAACATCTCTGTATAACATCGTTGTTGTGTTACCTCCAATCATCACAAAGACTAGCCATCACCCACTTTTGTCTTTCCTTTGGAATCAATTATTTTGACTATGCAAAATAAATATATTAAGCTTTGGTTAGTAATAAATATAATATATGTACAATATCAAATATTAATTTTTATTACATTGGCATCATCCAACATGCATTTTTTAGTTTTATCTGGAACAGTATGCCAACTAGTGTACATCAAGGTGATAAATCTGGGATTCCTTGCAACTGTTCCTATGAAGTTGCTTAAATTAGAAAATGCCATGTCAGTTGGTCCCACTACTTATCCTAAGTCAAATGTCACCACCTCTCTTTTAACAAAATTTCTTGTATATTGTTTGTCCTTAAATATTTGTCTTCTCTGACATCCCTAAATTGATGTAACAACCAAGAAATAAGAAACAAATACAATGAGTAATAAAACTATAGGATTTAAGACATACCATTTGTAACACAATCAACATTCATATCCTCATCACTATTTAACCACCCATCCTCACTAATTTCTTCTTGTTTCGCAGGATCATCCAATCCTTTATTATGTTCATCTAGATCTTCAGTGGGCAGATTTCTAACACCATCTGTTATGTGAATATCATAAATTTTTCACCACCTACGTGTATCCCTTTTTTTAGAGAAACTTATCAAGACTACTTGATGGTAGGACTGACTTTCTTTTCACCTGTTTGTGGTTTTCTAGCTCTTTAATAGCATGTTTTTTCTCTTGTTCAACTTGTGATCTTCTAATGATATCTTAAGTATTAACATCAACCTTTGAAAAACCTTGGAACATGAAGTTATGCATAGGTAATGCAATTCCTCCCTTTTTAATGGGCTCTCTAAATTGAGGTTAAAATAACCGTCATTTATTTTGTACTTTTTCAGTGACCATATGTGAAGTATTAATCTCTGCCCTGGAGAATAAGAATGACTGGATCATTGACTTGTGAACAGGCAATATACTATTTTCTTGTTGTGAAATAGACTCCTCAAGATTCTTTCTTTTATGTGTCATCGGTGCCTGAGCTTTCCTAATTTTATCATTGAGTTCTTTTACAAGATGGTCTCTCTTAATCGTATATCCTTTGACCAGTTAAACACTTGAATGGTATTGAGTGTCAGAATTCATATTTTTTTAGAGGATTGAGAATCAGAATTCATATTTTTTAGAGGACTTTGAGCTTTGTTCGTATTCAAAACTTTTTTATTTTGAGTTTCTACCTGCTTTATTCTTACTAGCTACAAATAGAGGTAACATAGCATAGGAACACTGATAGAGTATTAGTTTCACTCAATTAATATAGATCGAACAATATAGAAAGAATTTTGGAAAGGTAATACATACAAAGAGACATCAACTTTAAGTAATGATACAAGTGAGATATAATATCAACACCCTTTAACTGTAAACAACTTTCCCTTGTATATACACTTCCAACTGTTGCATTTCCTTCAAGATCAAATATATAAATGAAATCCATGTACAATTTAAGCATGACAAAACACAAATATGGAACATCCCTAAGTTATTGTATCCATGAACTTGTATTGAGATAATGCATTTAATTTCTCAATTTACAAGTGATTAGCACAAAGAGTCTTGGGCCTGCATTTCAAGGTTCTAAGAGACACAACATCTAGAATTTCTAAGATGAACAGGATGATCCACAAATATAAGAAGAAGATGAACCTCATAATGAATGAAAGTAATAACAGATAGAACATCTACCAAAATGTAACACTTAGGATTACTAGATGATCTTCTGTAAAGGAAACATAAGGTCAATTAAAAGGTAATGCCTTAATTCTACCTTAGGATTCAAATACTGAAACCAGCATGTCAGATGACAGTTGGACAAGTATTGACTCTTTAAGTGTGGTATCAAGTAGGAAAAAAATCACTAAGGACAAAAAGTGCACATTCTTACCCGGCTATGGAACGTTCAACTATTTTAAAGGTGTAATGAATGAAGTGGCTGAGATATATCACAAAGTAATGTACAAAGATTTGTTTCAAGATTTTAAGTGCCCACCCCTCCCCACCCTTTATCATCTTATAAAGGATTCTTTTATGATTTAACAGTAATTGGCTCAGCTATATCTTTTCTAATGATTATTATTATTTTAATAAAATAGGGTCTAAAAGAGATGCATTATTATCTTATGAATGTTTATCAAGAGGGTAATGCCAGGTCAACTTTCATTACTATGGTCCAGGCACTCAACTATGCAAAATATGGTATTGACATCTTGGCTAGCACTCGGTTATGATACACAACTACTCTCAACCAATTCTTCTTGAAGAGAATAAAGAAATATAAAGAAGTAATGAATTTTATCTTAGCACAATGACAGCCATATCCTAGCTAGAAAAAAGTTATCTTATTTGAAAGCTGTTAAATTTTTGAAAAGTTTTCAACTATAATGTAGAATAGAGAGAAGCGAACTTAAGGTAAACTATTTTCCACCTAGTACTAAGTAAGCAAATTCATAAAGTAAAATGGAATTGAATTGTACTCTTTACTTTTTTGGTGTAAATAATGTGTATAGAAGATATTAATCAAATACTAGACTTAATGGGTAACTTGTATATAAAGCCCCGAGATCCCATCCCGAGATGACACACGGTGCTTGTGACCCCGAAAGACCATAAGCTAACCCTTTACTGATATCTGTACCTGTACACTGCATAATATCTGGAATAAATTCAGAAATTGGCCATAAGGTTCAACACATCCATAAATACTTAAAATATAAAATTGAATACTATACAATACATCCATCTGAAAAGCCTCTAATATGACAAAACTGTGGAGTTGATGGGACAGGTCCCCAACTAACTTCGTCAACTAAAAGTAAATAAAATTTTGATTACAATAATAGAAAATTGAAACTCATCCTCGAAAGAAGAGGACTCAAGCTACTGCTGCTGACTGGGACTGATCTGCTGATGATGCTCTGGGTCATGTGCCTCTAACCTATGTTGTCAAATGAGACAACATAGCACAAATGCATTAGCACAAAATGTATCGAGTATGTAGATGGGGTAAGGCTGAATGCAAGGGCTCATGCATGCAAAATATGTATTACCTAAATGATCATGAGAATACCGCACGAAAACAAGCACACATACAAGAATGCATAAATCATACTCATAATCATCACAACTCTAGAGACTTGACCTTGGATACCGTTTTACTGGGAGCTAAACTCACTACCATCACTGAGATAATGAACCACTGACTCATCTGCTACTGATTACTGAGGATCTGAGTATACTTATATCAAAGGTTGAGTTCTGAGCTTAGCACTTTCAATCAACAGAATTAGAGATTCAACTTTTCTAACAGATAACTTTGGAAGCTTTATTAATCATAAGAAAATAGGATTATATCCGAATCCAACAACAAAAATACTCAACAAATTCGGAGAAGGAGATCAAGGGTATATGATGCAAGATCTTTAAATATGATAGTAAGCATCTGTATATGAGGCCAAACCTATCTAACGGGATGGTCCATGAATCAATAGAACTATTTGAGTTCCTTACTAAGATAGACAACTGTTCCACACGATTTCGACTTCTGAAGATTGATACTGAAACTACAACTGCAGGAAGCAATCACTTAACTGACATGCCCCGACCTACAACAGGTGGGGTTTAACCTGTAACCCCAGCTGGAAGGGCGCCAATACCGTGCCATGGGTAAAGACACACTCTTGGGTCAAGCCTCTCTAATGGGATGACCCTCACGGGAAGTCGACCTGACGCAATATAATAGCCAACCTCTCTGACGGTGACAGCCTCTATTGACGGGGACTTCTGTATCCTACACTGGCTACCTAGTTCTAGAGTTCAGGGATTACTACTAATGACTTCGAACTCTCTCTCTATGATGTGAGGAATCGCCATCCCTTCCCTCGCTCGGTGCTAGTTTCTACTCCCAACTGAAAGACTCTCACTGAATCCTTAGAATGAACACAATAAAGATGAATCTGTTTACATGATCATGTTTCTCAAATGATCTGGCTGAAATAAGCTGAGATCACTTGGTTCCGTATCTAATAGAAACAATATCGAATCACGGTATCTGACTGATGATACATGGCTTGATTAGATTATTCGAATCATTTCTGAGATTAGAATTGAATCACTTGAGTTCCATTAGGACTAGACTGAGTACAGGTCTGCGGCTAGATTACTAGCGATACAGAGATAACTGAGATTACTGAGCTTTATTAAGCTTTGCACTTGTCTGAGGATACAGAGTTCTATAGTTCACTGAGTTCTCAAAATCATGGCTTGGTTGGAATTATCAAGAAACTGGCATAGGCTCTAGACAATAGCTCTATTTTCGGGTATAAATACCCCCAGGACTCGATAACATAGAAGTAAAGCATCATCATTCATTCAAGCATCACAAGCATTCATGCATCATTACCATCATTCAGGCATATTCACAAGAAACTCAAAAATCATGCCATATATTCAATTTCACAATCATTAGAACATCACCTCAAGCTTCCAAGGATTCACAAACGTCTACTCATCATCACACCTACCAATGGGGCACTCTAAGTATTTCAGAATCATAATATACTTTCCCCTTCACAAACCTTACGACATCACATCTATCATTTGGGAAATATAAACCTCTATTCACCATCATGATTACCAAAGGATTGCTCCCAATATTTAGGGGGTTATCAATATCGATTCAGCATCACAAACTACCTTAAGAAAGACATGATATTAAATTATACCCCATTCAATGAAGTCTTCCATCAAGTACTTCACACCTATATCGGTCTCGACATATATCTAGATATCATAAGATTTTGGGAAAACTCACTATCATGTCAATACTCTCTTGCTAACCACTTAGCATATATCAAAACTTAAAATAAATCAAAGAGTACTCACTTGGGAGATTTACCGCTATTTTGTCTCATCTTACTCACTACGGTCTTTCGACAACCACTAGACATGTTCGATTCTAGACCTACTCGAGGATTTCATATTATTATTATGGCTAATTCCGCTCACTAAGTCATTTTATCAAACTCTAGGTGTGCATGGACTAGCCCACAACTTTGGGTTTCCCCTTTAACAGACTACAATGCCCCTCTATGCTTCACCTCAGCCTTCCGTCCAACCTATGGGGTGCAAACTCCGCTTATTCAACCATTTCTACACCCTAATATCATGAACACCTCACATATACACCAACTTCAAAAGGTATCATCAGAACATCAGATAAATTACACATACTAGGGTCAAAGACCATAAATCTTGCAAACAATCCTGAATCCAAACTCAACAACATAAGTAACATCAACTTCAACTCATACAAATCATAGAATATCACAAAACATAAAATCCTTAAGTTTTAAAAAAGGGTACTTGAGATTCTTCGATGAAAGGGACCCAAGAATCAACATCTACATACCTGGGAATTTCTTTTCTTAAAAGCTCTTGAAAGGAGTTCTTGATTTCTCTAGATCCTTCTTGATCTCCCTCGAATTCTATGAAAGGAGAAGAGAGTATTTTGATTTTAGAAACCCTAGTTTTTGGGTGGAAGAGAGAAAAATAAAGTTGTAGGCCCTTGGCTCGGTATTGATAGAGCTAGGGGAGGATGTGGAAAAGACCAAAATGCCCCTTTAAAATTTGTCTAAAAAATTCCGATAGGGGTCTGTGACGGTCGACCTGACGGTCCGTCAGAGGGACTGATGGTCCACCAAGTCGTCCATCAGTCAAGTGTAAAAACTGGGATGTTCTGCGTCAGAGTGACGGTCGAAGTGACGGTCTATCAGAAATCTGATGGTCCACCAGATCATCCATCACTCGGGGTTCAGGAATGTGACATTCTGTCGCGGTATGACAGGCCCCTTGATGGTCCATCAACTTTCTGACGGTCCACTACTTTGGCCTTCACATAATGAGCAAAAACGTATGCCACTGCCTTGGTATAACGGGACACTTGATGGTCCACCAAGGACTTGGCGGTCCGTCAGATCGACCGTCGAACCTGCGATTCCGACAACGCTCAGTAAAATGGCCATAACTTCTTCATCTGATGTCGGATTTTGATGAAATTGGTGTCGATGGAAAGCTTTTTCAATGATCTACATGACTAAAAGTAGAAATTAGTGAAATTACACACGATTCAAATTGTTTCATACTTGGAAAGATACTTCTGAAACTTTTAACTCAGATTTTTCGCTTTGCTGGAAACGCTCTAAGGCTCATACTAGAAGAGAACTTTGCGGGGTATTACATTATAACTGTCACTATGTTTTGGAGGTGTCCAGCATAACCTTAATGTTAAAGAATACAACCTTACCAGTTTATTAAAAACTAATTAAACTTATTCTACTGCAGGTAAGGACACATTTTGCAAGGCCCAAATGGAAGGAAGTTTCAACAAAATTGCTTCGAAATATCCATATTCCACAGTAGGTAAGAAAATGCTATATGCTAAACTTTAATAAACTATAAGCACATATGGTTCTAAGAGATGCTACGTCGTCCACATTTTTTAACTTCTCACTCCTACAATATATCCAAATTTCCATCCAATGAAATTTATCACATAATGGAGCTGAAGGGAGAAATCGAATACATATAATACATATAATACATGAAGCAAATCAAATACATATAATCGAACAAATGAAACATGAAGCAGAACTTAATTATGCAGTAGCAATACCAATAATAAGAATGACATGCTTTTTGACTAGATGAATATAGAAAGTATAGATCTACAATACTAATGCATGATGAAGTAGTATGCCACTATAAATCATAACTTATCTTTTGAAGGAAGCTACGTAGGATAACAAATAAGATAAAAATGTGCTTTTTAAACTTCAAAAAGAAAATAACACTCAAGAATTTAGATCAAGCCGATACCAGAAATGATGTTAGTTTCTTCATGATAATGACCATTTAAAAGAAAGAAGGAACCAATAGGGCACTTCCCTAGTAACTTTTTGCATTTTCAACAGAAGAGGGAATGAAAAAAGAACTAAAAAAAAGAGTTTAATAGATGGTTAACAACACAGTTTTAGGTGATTAATAGAAGTCTTCTACTACAGGTTTCCTGCAATAGCAAAAGATTTGAAGAAGCCATCACAAGAATTGACTTACAAGATATCCACACGATTTGAATTCCACAAGGATTACTTTTAAAATAACAAATATAGAAAATATGAGAAATGGTATTTTTTTCTCATTTTCTTAATTGCCCATATGATTAAGAGAAATGAATGTATCATTACACACTGATTTAGAGAAATGTAAATACATATATTATACGAGTTACAATAGATAAAGAAGTTAGAATAGTGAGTTCTATCTATAAGAGAATGTAATATTTGTCCTTTGAGATCTCTACAAAAATATTTTTCTACTAACACAAGAAAGTAATCATGTTTATCGTTACCGCGTCAAATACATAACCAATACTATCCCACTATAATGCACCTACGTATAGGGTATGACAATTGTTATATGACATACTTGGTGCATTTGTAAATATCACTAAGTTACAAGTGTGAGAATGAAAGGGAGAATTAACAGAATCTACAATGAGAGGGAAACCATTTACAGGACATGACAGGATATTCCACTAAACCCCAAGGAACCTTGGTACTGTGAAATGGACCTTAATGACACACTCCACCAACAGGTAATAGTTGGTATTGGAAGAAATTAAACACACTCAAACTTTAGATGACTCACTAGCATCAAAACAATAGGTACACTCTTATTGTTAATGATGCATACTCAGTGACTGGTAGTTACAATGTTATGCCATAAAATCTAATCATACTAAAGGAGGTAGACTTAATATGGAACAAGATGATGCTTTCCAAGTATGAATTCTTTATTTGGACAGCAAGATAGGATACGCTATTGACAAAAAAAACTCCAAAGGTTGTATATTCAAGTGGAAGACAATGATTTCTGTGTAATGAATTTCTAAGATGAATAGGATGATCTACAAATATATGAAGAAGTCGTACCACAAAATGAAAGAAAGTAATTAATAACTGACAGAACATCTACAACAATGCAACACTTAGGATTATATTTTCTATTAGAAACCTTTCCAAATAACATATATATATATATATATATATATATATATATATATATATATATATATATATATATTAAGAATGTCAGAGTATGCAACCTATTGCTCCTAGTTTCAGCCAACACCAAAAATAGACTAAGAAGATACAAAATGGAAGAGAATATTGTAACCTACGGGATTTGCAAACTTACTTTTTGCCCACTGAAGATGGAAATTGTCAAATAAATGATCAACAACAACAGCTATTCCTCAATTCCTAACAAGTTGTCCTCTGGATAAATATTATTATCATGAGATGCACATAAAAGTACTTATTCATACTAATAAACAAATTATTCAACGGTGATATTTAAAAACTGCAGACACTTCTTGTTCTTTTTCCTAAATCAGGAAAAAAAATTGTATACAAAATTTTAGATTCATCAAAAATAAGCTCAAGGATCGAGTAGCTTCTAATATATATCAAGAAACATAAAAAAACAAATGAAGAAACAACAAGTGTATTATATCATCTAGTATCACCAGTCAACTAGAAACTCCTCAAGACAGTAAGATAAATAATCAACAACTACTCCTTAATTCCAATAATGTTGGGATAGGCTACATGAATTTGAGAAGTGCGAAGCCATCAAGAATAGATAGAAAGCTTAAAGACAAGTAGTATTATATTAATTTTCCTCAAATATTGTATCTAAGTAGCCTTCATAGAAAGAAAATAAGTAAAGGGATAAATGAAGGTATACCTGTTTAGTATCACAGAGCTTCCTTAAAATTTGTTGGTCCGCTATCTTTCAAATGACCACTATCTAATAATAATAGAATAAAATAGGCATTTAGGAAACACCAGAGTAGGGTAGAACAAGAAAAGGTCATTAACTAACATATATAACTTCATCATGCTAAGAGTAAGTAAGCATTATAGGGTCATTAATAATAATAATCAGACTCAGGAAAGAAGCTAACAAAATACTTAAAGATTGTCATAATATCATGTGTCTGAATATTAAACATCCAAGAGTGTTTTCACTAGCAAACAACTAAATAACAAAAAGATTAATCTATCACTATGGATCATTAACAAAATAATAATCATGTATATAAAAGAAGCCAAAAAAAATACATAAAGATTGTCAATCTTCCCAATGTTTTTGCATATTAAATGTCTAAACGTTTTTGTACCAGCAAACAGTCAAATAACAGAAAGAGTAAGCCAACATTATGAGACATCAACAAAATAATAAATTCATGGTTCATCCTCAAAATCAATATCAATGTCATCTTCAGACTCCTCTGCAAACTACACTTCATACTCTTCTTCATACATATCTTCAGACTCATTGTCATGCTCAACTTTAAGTTGTTTAGCAAGAAATCCTTTGACATCCACATTAATAATTATTTCTATAATATCATTCCTTATTAAGACAATTCACCATTATCATCCGGTATAGATGGGCCCATAAACTATTTAAAGGGCTTATTTTCAGAACTTTATGAGGTATTAGACTCAACCTGGTCACTTATATTTAATAGGTCTCTCAGAGAAGTTTTCATAACGTAATGTGTATCTTGATCATATGGATCTTGCACATAGAAGCACTAGTGTACTTGAGGTGCTAACACAAAAGGTTTTTTCAGAGAGTACTTCTTGTTGAAATAGACGTAAGTAAAGCCATAAATATCTTTTTCAACCTCATACCAGTCATGCTTGAATAAAATAACCTTAAAATGGACATAATAGTCCAAATCAAGTATATCAACTATTCTACCATAATAAGTCAAATCTGCTGAACTGGATTTTTATCCTTTAAGCTTGCAAAGCTTATGGTTGAGGCAACTAATGTAACACCACTATTTTGTGTTTTACTCTTTTAATTACCTGCCTAATATGGAACCTATATCCATTAATGAGATACCCAGAATATCTTTTAGCAAATGAATTTGGTCATCTAAAAATTCTTTTATCAGATCAGGAACATCATCTTACAAAGCACGAGTTTCAAACCATTCAGAGAAGTTTTGACTATGATTCTTAGCCTTGCTTCATTTAGATCATCGTGATTGTCTATTAACCTCAAGTTTATGCTCTCTACACAATGAGTATTGTTATTCATTAGAATAATAAATACAAGTAGTTAAAAATTATTCATAAAAAATACTATAAATGATTAAAGTACCTAATATACTCTTAAACTTGAACACAATCGGCCAATAAGTATGCACTTGTTATCTAAAACAGTAGCTATATTTTTCTTTTCTCCTAAAGGACAACATTTGCTAGGGAACAAATTGAAAGTTTATGCATCACCTGAGCCATACTCATCATTATTTTAAGGTCTTCTATTAAATCTGGTATGTACACCCCCATGCAAATATCTAGAGCATAAAGTTAAATACTTTTAAACTAGATATGCCTCTACTATAGATCCTTCTGGATAATTTCTATTGTATGCATGTGATTTAAATGTACACATATCTTTTCCCGGGGATACATCCATCGATTTTGAACTGGACCTCCTAATCTCTCCTCATTAGCCAAATAAATCAGTATATTAGAAAATGTAGGAGGAAAAATATGCTCCAATCAATTTATTGCTTCTATAATCTCAACTTTGAATTAATCACTTTTCTCCATTGTGATAACCTTTTTGCATAAATAACAAAAGAAGGAACTCAAATGAATCAAATCAATAGCAACATGATCAGGAAGAATACTTTTTATTGGTAGTGGCAGAGAGTAATATAGCATGAATAGCATGAAATGAGCATCATAAGTCTTATAGCCAGATAATTTTCTTTCATTTAGTTGCACATACCTAGATATATTGGAGGCACTACCATCAGGTAGATTTGTTGTCTTTAAAACTCCAAAAAAATGGATTTATCTCGATTAGTAATTGAGAAGCATACGTTTGCAATCGTAATTTTCTTGCCATCCGTGGAATCTTTTGGACGAAGGAACTTCCTAATTCCATCTCTTTTAAGTCATTACGAACCCTTGCATGATCCTTTGTTTTACCAAAAATATCCAAAAGAGTTTCAATTACATTATCAACTATGTTCTTTTCTATGTGCATCACATCAAGGTTTTTGGGTAATGGGTTGTGCTCCCAATAAAATAATTTAAAAAAGATTGGCCTTTTTTTCTACGGGCCATCATTTATTCTCTTTTTCTTCTTTCCAAACACATTGTTCATGTTTCGTAAGTTGTTAAGCAATCAGTTCTCTTTAACCAATGCAGAGGAGGTCTAAATTTAATTTTTTTCATTGAAAGATATTTTATTAGATCTCCATGGATGATCCATGGTAGAAAAATATGATGATCCATATAACACATCTTTCTACTATTTTTAAGATAACAAGAATTAGTGTCATAATTACAATAAGGGCAAGCCAACTTTCCTTTTTAATCCAACCAGATAACATAGCATATACAGGGAAGTTACTGATTGTCCAAATAAGAGTTGCTCTCATTTGGAAAGTTTGATTTCTTAAAGCATCGTATGTTTCAACACCAGTTTTTCATAATAAATTTAAATCATCAATCAATGATTGTAATTAAATATCAATATTATTTTTAGGTGAATGGAGCCCAAGAATAAGTAAGGAAAGCATAGAACACTTTGGTTTAATGCACATCCAAGGAGGGAAATTATACACCAACACCATAATTGTCCATGTGTTATGAGATATACTCATGGTCCAAAATGGATTGAATCCATCAGTTCCAAGACAAATCACAACTTACAGAAATATAGTGCAAAATTTGGATACAAGCCATCAAAATATTTCCATGTTTATCCATCAACGGGATGCCTTAAATTCCCATCTTTAGAATGCACCTCGGCATGCCGCCTCAAAGAATCTGTTGTTTTTTGGCACATAAATAGCCTTTTGAGTCTAGGAACTAATGGAAAAAATCTCAAAAATTTTGTTGGAACATAATGAGTTTTTTTTAGAAGGCTCAACAAAATCACAACATACTTCAGGAGGTTTAATATATCGAGAAGCTCTACAAACATTGCATGAATCATCATCCTTATGGCCATCCATAAACAACATATAATCATTAGTATAAGCATGAATTTTCTCATAATCAAGACTAAGATTCTTGACCATAGACTTGGCTTTATTGTAGGATGGAGGAATGTTCAACTCTAGCATTGCCTTTTTTAATAATTCTAAAAAATAAGTGAATGATTTATTTCTCCATCCATGCAAACACTTTAACAAATATAAACGGATTGTGAATGGTAATCTAGAGAATTATTTACAATCGGGATATATCTCTTGGCTTGCATCATCAATTAAGTTATAGAATTTCTTGGCATCTTCATTTGAACCTTCATAAACTCCTTCAGATTATGCATAATGTCTAAATTAATCATTCAACAACCCCTCAATATCATCATTTGAGTCATCCATGTGATCATAAACATTAAAATGGATTCTTATTCCTCATGATTGATCCATATTTTATAGTTGTCAATAAGTCCATAGTCTATTAGATGATTTTACACTACATCCCTTCGAGTACAACGGATATTACAACACCTATCACATGAGCACTGAATTTCTTTTCCTTGAGGATCTCCATAAGTGTAAGAAAAATCTAAGAAATATATAACACCCTATTTATACTCTTATCTATACCTAGGTAAATCCACCCAATCCTTGGATGAAATATTTATATTCCTAAAAAAATGTCAATATTAAAAATTATATCTCATAACATACAAAAGAGTTAATTACTTCACAAGTAAATTCTATAAGCCACGAGTAAGATATTAGAATTATATGTTGGCGATGATAAGAATTTCTTACCTCGTCATGGCATTTGTGCTAAGATGAACCCAAATTTAAATCAACCTCTTTAGATCTTTCTTAATGTACTAACAAAAAATAAGAAAAATAAACAAGTGACAGTAACAAAGACAATTGCAAGGAGTTAACATATTGGTCAAGTAAATACAGAAATACTGAGATAGTGGTGATGAAATAGGAAAAAGACAAATTCAAGAAATATAAATACAAAATAACATACTTATAAAATCTAGTAGGACACAACTAAAAATAAAAATATAGGACCAAATATTCAGTCCATTTAGTTCACTTAACACACTTACAGCGAAATAAAATATATACCCAAATATTCATAGCTAGATTTTGTTATTTATTTAATGCATTTCCTGATACTAAAACATGATATAAGTAGAAGTAGATTGAATTTGTCTGAATTCATACCTTCTACATCTAGAAGGAAAAAAAAAGGACACAAAATTCAAAATAAAAATGTACAATACTCAAATACACTGAAGTATTGAATCATTTACTTATAGAGTCATAGTAAATCTATGACTTTGTCAGAACATTAAAATTTAAAAGATTAAATTATAATACATGCAGAATAGCAATTTTAGCTCAAATGTGGAGCACACAAGGTTGGAACTACAACTTTAGAAGGGCCTTAAATGATTGGGAGGTTCAAAAAATTGTAAATTAGCTTATTAGAAAGTGATTATTTACTGGCTAGTTATTAAAACATTTTATAAATAGATAGAAAGTATCCTGAGCTTATTAATTATCCATCACCAGATTGTTGCAACAGGTAGAGTTATGGGTACACTTAATAGATGATTTACTACTTGCTAGTGACTTAACTATGGAGGACCATACTGGTCATATGAACTTGTTTTAAGCTTTAAATATGAAAGGACAAATAGATCCCAATCTGCGGGTACTATCTTTATTTTTGCTTGGGACAAAACTACTAGTATTTCTCAATTATTTATCTTAGTTTAACATCATGCATTAAAAGACAAGTAGAGACTTGGGACAATGAGGTTTTTTTCTTGTTACTACTATAGTCCTATCAAAAAAAGAGTTTTAGTTTTCATATTCCCTGCTCTTCTTAAGTTTCTCATTTACCCATATCAATAAAATCTACCTAAAATGACAACTCCAAAGCCATCATCACAAAAGATGAACCAAGGTAGAATTACCGACAAAATACCTGGGTTACGCAATTCTCACCTAGCTAAAAATTAAATCTTGCAAAAGATAATGCAAGTACAGGGATAATATTCTATGCATCAAACTAAAATAAGTGAAGTAATATAGAGTTATTTAAATAGATGCAAGTCTATTTTCTTAACATGACATTAACTTTCCTTCAACAAGGTCCCAATAGGATTTTTCGAGTTAACACAGTAGGAAAAAGGTGATAAAATTAAGCTGAACTAAAGTATTATATCAACCAAGTTTGAACTTGGCTGATTACAAAATTGAAGTTCAAATAAAGGAAAGGGCATGAAATCTTCAAATCCCATCTTGCACATGCCTATTGATACACATGGTTTGATACTATAATTGATGAGTCCCTCCATCTATTACAAAATTCAGGGTCCTCTTATTGGGAGGTTGGATCCTTCGAAAATCAAGTTTTTGCTGTCTCTACTCCTTGGGGCTTAAAATTAACATGAATCCTTAAATATGACTTTTTACTTATGTCTAGATTCCAATAGCAAATTTTCAAGAGGAATACTTTTCTATAAATAATATTCCAAGAAAAATTTGGATATACAAAATGATAGCTTAGTCCAACACAAGAAAAGGATTTGTAATAGCTCTTACACTTTTGCATTGCCCAGATTTCAAAACACTTTATATACTAAATAAACCTAAGGCATTTCAACATGAAAAGGGGAAATGACAAAGTAAGTGAGAATCTTCCAGCAAACGAAGAATATAAAAGTATAGCAGTCACAAGTAATCAGCAAAGAAATAGATAGAATATTCTTCACAACATATGAAATTAGAAGCCAACGAATTCCATGGTTTTATGTAGAAAACTTTCGCAAATGGACATGAATTAGATAGATGAAATACACACTTTCTAGAAAATGATTTCCTATAATAGAGGGAAATAAGTAAGAACTACAAAAGATATGAGAAACCATCCTTCGCTTTTAGCACAAACTTACAACTAACATAGAAACAAAAACTATATAGATTCTACCAAGCAACTTTTTAACTTTATAGCTTTCAGAAGTTACTGTAATGCAAGAAATGTTTAGTTAAAGTAATAGCGAGCACAATAAAGCACAATGACATAAGAAGTACTTACTTTTCAAAGACAAGGGATAAACCACCCTCCATAGTACTTCTTTTTTAAGATGAGGGATAAACCACCATTTAAAGTACTTTATTTCCAAGATGAGGGATAACCCACCCTTAATAGTGCTTGGTTAATCAGAGAAACAAGAAGAAAAGGGTTAGTCAGAGCTTACCTTAGAAAGCCAACTGGCGAAAACCCAATTCCACAAAATCAAAATCCAATTGTGCATATACAGAGAAAAAACCTCAATCTAATTTTTGATAGAAACCCAATTCCACACTAATTTCTAAAAAATGCTAATGGAATAATTCAATCTTAACAACGATATGCTTTAATCTTGACATTTACTTGCACTCTCAACTGTACCTACCCATTTCAAGCTAAACGACACTATAGTTGTACCTTTTTTAAAAAAATATCTTTTCCATTGTAGTTTTCCTTTTTCTACATACTAACACACCACCACAATACTACCTAAGCTTCTTATACTAAAATTGTAGAATTAAACCACTCAGTACTATTTTTTTAAAGTTATAAATCACTAATTATAAGGAGAAAATAAAAACAGAGCATCAAAATAATGAATAATTGAAGGCAAATGATAAGAAGAGAGACAGGGATGAAAATTTTACCAGTGAAGCTGAGAAGAATTATGAAGAGTAGCAATAATAGTGTGAAGAAAGCAGAGATACTTTTCTTTTGCTTATGTATCAGGACACGGATGCTTCAATTCCACACTAAAACATAGATGACAATAAACCCTACATATTTCTCTTCAAAATATTGTATATGTTTGTGTGACATTAAAATTAAGAATAAATTCTAACTATGCAACATTTTAGCTGAGTGTTATTATGTCTTATGATTGTTTCTGGGTAATTAGAAATTAAAGGGAATAAAACATACTAAAGGAAATATAATATTTTAGTGTTAAAAATATTGGAGGAAATACCATATTATGATGTAAATTTTATAAAATTATAAGACAACACTTACAAATTATTATTTTAAAATAATAAAAATAGCCACCTAATTCTAAAAGTGTAACCATATTTGAGAAAGGCATTACCAATTATATAATAATATGGCAACACTTATAAAGTGTAGACTATAGCATTAAAGAGAACGCTTTGTCAAAATTATCGTGGCTCAAAGCTGAAACTTAAGGCTACATCTTAAAAGTGTGCCCAAAACTATTTTAGGCAACACTTTACAAGTTTTGTCCAGATTTAGTATGCCTTAGGCCAAAAATATTGTAGTGTCTCTTCCTTTAACTTTCAATGCTTATATTGTAGTGATTGGACTACTAGCTACTGGAAGCTTGAAGGCAACCCAAAGGATTTTTCTTTTAAGAAATTTGAATAAGAAATATTCAATTTACAAGACTAAGTAAATACTAAAAAGAAAATATAACTAGGTACATGGGATGCAACAATCCCATTAAATATAGCAGATTTTTTCATTTCTTGACAAGTCTTTAGGTGCTCAATAGAATCTTCTGATACGATTTGTTCAATCTATTTAGAGTCCCATATCTTTTGTCAACTACTTTATTTGTTCTTTTTAAAATTTCGCACCAATCTTCATTTCCTTCTTGGGAGATGCTTCTTCTTTTTTTTTAGTATTATTCAAACTTACTTTCTAGAAATCAAACAAATTCAATGGTCATTCACCAAAATCTTAACGTTATCAATCTCCCTCTTTTTAATCAATGACAAAAGAAAATTAGTTCACTTCCCTGTTTGAGTTCCCCCTAAAAGAGTGATTATCCTCCTGAATGTGATATTTTCTACAAGGTTAAATTATACAACATCCATCCATTTTTGCCCTTTGGCATCAATCAAAAAGGAAGAAAGGAAGCTAACATATAAAATTAAGTAGGAACAAATAGGAAAACTAGATAAACATATCATTGGCTAAAACACTTTTGCAATTATGCCAAGATATTTTTAAAGAGAACAGAATCTTTCCTCAAGTATGTCAGCTGATTGAAAAATATTGCTGATAAAAGCTAATTCAATATCTCCTTTTGAAACATAATCTCAAATAAAATAATTCTTAACATGTCACCGGTGTTTTTTCTACCAATTTTATCATCTGCATAATCTAAATCTGAGGAACCTTTTTAAATAATTTCATTAGACTTATGATACCATAAACCATAGGAGCTTGTACCAATAAGGTATCTAATAATAAGTTTCACAGTAATTAGATGAGCTTCTTTAGGAGTAGAATGAAACCTGGCACATTTACATACAATGAAAAGAATGTTAGGTCGACTAGCAGTAAGATATAAGAGTAAACCAATGATTCCATAATAATTGGTTCCGTCAACACTTTTGCTATCTTCACATGATGCCAGAACATATGTAGAACTCATAGGAGTATTGGATGGTTTGGCATTTTCCATCTCAAGTCCTTGAATGAGATCTTTGGTTTACGTACTTTGGGAGATAAAATTTCCCTCAATCAACAGATAGATTTAAAATCCCATAAAGAATGTCAATTCTCCCATCATGCTAATTTTTAATTTACTTTGAATTAATTTAGATAATTCCTTACACAAAACAGCATTCGTACTTTCAAAGATAATATCATCAATATAAATTTGAATAATCAAATTTTCAGAGAGGGTTCATTTGATAAATAAAGTAGTATTTTTCCTCTTGTGAAATCATTTTTAATTAGAAAGCTTCTTAATCTATCATATCAAGCTCTAGGAGCTTGTTTTAGACCTTAAAATTCTTTGGAGAGTTTGAAGACATGATAAGGAAAGTTTGAATTTTCAAACCTTGGGGATAGTTTCACAAAACTTGTTCATCAATAAAACTATTTAGAAAATCATCTTTCACATCTATTTCAAATAATTTGAACCATTTATAAGATGCATAAGCAAGTAAAATTCTTATGGATTCTAACCTTGCTACAGGTGTGAAGGTCTCATAATAATCGACTTCTTCTTGTTGTGAGTAGCCTTGAGATACTAGCCAAGGTTTTTTACACACAACTTTACTTGATTCATCAATTTGATTTTGAATAAGATCCTACTTATTTAATAAATATTTAAAATGAACAATTCATAAAAAGAAATCCTTTTGTGGGATTATGTGTATTCTACATTTACTTGCATTACCGATTGTCAATTCTTGTTCATTATTATTGAGATTCGGGTCAATTCGAATTAATATTTAAGTATCAATATTACCTCTCTTTTTTCTCCTTTTCAAACAAATAAAAATGATTGAAGTTTTTATATTTGGAATTGTGTTAGGTCTAATTTTTATTACTATGGTTGGCTTGGTTCCAATAATAGAGACATTCTCTAGTTTTGGGAAAAGGGTCCACACATTATTTTTGTCAAACTATTCAAGTTCCTCTTTCATAGTCTTTATCCAACTATCATCTTCTAAGGCTTTATTGACTTTCTTGGGTTTAATTTGAGATATGAGGTCTATATATGCATTTCTTCTACTGGAAGCCTTTATTTAAATTCCTTCCTTTGGATCCCCAATGATGAGTTACTTCAAATAGTCAGGCTCGCTTATCCATTCATTTGGAATTTCTTCTTTTTCAACTTAATTATTTAAAGTACTGGTAAACCGATCAGTTTCAGTTCTAGTGAGTTTTGAGGAGAAGTCATTGATGATAGGTGGATTTACACGCCTATATCAATATATTTTGCCCATATTTTAGCCTAGTTTTGAGAACAAACTATATATTTCATGCACTTTTAGTCCTTTTTCCTATAAATGAGCTAACGAACATGATTAGTAAAGTTTCAGGTATAAATGATGCATAATTCAGCAATTTATGGCTTACTTGACGCAAAAGAAAGCTCACGAAGGAAGGAAAGGGAGTTTGGACGCCTAAGGACCAAAACTGCTGCATGGAAAATCTGTCCCGGGCTAAAACAGCATTTCTGAAGACTTTGGGGACCTGGACCAAAACTGCTGCATGGAAAATCTGTCCCGGGCTAAAACAACATTTCTGAAGACTTTGGGGACTTACAGATACAAAGCTGGATTTTGACAATGATACATTAACCTAGTACAATTGGGTTATGTATTTCATTAGTCTATTTAGATTATGATAATGTTACATTAACCTAGTACATTTGGGTTAAGTATTACATTAGCCTAGTAGGATTTGGTTATTTATTTCATTAGCTTAGTAGGAGTAGGATATAGGTATTATAAATACCCTATCATGCTAGAGATTTTTATTCAAATTACTCCCTTAGTGGAGAGAATTCAATTCCTCCCTTAGTGGAGAGACAATCCTCTCTTAGTGGAGAGACACATTCTACTTCTCAATTACAACTCTTCTAATCTTTCCATTAATTCTATTTTTCTTCTTCTACTCTTCTATTCTTAAATTCCACAACAAGAGAATCGTTACCAAGCTAAGGAAACACGCCTCGCGCCTATCACTTGATCTACACGCCATTACTCAACATTGTGATATAAAAACAATGTCAATCATGATCTCCTTCGCATTCATGGGTAACTAAACCTCTTTGTTGGGGTTATGGAAGCCGAATGAGATACTATCTATTGCTGTGAGTTTGTGAGTTCATGACACGTATATTGCTTATATCATTATTCTCTTCATCTTAATCCACATTCTTTGCGGTTTCAAACGCAAGAATACGCCAGTCTAACATTTAACTTGTTCGAGAGAAAGGTTATTTGTCTGGAAAAGAGATAATGTCAAGGTAGTAGGACACCCTTTCCTATTAAAAAGCTAGTGTCGTAACTGGACTAACCTCTTGGAGAATTCGTACCGTTAGACACGCTTTAAGCTCGAGAGAGTTAAATTGAAATAGTCCTTGTTGAGGTCGAGAGACGCTTGGATTTACCATAGAATACAATTCTCTATAAGCACATGCATGTCACAATTCTACACACTCATAGCCAATAGAGACGTATACCTCAGAAGGTGGACATAACCCCAACGCTTTAATTCTCATTGTTTACAACCTACGTAACAATCTCTCTCTTTTTACTTTATTATTTTCAGCTTTTGTTTACTTTACTTGCATGACAAGAATCCCCCCTTCTTACGAGACTTGCACCAAAAGTTTAGTAATTTTACTTACTTGTTGGCCAAGCTATTCCCTGTGGGATCGACACCCAACCCAGGTTGGGTTCTATATTTAACAAACGATCGCTTTACACTCACAAGAGCTGTAGATTGAGCGTTATCAAAAATTGGCGTCGTTGTCGGGGAATACGAGTGTCAATCAAGTTCGTGATAATTACTAGACCTTTTGGTCAAAGATTCTCGTACTTTTACTTTTAGTTGTTGTTTTTATTTTTTTTAGGTTTATTCAGTGCATCAATGGAGGCACAAGATGAAATCGACAGGATGGCTGCTCAACACGAGCAAGCAAGATTAGCTGCTCTTGCCGCTGCTCAAGTCCAACAACAAAACATTGATAATCCTGGGCGAGCAACAAATCCTGACGATGAAGATTTAGGTTATGACGAGTTGATAAACCCAAGGCATGTTGCTGAAACTACAACACCTGCCAACAGAAGAGGTCGACAAGCTCGGTATAGGTATGATCGCCAACCTTTGCAGCCAGCTTTCGACGATGATGATGATGATCTTGATGGTGCCGGAGCCACTGGAGCTATAATTCCACCACCATTAGCACCCGGAGCCAAGTTCAACATCACAAGCACCATGATTTAGTTATTGCAACTCAAGGGATTATTTGGTGGACTAGCAGGCGACGATCCGAATATGCATCTCATTAACTTTATTTCTACATGCAAGTCGTTTGACAATCCTGGTGTTGGTCAGAATGCAATTCGATTACGTCTATTTCCATTGTCTCTGTTTGGGGAGGCAACTCTATGGTTGAATGGGCTGACTCCTGATTCAATTACAAATTGGAGGCAACTGAGAGACGCTTTCCTAGAAAGATTCTTTCCGCCATCCAAAAGAGCACAACTGCAAGATGAAATCAGCAACTTTCGTCAGCTTCCCACTGAAGCTCTTCATGAAACATGGGAGAGGTTCAAGACAAAGCTAGCGAGATGCCCAAACCATCACATGACTAATGTTCACCTCATGGAGATCTTGTATAGAGCCTTGAATTCAATAACTAAACCAGTGGTGGACAACGCAGCTGGAGGTTCTTTCATGGACCTCACCTTTGGTCAAGCAAGAAATATGCTAGATCGTATGACGAAACAAAGTAGAGCTTGGCATACCAGGGATTCTGAGGTAGCAAGCCCCACTTTATCTATTGGCATGACTGCAGACCAAAGAAGAAGAGAAGAAGAACGTGATCAAGATATGGCGCACATGAAAACCCAAATGAATCTTCTTACAAAGCATCTATTAGGGAAGACTGAAAAAGTCAAAGCTATTCCGTCAAAAGGAAGAGACGAATCTGATTCGGAAGAGGAGGCCAACTACTTGAACAATCAGGGGTTTCCGCGAGAATGCCCAAGGAAACCAAGGTCGGAACTATTATGATAAATCTGGAAACAAAGACCAAGGTAGTTGGAAGAACAAGAATGAAAAGATTGGTTTGTACGTTCCCCCTAGTAGACGTGATACCACCACATCTAATTCTGGAAGTATGGAAGACATGATGGCTAAGTTATTAAAAGGAGTGGAAGCAACGAGCGCTGGAGTTAAGGAGGTGATTGATGATTTGTCCTCCATGAAGCAACTAGTTGATTCTCATTCCACTTCTATCAAGCAAATAGAGCAGCAATTGAGCCAACTTTCAGCAGCATTCAATCAAAGAAAGGCTGGCACCTTACCAAGCGATACTGTGCAAAACCCAAAGAATGATGGGTCATGCATGGCCATCACTACCAGAAGTGGTAAGGTGCTGGAAACTTCAGCAAAAGGCAAGCAAGTGGTTGACGAAGTTGCGACATGGACATTACACCTAGTGACGTTACAAAAGGAGAAGAAGCCGCAACAACTACTCCCAACATCAGGGATGTTTCACCTAGTGACGTGCAGCCTGAAAAAGTGGAAAAACGGAAGCAAGAGGAGAAGAAAGCCGTGGAGAGAACACTTCCATACCCACCACCACCTTTTCCCCAAAGATTGAAGAAGGTGGCCGATGACACTAAGTTCAGCAAATTTATGACTATGTTGAAGCAACTGACCATTAGTGTTCCCTTGGTAGAGGCGCTTGAACAAATGCCTGGGTATGCGAAGTTTATGAAAGATCTTTTGACTAAAAAGAGGGCAGCAAGTTATGAGCTGAAGGATGATGTGCATCATTGTAGTGCAATTGCTACCCGATCGATAGTTCAGAAGAAGGTCGACCCCAGAGATTTCACTATTCCTTGCACCGTCGGATCTTTGAACTTTTCCAAAGCACTATGTGACTTAGGATCCAGCATCAACTTGATGCCATTATCGATCTACAAGAAGTTGGGGTTGGGAGACCCTACACCAACCAATATGAGGCTCGTGATGGCTGATAGGTTGGTAAAACGACCTGTGGGTATCTTGAATGATGTGTTGGTGAAAGTTTCTTCATTTATCTTTCCTGCAGACTTCGTTATTCTGGATTGTAAGGAGGATTCTGAAGTTCCCATAATCCTGGGATGTCCTTTCCTTGCAACCGGAAGTGTGCTTATTGACATGAAAGATAATGAGCTTTTGTTTCGAATTAATGACGAAGTAGTACGGTTTGATATATGCAAAGCCATGAAGCAGCCCAGCGATACGAATGAGTTATCTGTAGCTGAGGTTCATCAAGAGGATATGAAAGCATTATCTATAGAGAAACAGCCTACTGTTGAGCCATTGTCTGCTGCGCCACTGAATGTTGAGCATGAGGATAATGAAGATTATGAAGAACTTATGGGTGATCTAACAGAAATAGAGTCTTATACTCCTAAGCAACTGGATTGTGATCTCAAGAATCAACCAACAGCGAAGACTCCTATTGACGAGCCACCAATGCTAGAATCGCAAGAGCTTCCCGATTATCTAAGGTATGTGTTCTTGGAAAGTAGAAATATACTTCCGGAGAGAGCAGATGATTTAAGTGAACAGCACGTAGAAGCTCTCATCTCTGCTCTGAAGAGATACAAGAGAGCTATGGGTTGGACTATTGATGATATAATTGGTGACTCTCCGGAGAAACATAGGAGCCATCTCGAAAAAGATCGCATGCCCACAGGTAAGCCTCATTGTCGTCTAAATCCTTTCAGAAAATGATCCATCACTTATCTCGACGAAGTCTAAGTACTCGAGATTACTATGTCGAGCCACGACAATAAATAAGGCGCTAGATGGGAGGCAACCCATCGTTTTATCATTTTATCATTTATCGTTTTTCCTTTCATTCTAGTACTTGTTTTGTTTTGCTAAATGAAAAATCCAAAAATAAGAGTCGTGCCACAACCAAAACTAAGGCGCTTGGTGGGAGGCAACCCATCGTACTAATCGTTTTCGTTTGGTTTTGAGCAAAAATAGGTGCAAGAAGTATTCAACGAGGAGATTGATTTCCATTGACGATTTGGACGCATTGTATGGTAAAGTTGGTAAGTTAGTAATAGTGATGCATAAGGTTATGGATTGATCATTTCTCATCCCCAAATAGGCATCGAGGAAGGCTAGGCCTTGGAAAAACTAGGCCACGAACGATGCACAACCTATCCTATAGCCTAAGGTCTCGGAATCTAGTGTGCTATACACTATGCGCCGCCTATTCCTAGGTATGATTTTGACTATGCGCCGCCTATGCTATGGCATTTGGTCTCATTATCTCATATGCCATAGACTATGCGGCGCATATGTCTAAAAATGCCATAGACTATGGCGCATATGTCCCATTATGCTATAGACAATGCACCGCATATGTCATTGATATGCCGAGCATTATGCGCCGCATATGTAACATTTTTGTCTCCAAAACCGATTGTAAATGGGTCAAAACCCGACCCATTCTCTTCCTATATAAAGGGGACTTAGTTTTACAACACAACCACACTAAAAATTGACCTAAGGGCGCCGCATATACATCCAAATCCTCTCAAAATTTTCTTCTTTTGCTCTTCCAATTCACAAAACCATCTCCACAAGCTTCAAGCAAATAAGTACTCTCTTATTCTTCATTTATTTCTCGTAAGTACTACGTTGCTATGTCTATTATGAATTGCTAAATCGTATAAGATTGTTGGTGATGTTCATGTGTTTGGATTGTTGATACAAAATCATGTGAGTGAACAAGTACGTAGGAAAATCTTGACTTGTTTCCGACTTGAAATTGGTTTTAATAGCATTGTTATACTATTTGCGGAATTAATATGGCTATGAATAGTGCTTAAGATTGTTGTTTGGATACTTACATGTTAGACTATCCCGGCCATCGGGATAAGACTTATAGTGCCTACCAACATAAGAGGTTGTGATTGTTGTAAGAATAACTATTCCATGTGGTAACCCCTATGTAGTAGTATTGCTATATCTACCATGAAAGTAGTCCAATAGCTGCAAGTAAGTGATGCATTGCTGACTTTCTTGTCGGAATACAATCCTAAAACGTATGTCGACGAAATTTGAGTAATCGACCACTTTCACTTCACTGATTTGTGTTAACAAAACTAAGTGTGGGGAGGTACCCCTACTGCTTATGTATAGACTGTATCCATTGAGATTGTGCTACCATTAACACTATTTCAAGTCTCAGGTACAATGGCACCCAAATCAAGACAAGGCAAAGAAAAGGCTACCACTTCCCAAAAGAGCAAGAAAAGAAGCCGCAAGGAGCAAGGAGAACCCTCCTCGCTGCAAACACCTCAAATCACGCTTGGAATTAAGTGAGATACTTATGAGGAACTTCTGAGGATGACGACTCTGATTATGATTCCGATGAAAGGGGTAGGACCCCAGACATAGAAGAGGAGTCCGACTGACCAGGTTCCTCGTATTTATTTTCCACTAAGGACAGTGTCCCGACTAAGTGTGGGGTGGTGGTATTGCATGCTATACTTCTCTATTCGCATCTATGTTTGTTTGCTTTTGTTTCATTTTTGTTTTGTTTTGTTTTTTTTAGTAGTTAAAATTTTGTTTTAGCTTCGCATGAAATTATTTTGATAGGCAGCATGAGATTAGAACAAGAGTATGTGCTACAATTGTGACTATTGAGACGTTTAGGCTCTAGTTGTGACTCATTATGTGATATTATGTGATTCAATTCCTTCACTTGTTGGGTTGAGAGTCTATATTACTTCCAATCAAGTCGACCATGTGCCTTGTGTGTGTGAGATAATAGTATATTCTATGTTTGTGGCTGATGCTAGAACTTGCCTGGTATGCATGCAAAGCGAAAATAAGGAGTGTAAGTTTAGGAGATGATTTAGGAATTTCTTTGGCAACCTATACATGTTTACCTTCATTTTTACCTACCCATGGACATCATCCTAGTTAAACCCTTTTGAGCCTTTAGCCTATTTCTTTGATAACCTTGTATGCAAGCCTAATCCATTTTTTTTCAAAACCGTAATTTGATCCAAATTCCTAAGTGCTTTAAAGTGAAAAAGTCATGTGACAACATCAGAGGAAATTGGGTAAGTATGATGCTTTAAATTGTAATGGTGCTTGAATGTGTTATGAAAAAGAAAGTGCTATCATAAGAGGTATGTTGTGAAAAGAAAAAGGAAAAGAAAGCTGAAAAGTGAGTTGTTCTTAAAATTAAAAAACAAAAGAGGAGAACAAGGGTGGTAGAATAAAAGAAAGAAGAAAGGTTGAAATAAAAAAGTGTCAATGATACAATGTGATGTATTAAAGCGCTTAGGAGCTTAGTCACTATTCCTGGCCAAAATAGTCCTACCCGTCCCTTAGCCTACATTACAACCATCAAAAGACCTACTTGATCCTAATCTTAACATTCTGACATTTAGTGGAGTACTACACTAAGGGCAAGCCTATGGTCATCAGTTGCTACATAGGAATTCTTTGTGAGAGTGAGAGCAAGGACATTTTGATACCCATGTTTGAAAAATATGCTATATTTGTGAGTGATTATGGGTACTATATTGTGAGACACACATGGTTGATGAGTTTTGGATAGTTGTATATGATTCTACGCACCTTAACGTTTGCATGCGAGTTGATCACCATCACGAGTCTATGCTAGAGGTTAAATTGTTTCTACTTATAATCGAAAAGCTACTCTTTGTTGATAATTGTTGTGCTTGTCTTGATAAATGTTTTGTGTTGTTGTTGTAAAAACCCTAAGTTGATGTTTAGAAGGACATGATATGTTGTTCGAGGACGAACAAAGCTCTAAGTGTGGGGTGTTGATGATAGGCGGATTTACACGCCTATATCAATATATTTTGCCCATATTTTAGCCTAGTTTTGAGAACAAACTATATATTTCATGCACTTTTAGTCCTTTTTCCTATAAATGAGCTAACGAACATGATTAGTAAAGTTTCAGGTATAAATGATGCATAATTCAGCATTTTATGGCTTACTTGACGCAAAAGAAAGCTCACGAAGGAAGGAAAGGGAGTTTGGACGCCTAAGGACCAAAACTGTTGCATGGAAAATCTGTCCCGGGCTAAAACAGCATTTCTGAAGACTTTGGGGACCTGGACCAAAACTGCTGCATGGAAACTCTGTCCCGGGCTAAAACAACATTTCTGAAGACTTTGGGGACTTACAGACACAAAGCTGGATTTTGACAATGATACATTAACCTAGTACAATTGGGTTATGTATTTCATTAGTCTATTTGGATTATGATAATGTTACATTAACCTAGTACATTTGGGTTAAGTATTACGTTAGTCTAGTAGGATTTGGTTATTTATTTCATTAGCTTAGTAGGAGTAGGATATAGGTATTATAAATACCCTATCATGCTAGAGATTTTTATTCAAATTACTCCCTTAGTGGAGAGAATTCAAGTCCTCCCTTAGTGGAGAGACAATCCTCTCTTAGTGGAGAGACACATTCTACTTCTCAATTACAACTCTTCTAATCTTTCCATTAATTCTATTTTTCTTCTTCTACTCTTCTATTCTTAAATTCCACAACAAGAGAATCGTTACCAAGCTAAGGAAACACGCCTCGCGCCTATCACTTGATCTACACGCCATTACTCAATATTGTGATATAAAAACAATGTCAATCATGATCTCTTTCGCATTCATGGGTAACTAAACCTCTTTGTTGGGGTTATGGAAGCCGAATGAGATACAATCTATTGCTGTGAGTTTGTGAGTTCATGACATGTATATTGCTTATATCATTATTCTCTTCATCTTAATCCACATTCTTTGCGGTTTCAAACGCAAGAATACGCCAGTCTAACATTTAACTTGTTTGAGAGAAAGGTTATTTTTCTGGAAAAGAGATAATGTCAAGGTAGTAGGACACCCTTTTCGATTAAAAAGCTAGTGCCGTAATTGGACTAACCTCTTGGAGAATTCGTACCGTTAGACACGCTTTAAGCTCGAGAGAGTTAAATTGAAATAGTCCTTGTTGAGGTCGAGAGACGCTTGGATTTACCATAGAATACAATTCTCTATAAGCACATGCATGTCACAATTCTACACACTCATAGCCAATAGAGACGTATACCTCAGAAGGTGGACATAACCCCAACGCTTCAATTCTCATTGTTTACAACCTACGTAACAATCTCTCTCTTTTTACTTTATTATTTTCAGCTTTTGTTTATTTTACTTGCACGACAAGAATCCCCCCTTCTTATGAGACTTACACCAAAAGTTTAGTAATTTTACTGACTTGTTGGCCAAGCTATTCCCTGTGGGATCGACACCCAACCCAGGTTGGGTTCTAGATTTGACAAACGACCGCTTTACACTCACAAGAGCTGTAGATTGAGCGTTATCAGTCATCCTTGGTATAAGGACTTTTATTAATATGTACATGTTTAATTTCATCATTTACATAGCTAACATTCTTATGATCTACTAGTATCATAATAGTATCATCAAAAACAACATGGGAAAACTCTTCAATGCAAAGAGTGTGTTTATTAACAATTCTATATGATCTACTAGATTTAGAGTATCCCATAAAAATACCTTCGTTGCTTCATGGATCAAACTTATTAATGTTGTTGTAATACCCGTACTTTTTCTAGCTTGAAATATTTCCTCAAGAATATTAGAAACTTTCTTTGAAATATTAATCCACTTTTATAAATATGTTCTTTTCGAGATTTTCACTTTTTTTCATGTGGTAAATTCCATAAGCTTTCCATTGATACCAAATTTTCCCAAATCCAACACCCGGGAGAAGAGTTAGAGCCTTTTTAGTAAGACAGTGTATCACCTAAGCCATCAGCGCGTCGCGAAGCTAGCTTAAATGGAAATTGTTAATTTGCAATGTTTCTCCACGATAGTGGCACATTGCACCAAACATTCAAGTCTCAAACAAGGCGGTAACGCAATAGCTCCGCATCGCGCCACCATGCAGATTACCAATTATCTAGTTCCAGTGACTTGGCGCGATAGTGGCGTGTTACGCCAAGGATGAAAATTGGGAAATTTTCACAAGAATTAAAATATGTGTCCTAGGGTTAAAAGTGTCAATTTTCCTACCCTATATAAGCTCAAAAACACGGATTTGAGCCTCCATTACACCAAAATATACTCTATTCTCTCAAAATCCTCTCAAGAACACATTAGGGTTTTCATAGAAGATTCAAATTCAAGAATTTCCTCCGTCAATCTTCATTTATTTACGAACCAAGGTATGCATAGTGTTCATTCATAGACTCTTTACGTCCATGAAGCCCAAGAATCTCTTTTCCAACTTCTACTTCATGGATTTCCTTATGAGTTTCATGTTGGGTTTGTTTTGTTCATATTTAGAATGATTAATTGAATTCTAATCCATGTTGGATGATTAATTTTATGTGGAATTGATTAGTATAGATGATGAAATTAGAATTGAACTATGATGTCTAATTGTTGTACAATGTTGTTTACATAGACTATGCCTACCATGTGTTTGAATAAATTCCTATATGAAGGAAAAGTTCCCAACTAGCATGATATTATGAAATCCCCATTTATGTACAAGTTTATGCATATCACACGTTTGATAAAGTTCTTTAATATATTAATTATTAATTGTGGTCTCGGTCATGTGTTCGAGTAAGTCATGTTATGTCAGTTTCTTTCCATCAAGTCCTGGGGGTACTTATACCCGACAACATAGCTATGTGCCTAGAGCCATGTCATGTTTTCACGATACTCTCAAATAAATCACGATCCATAGAACTCAGTTAGTCATGTGACTAAGGAAATCTCAGTAATCTCAGTAGTTCAGTAACCTCCTTGGTCTCAGTATTCCCAGTAAGTCTTAGTAACTTTAGTACTCTCAGTCAGTCCTCAGATCTCTGTAGCATTCCATCAGTCAACAGAACTCAGCAAATTCAGTTTTAGCTCTGCTAAGCGATACCATCAGTTTAGTTAATCAGTTCAGTTTCTATTTAGTTGGGAGTAGGATTCATCCCTAAGTAAACCCAAGGATAGGGACTCACCTGTTATTCAGTAGAGGGTATGATCCTTAGAAGCAATCCTTATGCTCCAGAATTACGTAGCCAGCGTAGGTTGAGATACACCCTACGTATTTAGGGATATATATATATATATATATATATATATATATATATATATATCTTATTTGGGTTACCTACTAGGAGGGGTTGATGGAAGAGCTCCCTGTCAGCGAGAGTATACTCATAGCAGGTCTTTACTCGTGACACGGTATTAACACTCTTCCAGCTAGGGTTATAGGTTAGACCCCGCCAGTTCAGTTCTGGAGCATGCCGGTTAGATGATTACCTCCCACAGTCTCAGTCATAGTCTCAGTATCAGTATCAGTCTCGGTCTCAATCTTAGTAAAAGAACTCAGATAGTTCATCAGATTTCAGGACTGTCAAATACTGTCAAATTTAGATACAATACAGAACTTAGCTATTTCCATCATATTCAGTACTATTAGCTATAATCACCCATTATATCAGTTATATCAATTCTCAGAACTCATGTTATCAGTATTTAACTTCAACACTGTCAGATACAGTCAACTAGACTAGTTCTTCATAACCAGATCTGTCAAAAATAGTTATTCATATATCAGTAACATAGTATCAGACCCTTAGTATTCAGTAATATAGTATCAACTTTTCTTACTTATCAGCGACTCAGGGGTTAATATCAGTAGACTCAGTATCCAGTCCTATCACAATCTCAATTACAGTTACATAGTCATGCATGTATTCTTACATTTATGTTAGTCAGTTAGTTAGTATTATTCATACATATGAACTATTTGCATTCAGCCTACCTCACTTGTATACCAGTACATTCAAAGTACTGACGTATTTTTGCTATGGTGTCTTATACCATAGTTTTATAGTACGAGCTCCAGAGCATCAATCGCATCCCAGTTCAGCAGTCAGAGTCAGCTATGATTCCTTATCCTTCGAGGACATAATGATTACATTACTATTTCATCTTTCAGTTTAATTCAGTTATCGGAGTTAGTTGGGGACCTGTCCCATCAACTCCTTATTCAGACAATTTAGTGGCTTTCAGACTATAGCATGCCAGACAGTTACTTTAAATTTGTTTTGGTATTTGTTGTACCATTTCCAGACATTGTCTTATCAGATGTTTATTCAGTTTTGAACTTTATGGCCTTACAGATTGTACAAATTCTACATAATTTCAATATATTATTTAGTGCCTAGTTACAGATATTAGTCATGGGTTAGCTTATGTTCCTTTGGGGTCATAGGCACCGTGTAGCATTTCGAGTACCAGATTTCGATCGTTACAGCTGTCCTTGCCATTGTTATGAACAAAATATTTTAATTCAAACGCATGAAAGTACCCAATGTTGGGTCTTTTATTTTTCCAAAGCTCATATGGAGTTTTCCTCAAAATAGGTCTAATGAGATTCCTGTTCAAAACATAAGATACAGTACTGACTGCTTCTATCCAAAACTTATGTGGTAGAGAGTGTTTACAGATAATATTTTGAGCCATTTCTTAAAGTATTCTATTTTTTCATTTAAGCACACCATTTTGTTGAGGGGGTCTTAGAACTGAGAAGTTACGAGTGTATCTATGATTATCACAAAAGATTTTTAAATTATTATTCTTACATTCTCCCCCATGATCACTTCTTATGGAAGTGATATAGTAACCCTTGTCTCTTTAAACCGTTTCATACAAAACTTCAAAATTCTTTAAGGTATCATCTTTGTTAGCTAAAAACATGACCCAAGTAAATAGATAATAATCATCAATAATTACAAAATCACACTTTTTACCTCCAATGCTAGCAGTTCTAGTTAGACTAAACAAATCCATATAAAGTAGCTAGAAGGGTTTAGTAGTGGACTGTAATGCCTCAAAAATAGGTCCTGAGATGTCACACGGAGCTCCAAACTATAAGTAGTCCTGAGGAAACTCTGAAAGCATGTTACTCATTCTGAAGATCCAAGCAAAAATAATATAAGTATGCGGTATGCTAAAATACTGAAATATTGTCTGAACTGGACTGAAAATACTTAACTAGAAAATCTGAAACAACCAACACTGAAAAAGTGAAATATATCTAATAGTCAAACAAGCCTCTAATATTGTTACTAGAGAGTCGTTGGGACAGACCCCCAGCTAGCTCGAACTATTTGACATAACTAAATAAAATAATCTAGAAAGTTGGAAATCTGAATTACTAGGTCCCAGAACTATGAGGACTCACCAACTGTCGGGGTATAGATAGAGATGCTCGTGGTCAATCACGCTGCTGGAACTGAGCACCTGAACCTACATTATGAGATAATGTAGCACATAGACATATATTTATATTAGTACTTTGGGAATGTACTGAGCATGTGGGGGTGACTGCATAAGTAAAACAATATCTCAACATGTACATATACTCATAAAATAATGCATGCTAAATGTAAATGGCTCACGTTAGCTTGAATAACTAAAAGCTAAAAATTATGAGTCATGAACTATAAAGAATACAATATATAAATCTTGCGAGCCATAACACTTAGTTCTAAAAGTTGTACTTGTAATTTGTTTTTAATTTATGCAAGCTAGGTGTAAAAGGACTCACCTTTGTATCTATATCTGAAAGTTGAAATCTCATGTCTAACAACTTATGTAAAATAATAGCTGAATAAAATCGTCAGCCTTTACACTTAGATTTTAAAAGTTTTACTGTTATTCTTTTCTGTTAGGATTACTCTGTTCTATAGGCTGTAGGGAAATACTTGTAAAACTATTCTGCAACAGAGGTTTTTCTAACCGACATACACTATGTGAGATATCATAGTGTCCAATGTCTAGTTCCCTTAAGGGAAAACCTCACGTGAGAGGTGTCATACTCTTTCCAAGAAGTATAATCTAATCTAAGTGATCACATCTATAACTTTCATCTATATAGAAATGGGAATAATCTAAATAATTTGTACCTACATTGGATCATAGTTCCGGGGCATGTAAACATACCCAACTCGGTGTTAAATACTACTCCCTTTAAATCTGTATTTTCATTCTATAGGAAATCCACTTTAAAAATAGCATAAGGATTTATAATGAAAACCAGTTATGCATCTGTCTATTTTAAACTGTAATCAAAACTAAATGTGTGGATTCCATAACTTAACTGAGGATCAAAAGATCAAATTTTTTTTGAAAAATCTTAATATAAGCTAGTCATAGGATGCTTAAGAGCATTATCTTCTTAAAATATAAATACATATACTTAGGGCATAAAACCCATGTCTCAAACTCATTTCAAATTATAATAAAGTCATGCTCAATAATCAACATCTTGAAATTCTTACATAATTCTAGTCAAGATAGTGAAATTCAACTCTCAATGTATATAAAATCACTTCACAAGCATAAACATACAAAAGTAGAGATGTAATTCAACATTTAATCACTTGTAACATCAACATCTTCAAATAATGAAAATTGGGTATGAACCCTAAATTGTAAAACATATAATTTCATGTAAATTCAACTTTAAAAATAAGTTTTGGGCATAAGGATGAAAGACGATCCTTGTCCATAACCCCACATACCTTGCTTAATGAATTGTTCCTGATTCTTGGAGCTAGGGTTTTGTTCTTGGAGAAGAAAAAGATGAATAATGAGGTATCTATGCTATTTGGGTGTAAAATTGTGTGTATTGGGTGTATTTGGATGAGGGTAAATGACTTAATTGCCCCCATAAACTCGTTATTTAACAACATAAAAACTAGGTACCAATGCAGCGCGTCTACATGATGTCGATGTTCTATTTTGTCCAACCAAACATGCCCAAAACCTTCTTCAAAAATTATGAAACTCACCCAGGAGATACTATGGACTACCTTGATCATGAAACAACTTAGAAATTGATATTCCAAGGTCGGAAAGGTCTAGAATAAAATCATTAAAGTTTAGAGGAAAAAAATGAGACTAAGTCTCCAATACTTAGCTAAAATTCCAGGTCCTAAGTCTCTGGTGTTCCTCTTTTGAGATGAATTGAACTAGAAAGAATATGTAGTATTACATGGACACAATATATTTAACTGGAAAAGAGTTTCTAATTTTCTTACCAAGCTGACATGTATCACAAAATCCAGTCACAAGTTCATGCTTGACTAACTATTCAATATGCTTCATGCTTTCATGATCAAGTTTTCTGTGCCAAATTCAAGGATCATTAGAGAATGAGCTAAGACGTATATGTCCTTTTGTTCTTTTGATGGAGTCTAGAACTGTAATACCCTAAAAAATCCAAACCAATATTAGAGTCATGTACCAAGCTCATACGTAGTACATCATGGTTATTTAATAGTTTTATAAGTAGGTTAGATGTTTATTAAGTCTTCAATTAACTCCCAACTATCAGACGAATTAAAACATTCCTTACCGATTGAATTCTTGAGAAGGATATTGGTGCAGTCAACTTCAAATGAGCATCTCTCATTATACTTGGAATTCTTGAGCTCATGACCTATCAACAGATATATAATTAAACTATCTTTCTAACTATACCAATTTCGTCTAAATTTGATATCGAAGCAAAGAGTTATTGCCTATTTTACTCCAACATGTCAGGCTGGAAACAGTGTGACGATATTCGTGGTAGCTTACCACATTTGTGATGCCCTATCACGAAGGTCGTCAGTAAGTGACAACATTCATGGTAGCTTACCACACTTGTGATTCCTTACCATGAAAGTTGTCAGCCTTAGGCAGAAACCAGCTCCTAAGTGACGACATTCGTGGTAGCTTACCACACTTGTGACACCCTACCACGAAGGTCATCAGCCTTAGACAGAAACTAGCTCCTAAGTGATGACATTCGTGGTAACTTACCACATTTTGTATGCCTTATCAAAAATGTCGTCAGCTATGATTTTAGCAACTGAGAATTTATTTCATAAGGGGATTTTGTTCTTTTCCTTTACCTTCCACGACTTACAACCCTAAAGAGGCATAATTTTTCCCATTTTTTCTTTAGTTAAGCATCCTAAAAACCCTCTCTTAAGCTCTCAACCACAATATTAGGGTTTCCATCAAACTTATCTCTCAAAATCAAGATTCAATCCTTTTTCCAAGATAATTGAGAATTAAGTTTTCCAAATCCAAGAACTCTCCAACAAATCGTCAAGGTTTCCCTTCTAAAGTATGCGTAGTGTTCATCTATGGATCCAATCCATTCATAGAGCTCAAGAACCATGTTTTAAATATTATTTTGTAAACTTTAAGTGGTGATATGAGTATGTACATGTTGACGATTGTTTTTTAAGTTTCAAGATGATATCTACGAATGTTTTCATGGAATATATGTGGTTGTTGGTTGAAAATCATGAATTTTTGGTGGTTTGATATAATGCAAGTATGAAATCCACATATTTCTTAGAGAATGCATTGTAAGGTGTTTGATAAAATGCCTAGGATGCTAGAAATTCCTATGTACATGATTCTATGCTATCTAAATAACAAGTCCATGTTAGCTATACCCCTCAATATGAATTCCATGCTATTTATATATTTCATGGTGGTATTATGAAGCATGTATGATGATGGAGTTATGAATTATGTATACTAAATATATCCATGCTTTCCTACCATGTTGAGATGTTGAATAAACCCATGAAGCACGCAATCCCCTACTTATGATATTATGAATTGTGGACTCAAATCTTGTGATCAAGTCAGGTCATGAAGCATGTATGATGATGGAGATATGAATTATGTATACTAAATATATCCATGTTTTCCTACCATGTTGAGATGTTGAATAAACCCATGAAGCACGCAATCCCCTACTTATGATATTATGAATTGTGGACTCAAATCTTGTGATCAAGTCAGGTCATGTGTGTCAGTTTTCTTCTATCGAGTCCTGGGGGTATTCGAACCCAAAAAACATAGTTGTGTGCCTAGAGCCATGTTATGTTGTCACGATAATCACATTCAAGCTATATATATAGAACTCAATCAGTCATGTGACTCAGGAAACCTCAAAAATCTCATGATCTCAGTTAACTCTCAAATAATAATACTACTCCGTCAGTTAATGGAAGTCAGTTAATATGTCCATGTACAGTTAGTTGAATCATTTTTAGTCTCTTTATATGGGATTAGAAGTTAGCACCGAGTGAATCCAAGGATGGGGACTCACCTACTAGTTTAGGGTGTGATCCTTAGCAGTCATCCTTGTGTTCCAGAACTACGTAGATAGCATAGGTTAAGACATCTTAGCCTATTAGATTAAGATTGATGAGGTGGCTTAACTTGTCAATTTAGGGTCCCACTATTCTCACTTTGAGTACCTTCCAGATAAGGGTCACTCACAACTGTCCTTACCATTGGTGCGGTATTGACACCCCTCCAGTCGGGGTAGAGATTGGACCCCAGCTTAGCCATCATGGTATACATGGGGCATGTCGATTAAACAACTACCTCCCACAGTTTCAGTATTAGTCTTAGTAAAAGAACTCAGACAGTTCTTCAGATATCAATATACCAGGACTGTTAGATACAATCAAATTCAGTTATAGCACGGAACTCAAAGATTTCAACAGATTCAGGGTGGTCATATACAGTCATTCATATTATCAGAACTACGATTCCATCCATGTATAAGTGAATAGATTTATCCATTACGTACTCATGATCTTAGTTACTGTGTATGTATGCTTGCACTCTTACGTTCATATCAGTCAGTCAGTAGTATTATTCATACATGTAAACCCTTTGTATTAGCCTACCTCACTCGTATACTCAGTACTCTAGTTGTACTGACGCATTTGCACTATAGTGATTTCTTTTCATGTTACATAATAGGTTCAGAGGCATGAGTCCCAAACCAGCAGTAGCAGTCGCATTCAGCATACAGAGTTGCAATGAGTCCTCTTCATTCGAGGATGACATTATTTGATTTATTCATTTATTTCTTCAATTCAATTTTACGGTGTTAGTTGGAGACATGTTCCTTCAACTCGTTATTTCAAACAGTACTTAGAGGCTTTTGGATTTACGCTCAGATTTAACTTTTAGATTTAGTTTTTAGTTGTTTTGTGTATTTTTTGCCTATATAGATGTTATATTATTTCAGTTGAACCTTATGGCCTATTATGCATATTCTCTGCATTATTATGTCATGAATTATAGTATACAGGTATAGATATCAGTCATGGGTTAGCTTGTAGTCCCTCGGGGTCATAAGCACCGTGTAGCATTCTAATTAAAAAAATTAGGGCATTACAAACTTAGTATCAGAGCCTAAGGTTCAATAGAGTCCTAGAAAGTCTAAAAGCCGCATCTGTAGCGTCTTGTACATGGGTGTGTTGCGTACCACATTTATGTACAGGAGGCTATGAGATATTTTAGGAACAGTTCCCTTTATTCAGTATTCATGTCGTGCTAGTAACCATAATTTTATGTCAGTCTCTCAGTCTAATCCACTCTTCTCTTATTTTAGAAACATGCCTCCAAAGAGAAGAAATTAGCCAGCTCCTCATCCCAAAGATCCTTTGGGCGAACATGTTTCTCATGCAGAGTTTTGGACCGCATTTACCACTCTTTATCAAGCTGTAGATGCCTAGAATGAATGACCAGTAGTCATTTTGGCCAACCCAGTGGCCAATTCAGTAGTAGCTAGAATTCTGGACTTCACCCGAATGAACCCTCCATCCTTCTTTGGGTCTAAGCCAGACGAGGATCCTCAGGAATTCATTGACCAAGTCCAGAGGGTCATTAATATCATAGGAGTCACTTTTTCTTAGAGTTCCAAGTTAGCCGCATACCAATTGAAAGATGTCGTTCATACTAGGTACAAGCAGTGGTTAGCAGAAAGGTTAGAGAATGCAGGTCCTGTTAAGTGGGAAGAATTGGTCACGGCTTTCTTAGATAGATTCTTTACCTATGAGCTAAGAGAATACAAAGTTCTTGAGTTCATCAATCTCAGGTAGGGAAAATGACAGTTAGAGAGTATTCTCTTAGATTTACTTAGCTAGCCCGATATGTCCTTCATGTGGTTGCAGACAATAGGGCTAAGATGAGCAAGTTCGTGTCAGGGGTGAATGATAGCGCGGTAAATGAGTGTAGGTCAGTGATGCTGAATAGTGATATGACTTTATCCAAGCTCATGACCCACGCTCAACAGATAGAGGAGCAGAAGGTTAAGACTAGGGAGAAGTAGAACAAGAGAGCAAGAGCAGGCAGTTTCAATTTTGCTCAGCCCAAATCAGAGGGAGAAAATCATTTGCAGTTTTATCCTAAGTCATTAGTTCCATCCTCTTCCTCCACTAGTGCCCCAGTGCCAAAGTTCAGGGACGGCAATAGAGATAGAGCACCAGGCTCTAAATCTCAGGGCAGTGTTAGCAGTGCCCGAACAAACCCCCTTAGTCAGAATTGTGGTAAGAACCATCAGGGTATTTGCAGATCTGGTAGTGATATCTATTTTGGTTGTGGTAAGCCAGACCATAGGATTAGGGAGTGTCCTCATCCAGGCCCTCAGGGCCAGCAGAATCATTCCACAGCTCAGTCCGGTCGCCTGAACCAGCAGGGTGCCACTTCCAGTGCTACTAGTGGACAACGCCTAAGTAGACTTTATGCTTTTCAGACCCGAAAGGATTAGGAAAATTCTCGTGATGTCGTTACTGGTACGTTATAAATTTTCCATGTTCATGTTTATGCTTTTCTAGACCCAGGTGCATCCTTGTCTTTTGTCACTCCATACATAGCAGGCAATTTCGGAATCAGTCCTAAAATTTTAGCAGAGCCCTTCTCAGTCTCTACCTCAGTGGGTAAATCCATCAAAGCTTGGTGGTTATACAGGAACTGCCCAGTTATGATATTTTAGAAATCCACGTCAGTAGATTTAGTCGAGTTAGAGATGACTAATTTTAATGTCATTCTCGGCATAGATTCGCTTTATTCTTGCTATGCCATAGTTGACTAAAGAAATAGGATAGTTCAGTTTTAGTTCCCGAATAAGCCCATCCTAGAGTGGAAGGGTAGCACTTCGTCTTTCAAGGGTCATCTATTTTTCTACCTTCGGGCAAGGAAAATAACTTCTAAGGGGTATGTGTATTATCTCGTGCATATTAAGGATTCTAGTTCCGAATCTCCCAGTCTCAAATCAATCCCAGTGGTTAATGAATATTCGGACGTCTTTCCCGATGATCTTCCAGGCATTCCTCTCGAAAGGGAAATAGAATTCGGTATAGACCTTCTCCCAGATACTCAGCCTATTTCTATTCCGCCATACAGAATGGCACTAGCAGAACTCAAGGAACTGAAAGATCAGTTAAAGGATATTTGAGATAAGGGATTCATCAGGCCCAGTGTATCCCCATGGGTTGTGCCAGTCTTATTCATATGCAAGAACGACGGTTCTATCAGAATGTGTATTGATTACTATCAGCTCAACAAATTCACGATCAAGAATAGTATCCGCTGCCTAGGATAGACAATTTGTTTGACCAACTTCAGGATGCCAGTTATTTCTCCAAGATAGACCTCAGATTAGGCTATCACCAGCTCAGAGTTAGAGAATGTGACATTCCAAAGATAGCCTTTCGTACTCAGTATGGTCACTTTGAATTTCTAGTCATGTCCTTTGATCTTTCTAATGCCCTAGTAGCTTTCATGGACTTGATGAACCGAGTGTTCAAGTAGTACTTGGACACATTCGTCATAGTCTTCATATATGATATTCTGGTCTATTCTCGCACAGAGCGTGATTATTCAGACCATCTCATAATTGTTCTTCAGACTCTTAGGGATCACCAGTTGTTTGCCAAGTTTAGTAAGTGCAAATTTTGGCTAAGATCAGTAGCATTCCTTAGCCACATTGTTTTCGATGATGGCATTAGAGTAAACCCTCAAAAAAACAAAGTGGTAAGAAACTACCCTGACCTTATCTCTCCATCAGATATCAGGAGTTTCTTGGGTTTGGTTGGCTATTACCGATGATTTGTCGAGGAATTTTATTCTATTGCATCTCCAATGTCTAGACTTACTTAGAAGAAGGTCAAGTTTCAGTGGTCAGAACCTTGCGAGAAGAGTTTTCAGGAGTTAAAGACTCGACTCACCTCAACTCTAATTTTAGCACTTCCCGATGGTTCCGATGGATTCGTAGTATATTGTGATGCAACCAGAGTAGGTTTAGGTTGTGTCCTCATGCAACACGGTAGATTCATAGCCTATACCTCCAGACAGTTAAAGCCCCATGAGAACAATTATCCTACTCATGACCTTGAGTTAGCAGCAGTTGTCTTTGCCTTAAATATTTGGAGGCATTATCTATACGGTGTTCATATAGACGTCTTCACAAATCATAAGAGCCTTCAGTATGTATTTTCCTAGAAAGATCTAAATCTTTATTAGAGAAGGTGGTTAGAGTTTTTGAAGGATTATGACATGAGTGTCCTTTATCATCCTGTCCAGGCCAATATAATGGTCGACGCACTCAGTAGACTGTCCATGGGTAGTGTTTCCCATATTGAGGATAGTAAGAAAAAATTAGCACAGGAGATTCAACAGCTTACCAGACTAAGGGTTCGCTTAGTCCGCTCTTTAGAAGGTGTTGTATGTATTCATATTAGTTCAGAGTCATCTCTAGTTTTCGAGGTGAAAGAGAAGCAAGTGATAACACTCAATCTACAGCTCTCTTAGGAGTGTAAAGCGGTCGTTAGCAAATATAGAACCCAACCTGGGTTGGGTGTCGATCCCTCAGGGAATAGCTTGGTCAACAAGTAAGCAAGGATTACTAGACTTTTAATGCAAGTCTCGTAATAAGGGGGGAGTCTTGTCGTGCAAGTAATGCAAACAAAGTATTAAAGAAAAAACTGAAAATAGCAAAGTAAAAAGAAGGAATGTTTAGTAAGTTGTAAACAATGAGAATTGAGGAGTTGGGGTTATGTCCACCTTCTGAGTTATACGTCTCTATTTTCTATGAGTGTGTAGAATTCAGACATGCATGTGCTTATAGAGAAATGTATTCGATGGTAAATCCAGGCGTCTTTCGACCTATTCGAGGATTATTTCACTTTAACTCTTTCGAACTTAAAGCGTGTCTAACGGTACGAATTCTCCATGAGGTTAATCCAGTTACGGCACTAATTTTTTAATAGGGGATCGGACCCTACTACCTTGACATTATCTCTTTTCCAGACAGATAACCTTTTTTTTGAACAAGTTAAATGTTTACTGGCGTATTCTTGCGTTTGCAACCACAAAGAATTTAGATTAAGACGAAGAGAATAATGATATAAGCAGCATACATGTCACGAACTTACAAACTCATAGCAATAGATAGTATCTCATTCGGCTTCCATAACCCCAACAGAGAAGTTTAGTTACCCATGAGTGCAAAGGAAATCACAATTGACATTGTTATTATACCACAATAATGATAGATTTCGTGTAGCAGAAGAGTGGTAGGCATTTTAGGCGTGAATTCCTTAGCAAAGTAACGATTCTCTTGTTGCAGAAATTAAGAATAGATGAATAGAAGAGAATTAATGGAAGAATAATTATTTAGAACTAGAATAAGAATTGTTGTTGAGGAATAAGGGAAGAATGAATGTAGGAATATTGATTAAAATCTCTAGCAAGATAGGGTATTTATAATACCCATATCCTATTCCTACTAAGCTAATGAAATACTTAACCAAATCCTACTAAGCTAATGAAATACTTAACCCAATTGTACTAGGTTAATGTATCATTATCCTAATCCTAGTAAGCTAATGTAATACTTAACCTAATTGTACTAGGTTAATGTATTATTATCCTAATCCTAATAAGTTACTGTTAGTCCCCAAAGTCTTCAGAAATGTTGTTTTAGCCCGGGACAGAATTTCCATGTGCCATCTTTAGTCCTTGGCGTCCAAGATTGGCTTTTCTCCTTTCGTGAAGCTTTCTTTGGCTTCAAGTTATCCTTAAAATGCTGAATTCTGTATCATTTATACCTGAAAATTTGCTAATCATGTTCGTTAGCTCACTTAAAGGAAAAAGGACTAAAAGTGCATGAAATACATAATTTGTTCTCAAAACTAGGCTAAAATATGGGCAAAATATAGCACCATAGGCGTGTAATATCGCCTATCATCTGCAAGACAGGGATCCTAGCCTTGTCAAGATAGAAGATTTAGTTCAAAGTCAGGAAGTAGAGGTTTTCTCCCAAGGGGAGATGGTGTTCTTTATTGTCAGGGTCTTTTGTGTGCTCCCGGTGTAGATGACTTGAGGTAGCAAATTCTAGAAGAAGCGCATGGTGCACGATATTTTATTCATATAGGGGCCACTAATATGTACTGCGACATATGGGAGATCTATTGGTGGAGTGGGATGAAGAAGGATATTGCAGAGTTTGTGGCTAAGTGCTCTGCATGTCAGTAGGTTAAGATAGAGAACCAAAAACCTAGTGGCTCCATGCAGGAGTTCACTATTCCTACTTGGAAGTGGGAAGAAGTTAACATGGACTTCCTGATAGGTTTTCCTAGAACACGTCATCAGCATAATTCAGTTTAGGTCGTTGTAGATAGAATGACCAAGTCAGCTCATTTCCTTCCAGTTTGTACCTCTTACTCAGCCGAGTACTATGCCAAACTCTATATCAGGGAGTTGTTCAAATTACCTAGTGTTATACTATTTATCATCTCAAATAGTGGTACCTATTTCACCTCTCACTTTTGGAAAGCATTTCAAAAGGGCCTTGGTACCGAAGTTCATCTCAGTACAGAGTTTCATCCTCAAACAGATGGTCAAGTAGAAAGGACCATTCAAACCCTAGAAGATATGCTGAGGGAATGTGCAATTGATTTCAAGGGAATCTGGGATGACCACTTGCCTTTGATTGAGTTTGCATACAACAACAGTTATTGCTACAGTATTCAGATGGCTCTATTCGAAGATCTCTATGGTAGGAGATGTAGATCTCCGATCAATTGGTTTGAAGTTAGTGAGACCACAGTCATATGGCCTAAATTAGTATTTGATGCCTTAGAGAAAGTTCAGTTAATTAGAGAAAGACTTTGGGCTTCTCAGAGCTGACAGAAGTCTTATACGGATGTTCGTAGAAAGGATGTCAAATTCGAGGTTGATGACTATGCCTATCTCAAGATCTCTCCCATGAAGGGAGTGAAGAGATTCGGCAAGAAGGGAAAGCCCAGTCCTCGATATATCGGTCCCTTCAAGATTCTTAGTCGCTTCGTCAAGGTAGCCTATGAGCTCAGTTGCCTTCATATCTAGCCTCAGTTCATCCAGTCTTCCATGTCTCTTTGCTCAAGAAGTGCATAGGTGACCCAGAAGTTGTAGTCCCTATTCAGTGCGTTGACATTCAGAATACAATCTCTTATGAAGAGATTCTAGTTGAAGTCCTCAATTATCAGACTCGTAGGCTGAGGAACAAAGAAGTCTCTCTAGTCAAGGTTCTTTGGCGGAATCAGTCCATGGAGGGAGCTACTTGAGAAGCAGAAGTAGACATGCGAACCAAGTACCCTCATATTTTATCCACTAATTTATACTTAGCTCGAGGTAACCATTTTTCTTAAGCTTATTCAGTTATATGTTCAAAATTCCAGTATAAAAATTGGTATTGAGTATCAGTGCATAGCTTATCATGCATTCATAAGTTCAACTTATCAGTCATGCAATAGATATGCATGTTCAGTTGGGCTATATTCAGTTTAGAATTCAATTCAGTCCTAAAATCATGTGTCATTTGAGCATGATCAGTGTATGCATCATTTATCTTTTCTCTTCTCTTAAGCAATCATCATTTGAGGACAAATATTTCCAAAGGGGAGATATTGTAATACTGCAAAAAATCCAAACCAATATTAGAGCCATGTACCAAGCTCATGCATAGTATATAATGGTTCTTTTATAGTTTTATGAGTTGTTTATATGTATATCAAGGCTTCAAATAACTCCCAGATATCAGACGAATCAAAATATTCCTTACCGAATGAATTCTTGAGAAGAAAATTGGTATAGTCAACTTCAAATGAGCACATCTCTCATTATACTTGGAATTTTTGAGCTCATAACCTATCAGGAGATAGATAATTGAATTATATTTCAAACGATACAAATTTCTCCTAAATCCAATATTGGAGTAAAGAGTTTTTCCTATTTTACTCCAGCATATCAGGTTGGAAATAGTGTGACGACATTCGTGGTAGCATACTACATTTGTGATGCCCTATCACGAAGGTCGTTAGCCTTAGGTAGAAACCAGCTCCGAAGTGATGACATTTGTGGTAGTTTACCACACTTATGATGCCCTACCACGAAGGTCATCAGCCTTAGGCAGAAACCAGCTCCTAAGTGACGACATTCGTGGTAGCTTACAACACTTGTGATGCCCTACCACGAAGGTCGGCAGCCTTAACCAGAAACCATCTCCTAAGTGATGACATTCGTGGTAGCTTACCATATTTTTGACTCCTTGTCACAAATGTTGTCAGCTATGATTTTCAGCAACTGGGAGTTTATTTCATAACGGTATTTTGGTATTTTCCTTCACCTTCCACGACTTATAACCCTAAAGAGAAATAATTTTTCCCATATTTTCTTCAGTTAAGCATCCTAAAAACCCTCTCTTATGCTCTCAACCACAAGATTAGGGTTTCCATTAAACTCATCTCTCAAAACCAAGATTCAAGTCTTTTTCCAAGATAATTGAGAATTAAGTTTCCCAAATCCAAGAACTCTCCAACAAATCATCACGGTTTCTTTTCTAAGGTATGTGTAGTGTTCATCTATGGATCTAATCCATTCATAGAGCTCAAGAACCATGTTTTAAATATTATTTTGTAAACTTTAAGTGGTGATATGAGTATGTACATGTTGACGATTGTTGTTTAAGTTTCAAGATGATATCTAAGAATGTTTTCATGGAATATATGTGGTTGTTGGTTGAAAATCATGAATTTTGGGTGGTTTGATATAATGCAAGTATGAAATCCACATATATGTCTTAGAGAATGCATCTTAAGGTGTTTGATAAAATGCCAAGGATGCTAGAAATTCCTATGTACATGATTCCATGCTATCTAAATAACAAGTCCATGTTAGCTATACCCCTCAATATGAATTCCATGCTATTTATATATTTCATTGTGGTGTCATGAAGCATGTATGATGATGGAGATATGAATTATGTATACGAAATATATCCATATTTTCCTACTATGTTGAGATGTTGAATAAACCCATGAAGCATGTGATCCCCTACTTATGATATTATGAATTGTGGACTCAAATCTTATGATCAAGTCCGGTCATGTGTGTCAGTTTCCTTCTATCGAGTCCTGGGGGTATTCGTACCCAAAAAACATAGTTATGTTCCTAGAGCCATGTCATGTTGTCACAATAATCTCAGTCAAGCTATAATCTATAGAACTATGTCAGTTATTTCACTCAGGAAACCTAAGAAATCTCATGATCTCAGTTAACTCTCAGATAATAGTACTACTCCGCCAGTCAATAGAAGTTTCCATGTACAGTCAATTAAATAATGTTTAGTCTCTTTAGATGGGAGTAGAAGTTACCACTGAGAGAACCCAAGGATGGGGACTCACCTACCAGTTTAGGATATGATTCTTAGCAGTCATCTTTGTGTTCTAAAACTTGTAGGTTGAGACATCTTAGCCTATCAGATTAGGGTTGATGAGGTGGCTTAACCTGTTAGTTTAGGGTCCCACCATTCTTACTTTGAGTACCTTCCAGATAAAGGTCACTCACAACTGTCCTGATCAGTGGCGCGGTATTGACACCCCTCTAGTCGGGGTAGAGATTGAACCCCATCTTAGCCGTAATGGTATACATGGGGCATATCGGTTAAACAACTACCTCCCACAGTTTTAGTATTATTCTCAGTAAAAGAACTAAGACAGTTCTTCAAATATCAGTACACCAGGACTGTTAGATACAGTCAAATTCAGTCATAGCACGGAACTCAGAGAGTTCAACCAGATTCAGGGCTATCAGATACAGTCATCCATGTTATCAGAACTATGGTTCCAACCATGTATTAGCGTACAGATTTAGTCATTATGTACATATAATCTTAGTTACTATTTATGTATGTTTTCACTCTTATGTTCATATCAGTCATTCAGCAGTATTATTCATGCATGTAAACCATTTCCATTAGCCTACCTCACTCGTATACTAAGTAATCTAATTGTACTGATGCATTTGCGCTATGGTGCTTTCTTTTCAAGTTACACCATAGGTTCAGAGGAACAATTCCTAAATCAGCGGTAGCAGTCATATTCAGCATATAGATTTACAGTGAGTCCTCTTCATTTGAGGATGACATTATTTAATTTATTCGTTTGTTTCTTTAGTTTAGTTTTACGGAGTTAGCTGGAGACATGTTCCTTCAACTCCTTATTTCAGATAGTACTTAGAGGCTTTCGAATTTACGCTCAAATTCAGTTTTTAGTTGTTTTGGGTATTTTTTGCCCATATGGATGTTATATTATTTCAGTTGAACCTTATGGCCTATTATGCATGTTTTCTGCATTATTATGTCATGAATTGCAGTATACAGGTGCAGATATCAGTCATGGGTTAGCTTGTGGTCCCACAGGGTCATAAGCACTGTGTAGCATTCCAATTTAGAATATCGGGGCATTACAAGAACATACATATTTTTGTGTCTGTTTCTAGCAAGAATTTGCCTTCCTTGTTTTTCAATTATGCACCCTTCCTTTTTAAATCTTACATCGAATCCAACATCACATAACTAACTGATGATTAGTAGGTTGTACTTCAAGTATATGACCAAAATAATATTAGTAATATCACATGAATTATTAAAGGAGATAGTACCAATACCTATTACTTTTTCTTTGGAGTTATCTCTAAAGTTGATGTTACCTCCATCAAAATCAGTTATAGATTCAATTAAGCTTTTACTTCAAGTCATGTGATTTAAACATCCACTATTGAGATCCCATTTTTCTTTTGATTTATAGTGGAGTTCCTACAAAATAGATGTATTACTTATTTCTAGGTACCTAAGTATTCTTGGGTCCCTTTGAATTAGTTTTGGGATTTGTTGACTTGGTTTTGGGTCTCTAAATCCATTTATTAGGATTTCTAGAGCAAAATCTGTAGTGATGATATTTATGACGAGGCTTTCCACAATGATAACAAGAAGTATAATAATGATCAGTGGTTGTGTAATAAGTATTATGACTGTGATTATATCTTTCAGTCGACTGACTTGAGTTAGTTGACCTCTGAGATCCATCAAAACTATAGTGCCTTCTATGATAAGTATTTGGACTATAATTTCTCCTTTTGATTGACTTACTCGAATTAGTTGACCATTGAGATCCATCACATCTATAATATCTATTACTAGCAGTTGACTTATTTGAGATAGTCAAATGATTTACCCTGACAATACTATGACTAGGAGATTTTTCAAAATGATTAATCTTGATTTTCAAATCATCAAGTTCTTTTTGTAGGTAATCCTTTCCAATTTCACGAACTTCAAGATCAAGCTTCCAGTCTCTTTTGTCTCTTAATAAAGCTCTTTTTTCTTCATGGGCTTTATTTAAATTAGTTATGGCACGGTCCAAAAAATATTATAAGTTTTGAGCACCCACTACAAGAGTTAGCTCTTACCTGGTTGGATTCTCAAATTGCCATAAAGCAATATTCCCAATGTTGCATTTTCTTGGTTTGATTATTCCTCATCACCCAAGCAACTAAATGTATTTTGATTTTACTTGGAGGGTCCGCTTCTATCTTATAGACAATCATAAGCAATATGACCATATCTACCACAATTATAATACGTACCTACATTCATGTTCAGAGAAATATGTTGTTTTCCCTGTGTATAATTTGATTTTCCCCTTCTTTGATTTTTGGATCTTTTGTAATTTTCAACCACTGTTTTTGTGATGAGAGCAGGTTCATTTGTATCCAAGGCATCATCTTCTTCTTCATGTGTAGCTTTGAAGGCCACAATTTTCTTTTTCTCTTCTTGTTGTTAGTCTTTTTTATTTAACTAAGCCTTTTCAAAGGCAATAAGATCTCCTCTGACCTCATCATAGGTCATGTTATTCAAGTTCATACTTTCAAAAGCCACAATCTTAGAGAGACACTGGGGAGGTAAACTTCTGAGAATCCTTGTAATATGGTCTGCCACAGAGTAGGTTTTTCCTGTAGCTTCCCCAACAATTTTGCCAAACATGACAAATAATTCTTCAATGGATTTTTCATCTTTCATATTGAATATTGATCAATGAAAAACTACACCTACAATTAAAGATAAAGCAGTAACTATCAAGTAAAGTAACCCAACTCAGGTTGGGGTCGAACTTACAGGGAATAAGTGGATTTATTTCTCTAGTTTATTGGACTCAATGGGAAGTACTAAAAGTAAATGGGGGATTTGTAGTAGTAATCTCAAACAATTAACCGAACTCAAAAACATTGGCTGTAAACAGTCAGAAATGAACACTAGGCTTGTGTTCCCTCTGGCTTCAAACTCAGTAGGCTTCGCATTTTAATCCAACTATTAAACTGTTGCACATGTAGAATCTAGTAAGTTAGGTATCGTCAACCTACACTCCGCATACTTTGGTGAATTTCACTCATCTTATCTCAGTCTTAGAGCATTGCCTTACTAACCCTTACCTTAATCCCCGATTTTAACTATCTCTTCTCAATCTCAAGTTGATTAGATGTATGTTAATTATATTAAGTAGTTAATGCAGGTAAGTTTATTTCGGAAATTAACCCTGAATCACTATTGTGATCTCCTTTTCCCATCTCTATCTCTCTTTTGGGTTCATAGTGAATACAAACTAGATCATAACATTTGCAACCATTAAGAAATCAATAAACTCAAAGAAAACTATAATACATGCAACAACAACTATCTAGAAGGATTGAACACTTCCCCAACTTCGTTAGTCAGCTAGGGTCCCCGCAATCCTAGCTAAGGGAATTAGTCGCTCATGGTTGTGAAATGATCAAAGGAATTCATAATTGAAGACATTCAAACAATATCACAATAATGAATGAATAAAAACTAAAGTCTTTAACTAAATATACAACTGATAACGCTCAATCTGCAGCTCTCGTAAGAGTGTAAAGCGATCGTTGTCAAATATATAACCCAACTGGGTATCGATCCCACAGAGAATAGCCGGTCAACAAGTAAGTAATGATTATTAGACTTTTGGGGGAAGTCTAATAGATAGGGGGATTGTAACGTGTAACCAAAATAAGAGAGTAAAAACGGAAATTAGCAAAGTAAAAAGAAAGAATGTTTGGTACGATGTTAACCAATAAGAATTGAGAGATGGGGTTATGTCCACCTTATGAGTTATACGTCTCTATTGGCTATGAGTTATGCGGAATTCAGACATGCATGTGCTTATAGAGAATTGTATTCGATGGTAAATCCAGGTGTCTTTCGACCTAACAAGGACTATTTCACTTTAACTCTTTCGAGCTTAAAGAGTATCTAATTGTACAAATTCTCCAAGAGGTTAATCCGGTTACGGCACTAACTTTTTAACAGGGGTTGGCGCCCTATTACCTTGACATTATCTCTTTTCTAGACATATAACTTTTCTTTCGAACAAGTTAATGCTATACTGGCGTTATTCTATGCGTCTGCAGCCACAAGAATTTGCATTAAGATGAAGAGAATAATGATATAAGCAGCATACGTGTCGCGAATTCACAGACTCATAGCAATAGATAGTATCTCATAAGGTTTCCATAACCCCAACAGAGAGGGTTAGCTACTCATGAGTGCGAAGGAAATCACAATAGACATTATTATTATACCACAATAAAGATCTCACGTTAGGTATAGGGGTAAGAATGGCGTGAATTCCTTGCTGAGTAATGTTTCTCTTGTTGTGGAAATTAAAAATTGAATAGATGAATAAAAGAAGAATAAAAAGTAGAATTAACGGAAGGATTAGAAAGATTCGGAATTGAAGAATTAATTGAAAGGTAAGATGAATTATAGTAGAATGATTAAAAATCTCTAGCAAAATAGGGTATTTATAATACCCATATCCTATTCCTACTAAGCTACTACATTACTTAACCTAATCCTTACTGGGTTACTACATTATTATCCTAATCCTAATAAGTTACTGCTAGTCCCCAAAGTCTTTAGAATTGTTGTTTTTGCTCGGGACAGATTTTCCATGCGCCACTTTTGGTCCTTGGCATCCAAGCTTTGCTTTCCTCCTTTCGTGAAGCTTTCTTTGGCGTCAAGTTATCCATAAAATGCTGAATTATGCATTATTTATACCTGAAAACTTGCTAATCACGTTTGTTAGCTCACTTACAGGAAAAAGGACTAAAAGTGCATGAATTATATAATTTGTCCTCAAAACTTAGCTAAAATATGGGTGAAATATAGTGCTTTAGGCGTGTAAATTCACCTATCATCAACACCCCACACTTAAAGCTTTGTTCGTCCTCGAACAAAATATCATTTCCATCTAAACATCTGCTTAGGGTTTCACAGTAACAACACAAAATATTCATCAAGACAGGCATAGCAATCATTAACAAAGAGTAGTTTTCTGATCATCAGTAGAAACAATTCAACCTCCAACATAGACTCGTGATGGTGGTCAACTCATATTCAAAAGTTAAGGCACAAATAATTATACACAACTATCCAAAACTCATCAACCATGTGTGTCTCACCATATATTACCCATAATCACTCACAGGCATAGTATATTTATCAAAACATGGGTACAAGAGTATCCTTGCTCTCACTCTCACAAAGAATTCATATGCTGCAACTGATGACCATAGGCTTTCCCTTAGTGTAATGCTCCACTAAATATCAGAATGCTAAGATTAGGATCAAATAGGTCTTTTGCTGGTTGTAATGTAGGCTAAGGGACGGGTAGGACTATTTTGGCCAGAAATAGTGACTATGTTGCTAAGCGCTTTAATACATCACATTATGTCATTATCACTTTTCATTGAAACAGCCTTTCTACTTTCTTTTATTCTACCACCCTTTTTCTTCTCTTTTGTTTTTCAATTTTAAAGATAACTAACTTTTTAGTTTTCCTTTCCTTTTTCTTTTCATAGCACACCTCTTATGATAGCAATTCTTTTTCATAATAAATTCAAGCACCATTACTTTCTAAAGCATCATACTCACCCAATTTCCTCTTATTTTGTCACATGACTTTACACTTTAAAGCACTTAGGAATTTGGATCAAATTATGGTCTTGAAAAAAAATGGATTAGGCTTACATGTGAGGCTGTCAAAGAAAATAGGCTAAAGTCTCAAAAGGGGCTATCTAGGATGATGTCCATGGGTAGAAAAAAAGAAGGTAAACAAGTATAGGTTGTCAAAGAAATGCCTAAATCATCTCCTAACTTGCACTCTTTATTCCGTTTTACATACATACCGGGCAAGTTCTAGCATCAGCCATAGACATAGAATATACTATATCCTCACACACACAAGGCACATGGTCGACTTTATTGGGAGTAGTATAGACTCTTGACCCAACATATGAAGGAATTGAATCACACAATATCACATAGTGAGTCACAATTAGAGCCTAAACGTCTCAATAGTCATGATTTTAGCACAACTCTTAGCATAATCTCATGCTGCCTATTAAAAAAAATTAACTAAAAAATTCTAACTTAAAAAGATTTAACTACTAAAAACAAACAGTAAAAACAAAACAAACAAACATAAATGCAAATGCAGATAAAGAAGTATAGCATGCAAATACCAGCACCCCACACTTAGATGGGATACACTGTCCTCAGTGGAAAATAAACAAGAAGAACCTGGTTAATCGGACTCCTCCTCTATGTCTGGGGTCATACCCCCTTCTTCAGAATCATTATTGGAGTCGTCGTCATCAGAATTCTCCTCCACGTCAGAGTCTGGCATTCGTCGATCATCGTCGGTCGGCACATCGTCATCAAGAGGTTCCTCAAAATATATACCTACTCCACACATAGCCTTCGTGTGATCATTCATTGGGTAGTCGTAATCCAGCTGTTGGAGCTCTGCAGCAGTTGGAACACGACCTTCGCTCATCATTGTAAACCGAGTCATGCCATAAAGATGGCGAAAGAAACTCTCATCTCAAGCATGCCTTTCTGAAGTGGTAAGGTCGACGCCATGCGTGGTTTCAGCATCTTTAACCTTCGTGAGGTCAACCTTCTTTGGGTTGTGTGGGAGTTTATGATCAGTCGGTTCCTCTTCGATGTCTTCCTTCCTCAATATTGCAGTCAACAGATTGCCAAAGTTGAAGTGGGACCTCTTGTGTAGCCTATCTTTCCGCATTGTGGATCGAATAATTGCCCCAATGCTGATAGGGACATTTGTCATCAATGCATATACCAAGCACACTCTATCTCTTATTATCTTTGTGTACTGTGTCCCTGGAATTAGGCAAGAGTTGACTATGCGCAACCATATCCTTGCTTCCCTATTCAAAGGAGGATATGGGAAGGTGTTGTGTTGACCGGTGTCCTTGTGTCTACTCCACCGTGCCATGGATATTTTTCCACAGAGTGTGTGTCGAATGGCTCTGTATGGAGGTCTATTGTACAGCTCCTTGAATGGTGATGGATCAACAGCAGGCAATCCAAGAAAGGAGTTGAAGAACTCCGCATTTAGTTGCAGAACTTGTCCCCGAATCTTGACCTCACTTCCTGTGGTTTTCGGCGGATAGTTGGCGTAGAATTCGCGTTTTAGATCGAGATTGCACTCTCCCATATCTCAGAAGATGAAATCAAGATGTAACGCCATGATCTTGGCCAACATACGCGGCTCTTTATTAGCTAGGCTTTCCTTGTTTATCAAGTCCACATGAACATATTTCTTCTCTTTATTGTTCCTATACCATTCCTTTGCTTCCTCCTCTAGAACCCATTTAATTCCGAACATGCGGCATGGTCCTTGCATCGAGGAGGATTCTCCTTGCTCTTTTCGGCCTCTTTTCTTGCCTTTTTGTGAAGTGGTTGCTTTATCTTTGCCTTGTCTTGCTTTGGGTGCCATTGTACCTGAGGTTTAAAACAATAGTCATGTTAGCATCGTCTTGATGGATACAATCTATAAACAAGCAATAGTGGCACCACCCCACACTTAGTTTGTTGGTATAGACTAGTGAAGTGAAAGTTATCGATTACTTAGACTTCATCGATATACGTTTTAGGTGCTATAGTCCAACAATATAATCAGTACAGTCATACTTTTTGTAACCTTGGCAATACTTTCATGTTTTCTATGTCAAGACTACTACATAGGGATTGAATCAAGGTATAGCATCTAAAATAATCACAACCTCATATGTCGGTAGTCAACCATAATTCTCATCTCGATGAACGAGTTATTTCAACATGTAAGCTTTCTATTGACAAGATTATGCAATTTTTTTTGTGACCATATCAATTCCGCAAAAGTATGACAGTGCATCAAAATCAAATACAAGTTGGAAACACGTTAAGACCATCCTTACGTATGCGTTCACTCACTTAGTTGTATGACAAAAATTCAATCACATTCAAATCACCAATACTACTTCAAGATTTAACAATTCATAATAGACGTAGTAGTGTAGTACTTACAGAATATAAATGAAGAATAAAGAAGTACTTACTTGATTTGATGACTTTGAATGATGTTCTTGTGAAGTAAAAGAGCAAAAGGAAATTTTTTGAGAGGATTTGAAGACTATAGGCGGCGCTTATGCTAGGTTTGCAATGTGTTTTTGGTCTAATACTAAGTCTCTTATTTATAGGATAAGCTTGGGTTGGGTTTTGACCCATTTAAAATCGGTTTTGGAGACAAGAAATGACAATAGGCGGTGCCTTTTGCTTTGCCTATGCTTGGCATAGGCGGTGCCTTTTGCATAGCATTGTTGAGCATAGGTGGCGCCTATGCCATGGCATTCTTAGGCATAGGCAGCGCCTATTCCATAGTAGATGAGATTCAGAGACAAAAGGCATTGGCATAGGCGGCGCCTATGCTATGGTATACTTGGGCATGGGCGGCGCCTATGCTATGGCACACTAGATTCCGAGAGCTTAGGCCATAGCATAGGTCTTGCCTTGTTCGTGGCCTAGATTTACATAGGCCTAGCCTTGTTCGTTGCCTATATTTTCATAAGCAATGCCCAATCCATAGCCTTTTGCTTCTTCATTCCTAACTTACCACCTTTAACATACAATACTTCCAAATCAAAATTTGAAACCAATCTCCTCGTTTACGCCTCTTGCACCTACACTTGCTCAAAAACAACAAAAACGATTAGAACGATGGGTTGCCTCCCATCAAGCGCCTTAGTTTTGGCTGTGGAACGACTCTTATTTTGGATTTTTATTTATCAAAAGCAAACACGTCATAGAATGAAAGAAAGACAAAAAATGAAAAATGATGGGTTGCCTCCCATCTAGCGCTTGATTTATTGCCGCGGCACGACATAGTTACCTCGAGTACTTAGACTTCGTCGAGATAAGTGATGGCCATATAGTTTATCGAGTCAAGAGGGCCGATATATGGTTTTACTCATTGGCCATTAACCTTAAAAACAACACCATTATTGTCCGCCAACTCAACTACTCCAGACGAGTAGACTTGGCTAATTTTGTACGGGCCAGACCATTTGGACCTTAACTTACCTGGGAATAGTTTCAGTCGAGAATTTAAAAGTAGTATCATATCACCCTTTTGGAAGTTTCATTGAACAATCCGCTGATCATGATACTTTTTCATTCGCTCCTTGTAGAGGTCCGATCTCTCATAAGCATGTAGACGAAATTCATCCATCTCGTTCAGTTGCTCCAACCTCAGATTCATGGCATCATCCCAATTCAAATTTATCCGCTTCAAAGCCCACAATGCATTATGCTCAAGCTCAATGGGCAACTGGCATACCTTCCCGTAAATTAGTTGGTAAGGGGACATGCCAATTGGCATTTTGAACGCAGTTCTATATGCCCATAGTGCATCGTCTAGCTTCCGAGACCAATCTTTCCTGTTAGCATTTACCGTCTTAGCAAGGATCAGCTTGATTTCTCAATTGGAAACCTCTACCTGCCCACTAGTTTGTGGGTGATAAGGTGTGGCTACCTTATGTTGCTTGACACCATATTTTGCCAACACGGATTTGAATAGCTTGTTGCAAAAGTGAGATCCTCCATCGCTTATGATAGTACGCGGTACTCCAAAGCGAGAGAAGATATTCCTCTTCAAGAATGCTACAACACGCTTTCCCTCATTGTCGGCCAACGCTACTGCTTCAACCCATTTTGACATATAATCTACAGCGACTAGGATGTATTTCATTCCAAATGAATTTATGAATGGACCCGTAAAATCAATACCCCATACATCAAAGAGCTCTACTTCGAGAATTTTCGACATGGGAATCTCATGGTGTTTCGAAATAGCACCTTGTCTCTGACATTGGTTGCATCTTCTCACAAAGTCGTAGGCATCTCTAAATATTGAGGTCTAATAATATCCATTTTGCAATACCTTCCTTGCTGTCCGATTACCTGCGTGATGTCCCCCAACTTGGGAAGTGTGACATGCTTCGAATATATTAGTCACCTCTACATGGGATATGCATCGCCTAATGACACCATCCGCATATCGACGAAACAAATACGGCTCATACCAAAAGTAGTGTTTTGCATAATGCATGAACTTCCTCTTTTGATGGAAAGATATATTTGCAGGTATCACGTTACTCACCAAAAAATTCGCAAAGTCGGCATACCATGGTAACTCTTCCATTATTGTCGCTAAGATCTTCTCGTCAAGGAATGCATCATCAATCTCGATTTCAGGCTGCGCTATATGCTCGTTTTCAAGTCTAGATAGATGATCAGCCACTTGGTTCTCGCAACCTCTTCTATCTTTTACCTTGAAATCAAATTCTTATAGCAGCAATACCCATCGAATTAGCCTCGAATTTGCGTCGTTCTTCGTCATCAGGTATCTCACGGCTGCATGATCAGTATGAACTACCACTTTGGTTCCCAACAAGTAAGCACGAAACTTCTTAAAAGCGTACACAACCACTAGGAGCTCTTGTTCTGTGATAGTATAGTTCTTTTGGGCTTCGTTCAAGACCTTGCTAGCATAGTAGATAGGATGGAACAACTTCTCCCTTTTCTCGCCAAGTACAGCACCCAATGCTACCCCGCTAGCATTACACATGACTTCAAACGGTAGGGACCAATCTGGTGCTACCATGATAGGAGCTTCAATTAGCTTCTCTTTGAGGCATTCGAATGCCTTCAAACAATCTTCATTGAAGTCAAACTTTGCATATTTCTCAAAAAGTTTGCATAATGGACTAGCAATTTTGGAGAAGTCTTTGATAAATCGCCGATAGAAACCTGCGTGCCCGAGGAAACTACGAACTCTCTTCACGGAAATTGGAGGTGGTAGCTTCTCGATAACTTCAATTTTAGCTCAATCAACCTCAATTCCTCTTTCGGAGATTTTATGCCCAAGAACAATACCTTCTTTAACCATAAAGTGGCACTTCTCCCAATTCAGCACTAGGTTGAATTCTACACATCTTTGCAACGCCATGCTTAGGTTTGCCAAGCATGATTCAAACGTCTTGCCCATAACTGAAAAATCATCCATGAATACCTCCAAAGTATCTTCAACCATATCAGAAAAAATGGACATCATACATCACTAAAAGGTGGCTGGTGCGTTACATAGCCCGAATGGCATACGTTTGAAGGCAAACATACCATATGGGCATGTAAATGTTGTCTTATCTTGATCTTCGGGTGCAATACAAATCTGATTATAGTCGGAATAACCATCTAAGAAACAAAACCATCCTTTCCCCGCTAATCGATCTAGCATTAGCTCCATAAATGGCATTGGAAAGTGATCTTTGAGCGTCCATGAATTCAGCTTTCGGTAGTCCATACATACTCTCCATCCTGTGACAGGTCTGAGTGGAATGAGCTTATTCTTTTCATTCGCAATTACTGCCATGCCTCCTTTCTTGGGAACACATTGTACCGGGCTTACCCATGTACTGTCAGAGATTGGATATACAACCCCTGCGTCTAACCACTTAATAATTTCTTTCTTCACCACTTCTTGCATAGGTGGATTGAGACGCCTTTCATGCTCAATAGTCGGTGTGCAATTTTCTTCAAGCTGAATCTTGTGTGTACAAATCCCAGGTGGAATACCAATAATATCAGTGATGGTCCAATCAATGGCTCTTATATAGTTCTGTAGAATAGCAATGAGAGCTGCAACTTGCTGCTCACCCAAATCTGCCGCCACAATAACTGGAAGTGTGCTTCCGCTTCCTAAGAATGCATACTTTAAATGACTAGGCAGCTCCTTCAATTCTAACGTGGGTGGCTCTTCAATAGATGGTTTAGCTGGTGGTGTGGATCAATTTTTGAGATCAAGGTTCAGCTTCTTGGGAGCTTAAGGATATGACCCTAATCCTGTTACAGCACCGATAGTCTCTTCATAATTTTCAGCATTCTTATGCTCAACATTCATGAGCACAACCGTCAATGGGTCCTCAATAATCTGCTCCTCTTCAAGTAATTCTTTCTCATCATCAAAGTAAACATCAGCCACCGAAAATATGTTCAGATCTTTGGGTTGTTTCATTGATTTACACACATCAAAGCGAACTACTTCGTCATTTATTCGGAATAAAAGCTCATTAGCTCTTAAATCAATAAGCACACTTCTTGTTGCAAGGAAAGGGCGCCCCAAGATTATAGGAACTTCTGAGTCTGCCTCACAATCCAAAATGACTAAGTTTGCCGGAAAGATGAATGAATAAACCTTCACCAATACATCACATAAAATACCAACAGATTATTTTACCGACCTATCCGCCATTACGAGTCTCGTATCGGTTGGGGTAGGATCACCTAACCCCAACTTTTTGTAAATGGATAATGGCATCAAATTAATGTTGGCTCCTAAGTCGCATAATGCCTTGGAAAAATTTAAAGATCCAACAATGCAAGGAATAGTGAAAGAACCGGGGTCAGCCTTCTTCTGAACTAGTGATCGGGTAGCAATTGCACTGCAATGATGAACCGTATCTTTTAACTCAAAGCTTGTTGCATGCTTCTATGTCAAAAGATCCTTCATAAATTTTTCATACCCAGGCAATTGTTCTAGTGCCTCCACCAACGGAACATTAATGGTCAGCTGCTTTAACATCGTCATAAATTTGTTGAACCGTGTATCATCCGCAACCTTCTTCAATCTTTGAGGAAAACGTGGTGGTGGAAGTGGAATTGTTTTCTCCACAGCTTTCTTCTCCTCTTGCTTCCGTATTTCAGTCTTTTCAGGCTGCAACATACTCGGTGTGACATCATAGACGTCGTGGTCGGCTTCTACAGCGTTCTCACCATTGGCCTTATCATCGTTGTCCTCTACCTCGTCAACCACTTGCTTGCCTTTGGATGAATTTTCCAGCACCTTACCACTTCGGGTGGTAATAGCCATGAATGATCCGTCATTCCTTGGATTTTGCACAGTGTCGCTAGGTAAGGTGCCAGCCTTTCTTTGATTGAGTACTGCTGAAAGTTGGCTCAATTGTTGTTCTATTTGTTTTATTGAAGTGGAATGTGAGTCAACCAATTGTTTTATTGAGGACAAGTCATTTATTACCTCTGTTACTCCCGTGCTAGTTTCCTCCACTCCTTTCAACAGTTTAGCCATCATATCTTCCATATTTCCATAGCCAGATGCAGTGGTGTCACGTCTTCCTGTGGGGACGTACAAACCACTCTTATCATTCTTGTTCTTCCAACTACCTTGGTCCTTGTTTCCAGATTTATCATAACAGTTCCGACCTTGGTTTCCTTGGGTATTGCCTCGAAAACCCCCCTGATTGTTCAAGTAGTTGGCTTCTTCTTCCGAATCAGATTCGTCTCTTCCTTTTGACGCAACAGCTTTGACTTTTTAGGTATTCCCTGATAATAGATGCTTTGTAAGAAGATCCACTTGTGTTTTCATGTGCGCCATATCTTGATCGCGTTCTTCTTCTCTTCTCATTTGTTCTGCAGTCGTGCCAATAGTCAAAGTGGGGCTTGCTACCTCAGAATCCCTGGTATGCCAAGCTCTACTTTGCTTCGTCATCCGATCTAGCATATTACTTGTCTGACCAAAGGTGAGATCCATAAATGATCCTCCGGCTGCATTATCCACCACTGGTTTAGTTATTGAATTCAAGGATCTGTATAGTATCTCCATTAGGTGGACATTGGTCATATGATGGTTTGGACAGCGCATTAGCTTCGTCTTGAACCTCTCCCATGTTTCATGAAGAGCTTCTGTTGGAAGTTGTCTAAAGTTGCTGATTTCATCTCTCAATTGTGCTCTTTTGGATGGCGGAAAGAATCTTTCTAGAAAAGCGTCTCTCAATTGCCTCCACTTTGTAATAGAATCAGGAGTCAACCCATTCAACCATAAAGTTGTCTCCCCAGACAGAGACAATGGAAATAAGCGTAATCGAATTGCATTCTGACCAACGCCGAGATTGTCAAACGACTTGCATGTTGAAATAAAGTTGATCAGATGCATATTCGGATCATCGCCTGCTAGTCCACCAAATAATCCCTTGAGTTGCAATAACTGAATCATGGTGCTTGTGATGTTGAACTTGGATCCGGGTGCCAATGGTGGAGGAATAATGGCTCCTGTGGCTCCGGCTCCATCAAGATCATCATCATCATCGTCGAAAGCTGGTTGCATAACTCGGCATTCAGGCCAAAACCTATCTTGACGATCTCTTCTATTGGCAGGTGTTACTATCTCAGCATCACGCCTAGGGTTTAGTAACTCGTCATCACCTAGATCCTCATCGTCAGGATTTGTTCCTCACCCAGGGTTGTCAATATTCTGTTGGTGTACTTGAGCGGCGGCTAGAGCAGCTAGTCTCGCCTATTCCTGTTGAGCAGCCATACTTTCAATTTCGTGTTGTGCCTCCATTCTACCAATACGTTGTGGTTCAGGATTGATAGGTAATAACGGTTGACCAGAACATTGAGTATGGGGCATGCACTGAATAAAAACCTGCAGAGAACAAAAACAAAAACTAAAAGTAAAAGTACAAGAATCTTTGAACAAAGGGTCTAGTAATTATCATAAAGTTAATTGACACTCGTATTCCCCGGCAACGGCGCCAATTTTTGATAACGCTCAATCTAAAGCTCTCGTAAGAGTGTAAAGCGATCGTTGTCAAATCTATAACCCAACTGGGTTGGGTATCGATCCCACAGATAATAGCCAGTCAACAAGTAAGTAATGATTATTAGACTTTTGGTGGAAGTCTCGTAGATAGGGGGATTGTAACGTGTAACCAAAATAAGAGAGTAAAAATGGAAATTAGCAAAGTAAAAAGAAACAATGTTTGGTACGATGTTAACCAATGAGAATTGATAGTTGGGGTTATGTCCACCTTATGAGTTATACTTCTCTATTGGCTTTGAGTTATGAGGAATTCAGACATGCATGTGCTTATAGAGAATTGTATTCGATGGTAAATCCAGGCGTCTTTCGACCTAACAAGGACTATTTCACTTTAACTCTTTCGAGCTTAAAGAGTATCTAATGGTACAAATTCTCCAAGAGGTTAATCTAGTTACGGCACTAACTTTTTAATAGGGGTTGGTGCCCTATTACCTTGACATTATCTCTTTTCCAGATATATAACTTTTCTTTCGAACAAGTTAATGTTATACTGGTGTTATTCTATGCGTCTGCAGCCACAAGAATTTGCATTAAGATGAAGAGAATAATGATATAAGCAGCATACGTGTCGCGAATTCACAGACTCATAGCAATAGATAGTATCTCATCAGGCTTCCATAACCCCAACAGAGAGGGTTAGCTACTCATGAGTGCGAAGGAAATCACAATAGACATTATTATTGTACCACAATAAAGATCTCACGTTAGGTATAGGGGTAAGAATGGCGTGAATTCCTTGCTGAGTAACGTTTCTCTTGTTGTGGAAATTAAGAATTGAATAGATGAATAAAAGAAGAATAAAAAGTAGAATTAATAGAAGGATTAGAAAGATTCGGAATTGAAGAATTAATTGAAAGGTAAGATGAATTGTAGTAGAATGATTAAAAATCTCTAGCAAAATAGGGTATTTATAATACCCATATCCTATTCATACTAAGCTACTGCATTACTTAACCCAATCCTTACTGGGTTACTACATTATTATCCTAATCCTAATAAGTTACTGCTAGTCCCCAAAGTCTTTAGAATTATTGTTTTTACCCGGGATAGATTTTTCATGTGCCACTTTTGGTCCTTGGCGTCCAAGCTTTGCTTTCCTCCTTTCGTGAAGCTTTCTTTGGCATCAAGTTATCCATAAAATACTGAATTCTGCATCAATTATACCTGAAAACTTGCTAAACACGTCTGTTAGCTCACTTACAGGAAAAAGGACTAAAAGTGCATGAATTATATAATTTGTTCTCAAAACTTAGCTAAAATATGGGTGAAATATAGTGCTTTAGGCGTGTAAATTCGCCTATCATCAACAACCAAAATCAATACAAACCAATCCCAAAATTAAAATCAAATCCTAGAATCAAATATATATTTGTAAGTATAAAAAGTGCATAAACTAACAAAAAATGTCAAAAGGGTATTTATAGAATATAAGACCCTAGGAAACCATTCTAAAAAAAAAGGAAAAATTGAGGCCGGTGGCAACCTACGGGCCATAGGTGGTCCCATGTAGGTGACCTGGCCTCCCAAGTACTCCTAAACCTCCTTGGACTTTGCTTTTCTGAAACCTACACTAGAACCTATGGACCGTAGGTGGCACCTAAGGGTCGTAGGCGCCCTCCGTAAGTGACAGGGTCTTTTTTCTGAACTTCTAAGTCTCTTGATCTCAATTTCTGATACATACATTGGCATCTATGCCACATATGTAGTACATGTGGGTGGTATGTACCCACTTGAGTGGTCTGAAACTTTGATTCTCACTCCTTTCTTCCAGAATAGCTCCAAAACCCGATTTCCTGCTAAACATAACACAAAGCATATCATATCTCACAAAGAACCTAAGTACCTATCATATTTTCATCATTTTAAGCATCTAAAGTGCTATGAATCCATAGCACATCAACACTCTCAACTTAGAATGTTTTATGTCCTCAGGCAACACAATAAAACAAAACTACAACGCTTAACTAGGAGAACTCTAAAACATCTAATGCAGTCAATCATCAATTTTAATCTCAAACACATTACCCCCTCATATTTCAACACTTCAAAACTAACTATGTGTACACATAAAGCACAACAATGTGACACAAGAGAATCAAGATATGTCTACATTAGCAACAGAGAACCATGCATATATGCAAGTTACACTACCAAGACAAGTAAGAAACTAGTAATACAACCTATGTGCCCTTACAACAAAAAAGTCCCACCCACTCATATAAAATCATTCATTTCAATGCAGGGACGTTCAACATACACTCATGCTCACAAGAGAAGTTCCACCAATTCACATCAAATACCATAGGCTTGCCCTTATTTTCTTTACCTTAGCTTTTAAACAGTCGAGTTGAGATCACTATAGGACTTTATTTGGCTTGTAATGTAGGATTGGGGGACGGTATGTTACATATGGATATATTTAGTGACTAAGACTCCTTGGTAAGACACTTACTTTGAGGTCCACCTATCAATCAATCTTCTTTTATTTCTACCTTTTTATTCTTTTATTGCACCTTCAGTTTGGGTGTAGTTTCTTTTATTCATTCTTTTTCTCTTTTTCATAAATTTTTCTATCTAATTTTAATTTTTCTTGTTCTACCACACCCATCCCTACTATCATTTTTTTTATTTTACGCTTCTTCATACCCACTTCACATTATGCATTCATATGATAGCCACCCTTAACTTAGGTGATTTATCAGAGTTGAGGTGCACAATGTCTAAGAAGGATTGGGTCAAATTAGGTTCATTGTAACACAAATGGGAAGGTGAAAGGTGTAATAAGAAAAATAGGTTTTAAGGGTCAAAAATTAGGATCAAGGGATACTTATTCGCACATGGAAGGTCATTTAGGCTAAAAGTAGAGTAGAACATCCTAGGATCCTTTCCTAATCGACTATCCTACAACCCAGAAAAGACTAACAGGAAAAGTTCTCGATTGAACACACAAAGGGAACTCAGTAGTATCTCATACACACATGGAACAAGGTCACATCACAAGCTTTTACCTATCCAGCTCATGCAGTTGTTAGCAATGATTGTCATGTCCCTAATCCTAATGCCATAACAAAATCCACAACGGTCACACATATATACATATCACATGGTTCTAAAATAAATTTTTGAAGGGGTATCATTTTTCTCAAAAATCAACAAAAATATGTCAACTATCCTAGGTACTCAAAAATCTCATAATAACACAAAAACACAACACAATACGAAATAAAACACAATAAAACACAAAATTAAACTAGACATGCCTATTCTACAATCGTACCTTGGCTGACAGGAAAAGAAGTACGGCAAAAAAAACCAAGATAGTTAGGGTATACCCCACCCTTAACTAAAAAATTACGTAATATCCCTATTGCGTATAAACAATGTAAAGCAAGGGAATAAGGAGATACTTGGGATGCTCTAGGCGTCCGTGTCTGACATTTGTGCAAAACTAACCAAAGATCTTAGGTTACATCCCAAGCAGAGCCTGATTCACTATCATGACATGACTTGGTTACCTTGGCTACTCAGACTTTGCCTAGGATGGCCTCATCAATTACCTCCACCTCTTCAAGATTACCCAAATAGTATTTCACATTATGCCTATTCGTTTTGAATGGGGCTTCACCATATCTTTTAAGCTCTACAACACCATGAGGAAATTCCCTAACCACAATGAATGATTCATACCACCTAGAATTCAACTTGCCAGGAAACAAGTTAAGCCTTGAATTATACAACAAGACCAAATCACCAGGTTCAAATATTTTTTTCTTGATTGTCCTATTATGAGACAACTTTATTCTTTCTTTGTATATAACAGAGCTCTCATAATCACGTATCAAGAATTAATCCAACTCATTCACCTTGATCAACCTCATTTTTGCTGCATCATGCCACTCGAAATTCAGCTTTTTAACACCCGTAGTGCTTTATGCTCAAGTTTGATCGGCAAGTGACATCCTTTGCCGTATACAAGCTAATGTTGGGAAGCACCTATGGGATTTTTAAAATCTATTTGGTAGGACCATAAAGGATCATCTAACTTCCTTGACCAGTTAGTCCTATTGGAATTCATAGTCTTCACCAATATGGACTTGATCTTTTTACTGGAGACATCAGCCTGTCCGTTTGTCTGAGGATGATAAGGTGTTGAAACCATGATTTACACCATATTTGTCAAGTAGGGCCTTAAATAGACGGTTGCATTAGTGGTACCCACCATCACTAATAATTTCACGTGAAGTACCAAAATGAGAAAATATGTTTTTCTTCAGAAAGATGGTGACACTTCTACCTTCATTGTTAGGGAGCGCAATTGCCTCCACCCATTTAGGTACCTAGTCAAACACCACCAAAATATACTTAATTCTATAGGTTCTTATGAACAGGCCCATAAAATCAATCCCCCATACATCAAACAAATTCAACTCTAAAATAGGTGTCATGGGGAGTTTATGGCAGTGTGAAATATTGCCTAGACGCTGACACTTGCCACACGCTTATGCAAAATCGTGAGAATCATTGTATATTATAGGCCAATAATATCCACACTACAAAATTTTATGGGTTGTGCGGGTACCACCATGATGACCCCCAACTGGTGATGAATAATAAGCCTCAAGAATACTCATTATCTTCACCTCAGGGATACATCTATGAATCACACCATCCGCACAGATCCAAAAAGGGTATGGATCATCCTAGAAAAACTTCCTCACCTCATGCATAAACCTCTTACTTTTCTAAAAGGATCGGTTTTCTAGAAAGATTGGTCCTTTGGGATAAGATCACTTGACAAATAGTTGGCAAAATCAGCAAACCAAGGGATTGTCTTGAGATACTGCCAGGACCTGATCATATGGAAAAGTATCATTTATTTCAACATAATCCCCTACTTTCTACATTGCCTCCTTCTCAAGCCTAGATAAGTGATCGACAACTTGGTTTTTAGTGCCTTTCTATCCTTTACCTCAAAGTCAAACTCTTACAACAAGAGAACCCAATGAATCAATCTTGATTTGGTATCTTTTTTCAACATCAGATACCTCAAGGTTGCATGGTCTATGTGAACTATGACTTTGATCCTAATTAAAGAGGACCAGAAATTTTCAAAGACAAAAACCATCATTATCAGCTTTTGCTTTGTAACTGTATAGTTCTTCGTGCAGGGTTTAATATGTTATTGGCATAGTATATCAGATGAAGGATATTTTGTCCTCATTAGCCTAGGACAACACCCAAGTACACTCCACTAGCATCTCACATGACCTCAAATAGTGATGACCAATTAAGTAATACAATGATAGAGGCTGACACTAACTGCCCCTTTAGGTATTTAAAAATGTTACGGCATGCATCATCAAATACAAATTTCACCTCTTTCTCTAAAAGATTACATAACGGATTTGCAATCTTTGAGAATTCCTTGATTAATCACTTATAAAAAATAGCATAGCCCAAAAAACATTGAACCCCTTTCACTGAGACTGGCAGTGGCAACTTTTCAATTACTTCAATTTTTCCTTAGCTACCTTAATACCCAGTTTTGAGATCTTGTTCCCGAGGATAATACCTTTCTTTACCATAAAATGGCATTTCTTTCAATTCAACACCAAGTTGCACTCTTCATATATCGGCACTGCATTGGCCAAATGGGTCAAACAAGCATCAAAAGAGTCCTTAAATACTGAAAAATCATCCATGAATACCTTAATTGTGTCCTCTACCATGTCAAAAAATATAGACATCATGCATCGCTGAAAGGTGGCAGGAGCATTGCATAATCCAAATGGCATTCTCTTGAATACAAAAGTCCCATAAGGAAAGTAAATATTATCTTTTATTAGTCCTAAAGTACAATAGTGGTCTTATTGGAACACGAGTACCAATCAGGAAAATAATACCAACCCGGGCCTGCTAGTCTATCCAGTGTCTGGTCCGTGAAAGTAGTAGGCAAATGGTCATTTTGTATCGAAGCATTCAACTTCCTATATATCATGTAAACTCTCTAACGGGTCACTGGTCTCATGGTCACAAGTTCTTCTCATTGGGAACTACTGTGATTCCACCCTTCTTCGGTACACATTGAACTGGGTTAACCTACTTATTATCTGCAATGGGGTAAACCACTCCAGCATTTAACCATTTGATAATTTCTTTCTTTACAGCCTGTTATACAGGAGGGTTCAATCTGCGTTAAAACTTAATTTTGGGAACACATTCCGGCTCAAACTATATTTTATAAGTACAAATACCTGATGGAATTTCCACAATATCTGCTATGATCCATCCATTAACTTTTTTGAACCTCTAAAATACTGAAATCAATGTTTCAACCTGTGCCAAATCTTCAACAATAATTACCTTTATCGATAAGGTATTTTTAGCCTCCAAGAATGCATACTGAAACTGAGATGGGAGAGTCTTCAATTCTAAAACTAGTGGATCCTTAATGGATGGTTTCGTGGGAGGCGTGGTTCTATTCTTTATATCAAGATCCAGCCTTTTTAGAGCATAATTATAAGAACTTCCACCATGCAATATGTTAACCATCTCATTATATTCTTCGATGCCATCGCTCTTGAAATTCATGATTACCACTGTTAATAAATAGACCCTAAGTCTCTCTTTAATGGTCACAGCCTCTGCATCAACATCATTATCAATAGTGTTTATCACTGACACTACCCGCATATCATCTGGTTGCTACACTAACTGATACATATAAAAAATCACTTTCTCATCATTCAATTTGAACTTCATCTAGCCCAACTCTATAATAATCGATGCCTTACTTGTGGCCAGAAAGGGTCTACCCAATATAATAGAGGCTTGAAAGTCCACCTTACGGTCAAGATTCATGAAGTCAGCTGGGAACATAAATGATGTCAACCTTACTAAATCACACAAAATATCCACTGGTTTTTTCACAGATAAATTAACCATCAACAACTTTATGGATGTAAATTTGAGTACCCCCATCTCCAACAGCTTGTATACAACCAGCCACACTGAATTGATGTCAACTCTTAGGTCACACAAAGTCTACCTGATGTTAAAGGTCCTAATAGAACACGAAATAGTGAACGCTCTAGGGTCCTCTTTCTTCTTTAATAAATATATGAAAGCAATCGCATTCCAATATTGCACATTATCATTGGGCTCATCGACCCTGCCCTTACTGTTATTATTCTCAGAATTATCATCACTAGTTGTTGACTTCTTAGACTCTACCTCAGGTATTTCATCAATAGTAGCATTATTATTCCTCAACTCATCAACAATAGGTATAGGGGGAATCAATAGTAATAGCACCACTCCTAGTAGTGATGGCTAGATAATGACCAATGTTTGTAGGATTCTGAATTATGTTGCTTGGAAAGGTACCCGGCTTCCTCTGATTCAAAGTAGCAGACATCTGCCAAAACTACTTCACTAACTGCTTTATTACAGTCACATGAGACTCAGCCTTCTGGTTTATACCTGAGATATCATCTTTAATCTCCTTAAGGTATGTTTCCTAATTTTCTTAACCCTTCACTAGGTTGGACAACATTTCCTCCATTATTAATTCAGTATCATGACTTCCTGACAGAACATACCTGTCTTCATTCTCCTTATAGTCATCTTTTCTTCTCCAGTCAACCTTATGTTCCTTACTAAGATCTATGTAACTATCTCGATTATCATCGAATTATGCTCGACGGTCATCTATTTGTCTTTACCTCTCCAGCTCTACCTCCTGAGCTATAGGACAGGCCTCAGCTTCTGATTTTTGATTAAAAGTTGTCCATTAGTTGATCAAAAATATCTTGAACTCCTATCGGAGAAGGTAAAGGCACCACATTAGGATCATCCTAACCCCTTTAAGATAGCTAACACGTACTTATTCCATCATCATACTTGGGATGTAAGATTCTCTCTAGGTTAGGATTCAGTGGGAGTAAGGGAATTCCTTGACTCCTGGTCTTAGGCATAGACCGGCAAACACCCAACTAAAAATAGAAAACAAAAAACCCAAAAACTTCAGTAACTTTAATCAATAACTCAACACTGTATTCCCTGAAAATAGCACTAAAATTTTTATCAACACCCAAACTATAGCATCAATTGAAGATAAAGTGGTCGTTGTCAAGTAAAATAACCCAACTCAGGTTAGGGTCGAACCTACAGGGCATATGTGGACTTGTCTCTCTAGTTTGCTGGAATCAACGGGCAGTACTGAAAGTAAATGAGGAATTTGTAGTAGTAACCTTTAACAAGTAACCGAACTCAAAAGATTTGGTTGTAAACAGTCAGAAATGATCACTAGCCTTATGTTTCCCCTGGCTTCTAAGACAGTAAGATTCTCATTCTCAATCCAACTATTAAAATATTGCGCATGTAGAATCTGGTAAGTTAGGTACCACAAACTACCTCTCAGCATACTTTGATGAATTTCACTCATCTTCTCTCGGTCTCAGAGCGCCGCCTTATGAACTCTTACCTTGGACCCTAATTTTAACTATCTCCTATTGATCTCAAGTTTATTAGATATAAGTTAATTATTTGAAGTAGATAATGCAGGTAACCTTATTTTGGCAATTAACCTCAAATCACTATTGTGATCTCCTTTTTTCAATCTGTACTTCTCTCTCAGGTTCGTAGTGAATACAGGCTAGATCCTAACATTTAAAACCATTAAGAAAGAAATAAACTCAAAACAAAAACCATAATGCATGCATCAACAACTATCTAGAAGGATTGAACACTTTCCCAACTTCGTTAGTCAGCTAGGGTGCCCACAACACTAGCTAAGGGAATTAGCCACTCATGATTATAAAATGAACAAAGGAATTCATAAGTGAAGACATTCAAACAATATCCCAATAATCAATGAATAAAACCCAAAGTCTTTAACTAAATAAACATCTAAAATTAATACAAAGCAATCCCAAAATTAAAATTAAATCATGGAATCAAATATATGTTTGTATGTATAAATAGTGCGTAAAATAACTAAAACATCAAAAGGGTATTGATAGAATACAAGGAAATCCTAGGAAACCATTCTCAAATAAAAGAGGAAAACTAAGGCCAGCGGCTACTTATTGGGCTACCTACGGGTCGTAGGTGGTCACGCGTAGGTTCCCTGGCCTCCCAAATACTCCTAAAACTCTCTAAACTTTGCTTTTATGAGACCTACGCTAGCACCTACGGATCATAAATGGCACCTATGAGCCATAGATGCCCTTCGTAAGTGATAGAGTCTTCTTTTCTAAATTTCTGAGTCTCTAGATCTCAATTTCTAACACATACTTTGGAACTTATGCCTCGTAGGTAGTATATATGGGTCATAGGTGCCCACTTCAGTGGTCCAAAACTTTATTTTAAACTTTTTTTCTAGAATAGCTCCAAAACCTGATTTTCTGCAAAACATAACACTAAATACATCATATCTCACAAAACAACGTAACTAACTTGCATAGTTTCATCACTTTACGCAAAAAAAGTGCTATGAATCCATAGCACGTCAAAAGCTCAAAGTCATAGATTAATAAACTTATAAGATTTTGTTTGACCTTCTCATCTCCCTCATATATTACTTTCAATTTATCCCACATTTCTTTGGCAGTCTCATAGTAGGAGATCTTCTTATATTCTTCACCATCGATTGCATTATATAGTACATTTTTATCCTTAGAGTTGATTTGAATTATCTCCATTAGTTTATCTGTGTAATTCTCTAAGAATAGAATGCTCTCAGTAGATTTCTCACTATTTTCTATAGTATCTTTCCATTTTTGTCTTTACTAGTAGAGACAGGTGGAAGATCACCAAGTTTGATAACTTTCCAAACTATGACATCATAAGATTTGATGAAGGTTTCCATTCTTATTTTCCAATGAGAAAAGCATTTTCCATTGAAATAAGGAGGTCTAGTTAGAGATTTTCCTTCAAAAAATAATACTCCAGCAGCAGTCTGAGCCATTATTTTTTCTCACTTGCTATTAGGCAAAAACTTGTGAGTCCTTGCTCTGATACTAATTTAAAATAGTACGAGGTGGTGAATTACTCCTTCTTCGACTAGATAGTCTACTTTCACCAACAGACAGTCAACCATTGATTCCAATAATGAAAACTTCAAAAACTACACTACTGAAGGTAAATAACGCCAGATATTTTATATTGGTTGAGGCCTCTAATAGGTCTTACTCCAGTCCCCTTAGGTTGTAAGAGATTCTACTAGTTTTTTGTGAATAAAATCAAAGTATAAGATTGAGTCAAGTTTTTTGGCTATGACTCATACTCTCTTCTTTCTATCACACTTTGATTACAATGCCTAACTAACTATGTGTGTCTGTACTCTCTTTTTAAGTACACAATAAATCTTTAAGAGAATACAATGCTTGAGTAAAGTAGAGCAAAGAACTAGAGAAGGTTGAGACAAGTGTATATCTTTTTTGTTAACTTTGAATGCTGATATAGTAGTGATTGAACTAGTTGGATGTTTAAAGGTAACCCGAAGGATTTTACTTCATAGGAATTTAGGAATTTGAATAATAAATATTCAACATTTAAGAATAAGTAAAGACTAAAAGGAAAATATAACTAGGTACATGGGATGCAACAATCCCATTAAATGTAGCAGATTTTTTCTTTCTTGACAAGCCTTTTAGTACTCAATAGAATCTTCTGATAGGATTCTTTCAATCTATTTAGAGTCTCATATTTTTTGTCAATCTTCTTGATTTATTCTCCTTAAAATCTTGCATCAATTTTCCTTTCCGTCTTGGGAGATGTTTCTTCTAGTATTATTCAAACGTACTTTTCTACAATCAAACGAATCCAATGGTTATTCATCAAAATCTTAACATTATCAGTCCTCACTCCCTACTTACCCAATCGAATTTATATAAACTTCTTTTGTTTCATTTTATTTGACTTGATCACTATTTAAAAAAAATTATATTTATTAAAATTTTATTTTATTTAATTAACTCACAAGGTTTAGATGAACTCAAAGTGCTAATTCTTGTTTAATAGATTCATTTAGGAGTAAGTTGAATTTACATGATATAATCGATTGTTTTTATTTCAATAACTCATATAATTATGGGAGCATCATATAAAAATAAATTGTTCAACCTTTGTGAAAGATTCCGTGTTGATCTAGGGATTGAGTGCATATCTAAAAATTTGATTATTTATAATTGCATAAAAATTAAAGGATAAACATCTCATTATAGTGACACAACTTTAGGATGTTAATTATATGGTTTACATCTCCAAGTTATTACTTCTCTCTTTAGTCTTTAGTCAGAACAATAGCCTTTCAACTCTTATGAGATAGCAATCAGACTGTCAATCTAGTACTCGTCCAATAGATAATATTTTCACCTATTCTGTTCAACAGTGGCGGAGCCAAAGTTTAGGGTAAGGATGTTCATAAAAATAAAAAAAAATATTGCTGCACCTACCAGGATTCGAACCCAGGTTGGGGCTTTAAATTTGCACACCCTTAACCATTAGGCTATGCATCTTTAGCTAGTCAAGGGTGTTCAACAATATGTATATAACCATAAATATCTATATTTAACGTATATGCTCAAAAAAAATTTTCGACGAAGGACGTTCATCTGACCACCCTTTGGTGGCTGTAGCTCTGCCCTGCTCTATAAGATTCAGTTCTAACTTGATTTGAGTTATTATATTTTTATACGACTATATTTATAGTAACATAAAAAGAAATAGAAGAAGATAATACCGAAAGGGTTGTAGAGCTTCAGAAAGGTCAAATAGTTTTCTCAGTTGGAAATACATAGTGAACTCGGAACTAAAATAAGCCAAGAAATAAATAAAGTGATCAAAATAGGTCACCGATTTAATAAGTTATCAAAATAGGTTGAACGTAATAAATTATTACGTTTTATCCTTTTTTAACGGTCAACAAATGGGGGTGAACAGTGAACATACTATTTGTAAAACGTAACAAATTATTATGATTTGTAACATTTTACAAAAAGTTTTATAAAACGTAATTACATTTTACACGAAAAAAAATAAAGCATTGTATTTTCCCATCAAAAGTTTATGTCAACTTTTTCTCAAATCAATATACTATTTGTAAAATGTAATAATTTATTTCATTTTACAAAATAAATTTGTATAACGTAACAATTTTTTTACGAATTATATAAATAATATCACCTAACTCCGTCTCATCCATTACCTACTTTATTTTCAACGGCCCCCACCCCACCCTATCTAACCTGTCTCATCCTATACTCTTAAGTATTATAATTATAAAACATAATATAATTTTATAAAATATTATATAATTTATTACGTTTTACACAAAAATTCAAAAAAAAAATTAGTATATTGTCTCATCACCAACTTTATCTTAACCTTTAGTCAAATCAGTGTATTATCAAAAATTTTTATAAAATCTAAGTATTTATTAGACAAAGTTTATTACAATCGTGTATTGTAAAATCAACAACTTTATCTCAACTGTCAAAAATAATTGTGTTTCACACAAAAATTTTTTAAAAAAAATAGTGTATTGTTGAATCAACGGCTTTACCTCAATTACAATTTATACAAATTCAAACTTTTTACAATTTATACAAAAAAAAAAAGTGGTGTGTTGTTTAGTCCACAGCTTTATGGAAGCATCGTGTGAATTGTAATAAAAAGTTACAATTTATAAATTATAATTGTAACTTTTTATTATGTTTTTTACCAAAAAAAAAAAATTTAAAAAAAGTTATTGCTTCGTTCTGTTAAATCAAGTACCACCTAACTCACTTTTTTTTACTTTTTCTTTCTTAAATCATATTAAAAAGCTACTTTTTTATAAATAAAAAATACAAAATACGTAATTAAAAAAATTAATTTATTAAAAAGTAATAAAAAATTACATTCTTTTCTAAATTTGTCAAGTGAATGTATAATTGTTGATGTGACCTCTCATACAAACGGACTGAATAATTAAAAGTACGTAGTTAAAAGTTACATTTTCAAAAATATTTTATATTTTTCAAAAATTTGTCAGTGCTGAATAGATGGGACGAGGTTGGGTGATTAAAAATATTTTATATTTTTCAAAAAATTTATCGGTAATTAAAAATTTAGGTGATGTTATTTATATAATTCGTAAAAATATTACGTTTTATAATTTTTTATTCATAAAATATAATAAATTATTACATTTTACAAATAGTATACTGATTTGACGAAAAATTGACATAAACTTTTGATGTGACAATACATGCTTTATTTTTTTTATTTTCGTGCAAAACGTACTAATTTATTACATTTTACAAAAAAATTTGTAAAACGTAATAATTTTATTACGTTTTACAAATAGTATTTTCACTGTTTACCTCCATTAGTTGGCTGTTATAAAAAGGACAAAACGTAATAATTTATTACGTTTAGTCTATATTAATAACTTTTTAAATAAGTGATCTATTTTAATCACTTTTATCTATTCTTGATTTATTTTAGTTCCGGGTTGCTGGGATTGTCTAGTCACTTTCTGAACTTACACTTAACAAAGAGTACATAAATGTCCTTTACTTGAATTTATGAACTTAGATTTCGTTCACTTTTCAAGATGTAGTGCACAATACAAAATTTTTAAGGTACATTTCAAATTTGGCCAAAGTCCTTAATGGAAGAATGATGACCTAATAAATAGCGTAGTTTTCTCAACAACCTCAACACATGGTGGTAGAACAATTCATGAAGTTTGAACTTTTACAAGATTCAAATTTGAGAAGATTTATGAAGTTTCAACTTATAAAGAGACTAGTTTAGTGTACGTGCGTTGCATGTGTATGTCATGACAATATTATTAACTTAAATGTTATAAGTGTATAAAATTTGGTGTTCAAAATTCACAATGAAATTTGACTAATTCGGATTCGAAACATGTATGAGATCAGACATAAATATATTTTAATGGTTAATGTGAACAATATAATTGTATATTCTTCCTTTCCTTGCTCTACACATTAAAATTGGAACTCAAGGATCATGTTAAAACAAAGTTTGATATATAAAAAAAAATTCATACGTTAAAACTTAGACGAGTTTGAATTATTGGGGTTTCTCCATTTTCTTCCATTAATTTTCTTCTTTACTGAATGTGGTCATGTTGTACTTATGATCTGGAGTACATTGACAGTTTAATTTTTCCATCTACTTCATGTGTCCTTATAATTATTTCACTTTCTTGTCTCAAAAGATAGGAAGAAACTTAAAGTTCTCTTAGGTACAAGTCATATATAACCGAATAACCTTTTAAAGAGAAAAAGAATAATCGAATAACAACAATTATCAATATCTTTAAAAGGAGTAAAACTTGCAGTAACATATGAGAGAATCACCATTTTCGTACAGTCGAAATAAGCCTTTAATTTTTTTCATTTACTTCATTAGACGTTATTTTTTAATCTGTGGAGTTTAGATATTGTGTATCTCTAACAAAACGAACATAAAAATTTTTATACCAAAGATCTTTAAAATCTCTAGGCATCTTTTCTACTTTAAATTCTCATTCTGTTGTAATCATTTAACCAGTGGTGGACCCATGATTTAAACATAGTGGATGCTTAAAAAGTTTAAAAACTGAAACAAAATAAAAATTCACCTCAACGAGGGTTCAAACCTGGGGCATCCTTTCTAGTGGAGAACCTTAAAGTCAACCTAAATATCAATGCATCCAACCAGTTTTTATTTTAGTGGGTGCTTTTATATATTATATACCTATTTTTGTATATTTTCTATGTAATTTTACCTATTCCGCTCGAGTTTAGTGGGCGCTGGAGCACCCCACAAATATATGTAGGTCCGCCCCTGCATTTAACAAATGAATTTAAATCTATAAATCATGATATATATATTATAAAACTTGAATTCTGAAAGATCGATAGAACTTTTATTTAAATAAAGAAAAAAAAAAGGAAAGGTCTTCAGTTTTGATTTTTAGACTACTTCATTAAACACCAACACGTTTGTTTCATCCAATTTATTCATCAGAATCTTCAGCTATAAGACAAAACAAAAGAAATTATTAAAAGAAAGTATGCATATTATTGAGTATGAATAATTCATATATAATCTTCAAATTTATCAACTAAACAAATCTTTACTTATTGTATAAGCAACATAGTCATTCTTTATCTTGACCGAAAAATCATCAAAAATCACTTGTATTGACAAACGCTCTCTTTTTTGTAGACGATAAAGGCTTAAGGTATTCAACCAGACAATATTTTCCTTATATGAAATCGAAGCCTCCATATTTTTATATTCAACTTCACTAGATGCGCGATTTCGACCACCAAATCGATTGTCAAATTTTGAGCTGATAGTGATGAATAAGGTCATGGTGAAAAACTAATATTAAAAGTTGTGATTGCTTCAATAATAAATTGGGGCAAACATTTATCTCGAGACAAACCAATAAACAAAATTATAGACACTAACACAATTAAGAGTGACACAAAATAACAAAACACGTAAAACAGTAGAAGGACGGGTTCTTTCTTCCTGCAAAACCATAGTGTATAGCTAATAATACATAAAATAACTAAACCCTAAAAAGAATTAGAGAAAAGTTGAAAGAAAGTTAATGGAGTGCTGTGTATTTATAGATAAATTTATTTAACATAAACCTTTGGAAACTGGGCTTTGTTGTTTCTCTCTTCCTTCAGTTTGTTTCTTTTTTTGATAATTCTATAATTAGTAATATATTACTACTACTATTTGTATTACCAAAAAAAAATAAAAAAATGTTTTACGTGTAAGAAAAGTTTCCTCATAATTGCATGCATCCCAATCCTACCTTAAATAGTTTTCTTAAACATGGTAACAATAAGTTTCCTTATAAAAAATGCGGCATGACTCATATTTTTTTTTTCCATTATATTAATTCTTAAGAAATAAAATTGTTATTGTATGTTGTTACTATTATTCAATTTTGATGAAAACCTCGACATATTTTTCTTCTTATCATTATATTTTTTAGGACTCCTTTTTTATGCACATAAGGAAAAAGTTAATTCTCCATCTATTTTTGTCTTACCAATTTTAGAACTCCTTACTTTTAAATATATAATTAAAAGAAATAAGTGAAAAGATAATTTTGTCTATTTTGAAAATCTTTAATGAGGAGTAAAAAGTTCAAATTACTTTTTTAAAGGTATTCACACTTTTAATATATTATAGATATAGATATAGATACAGATATAGATATAGATATAGATTATAGATTATATTATAGTGAGGTACACTTCAATATTAAAATTATAATATTAAAATATAATTTTTTTCAGTGTGTAAGTGGTTATAAGTTGACAAGAATTAACTCATGTCATGATCTACCTAGTTACCCACTAAAACTTAAATTTTATAACCATCAATTCATGTATACTACTCTAATTTTATTATTCCACTACCTTGTTATTTGTTCTATGCAGGAGATTTTTCATTTATAAATTAGGAGTTAGATTTACCTTTGTCACGGATGTGAAAAATGATGTAGGTGCATGGAAAATGAGGTTAGAATGTGAAAAAAGAGAGATTTATTTGTTATGGGAGATGATTAATTGTATGACTCCCTTTTGCCACGCCATAATCATGTAATACATTAAGCCCGCTAGTCAAAGCTTCTACATATATGATTAAGTATTAAAATGGCATAATCGGTACAAATCTTAGTCAAGGTATGTAAGGAAAACTTGGTCCCAATTTTAGGTATCTGCATATGACCGCATATGACTTCATTCTTCTTTATAAAATGTCTAGTTGTCATCTGTAGTCGTCTAGCTTCTTAAAAACTATAATTTTTTTAATTCTTTCATTTCAGCCACATGTATTTAGAGTTTAGACATTGATTATTTCAAATATCCTTACACGTTACTCCGATTTAACAGCAAGAAACTAATATTTTGGTCTTTATTATCTGCCTACCTTAACCTTGAATTATAAATTCAATTGTTATGTTAGGTCATCTTCAACCACCTTTCATTTTTTAATCATGTTAATGCATGTATTTGATCCATTGCATTACTAATACCATGAATTTTTAGGTATTAGTAATACACACCTCAATATACAATAGAGTGTATAACTAATACAAACATTAGTTAAACATAAGGTGCAAAAATATACCAAACAAAATGTTAGTAATACACATTAAACTAATGCATGTATTAATTTTCTAATACACTCTACCAAACGACCCTTAAATATTTGCCTCCAAGAATTGTAAGATCTCAAGCATCATTTAATAAAACTTCCAAGTAAACAAACAAACAATATTAAGACTTTTAATTAAGAATTAGATTCTGACAAATGTGCTAAAGAATGAACAACTACTTGTACTGGTAGTTGGTACCGCGACTCACGCTTCCCCTTTTCCCCTAAATTCTTCATTAACAATGTTAAGACTTTTAATTAAGAATTAGATTCTGACAAATGTGCTAAAGAATGAACAACTACTTGTACTGGTAGTTGGTACCGCGACTCACGCTTCCCCTTTTCCCCTAAATTCTTCATTAATTAATACTACTCTATTGTACTCCCTCGTTATTGACACACACATTACAAAAATAATTATTAATATGATTATTTTATTATATTATTTTTATGAATTGATATTTAGTATTATATTTTAAAATTAATTTGAAGAATAAATAATCAATATTAAAGTTTTTTTAATAGAAAAAGTTTTTTTTTAATCTTTTCTTGACATATGTAAAAAGTGACAAAACAAAAATTATTTTAAAAATAAATAATAAATAAAAGTGAATAAAGAGAGTAAAAGACAAAGACCACTCCTGAATAGTCCTATTACTCTGTCTAGGCCATATTAAGTGAATTATTCACATATGAGACTTCTATTACTCTTTTTGGGTTGAACACACTTCTTAACAAAGTTTTCACTCTTACAAAATTATTAAATAAAATGTTATAAATATCCATGTTAAAAAATATTCATTTTATATAATATAAAAAGATATTACATAAATATAGAATTAAAATTATAAGGACAAAATAGACATTGAATGAAATAAAGGGGGGGAGTATGATTATTGTTCAATGTTGGGGAGGGGGTAATCAAAGTTGGGGGGTGAAAATCAATTATTTAATGATAAGAGTAGTATGAAATGAATATGATAAATTTCTTTTGATTTTGTAAATTAAATAAGTAAATTAAAACTATGTTTAGTAAGAGATTAAACTAAAATGAAACAAAAGGAGTATTATAATTGTACTAACTAAGGGTGGGCATAAATACCGAAAAATCAAACTGAAATTTAATTTTGGTTTGTGGTTTTCGGATTGATTTCGATTTTTAATTTTTAAATTTCGGTTAAACAGTTCAGTTTTTGGTTAAACTGAAAAGCCGAAAATTAAAATTATATAAATAATATTATAATATATGTATTATTAATTTATTATATATAAAATAATATATATTATCAATATATTATATTGCTTATATATACACTTTAGTAACCCTAATTCCAACTCCAAGGCGCTAAATCCCTAAATAGTAAACATATTACCATTCACACTCAAGTCTCAACACTCACGAATAGTTAACAGTAAATCCAAGGCGACGTTTTTTATTTACACCATCGGCGATTCGACAAAATAGATAAAAGACCGGCGATCTACTTCTTTTCTTTACAACGACACTGCGACTGGCGACCCGCAACCGAAACCCGTGACCCACGAATATGGTGTTTCGTGTTTATGTCTAAAGAGGAGCATTCAGGTGAGTTTATGGCATTTTCTGCTTAACATGTTAGTTTATTGCATTTTCTTTATTTTACATTTGGAATGGAAACGAGTACTGCATCACCCAAGAAACTCCATATGTTAGTCCCAACGATGAAATTGCTTGTTACCATAAAGAACTTGATGACATTATTTCATTTCATTGAATAACTTATAGTTATTTATATTTGGGAATGAAAAATAGATTTGAAAAAAAATCTTTTTTCTTAAAAAAATCATCAATTTTAAATGCTTAGTTATGAAAAAGAGAGGCTCTCTACTTTAATATTTCAAACCAAAATAAAAATTTGAAATAATCGAACCGAATTTGTAGAAATAGAACCAAACCGATTTTATTTCGATTTGGTTATGGTTGTCATTTTTGTCAATCTAAAAATCGATAAACCGAACCGATATTAAACAATTAGACCAAACCAACCTAATGCCCACCCCTAGTACTAGCCATGCTTTGGTGATGTCTTTTTTCAAAATTTCATCATCTACCTATTTCATGCATTTTGAACAGTTGAAATTTACTTTTGAGTGAATGAGCAACTTGGTCCACTCAGTATAAAATGGTCAACTCCAAAAGAATTTTCCGAAGACTTTATTGCTATTTAACTTAAATGCACCCTTTTATTAGAATTTTAAAGTCAGGGTACAACGACGTAGGAATTATTCCTGTATTAAATTGAGAGTCTGACATGTCAAGCTCTATTAATTTATATTCAAAAGTATGACTTGATGAGATAAGTAACTAGACTTTTCCTCTTATGGTGAATCAAACACAATCTCTATTGCCGTCATTCGTTTGATTTTGAAAAATGTGATCCTCATTCTGTTTAGATGTAGAAGTCCTCTTACCGATCTTGATATATTTTGAAAGCTTGCGTATATCTTACTTTCTTTGTGCTCATGGCTAATCGATGCAAGTTTGTTTGTCACTTCATTGGCTTCCCTATAGCAGTGTTGCACACTTATTGTCCTTCTGATATCTTTCTTGATTTATTCCACTTTTGCAGGCATGTTCCATGTTGTTTTTATCTCTCCCATTATATAGTTTATCAGCAATTTAGAATCCACCTACTCTATAACCTTTGGTAGACCTTCCACCTCTACTAAGTTCATTTCATATTAAAGTGCCTTATTTTCTGCCCAATTGTTTGTTCCTCTCCCGACTTTGTTGTTTCATTATCAATATTACCATTTCATATTATTTTTGCCCAAAGTTTTGTTTGAAAAGGCACATGGTAATTGAAATTGATGTAGTTATTAAGATAGTGATCTCTAAAGTAATTACACAATCTGATATTCACGATGACCTATTTGTTTCCCATAATGTAGTTACAGTATAATTACAAGTATACTGTTTTGTTGCAAAAGTGTAATTACATTCTTAATAAAAAGATTATATTAGACATATAAGGGCCTTTTATATATTGTCTTTCACAATATATTAATTGATAAACATATGTTCTTGTAAAAAAAGATAACTGATTTTATATTTTTCAAATTAGTATATTTTAATTAAATTAATCACAAATATTTAAAGTAGATGATTTTTAAGAACATGATGAAATGCATGTTTAACAAAAAATATAAATATCATAAATATAATGTCATAAAATTATTAAAATATTTGACTAAACGATGATCTATCAATATTAACTAAAAAGTAAATGGCTTGCAATGTGAAATATCATGTCAATACTGCCAAAAACAAATAAATTAAAAATGAAAATATAACTGAAGTTCAAAATAAAAAATAATAATAATACTCTTATGTCAAATTTCAACATAACGTACATAAATATTATTCAAAAGAAAAGAAAAACTTACGTCTATAACCTTATTCAATAGTGAATTCTACTTAATCTAAAAAATAGAATAGCAACTAAATTATGCTAAATGAAAAAAAAATAAACATAAAGTAAATAAAGAAATAGATAATATAAAAAATTCATGGAATCAGAAGAAGTAAAGGTTGGGAAATGAGAAAAAAATGAAATAAAAATAATATTAAAAATATTTTTAAAAAATAAAATAATAAAATAAAAAGAATTTTAAAATAAATTTAAACGAAAAAATTAAAACAAAAATAAAAAGAATAAATTTAAAAGTAATTAACTTGTACACACCATGTAATTATCAACAATTCACAGCTCTCCCAGTGAATTGGAGACTGTAATTGCCCTTTGTCAATTATACTTATTACACGCTAGCCAAGTAATTACCTAGCGAGCCAAATATGTTAGGCAGTGTAATTACACCCAATTACACCAAATTTAATTACGAGGGTGACTTTTCAAACAAGCTCTAAATCTTTTGAGGTAACTCAAATACCAAGATAGTCAAGCATTAAATCGACTTTTAAATTTTGTGTGACTGTATCTAGTCGGAATATAAAAAGTATATTACTACTCCATTCGTTCATCTTTACGTGTCATTTATTTTCAAAATAGATTTTCATTTTGATTTATCACTTTTGGCATATTAAGAAAAGACAAGATAATTTATTTTTGGTTTACTCTTTGTAGCTTATTCTCTAAATAATTTTCATGAAATAATACTAAACATCAATTAATAAGGTAGTATACTAAAATAATCATGTCAATAATTATTTGTTAATGAATGTGTCAAGTTTAAATTATGACAGATAAAAATGAATAGAGAAAATAATAATCCCTCAAATTTGAATTCCTCGCAGAGGTTTTCTCGATTATGTAGATTCACACACCAAGAGGCACTTTGAGTATATTAGGTTGTGTTCGGAGCGAAACGATTTGTTGTTTGTGGGTTCATTTGAACTAAGTAACTTTAACTAAAATTTTGTATATATCTTCAAAAACTAATTAAATATGTATATATTATTTTGTTTAGAGTTTAATAAATTAGCAAAAGTGAGATTTTCAAATTCATAAGCTTCACAATCTGACTCTGCTATTATATGTATTTATAAGTAATGTAGGTACTATTTGTTATGTAAATATTAGTTATTTCATCTTTTACTCCGTGTAAAATAATATACAGAAAAAAGGGCCCAAAATGCTCTTCAACTATGTAAAATGGTGCAAAAACACTCTCTGACTACATATTGGGCCTAAAATGCACCTTATGTCTATCTATTGAGCCTAAAATGCCTTTCTCACCTACCTATTGGGCGTAAAATATCCTTCTCCTCTACTTAAGGGGACTATTTTGCCCTTTTAGTTAGGCAAATTACATGGAGAGACCATCCTTAAAACTTAATTACATACATAATAGTACTTTTTCAATATTACAAAAATATTTTTTTTTACAAATATAATCATTTAAAAAAACAGAAAAGATAATTTATTATATTTTTGATATAATTTATGGGATAAATATTCATGATATATCTCATTATGTCGAAAATACTTTTCTTATTAAAAAATTATTTATTAAATAAAAATATATATTTTCAGTATTACATGGTACAAACTTTTTATGGTATAAATATAATTTAAATATACCATGAATGTTTACAGTATAAATATAATTTAAATGGTATACATATAATTTGTATGGTACAAACATATCATGTATTTTAATGATATAAACATATCATGTATTTTTAAGGTACAAATATACCATATATTTTTATGGAGGCATCGTGAAAGTAAGAAATAAAAATGAAAAATATAAAATTTTGATATAGTATGTAAAAAATTGAATGAACAAAGGCTTCCATAAAAATAAGCAATAAATAACAAGTATAAAAATTTTATATAACATTATTTTTCTATATACGAGAATATGTTATAAAAGTAAACATTTTATATGCTATATCTGACAACCACCTAATACGACTTTGTATATGTAATTATTTTTTTAAAATGACTATTTATGTTTTTTTTATTTATCAAATCAATTTAAAATGATGAAAAATTGATATTGTGCACTATTTATTTGGTTAATATTAATAAAAAGCATAGAAATTTTATGTAGTTTAATAAAGATAAGTTGTGGTATTATATAATTTTTTCTTAAATAAAAGGGCAAAATAGCCCAATAGGTAGATGGAAAGGGTATTTTAGGCCCAATAGGTAGACATGAAGGGCATTTTAGGCTCAATAGGTAGACCAGAGATATTTTTGCACTATTTCACATAGTTGAAGAGTATTTTAGGCCTTTTTCTGAATAATATATATAGTCTCTCATAACTTATACATACATTAATTATACAAAATTATAAAATACAAATCAAATAGAAATAACTTATTTCCTAACAAACTATCAACATAGTATAACTGTAAGACCCTGCAAAATTTTAAACTCAACTCAGTCTTTTAAGCTTGCTAAGGGGTCCCCAGACTTAGAAATTCTAGCTAAGTATTCAGACTTAGTATTATTTTATCCTTTGTAAGTTGAAAACTCCATTTCACGACTCTTACAACCTTAAAATGTCAATCTTTAGGTTGATTCATGATCAAGAATGTCAGTAGGTGTTCCCAGACGAGTTTCATATTTTTCGTACCTCGTTTGAATCACGTTTGAGAATCCAAAACAGTGAATCGACGCATCTCAGCGCGGCGCATTAGCCATTGCGTCTATCAATATTTTTTCTTGGCTCCCAGCGGCAATTTTCAGTGAACTGACATAGCGCGTTGACTATGACGTCGATGCCAATGACACAACGCGTCGATGCAAACAACGCAGCATATCGTGCTGCATGTCGACAGTTCGATTTTCAGTCATTAAAAGTTGCATTTTTAGGAAGTATTTGGGTCTTTCCCCACCTCTATTTAGCCCTAAAATATGAGATTCAACCTTCATTGAGCAAAATATACTCACTTTCTCTCAAATTGCTCAAGAACAAGAACCCTAGGTGATTTAATTTCAAAGTCAAGGCTCAAGGTTTCACCATTTTTCTCAAGAATTTAGAAACCAAGGTATGTCAAGTGTTCATCCAAGGGTTCTTTCCACCCTTGGAGTCCAAGAAACTCTTTTAAACTTTAAGTAGCTTGATTTCATATTTTTCATGATTTGGATTGAAGTGTATTCATGATTATAATGTTGATTGGATTTCTATTCCATGATTAAGTGCAAGATTTATGTAAAAACAACTATTATGCATGTAGTATCATGTGAATTCATGTTAAAGCCTTGAAATTGTGATACACGTGTGTTGATTAGTGCTATGTGCATATACAATGCCTTCCAAGTATTTGATGAGTTGTTCATGAGAATTAAATAATGAAGTTATATCATGTTGGCATGTATTCAAGTTCATGTCATGCAAGTGTTTGCTAGAATGTCCTAATGAATGAGTGATGATCAAGTAATTATTTATCATGTTTCAAGATTGTGCTATGTCTTATAATTTATACTATCGAGTTTTGGGGGTATTTAATACCCGATAATTTTGTTGATTACCTAGAGCCATGGTCAGTCTCAAGATAGTATCAGTCATGTCACGATCACTAATACTCTCAGTCAGTTACAGAAATCAGGACAAACTCAGTAGACTCGGTATCTGTCCAGTCCAGTTCAGTATTCAGTTCAAGCCTCAGTAAATTCAGCCAGTTAACAGAATTCAGTAGTATTCCGTCAATCAACGGAACACAGTGAAGTCAGTTTAATTCAGTTAGATAGTATAATCAGTAACAGTTTAGTCAAACCTAGTATGAATTAGGAAATCAGTTCAGTGTTTATTCAGTTGAGAGAAGGATTCAACGTCGAGTTAACCAAGGGATAGGGTAATTCCTGCCAGTAGAGGATTTGACCCTTAGTAGCAATACCTACATTACAGAACTATGTAGCCAGCATAGGCTGAGATATTTTCCTTCTAGACTAGGGTTGATACATCTCATACGGGTTTTCCTACTAGCGAGGGTTAACGAAAGAGCTTTCTGTCAGAGTTAACTCACACTTGTATTTACCCATGACACGGTACTGATACCCTTCCAACTGGGATTATAGATTGGAACCCAATCTATTCAGAAAGGGGCATATCGATTAGATGATTACTTCCCACAGTCTCAGTTTCAGTTCCAGTCTCAGTATAGAACTTAGTTTAGTTCTACAGAAAATAAGAACTGTCAGATACAGTCACTCAGTTCAATACGAAACTCAGTATAGTTCCACAGGATCAAGAATATTAGATACAATCACTCAGTTATCATCTTCTAAGTATCAGTAAACTCAGATATTAGTAATCATTAATTCAGAACTCAGTATCCAGTGTTATCACGATCTCAGTTACAGTTTACATATTCACGCATGTACTCTTATTCAGTTATATTCATGTTATTCAGTCAGTGTTGCTCATGCATATGAACCCATGCATTTTATCCTACCTCACTTTGTATACCAATATATTTAAAGTACTGATGCATACCTTTCTTTTATGCTATGATGTTTTATATCATATGTTCAGATGCGTGGGCTCCCGATCATACTTAGCAGTTCAGATATTCAGCTGACAGAGTTAGTAGTGAGTCTTCTTAGTTTGAGGACATGATGATTATTTTAGTAGTTCAGCTTATTCTAGTAGTTCAGAGTTAGTTAGGGACTTGTCCTATCAACCCCATATCTCAGACAGTTTAGAGGCTTTTTCAGACTAGAGTATTTTCAGACATATATATCAGATTTGGTATTTTTTATACCGTATTTAGTTTTATTTTAGTATTGAACATTATGGAAAGTTTTTTCCTAATTTCTGAATATTTGCAGTATTACTAACCAGTTATTACAGTAGGTACCAATCATGGGTTAGCTTGTGGTCCTTTGGGATTACGAGCACTGTGTAGTGTCCGGGGTATATATTCAGGGCGTTACAAACTTGGTATCAGATCCTAAGGTTCAACAGAGTCATAGAAAGTCTAAAAATCGAATCTAGTAGAATCTTATGCATTGGCATATAGAGCACCACACTTATGGATATGAGGCTACGAGATATTTTAGGAAAAGTTTTCCTCCTTTCAGTATTCATATCGTGTGAGTGAGAATGAGCTCAAGTTAAACTCTCAGTCTAATTCATCTCTTCCTTATACTTCCAGAACATGTCTTCCAGAGAAGTTAATGAAATAAGTAATGAAAACTAGTCAGCCCCTCCGCACGTTCAGAAAGACCCCCTAAATGAGCATGTTTCTCACACTAAGTATAGAGCTTATTTCACCGTCTTGGCTTATTCAATAGTTGCTCAGAATAATCAGGTGGTTGTTATCCTATCTAGGTTTATGGTTCATGCTTCACAGAGTAAGGAGGAGAGGCGTAGAAAAGAGGGGAGAAAGAATAAGAGGGCCAGAATGTCTAGGCCAAAAAGTAGTTGAACAAATCCTCTTTGCCAGAAGTGTGCCAGAAACCACCAGGGCATTTGCAGAGTTGGCAGTGATATGTGTTTCAGATGTGGCAAGCTAGGCTACAGAGTTAGAGATTATCCTCAGGTGGGTTCACAGAGTCAACATAATCGTCCCCCAGCTCAGTCTGGTCGGCCGAATTAGAAGAGTGCCTCTTCTAGTGCCACCAGTAGGCAATGCCCAAAAAGGCTTTATGCACTTCAGTCCCGGTAGGATCAGGAAAGTTCTCCTGATGTGGACCCTGGTATATTACAAGTTTACCATTTACATGTTCATGCTTTGCTAGACCCAGGAGCTTTTTTGTCCTTTGTAACTCCATATGTAGCTGTTGATTTTGGAGTCAGTCCTAAAATCCAAGCAAAGCCCATCTCAGTCTCTACCCTAGTAGGTAAATCTATCATAGCTCAGCGGGTATACATGAACTGTCCGGTTATGATATCTTAGAAAGTCACTTTAATAGACTTAGTCGAATTAGAAATGATCGATTTTGACGTCATTCTCGGTATGGATTGGCTTTATTATGGTTATGCCTCAGTCGACTGCAAAAATAGAATTGTCCAATTTTAGTTTTTAAATGAGCCCTTCTTAGAGTGGAGGGGTAGTACTTTCACACTTAGGGGTCAGTTTGCTTCCTACCTAAGGGCAAGAAAAATGAGATCGATGGGATGTGTCTACCATATCGTTCGAGTCCAAAACTCCATTTTAGAAATCCCTAATCTTTAATCAGTGTCAGTAGCATGTGAATTTCCTGATGTGTTTCCCGAAGATCTTCTCGGAGTTCCTCCCAAAAGGGGAATCGACTTCGGAATAGACCTTTGTCTAGATACTCAGCCCATATCTATTTCGCCATACAGAATGGCTCCATCAGAACTTAAAAAATTAAAAAAATAGTTAAAGGACCTCCTAGATAAGGGATTTATCATACCTAGTGTGTCCCCGTGGGGTGCCCTAGTTTTATTCGTGCATAGCAAAATGGTTCTCTCAGAATATGTATAGATTATCATCATCTAAATAAAGTCACGGTCAAGAACAAGTATTCCCTTACCGAATTGATGACTTGTTTGACCAACTTCAGGGTGTCAGTTACTTCTCTAAGATAAATCTCAGATCAGGCTATCATCATCTCAGGGTCAGGGAATGTGATATCTCGAAAATAGCTTTCAAAACTCGGTATGGTCACTTTGAATTCTTAGTCATGTCATTTGGTCTTACTAATGCCCCAAAAACTTTTATGGACTTGATGAACCATGTGTTTAAGCAGTACTTATATATGTTCATCATAGTCTTCATAGATGACATTTTTGTCTACTCCCATAGCAAGAATGATCACGCAGATCATCTTAGAATCATATTCCAGACTCTCGAAACCTATCAGTTATCATGATATCTATTTATGTCTTACATGTCAACTTTATGATAATAGCCCATAGTCGTGCACGTTAGCAATCATGCACGCTTATAGTTCCTAGTATAAGGAGTTCCAGTTCACTCAGTGTTATGAATCATATTTCGTGAATACAGAAACTCCAGACTCAGGTCATGCAACTCATGACTCAGGTACCCATGTCATGCTATACAGTATGCTCAGTTGCCATGACTCATGCTACACTCCTAACAATTAGCTAAATTTAGATTTTGTCATGCATATCCTCAGTTTAGATCTTTTGATAAATCCGTGTTGTTGACATTCTATTTCTCAGACCTCAGTTAAGTGTCAAGTTTGGTATAATATTTATGCATACATCAGGTCCTCATGTTTTAACCCTTCAGTGGACCCTCCTTACAAAATGATGTAGTGATGGACAGTTTCTTAGAAGAGAGAGAGTAAATATTTTATGTTAAGAAAAAATTATTGCATGCTAGTTTTATATGAGGCTATAGCTATGAAGATAGGCTTAAATGTCCGTTCAGTTTCAGGTTTGCTTGACCATAGCATACAATTATTAGTTATTCAACTATCAGTATTTCAGTACCCCAGTTTACATGCTATTTCAGAATCATATTAAACGCTTGTTCTTGCATTCTCAGATAATACAGTTTTAACGAATTCATGCTTAGTTATCTCATATTACTCAGTCAGTCCCTTCCTTATATGTATAATACTCTACAGTTTTAGTCCAGTTGTTCAGACTAAGTACAGTTTAATATTACATGAACAAGTATTCAACTATCAGCTATTCAAATAATCAGATAAGTTAGTAAGTTTATACACTCGTACTCAACATCCATGTGAATATTTTCAGTAGTCTCAGGTGATGTGTTGTATTAAGGTTGAGAGTATAGTTGAGAGAGTATTCAAGTGATAAGTCTAATCTTTAAAATTTATAGTCGCAGTGCATAAGGCTTAGTCACTTCATCTTATATGATGTTTCGTATGCCCCGACTCATATTACAGAATTTTAGCCAAGATGTAATTTTCTTATTCAGCCATGCCAAGACTCCTTGATCCCTGAAGCGACTAGAACTCTATAGAAAGAGTGTCAATGAAAGGCTTAATTTGAATATAAGTTATCAGCATAAGTTAGTCCACAAAACCAGCAATTCAGTTTAGCAGTAAGGCGGGCAATGTTCATATGGTTTGGTTTCTTATCCCTCCATCTAGTTGTACTATCAGAAGTCTCATGAATGTAACTATTCCAAGATTAAGAAGCCATATGGTTGTGAGTTCAACTCAGTTAAGGTGTTATTCCTCGATTTTAAAACCCCGATATGCAGTCACGATTCAATTTATAGGTGCCCTATGCATCATCTTAGTTTTTCGTTAGTATCTCAGCCAAGTCAGCATTCTTCAGGGGATATATGTCCTAAGGGAGAGATGCACTATAATCCTCAAGCTTTCATGACCTAAATCTTTTATCTTCTCTTCACGTAACAAATCCAGTTTGGAGTAGTAGGTACTCATAGGTGGACTCTCAAGTTCCAATCTCAGTCGTAAACTATGTATTCAGGGGCTCAGTTCTGTTCCTGATAATCATTTCCTATATCACGTTTCAAGCTCAGTTATGTTCTTATATTCCCATTCATTCGTATTAAGTAAATGACCTCGAAGTTTGGGATCGGGGATTTTGTATTCTTGAAAATCTCTCCTATAAAAGGAGTGAAGAGGTTGGCAAGAAGAAAAAGCTCAGTCCTTGATATGTCAGTCCTTACCAAATTCTCTGCCATTTTGGAAAAATAGCTTATGAGCTTGAGTTACCTTTAGACTTAGCTTCAGTACATCAAGTGTTTAAGGAAGTGCATAGGTGACCCCAAAATTATAGTCCCTATAGAGAGCATAGACGTTCAGAATAGTCTTTCTCTTATGTGTAGGTCCCAGTCAAAATCCTTGACTATCAAATTCGCAGACTGAGGAACAAAGACCTCCCTCTAGTCAAAGTACTTTGGCGGATCAGTCCATTGAGGGAGCTACTTGGGAAGTAGAAGCAGACATGCAGACCAAGTATCCTCACCTCATCGCTGCAGACTCAGCCCAAGGTAATAGTTTTCCTTTGAATTTACTCAGTCTCATGTTCAGATATAGCTAAGGGTGTATACTCAGTCATTCATTCATGAATCAGTTCAGTCATGTACTCATGCATAAAACATGCATGTTCAGTATATAAACTCAGCCTATCAGTAATCCCAATCGTGCATTCAAGAATCATGTTCATCTATAGACTCATGCATCAGATATGCATGTTCAGTATAATAATTCAGTATATCAGTAATTTAAGTCATGAAATCATGCTTCAATTATGCATGTCCAGTGTCTAAATCCAGTCTATCAGTATTCTCAGTTTAATCAGTCTCATTCAAGGACTAATGTTTCCAAGGGGTATATATTGTAAGACCCTACAAAATCCTTAGCTCAACTCAGTCTTTTAAGCTTGCTAAGAGATCCCAGACTTAGAAAATTCTAGTTAAGTATTCAGACTTAGTATTATTTTGGCCTTCGTAAGTTGGAAACTCTATTTCATGACTCGTATAACCTTAAAATTTTAATCTTTAGGTTGATTGATGATTAGGAATGTCAGTAGGTATTCCCGGATAAGTTTAATATTTTTAGGACCTCGTTTGAACCTCGTTTAGGAATCCAAAATAGTGAATCAACAGGATCTCGGTGCGGCGCGGCGGCCATCGTGTAGATTAATATTTTTCCTTGTCTCTTAGAGGCAATTTCCAGTGAAATAATGCAAAATCAACGCGGTGCGTTGGCTATCGCGTCGATGCCAATGATGCGGTGCATCGTCCAGCGTGTCGACAGTCCAGTTTTCAACCATTAAAAGCCGCATTCTTGGGGGTATTTGGGTCTTTTGCCCACCTCTATTCTGCACTAAAAAATGAGATTTAGCCTTCATTGAGCAAAATATACTTACTTTCTCTCAAATTGCTCAAGAACAAGAACCCTAGGTGATTTAATTTCAAAGCCAAGGCTCAAGGTTTCACCATTTTTCTTCAAAAATTTAGCAACCAAGGTATGTCAAGTGTTCATCCAAGGTTTTCTTCCACCCTTGGAGTCCAAGAAACTCTTTTAAACTTCAAGTAGCTTGATTTCATACTTTCCATGATTTGGATAAAAGTGTATTCATGATTATAATGTTGATTGGATTTCTATTCCATGATTAAGTGCAAGATTTATGTAAAAACAACTATTATGCATGTAGTATCATGTGAATTCATGTTAAAGCCTTGAAATAGTGATGCTCATGTGTTGATTAGTACCATGTGCATATACAATGTCTTCCAAGTGTTTGATGAGTTGTTCATGAGAATTAAATAATAAAATTATATCATGTTGGCATGTATTCAAGTTCATGTCATGCAAGTGTTTGCTAGAATGTCCTAATGAATGAGTGATGATCAAGTAGTTATTTATCATATTTCAAGATTGTGCCATGTCTTATAATTTATGTTATCGAGTCCTGAAGGTATTTAATACCCGATAATTTAGCTGATTATCTAGAGCTATGGTCAGTCTCAGGATAGTATCAGTCATGTCACGATCACTAGTACTCTCAGTTAGTTACAGAACTCAGGACAAACTCAGTAGACTCGGTATCAGTCCGGTTCAGTATTCAGTTCAAGCCTCAGTAAATTCAGCTAGTTAATAGAGTTCAGTTATATTTCATCAGTCAACGAAACTCAGTGAACTCAGTTTAATTCAATTAGATTGTATAATCAGTAATAGTTCAGTCAAACCTAGTATAAACTAGGAAATCGGTTTAGTTTCTATTCAGTTGGGAGTAGGATTCAACACCCAGTTAACCCAGGGATGGAGGCATTCCTGCCATCACAGGGTTTGCCCTTAATAGCAATCCCTGCATTACAGAACTATGTAGCCAGCGTAGGTTGAGATATCTTCATGCTAGACTAGGGTTAATACATCTCATATGGGTTTTCCTACCAGCGAGGATTGACGAAAGACCTTCTTGTCAGAGAGGGTTAACTCATAGTTGTCTATACATGTGGCACGGTACTGACACCATTCCAACTGGGGTTATAGGTTGGACCCAATCTATTCAAAAATGGGCATGTCAGTTAGATGATTACTTCCCATAGTCTCTATTTCTGCTCCAGTCTCAGTATAGAACTTAGTTTAGTGCTACAAAAAATTAGGACTATCAGATACAGTCACTCAATTTAGTACAAAACTCAGTATAGTTCCACAGGATCAAGAATGTCAAATACAGTCACTCAGTTATCAACTACTTAATATCAGTAAACTCAGATATCAGTAAATCAGTAATTCATATCTCAGTATCCAGTGTTATCACAATCTCAGTTACAGTTTATGTATCCATGCATGTACTCTTATTCAATTATATTCATGTTATTCAGTCAGTGTTGTTCATGCATATGAACCCATGCATTTCATCCTACCTCACTTTGCATACCAGTACATTCAAAGTACTAACACATACCTTTCTTTTGCACTATGATGTTTTGTATCATAGGTTCAGACGTGCGGGCTCTCGATCATACTTAACAGTTCAGATATTTAGCTGACAGAGTTAGTAGTGAGTCCTCTTAGTTTGAGGACATGATGATTATTTCAGTAGTTCAGCTTATTTCAGTAGTTCGGAGTTAGTTGGGGGCTTTTCCCATTAACTCCATATCTCATACAGTTTAAAGGCTTTTTCAGACTAGAGTATTTTTAGACAGATGTATCAGATTTGGTATTTGTTATATCGTATTCAGTTTTATTTCAGTATTTAACCTTATGGAAAGTTTTCACCTAATTTCTGCATATTTATTATATTACTATCGAGTTATTGCAGTAGCTACCAGTCATGGGTTAGATTGTGGTCTTTCGAAATTACGAGCACCGTGTAGCGTTCGAGGTACAGAATCAGGGTATTATAATAACTTACAAAAAAGTAATATATATATATATATATATATTTTCAAGAAATACAACGTCAAATCTTATTAGGTGAATCCATGTCGTGATAACTAAATAATTTAGATACTTATGAGACATTTGAGAATTATAATTTCAAATCTGACAAGACCCGTGGAACGAAAACTGTTTGAAGATTATCAAAGAGGATAAAGAGATGTTTACCGCTTCCCTTTCCTATAGGAATTCTCCTTGCTATATTAAAGACAAAGTCCTTCTAATGCACCTGAATTTACAATATCTTCACTTCATCAACATCCTCTAATAAATTGCACTTTTTAGGCACAAATTCTAAATTTCGTTACGAATTTAAATATGCAAAATAAAAATATAAAGGGAACATGCAAGTATAAAATATTACAATAAACTAATCAAAAATCATAAAATACATAATAAAAGAAGTGAAAACAAAGATGAATAAGCACGGAAACAAAAAATAAAAAGAAACAGAGAAACCCAAATGAATTTAAGCAACAAAATAAAACGTACTTGAAGGGGTTTTAGAATCTTCTGAATCATTGAAATGACAATTCACCTCAAAACGGATCAATTTCAAGAAAATAAGGGTCATGAAAATAAGATTTGATAATAGACAATTCAAGGAAAGTTTAAGGGGAAGTGAGATCAATTTCTAAAAACGTCATATACTAGAGATTACTCATTTGGATTTCTACTTCGCCTGTCTTCTCTAATACGTACGTAACTATTCTTTTCTTTTTGTTCACTTCTTTCTCTCTAATCCATATATGAGTAAATCAAACGAAATTAAGAAAATCCAAGTACAAAGAATTTGTTCCTCTTGAACCTTTTGAGCAAGGCCAGAGGAAGAGGTGATTAACTCTTTACCCGTGCATATAAAATAATGTTAACCAATAAAATTGGGCCACATAAAGTAAAATACCAAAGGCTTCCTTTGTACAATTTAGATTGCAGTTTGTACTACCATCAGATGCAGTGTTGGTCCTAGGCTTATTGCCTTATATATACAGGTAATATATAGAGAGAGACACACACACAAAGGATAATTATGTGGCATGCCTTAGAGGCATCCAATGTTATTTATCCTTTTTATAATTTTTTTGGATATTAATTGATTTTTCTCCCCATTTTAAATATTTATGTGTTTAAGTATTCCTTTTTTTAAAATAAACTCAATTTAATACGTAGAATTTAAAAAAACACCAATAATAACAAACATGCAGACTCTTATTGTCATTTTGCCTTATTGTTTTGATGATTCAATTCAACTTAATGGAGTATTTAGAAGGTCTAAAACCACCACTAATTAAAAGTTAACTATTATATGTCTCAATTGAAAGATCAAAAGCCTCATTAGTTTGAAACAATGAGGCCTTTAAAATACAATCATTTATAACCCATGAAAATAAGTTTGTCTTTTAATTTGAATTGCACCCAGACATCAATGAACAATTGAAGGAGAAATCATCAATCATGGTGAAAAATTCAAATGATATGAGACTTCATGCTTGATTTTTCTTTTTTCTTTTCACATGCTTTTGAGATTTGAAGGGCATTTGTCCATTATTGTTGTATATATTGAAATTTATTGCAGTTTTACTTGATTTTATCACTTGAAAAAAAAAATATCATTGCTTTGTCAATTTTATATGGGTAATCTTGCTTTCAAAAGTATTGTTCAGCTTACAATGTTCGACTTTTTATTTTGCTTATGGCCAAAGAGGATCATATATATAATCCTTTTGGTAATATCATGCTCTTTATATGATTCAGGAAATTTGAGACATCAATGAAAATTGTAGAAATTAGCCTTTGCCCCTCTCATTTCAGACAAAGGGAGCTGATGATGTTGTTAAAGTGTGTGTATTATTGCAGATTATTTTCTTATGTAAATAACTTTTTCTTTTCTTCTTATAAGAAAATGTTGAAGTTTTTTCTAAATATTTTTTTGAGGTTTAATCCGCAAATTGCATGATACTGAAGTATAACTTTATGTTTAATTGTCAAAGAAAGTAACACAAGTACATTGAGTGTATTCTCCAAATATATATGTAGATTAAATTACTGCTAAGACATTTCAAAACTAAGAGTGTTTGGTATGAAAAAAAAATATTTTTCAATTTTCTCATGTTTGGTTGGCTTAAATATTTTGGAAAATATTTCTACATCACCTTATTTTCCTCAAATCTAAGGAAAATGACTTTCCTTCAAAAAGTAAGGAAAATATTTTTCAAAATTCTTTTTCAACCTCATTCTCAAGTTGAAATGTTCATACAACTCTCAAAATCACTCACCCCTACCACGACACCAATCCCCTACCACCCCACCCCACCCCCATCCATCCAAAAACATATTTAATTTAATTTTAAATATTTAAAACGTTTTTCTTATTTCATCCCCTACCCCTACCCTCACCGCCTACCAGGCCCCCTTCCCTAAAGAAAAGGTTTAATTTTTTAATTTATTTTTTAAAAAAGTTTCTTAACTCAATCTTCTCACCCTATTCGTTCTCATTATTTTTTGTTAAATACATGCAAATATTTTTAGAAAATATTTTCTTACTTGCATAACGAACACAAGAATATAAGTAAGACAAAACTTATTTTTCTAGAAAATGTTTCCCTCCTTCATATTAAACATAGCCTAAATAAGGTATTTTTTAGGTTCAAAAATATTTTTATAAAAAGTATTTCTCTATTTTAGCCGAACATTAAAATATATTTTCTGAAAAATATTTTTTCATTCACGAACCAAACATTAGAAAATACCAACCAAACATAGGAAAATAGGTAAGAAATTTTTTTTTTTTCATGAAATCATTTTTTAGGAAAATATTTTTCATGAAAAATATTTTTCTTCATACCCAACATACCCTAAAACTTAATCTCACATACCTTCAGATACTTAAATCAACTAATAATGATATTCATTTTCATAGAATTAGAATCTTAAATGAGATTATGAATCTCAGACATTATTGAACCTATGGCTCATTGGTTGCACTTTCTCCCATGAATTTTAATTGTTTACTACAAATTCTACTTCTATGTGATAATTAAATGGACTTAGGTTTTATTCACAATTTGTTGCTTGTATAAGTGTGAAATTAAATTAAAATCTAATACTTTCATATTGTCTATTTGGTTCTCCAATAAATTTTGGATAATAATGAGTTTATTACATAAATGAATGTCATATCTATATGAGTTGATACTAATATCTCTACTGATTGAATTTGAGATCACGAAACAGTTATAATATATCATTGTCATGTCATGAGATCTAAAATCATAATTAAAAAAATAGCATTAAATATTTTTGCTTATAAAATTAATAAACTGTGTAAAAATGTAAGATACTTTCTTTTGCTTTTTCTACTTATTTATCTCTCTCTCTCGCGATGTATTTTTTTATTTGTCAAATGATGCAAATATTGAAACAACAATAATTTTGAAGATGTCAGAATAAAAAATAAAGATTCGTACGCTTATATTTTTTAGAGTAAAGGTACGATATATAGAGGAAGGAAAAGAAAAAAGTAATAAAGAAATATAAATAAATACTATAATAGAGGATAAAAACAAAATTAGCAATAGAAAATGATTTAGATGATGATGAAAAGCTAAAAAAGAAAAAGATAACTATGAACTATGAAAAGATAAAATGTCAAAAAAGATAGAATTAAAGAAGAATTATTAGAATAAAATATTTACTGTTTAATGTAGCAAGAAGAAAATTAAATCCTTAAATACATATATTTGTATTGTATTAAATTTTAAAAATTGTGCATTAACCTCTTGATATATGAAACTTTTTCTTACTAATTCTAATTTTCTTAAATATATAAAAATCATAAAATATAAGGACTAATAATAAATTAGATCATGAGCTTTTAGAATATTGAGCGCTTAACATTTTTAAAAATTATTTTGTTAATAGGTATTTTCTAATTATGCGAAGCAGGGTCAAGCTCTCTAGTTAATATATAAGAAATTGATTCTTTATTAGCTATCAAATGATTCCTTTAGTGTATACATTAGGCAGATTAGATAATACTTCCTCCGTCTTATTTTATGTGTCGTTATTTGATCGGATTTGGAGTTAAGAAATAAATGATAACTTTGTAAAGTTTATGAAATTTTTCCTCTTAAAGTAACTTTAATGTTTACTTTTTAGTTTTCTTTTCTTATTAAGTGAGATTCATTTAGGATAAAATAAGAATAATGCCACTAAATAATTACCAAATGAAGAAAGATAACATTCTTTTTAAAACGGTTTAGAGAAAAAATAATGAGATATAAAATAAATCAGAGAAAGTATTATTTATTCTTTAGGTACTACTGTACGATTAATTTATAAAAGGAATATAATTAAAAGTATAAAACAACACTAAAATATAAAATAACTAGATGATTATTGCTCATGCTTAACACGGGCCAACACGATAAATTAATTTCAAAAGAATTTTGCTGACAATATTTTATGAAAAAATAAAATCTATCAAACACCCTACTCCAAATTTAGAGCATTATGTATAACACTTTATGAACTTTTTGAAACAAAAAGAAATAAAGATAAACATAACTACTACAATCGAAGTGTGTGAGACATAGTTTCATTTGTAAGAGCCCTCTAAAAAATATATTTGGTTCACAGTGTGTACATTTTCATTCTACCTAGATTAACAATTTTTTTTCTTTTGACGAAAGTAGAGCAACTAAATCGAAAATTAAGGTCATTGGTGTATTGCAATGTTGGACCTACCTGATTGTCTTTATAGTACACCTGCATAATTTGAATTTGGCCTTCCATTCAACATCATCTTATCATTTAGCATAAGTGAATTCACTGATGAAGGAGAAGAGACTTTATTATTGAATATTTATTTCAATAGTTGCAAATCAGTCTCTACGAAAAGGGTACTTTCTATGTTGTACATACCATGAGACAACAATGAAATCAAAATGAAAGAAGCTTTAACAACAATAGTTATTTACTAATAAATAGAAATAGAAGAGAGTCAGTTAACTTTTCACAGGGTGTCACATATTAGCTTAAGTTAATGAAAAAGTACAAAGAAAGCAACTTACTGGAGCTTTACTTTACTGGGATTAATAATCAATATCAGTCCAAGCCACAACTATGATCAAATTGCACCCATCTGATTATGTAATTCAACTTATAAAAAGCTCAGAATTTCAGAATTAGATATGAGGTTTCATTTGAAACGAGTGCATAATCTGAAACACTCATATACTCCTTTCGTATTCGTCTCATTCGATGGCGGATTCATGATTTTCATTAAGGGAATTTCTAAAGTAAAAATATAGTGCATAGATTTTGAACTTGGAAGCTCTAGGTGAATTTGAACGCCCTAAACCACTAAGCCAATATCTAATTTTGTGTTTATGAGATTCAAAATCTACATATATCAAATATACATACGATATGAAAAGATAAAAGAAAATAAATTCACCAATTTAAACATATGAATTGTAGTAGAAAATTATCAATCTGCAACACGGATGGAGCATCAAAATTGAAGATCCCACACAACTTAAATTCTCAATTAGTAATTATCGAAAAAAAGAAAGAAAAGAAAAAAACTCAATCAACATTTTCTTTTCCTATAACTCATAAATTAGCCAAAGCAACGCAACTGCTTTAAGAGGAAGAGAACTTAATAGATCATTATTCTCAATAATAGTATATATTTAATTTTAGAAAAATCAAGTAGAAGAAGATACAAGAAGTGCAAGTTAGAAGAATTAACTAATTATCTAATTATTCAAACGTGACACCCTAATCAGATAGTTATTATAAAGAATATCATCGTGCTCAAAAAACATAAGCACAATTTGAGAAAAGAGACTAATATGCACATACAAAAAAAAAATTAAAGAGAATTATCCATCAAAGAACTGGGAATAAAGCAAGACATTGAGGTTCATAACAAATCAGTACAAAATATTGCACAATGAACCTAATATTTTGATTTGCCTTTATGAAATTTATTATCTAGGTTTTCACCTTTCCTGAGTTTCTCTTCTAGATAATCAACCTTAAAGCACTTTCCATTTTTGTCAGAATATGTTTAGATAGACTAATAGTTTACGATTTATAACATGACATTTTTAACTTATGCCTTTTTGCCCCCCCCCCCCCCTCTTTTTTTTAGCTTTTTTGACTTTAAAATAAGTGCTTAAAAGTTTTCTTTCTTAAGTTCTTGAAAGTTATTTTGACTTAAAACACTTAAAATAAGTTAATTCAAACAAGCTGTTAGAATCCTTTCATTTGTTGGGCTATATGTTTGTATTTTCTCCAGAAAATTTGCTTTCTTGTCCCAGTTATGTCACAAATCTTCTATTATTGGGTCTTCTTCCATTGCAAGAACAAATACTTGTCAAATAAAATAATTAAGAGGATTAAACTAAAATCGAGTATTTTTTTTTCATGAAGAAAACTTTCCCAATATTTTGAGCTCCCAAATAATCTTGCTTCGGATAAATTGATCATATAAAATTATAGAAATAAACTGTGACCGAAATAAAAAAAAATTCTAATGGAAAGTGTGAAATGAATAGCAAGCTAACCAAGGGAAGTGCACATACTGCATATTTCTTTCTAAAGGATTTTTTGATGGAAGTTACCCAATGACCGAAAAAATTCACGTCAGCCATGAATTGGAGAGATTTAACCCAAAAAAATAAAAGAAAAATCATTCAGGAAATTGAAACACCCGACATAGAAGATGAGGAGAACTGAATTTTATGAAATATCGCAGTGAAAATTAGGGTAAAATTGAAATAAAAGATTGATTTGAAATTGAAAAGACTTGGAACAAAAAGATTTAGTAGAAATGAAGACTTGAAGGAGTGATGTTTCTCATTCGTGAACCTTAACAGGTGAATGAATTGCTGATTGATCCTTCCATAATGATAAGGATGGGATGCCACGTTGCTTGAGCTATATGAAATTATATTTTTAGCCTTGGTCGTCCTCATAGTTGCTTTTCTATACAGTAGAAAAAAATTATCAAAAAAATAATAATTTATTGAAAAAATTCTTAATTATATATTCATGTAGAGTAAAACATCTCGTACCCTCCTTAACTATGACCAAATTTACGACGACGCACTCCAACTTCATAGGGGTCCTATTATCCCCTGAACTAAATCTTAGCGTATTTTTATCAATCTTTTTTAGCTGACATGACACATTTGATGTGAATCTCATTATATGTCCTAAAGGAGCCATGTCAGCATAAAAAGATGATCAAAATACACTAAAATTGAGTTTGGAAAAGGGGGAGGGGGTAATGAAATCCTTGTGTAGTTGCAGTGTATCATAGCAACTTGAACATAGTTCGAGGGGAAGGTTGGGGGGGGGGGCGGAGGGTTACTGGATGCTTATCTCATTTATGTATATAATGTAACATTGAATTTGTATTGAATTAGAAAAAGTATCAAACTAAGTTTGATCATAGATAAAGAAGTATACACCTACATATACGAAAGGACCATATGCTTTTCAAAATTTTATTTCATATTATTTTCAAGTAGTGTATTAAAGAGGGAGATCTTTTCATATACAATTTGAGAGTATTTTAACATTTTATTAAAAAAAATAACTTGAAATAAAATTTATAATGCTTTTGATTGAATAATTTTCAACTACATACAACAGTTAAAATTTAAAACTTATTAAAATGATATTAATTGAATAGTATAATCAACAATAAATTATAGATTATCTTGAAAATTTTATACAGCTAAGGTAAGAAGTGAGAAGTAGTGCATTTTATAAAAGAAAAAAAAAAGATTGAATAAGAAATGAGGCCCATAAATAGAATTAAATTTTTAATAATGAATTTATATTGTAAAATTACGATAACACCCTTGATCATCCCAACTCACTTTCTATATAAAAAAATAAATGAAAAAGCTTGTGTATTCATATAGGCCAGTCAAGGAGATTTTATCTGCACAACCACCAATGCCTTCCATATCATAGGAATTAATGAAATGAAGTTTGTCACTGAAAGTAGGTGAAATTGTGACACCCTATTATACACTCCTTGCTCCTCTACCTATAATCCAAAGCCACGAAAAAATGACAAAGGCTTCGTTTGATCATAAAAATCATAATTTTTTAAAGTTGAAGTTAAAATTGGAGTTGTGTTTGATCATGAATATAAATTTGAGTTGTTTTTAAAATTTGTGGGAGAAGTAAGAGTGAAAAAAGTGAAAATAAATTTTACTTGTTTTTACTTTTTTTTTTTTAAATTGTATTTGAAATTCTCATGACCAAACAAATATTGTTTTCACTTTTTTCACTAAAAAAAAATAATTTATTTTAAAAAAGTAAATAATTTTCATGATCAAACGGTTACAAAATAACCACTTGTATTTGGAGATTGAACTAAAGTAATTTTTAAATGTAGTTTTCTTGTGTTTAGACATAAATCGGATGATATCTAAAAGATAAAAGATATATGAGGTTGAAATTGAATAATGATATTAAAGGTTAAAGTTATATTGAGACATGTATTTCAGTTAAAAAAAAAAGAGTGGAAATTTTGTAAATAAAAACGAATTCACTTTTAAAACTTGTCAGAAAGCATTTTTACAATTTCGAAAGCTCATTTTCAAAAACTAACCAAAAAATTATTGTACCGTGGAGCTAATATTGTTTTGAAAATATGTCTCGAAAAAAAAGTGCATGTTTAAACGGGGTCACATAACATAGCACACTAAATAATTAGTCTTTCGTTGTCTTTTTTTTTCTTAACAAAAAAAAAAAAGAAAGAGAAATATAAATACTAAACACAAAATGAAAATAAAGTTATGATAGAGAATATTTATTATTTTTTCTTTTGTATATTTTGATTCTGTATTTCACACATGATCGCCTATTTATAGTATAAAATGTCTTTTGACGTTACAAGACTTAAATGATGTTCATTCATTTAATGGATGAATTTCCAAAGGAATTACGCACGAGACATCCAAATTCAATAGATTTATACCACTCTCCCTTAAATGTTCATAGATAAAGTGTTTCGTTAAAATCTTACAAGAAAAAATTCAGTAAAAAATGCCTAATAAAGGAAAAAGAGGACACTACACTTTGAGTGTTGCCTCATTAAAAAGATTATTCGAAAAATTCAATGGGACAAAATCGTAGTTAAAGAGAAAAGAGTATAGTGCGTATTTTACTTCTCCGATGAAATTTTTATTTGATATCTTGGCGGCGATACATTTCTGTATTATACCTCAACTTCTCAAATATTAATGCTGACAATGGTTTAGTGAATAAATCTACAAAATTATTACTCGAATGAATCTGTTGAATGTCTATGTCTCACAAATTTATTAAAGATCATGTGAGCAAAAGAACTCGGCGAAATATGCTTGCTTTGGTGTTCTTTGATATGTCCTTTCTTCAACTGAATTATGCAAGCAATACTATTTTCATACATTATTGTTGAAATCTTCATTTTCAGAGAAAAGCCACATAATGGTAAAATATGGTGAGTCATTGATCTCAATCATACATACTCTCGACTGGCTTAATTAATGGTTATTGTCTCGGCTTAATTGAATTTCTTCATCGAATGTCATGATATAGGTATACCTCCAAACGCGAATAGATAGTCTTTCTAAAATTGGGCTTTATGTGGGACAAATTAATATCCCGCTCTTAATAATTGATTTATCACGATTCAAAATTTCTTCGATTGTGATAGCACGTACCTTTATCCATCATGGTAGGTAAGCCAAACTTATGAAGACACAATTCATTTAAGTAAAGATAAATAATAAAATAACACGCCAAATATTCAATTATAACCCAAAACATCAATACATGAAAGAAAACCAAACATAGTACTCCAAAGACCTCCCAAGACGCAGTTGTCATGAGTACAAGAGCGAATCTAATACAGATTGTCATAAATAAATGAAATAATACTATCTGAAAAAGTAAAATATATAGAAAGTAAAAGATACATGAAGTCAAGTCAATCTCTGAAGGTAAAAGCTCAGCACAACTTCGAATGATACAACAGAACACGAGATCTAGACATGGGATCTACTCGTATTGGGATCTGCATTGAAAGAATTCATAAAAAGTAGGAGTGAGTAAGATTCACTTGTACCCAGTAAGCATCATAGACTGACTAAGCTTAAGTAGAAACCTATATCGAATAAAAAATACTAAAGTAACCCTGCAAGTATGAAAGTCTAAGAAGTTCAATATCATGGATATCTCCATCACACTCTCAATCCAAAAAAAAAAAAATACAATGCAATGCAATGATATACAATGAACAATGCCTACCATATACACCCTTCGGGCATATAATGATTTCAGGATGGAACTCATGGAGAACTTACGAGATCCATATTCAAATCAATTCTCATCAATATATCATTAACCTAGACTCCAACCAGGAAAAAATATTTGTTTCTTTTAAATCAATATTTTTCATCTTATTTCTTTTAGAAATCAAATCATTCTCCATTTTGATGAGCCACGAGATGTATGTATATGCATAAGTATAAAAATAAAGTAAAATCAAATACAATAATTATATTCAAAATCTTAGAATTATAATCATTCCAAAATACCGACTATGAGCCTCAATATTAGATCAGGAATTCAAATTTCATATCATCAAAATAATATAAACCTCCAATCATGCATTACAATGACACTCCATCTCATTTAATGACATAATCAACACAAGTTTCCACAAGAACATCACAAGAATAATCCATTTTATTTCATACTAAAATATACAATAATATATTTTATCACAATAACACAAGTCAACTCACTTCTTCATGATATTACTAAGTTGCCCATGTCATAGCATGCTTTGCACGAATAACAAAGGTTTAGATTATATAGTTTGGAGATATTCATTTGGAAAGTTTAAATGATGGTTTGACAAATTTTGTGATTGTCTTATCTCTTATGGTTACTTGTTTAGTAGTGGAAAGAGTGTATATATGGGTTAGATGGTGTCACAATTAGTATTGATAATTGAAAATGGTACAATTACAGAAATAATTGGGTAGTACGTATGGTAACTTTAAAGACTACTATTAGTGAAGTTTATCATACAAGGATGAGTTGCTTAATGTATAATGAGAATGAAAATGATTCAACCGAGTTCAGAATTTCTAGTACAGTCTTATGGCATGAATGTTTCAATAAGGATTCATTAGTTTTGTGATGAAATAGGTACATATACTAACACTTAAAGGAAATATTAAAGTTATGAAGAGTCAGTGTACTGAGTAATAAAATAGTCTAAGCATGAGAAAGAATTTGTATAATGAGGCTCGAGGTAATACTTCTATTTTCGAGGTTTGTATGAATCGTATAGTTTCTATTTGTGAAATGGTTTGAATAGATTGAGTTTCATGATGCCATTTACATAGTGGGATATGTGTTTACTTGGTTAGAGTTATAAGGTGTGCTACCTTTGTTATCTACCGGGGTTTATGAAAGAATAAATTACTATCACCTTGTCACTATCTAAATCTCTTGAATTATAATGTCACCTATCCCAATCCACCATGGCAAGTAAGTTAAAACTCAAGACACAATTCACTCACAGTAAAGATAAATAATGAAAATGATATGTCTAATATTTAATTAAAATCCAAAATAATAATACATGTAAGAAAATTGAACGTAGTACTCCAAATATCTCCCAAGACTCAACAATAATAAATTCAAAAGTGAGTCTAGTACAGACTATCAAAAATAAATAAAATAATACTCTATAAAAAAGTAAAATAGATAAGAGACAGATGAAAATGAGCCAATCTTTAAATTAGAAGCTCACCACAACTTTAAATAATACAGAAAATAATGAGCTTTATCTATGAGATCCACTCATATCGGGATTTGCATTAAAAGAATATAAAAAAATAGAAATGAATACGGTCTACTTATACTCAACAAACATTATATTCCAACTAAGCTTAAGTAGAAAACTATATTGAATAAAAATATTAAAGAAACCCTGGAAGCAAAAGAGTTTTAGCAGTTCAATATAAAATAATATCATGAATATCTCAATCTGAAATAGAAAATATAATTCAATCTAATAATATGAAATGATATGCAATGATCAATACCTGTTGTATATACCATCCGAGCATATATCACTTTTGGGACAGGATCCATGGAGACTCACGAGGTTCATATACAAATCAGCTCTCATGAATATATTAATGACTCAGATCCAAACTAGGACTAAAATCATTTGTTTCTTTCAATTCAATATCTTTTATATCATTTCATTTAAAAATCAAATCATTCACTATTTTCATGAACCATGAGATGTATGAATATACATGAGCATGAAAATAAAGTGAAATTAGATACAAAAATTATATTCAAAATCTTACAATTATAATCGTTCCATTATATCAACAACGAGCCTCAATATCAGATCAAGAATTCAGTCTCATAGTACTAAAATAATATAAGCCTCCAATTGAGCATCACAATAATAATCTATCTCATTTACTGTCATAATCAACAAAAGTCCCCACACAAGTATCATAATACTAATCATTCTATTTCATACTCAAATTTATAATATTCATATAACTAACATGCTATAAGCATCAATTTGGGTATCATAATTATATAAATCAACTCAATTACCATGACATTTATTAAGTCACCCTCCTATAGCATTATTTACATGAATAATCCCCACTTTAAAAAAGTCAGAAGAAAGTTAAGTCATAACATACCTCAAAATCAAACTGTAAGCCTGTAACAATCACAAACTTGTCTTTCCCTTTCGAATGACCTCAAATTGCTCTCAATCTATCAAGAATAGGTTATATATGTAAATAAGAGCTTAGAGATATCCATATTTCTATGATTCTCGGTTGGACCCAACAAGTTAACTCCAAAATTAACTCCGAGTCACAACGACAAAATTAAAATTTTATTAAAGGTCACATTTACATATGTAACAATCATAGTTGTGATTTTTATTTTTTATGTGTTTTGACTATTTTTCTCCTTTTTATAGTTGTTACATGCTATTTGTGAGTTGTATAGATGGTTGGACTGATCCCTAGTGCATTCAGAATTGATTCGAAAGAGTTTGAGACTATTTGAGACTTTAAATATCATTAGTTTAACTTCGATTAATATTTTGAGTTTTGAATGCTGGATGGCAATTTGAACAGTTACGTTAGATCTGAAATATTGATTTTGGGTTAGTACTGGAATTGATTTGTGATTGGGGTCGTTATATTGTATTTTGATCCTTCTTTCGTAAATTAGTTAAAATGAGCTTTTAATAGTTGAGGGGGCTAATTTATTGTAAATAATGTATTTTCAAAAATTTTATATCACCATTGAGTCTGAAACGTAAAAAATAGCCTAATACATATATGATTTACTCCTGTAGACCCTAAGTATATATCAATAATTCATTTGGAGGTTTTGGAAACATTCATTTTCAGTTGCTTTGCTGATAGCGGTCACTTGGTTGCATTAGAGATCTCTCCTAGGCATACCAAAGGCCTCATTAGCAAAGGACTATCTCCATTAGACATCACTTTAGGGACGTCTTCTAGCACCTTGGCGATACCATCTTAGTGGTAGATTGGGTCCTTTAGCGGTCACCTGCTAGCAAGGAACTACCGCCTTTGCGATAATCTAGCCGCTCAGGTGACGTTGATAAGGTGATGATCATACAATCTAAGTGATGTCATTGGTATAAAATCTTAATTTTTATCCTTTTTCCTCTATTCTTCCATTTTCAAGTTTTAGGGCCTTGGTTTTGACAAATTTGAAGAGAGTTTTTCATCAATCTCACGTGGGAAACCTGTAAACTACTATTTCCATTAATCCCTATTGATTTTATCTTAAAAATAACTTTAAATCTTGTTTTCAAACCAGAATTTAGAGATCTTTTCGACAAACTCTTAAGATAGTTTTTTATTAATTTGAACACCGATTTCAACTTATTTTACGTGGATTTTCAGATGTTGACTCCTTTTGGCATGGGAAATATTTTTCTAAAATAAATATTAAAGTTTTACCCTTTTCATTTTCAAACTTATTTTTCAAACTAATTTTGGACCTAATTCAAATATAGTTAATATGAGTATCATTAGCTTCTTTTTAATGCGTAGATTATATTTTTGACAATTTTAGCTCATGTTGAGACCATTCGTTAAGTAAAGTCCTACATTGAGTGCTTAGATTTAGATTCTTAGCTTTTCAAAATATGTTATGGCTTACTATTTTTAGATTTGGGTGGTTAGTTAACTTTTTATAAAGAATGCTACGGGTTAGGAATTTAGTTGAGGGAGAATTATTTTTGAATTATTTTTGCTTTTGGGTGCTTATGTGGGGGCTTATTTTCATATTATTATTGACTTGAGAGAATATAATTATGGTGATGCCCGAGTGGGGGTTTATTTGAAATTATAGACCTTATTTGTGCATTAATTATCATTATTATTGTTGTGTTGCCCGTGCAGGGTCTTGAATAGATATTTATAGGCCTTTCTGAACATTGATTGCTTTTATCATGATATTAATACCTGAAAAAGGGTTTCTTGAGAAGATATATTGATGTTTACATGACTATTCACTTCAGTGCTACTGAGGAGGGCTCACATCATGACTATTATTATACAAGGAGATTTGAGCTCATTTTTACCATTATTGAGTTGATTCATTATCATTATATTGACTTGGTTATGAGTATGAATCCTTATCTTATTAATTCATATTCATAGTAATTTGTACCATTAAGGAACACTTTATAAAATTCATGATTCGTGAACAATATCCATAGAGGCGAATGAGATACTTCATTAAATTTTTGATTTACAAATATTATTCGGAGAGGTGAATTGATATATAAGTAGGCATACAGGTTACTCCTCCTCCTCGAGTACTGTCTTTAACACCCTATATTTTTGAGCTAGAAATCGGACCATCGTTCTTACATATGTGAACTTTAATCCCATGATCTATATTTGGATATATGTGTTATGTTCTTTATCCTAGAGTGTGAAGTGCTTACGAGGTGAAAAATATTCATAAGAATCACTTAGAGCAAAGTTGAGCCAAGAGCCTTTGATTCGGCCATATTTTTGTATTTGATTATGCAAAGGTCAACTTTGAACATGTATAACTTTTTATATATGTGGAAATTTTCATTTCAAGACCCACAAAATGATAGATAATTGAATTATCTTTCCAACTATACCAATTTTTCCCTAATTTGACACCCGAGCAAAATGTTATGACTATTTTTGTGAGAAACAGTAAGCCTCACGATAGGCCCGTGACACATTGGTCTCTCTCCCAAAATAAGGTGCGTGCTAGTTTGGTCTCTCTCCCAAAATAAGGTGCGCGACATGTTGGTATCTTCCTTGGAATAAGAGATATGATACGAAGGTTATTCCCACACTGTTTCAGCTTTCTAAGGGCCAAGGGATAATTTGGCCATTTCCCCTTAACCTCAATCATCCAAAACATAATATATAACAGCAAAAGGATATTATTTGATTATCATCCTCAAAACAACTCACGTAAAAATCCTTCCCTTTCCCAAGAACAATAATCCAAGTTTCTTTTCTCAAGAACACATGGATTCAAGCTTCAATTTCAAGATTTATTCAAGAATCCATTCAATTAAGGTATGGGGGGTATTCATTAATGGGTTTATTTCACCCATTGATCCCCAAAACGCTCTTTTGATTAAAGTATGAGTTTTTCCTTCATTATGAGATTTCACATGTTCAAAATGAATTCAATTTATACTTTTTCCTAGTAAATTGAACTAAATTCATGTCTTCACATGGTCCTATGCAAAATTAGGTCATGTAATGCATTGGATTTTAATTTCTTATGTATATTTTAATTGTATCCATGTATTTATGAATTTAAAACATGTAAGCATGTTGTTTTACCATGATTTACACCTTCCCATGTTCAAATTCATGTACTTCAGTGGTTATTGCAATTTACTCCTTTTGGGTCTCTGAATTATGAGTTCCTATTACCGTTTAAATATTATTTTCATATGTTTGTAATCATTCAATGCTGGCAAATTATGAACACCCAATACCTATATGTTTTTACATGATTTTTATTTTCAAGTAATGAGTCAGTCATACCATGGTTTTAATATCACATTCAGAATGTCATGTTCATGCTGAGCACTTACAAGTACAGTATCATGTCATGTTAAACAACTAATAATAGCAAAGTATTTCATTTGGTAGTAACACTTAGCACCGAGTGAACTTAGGGATAACGACTCCCTCATCAATAGAGACATGAGTCGTTAGTAGCAGTTCCTAAGTTCTAGACCTACGACACCACCATAGATTATAAGGGTTCCCCCATCAATACAAGAAGGACACCCTTTTCCTCTGGGACATCATCCTTGTGGATCCACATCATCATTCATGTGTTGGTACTCTTGGAAAGAAATTAACACCCTTCCAATTGGGGTTACAGGCTGGAATTCGATAGCTCAAATTGGGTCATGTCGGTTATAGCTATCTCCCACAGTCTCAGTGTAGTATTCAGAGTTAGTCAGTTTAGGTTTGCGTGACCAAGTAATCAGATTTTAGTAATTATTCAGGCAGTTTTTATAGATTATTCATGTTATTCAAATCATGTCAGTACATGCTATACTTGGTCTTCCATTCTTAGTTTTACATGTTTAGTATCCATATAGTATTCATGCTTTACCGCTCCTCGACTTCAGTTCTACTTATTTTACAAAAGTAAAGATTTAAGAAACTACGTGTAGTGATCTACCAGCTTATCAAATTATGTTTGTCATTCATGTTTTAAGATACATTGGTTTTTAGTTGATTTAAGTCTTTTAGAGAGTCTACATGCACTTAGCATGCATGTTTAAGATTATGTATCTATACAACTTTACTTGTTGCATTCATCCCCACTTACTTAGTACATTTCAAAGTACTGATCCATATATATGTCTATGTGATACAATGTCTCATAATGTAGGTACCGGTTGTAGTCCATACATCATAATCAGATAGTTTGCAGCTTCCAGCCAATAGGTGATGAGTTCTCTTATTTTAGGGACTCCAGTCAGTTGTAGTTCTTTTTCTATCTTATTATTATTCATATGTATTGATTAGTGGTAGTTGTAGGCATGTCCCAGCTATCTATAGTCAGTATAGTAGAGGCTTCATAGATAGTCAGTCAGAGTCATTACATATAATTCATATTTCTTTCTTCAGTTTTATCATGATGTAAAATTTATCAGTATTATACTTATTCAAATTTCTGTATGATCATGTTTCCGCTCAATAAATTTAGTTTTATACAATTTAAATCAGTTGCTCAAGAAGTATGCCAGTTCATGGGTTAACTTGGGATCACTTGTGGTTCCAAGCACCATGTTACAACTTGGGGGTAGTCTCGGGTCATGACAAACTTGGTATCAAAGCACAGAGTTCAAGTGTTCTAGGGTGTCTATGAAGCTGTGTATAGTAGAGTCTTGCAAAACTATATGAAGACGTTTGTACTTTTCTTTGAGAGGCTATAGGGCATTTAAGAATTATTTTCCTTCTTTCATGTCTCAGATCATGCAGTAGAAGTGTTCTCTAAGGAACTTATGCAGATTCTAACATTACTCCATTTGTGCCAACTCTCTCTTATTCTTGAGGCAACAGAAATAGGCAAACATAAATCCTTAGAGATAGTGTTTTCTTAGACAGTCCCCACAAACTATTAGGGGATTGCATGCATGCTCGAAATTATCCCATCTGTACCTTTATGTTCCAAAGTCTGAATGATATTATTCATATTCATGTGAATCGTGCATTAAGACGAAGTCAGATATGCTTTCAGATCCCTTCTCAGAATCCTATAATAGCATATGACCTAGAGTTAAAAGCATGAACTAGAAGTTCAGCAACAATAAAGTGAGGATAGTGTTGATCTAGAGTTAGTACATTATGTATCCATGGGGCTAGTTGTATAAAAGGTGAATCAGTGGGATTGAAGCAGTGTATGCAAGAATTTAAGTTTATTGATTTGAAATTAAGTATGATGATGCAGGTCTAATTTAGTGGTGTACCCAAGGTGATATGAGATTGTAGTATTTCTAAGTTTTTGAAGTATGTGTACTTAGATAGTACCCTTGAGTTATTAAGTACGAATGAGGCTAGTAGTATAGTATATGATGTTCTAAAAGGTCAGTTATGGGCTATAGGTTGTTGATATCGGATATCAAATGTAATAGTAATTCTCATAGTTTAGGAAAAAATATAAGTTTAGAGATATGATATTAGTATGATATGAAGGAAGTTAGTATAGTTTGTTGAAAGTTTGGGGATATCAATGTTAAGTGTTAGAATCTAAGTTTGAATCTTGGATGATTGATCTAATAAAAGAAAGAGTTGAAATTTTGGATTGTATGAACTCATGGTATGGTGATACTCCTGAAATTCTAAGTTAGTAGGTGTTTAAGTTATTGTATGATGACTATTGGGGGTATTGAAAGTTAAGAGTTGTATCTTAGAAGCAAGTACTAGCAACGGGTTTTACACTTTCCGGTGTAATCTTTCAGGGTGAGTTTATTAGTTATGTGTATTGTTATATCTCGGACTCTAGAGTAAAGTGGTTACAGTTCAGTTTAGAGTTTATTAAGGGGTCCAAAGACTTAGAATGCTAGGTTAAATCTAAGAAGGAGATGATAGAACAAGGAACTAAGTCAGGCTCTTAGACTCTTGTAGTGATGCCAGCGTACTGCAGAATATTCGTAAGGGAGGCAGATGCCCGACCCTTTCTTATCTTAGTGTGATTTTTGTACTTCAGTCATCATGATATATACTCATGCCTTATGCATCACCTACGTGATCATTGTTCATGTTCATGCACATTGTAGAGAATCATGTGCACTCCCAGTTCCTAGTATAAGGAGTTCCAGTTCACTTAGCAGTGCAAATTATATTCCATAAATTTGTGGACTCTAAAATTAGGTCATGCAACTTATGATTCATGTACTTATGCTTTACAGTATATTCAGTTCCAAGTACTCATGCTACACTCTTAATAATCAATAAAATTCAGGTTATGTCATGTATGTCTTTAGTTAAGATCTCTGTACTGAATCCATGTAGTTGATACTCTATTCCTTCGACCTTAATTAAGTTTCCAAGTCATGCATAGTATTCTTTCATGCTTTAGGTCCTCATATTCTAAACTTTTAGTGACCTCTCCTTAATGTTAAGAAAGTGGTGATGAAAAATTGATGATCAATAGTTTAGATGGGAGAGAGTAAATGTTTTTTGTGGAGGAAAGATTATTGTATGCTTGTTTTATCTTAGGCTATAAGTTTGAAGAAATATTGAGGTAAGGCTTTTGATATATGTCATGGTTAGTTGGAATTTTGTGTGTGGTTTATTTGGGATAGTGCATGGAAGTTGTTATTAATATAAGTAGTAGAGAATATGGGAAAGATTCTTTGGTGGGTTCTTTGCCTAGAATTTCATATGTGGTTATAGTGATAGGCTTGAACATCATGTTGGTATATAAGTGGATAGGTGCATTGTGCGCTAGTGAATTGCTAGTAAGAGGTTGAATTTAGTTGTTGAAGTGGTAAAGAGAATTATTCTTGAGATGAAGTTGTAAAGATGCATGGGGTATTGAATTCATAGTTCAGACTAGTGTTATGGTCTTATGTGTTATACCTTGTAATTTTGAGTTAGGCTTAAACATAGTGAGAGCAGGTAGTTCAACTCAGACTTTGGCTGGAATAGTTATATGTACCCATGTGAGAATAATAAGTTGAATCAGATGAGCATAGTATTTAAGGGGAAAAGTATAGTTGAGGGAGTATTTGAGAAGTGTGGCTAAGCTTGAAAGTTAGTAGTTGCATTGCCTAAGGCTAAGAAGTTCTATCCTAGCTTATGTTTTATAGGGCTATGTTCCATGTTACAAAGTTATAGCCATGTTTCAATTCCTTGTTAAAATGTCTTACTCAGATCATACCCAAGGATTTTTTGCTCCCTAATATTATTAGAACTTCTTATAAAGAGTGTTAAAGTAATACTCTAATTAAGTATGAGCTTTCAGTATGATTCAGTCCGTATAACCAACAATTTGGTTTAGTAGATAAACCAAAAATTTCCTATGGTTTTCCATCTTTCCATCAAGACTTACTATACAAAGTTTCATGAATATGGCTATTCTACTATGTAATTCATTCGCATACATGTAAGTTGTGAATTCTGTTCAGTCTATGCATCATGTTTTAAATTCAGCTATTTAGTCATGATTCAATTCATAAGTGTCCTATTGATGATCTCAGTTTTCTAAGTATTCCATCTCAGACAGTGTAATACCCCTTGTACAACCTCAGTCTCAAGATCTCATGATTCATGCTTACATAATGTACTTGGCGATGCCATGAAGCCCTTTTATTTTGATCCCTATATGTGTTTTATTGAGGGACAATCCCTAATGAGAAGTTGCATACTTTAGTCCATCCTTAATACCACTTCTAATTTTATTGCATGATTTATCACTTTGCAGTTCTATATGTATGATTGTATCATGAACATTTCAAGTGAGTTCAAAACTCTCAACATGAATCAGTTCCTTACAGTCAATAGAGTTAAGTTAACTAAGAAAATAGTTTAATGATAAAGTTATGATGTTTTAGCTTAGATATATCCTTCATTACTAGACATGTCATGTGTACATTATTCCATACTTCTAAGGCTTTAACAATTTCCTATCCATCATTCAAGGACGAATGCTTCTAAGGGGGAGATAATGTAACCCCTACATTTTTAGCTAGAAATCGAACCATCATTCCTACGTGTGTAAACTCTAGTACCATGATTTATATTTAAATATATGTTTCATGATATTTATCCAAGTGTGTGAAGTGCTTACGAGGTGAAAATGTTCATAGAATTCACTTAGAGCAAAGTTGAGCTAAGAGCCTTTGATTCGGCTAATTTTTTGTATTCGATTCTACAAGGGTCAACTTTGAACATGTATAACTTTTTATATATGTGTAAATTTTCAGTTCAAGACCCACCAAATGATATATAAGTAAATTAGCTTTCCAACAATACCAATTTTGCCTTAATCCGATGCCCGAGTGAAAAGTTATGACCTTTTTTGTGAGAAACAGTAAGCCTCCATGATAGGACCGCGACGTGTTGGTCTTTACCTTGGAATAAGGTGCGCAAAACGTTGGTCTCTCCCCAAAAAAAAGGGATGTGACACAGAGGTTATTCCTGCAATATTTCAGCTTCCTAAGGGCCAAGAGGTAATTTGGTCCTTCACCCTCAAACTCAATCATCCAAAACACGATTTATACCACCAAAAAGTGCATTATTTTCCCATCATCCTCAAAACAACTCACGTAAAAATCGCCCCCTTTTCCAAGAATAGTAATCCAAGCTTCAATTTCAAGATTTCTTTAAGAATTCGTTCAATTAAGGTATGTGGGGTATTAATCAATGGGTTCCTTTCACCCATTGAGCCCTAAAACCATCTTTTGATTAAACTATGAGTTTTCCTTTATTATGAGATTTCATATGTTCAATATGAATTCAATCCATGCTTTTCCCTAGTAAATTGAACTAAATTCATGTCCTCATATGGTCCCATGCAAAATTAGGTCATGTAATGCTTTGTATTTTAATTCCTTATGTATATTTTTATCGTAACCATGTATTTATGAATTTAAAATATGTAAGCATGTTTTTTTACCATGTTTTACACCTTCCCATGTTCAAATTCATGTACTTCAATGCTTATTGCAGTTTACTACTTTTGGGTCTCTGAATTATGATTTCCTATTACAGTTTTAATGTTATTTTTGTAATCATTCAGTGCTGGCGGATTATGAAAACCCAATACCTATGTGTCTTTACATGATTTTTGTTTTCAAGTAATGAGTCAGTCAGACAACAGTTTTAACATCATATTCAGAATGTCATAGTTATGTTGAGCACTTATGATAAGTCATCAATTTGATGACTTGCTAACACCTTTTAAGCCTAAATTATCATTATTTTCCATTAATTTAATGGCAATCTCTTACTTAATGCTCATATGTCAGTAAAAGTATAAAGGGAAGATGGGCAAGTCATTCAAGTCAACAAGAAGCCAAATGTGAAGGAAAAAAGTCATCCACTTTACATCTTCTTTGGATCTGCTATCCATCTGTTCTCTATCCGCTTTGGATCCACTCAAGCAGATTAAGAGCAAGGTGGAAATTTTTGATTTTGTCAAATATGGAAGTGGGGCCTAAATAAGAGTTTCTAGCTCATTTTTCAAGACCTAACTTTTATTTTTTCATCTTAGCATCTCTCTTTTCACCTTAGCATGTATCTTTTCATATTAGAAGAACACTGTACTAGTCTTGAGTGAAAAATATATGGGAGTGATTCCTAAAGAAGAATTAGTTATTTTCCATTAAAGATTTATTGAAATTCCAAGTTTGGAACTACATTATCTCTATTTCTCATGGATGAAGTCAATGATAACTTTTGTATATTTGTACTCTTTTTGTGTATGAGTAGCCAATTCTAAACTTGAGGTTATGCTTTATTAGGTTGTGTTAGTACATGAGTGTTATCTATTTATCCTCATAATTAGTTATTTGTGATGGGTGTTGCATTTATTTCATGATTTAATCAAGAGTTGGGGGTTACAAACCTCAATCACCCTTGAACCCATGTCGTCCTTGAAAGAGGGGATATAGGTGTGAAATAAATGCAACCAATAACTTGAATTATTTCATTTAATGAAATCTCTTAGACATAAGGATGCAAATTAAGGTGATAGATATGCAAACTTGTCATACTTGTGAGGTGTTCGAAAGAACCCATTGATGAAATTTGGTGTTGTAATTGAAAGATTGACATCAATACATTGACATCTAGCCTGCAAATGACTTTTAGCTAAAGTTGGATTAATTTTAAAGTACCTATGAATCCTATTCCCAATTGAATTCTATCTTAGAATTTCTCAATGTCAAGCTAGTGCTCTAAGATTGATGTAGTTAGTATTATAAACACATTCAAATTAATTTCCTCATTGTACATTTATGATTATTTCATTCGCATTACGGGCCACCTTTTAGTAGACTATTAACACTCTTGAGTTTTGAATTTCATGCTTTCACTCCATATGGATTTGACCCCAACCTATGTTGGGTTATTATATTGACAACGATCACTTACACCCATTAAAGAGTGTAATTTGAGCATTATAAAAAATGACATCGTTGCTGAGGAGTGAAACATAGTTTTCATTCTTGTATTATATTTAGTTACTTTGGGTTAGCCATAGTATTTTATTTTATAATTTTTGGTGTTTTTGTTCTTTCTCAGGTGTGTATAATAGTATACACGGTACTATGAGCCAACACAATAGTAATGTTGGGACGATTTATAGGTATCTTAAGGACAAGGATCACCTTAGTGATGCAGACCAATATAGTGATATTTGTATTCCATCGGCAAAATGAAATGTAGTATTTCACATTATTAGCATAATGATTTATTTTCTTCAAATGAAAGGGTTATTTGGAGGTCAAGCACATGAGGATGCTAATCTACACTTGATGAATTTTATTGAGGTGTGTTCTCCATTTGACATGGCCCACATATCTCAAGAGTCAATCCTATTGTATCTTTTTCCATTATCTTTAATAGGAGAAGCGGTATTATGGTTTCGGTCTTTGCCCGCGGGCCTATCACTTCATGGGTTAGGCTCACGGAGGCATTCTTGGAAAGATACTTTCCCCCTTCTCAGATGTTGTAACTAAGGGATAAAATCACCACTTTCACCAACTTAATGGTGAAAATTATGTGAGGCTTGGCAATGATTCAACAATAAGTTAATGAAATGCCCAAATCATGAGGTTCCGGATAAAATGCTTCTTCAAATTTTCTATAGGGCATTGGATCAATTGAATAAGATGGTAGCCGATAATGTGGCTGTGGCTTCTCCTATCAAAATATCATATGGTGTCTCATTAACTTTATTAGATCAAGTGACCAAGCAAAGTAGAGGGTGACATACAAGAGATACCGAGGTGTCCATAGGGACTCCTTCCACATATTTTGTGAGCCAAGAGCAAAAGAAAAAAGATGAAGAAAGAGATGCAAATATGGCTAAAATGATGACACAACTTGATCTTCTCACCAAGCATGTGATGGGAGCTCCTCTTAAGGAGGTTAACACTGCTACTTATAATAGTAATAGAGCTTATGATGAAGAGGAAACGGAGTCCGTTGATGAAGAAATTTGGTTCTTTTCAAACTAATCGGGGGGTTTCTACCCTACCTATCAAAGGCAAGGTATGAATCAAGGAAGGAAGGAAATAAATCATGATAGAGATTGGCATAATAGAGATCATTATAGAGATCAGGATTGGAGAGCTAAGAAGAAAGATTATGATTGGTACATTCCTCCATATGATCAGGAAAAAGGTAAAGAGTCAAGCTCCATTAATCCGAATAAGCTAAAAAATGAAGATGTCCTTGATTGGATTTTAATGGGTGTTGAGGGGACCAATAAGATGGTGAGACAGATGAAAGGTCACTTCTCACAACTGAATCAAATGACGACATCTCACTCAACCTCTATTAAGCAACTTGAAACTTAATTAGGCCAAATTTCGGCACAGCTTAATACTAGACAAAAGGGTGGATTTCATAGTGACACAGTTTTAATCCTAAAAATGATTCTCACATCATGGCTATTACCACTAGGAGTGGTCGAACTTTTGGCAAAGATGTTGTTTATCTTGTTAATGACCCCAATGAAAAGGGAAATAAAGAACAAGCCAATACAAAGAGAAAGCAGCTAGAACATCCAAACGATAATGATTCAAAGCCTAATGAGAAAAGTGTTGAACGACTGAAGGTAGTTGAAGAAAATGTTGAAAGTTAGAAATCTCCTAAGGTGGTTGATAATGATACTCCAAACTCGGATGAAACTCTAATTGTTCTATTGCCATAAATCAAAATTCCTTCCCCTTTCCCATAAAGGCTTAAGAAGACGGATAATGATACTAATTCTAAGAAGTTTCTTATGAAATTAGCAATTTATCGGTGAATATTCCTTTGATAGAAGCCTTACAAGAAATGTACGGTATGCTAAATTTATGAAGGATTTGGTTACAAAGAATCATGTCATGGATTTTGAAATAATTGAGGTAACCCTAAATTATAGTGCTATAATGTCTAGCACAATAATGGTAAAGAAAAAATACTTAGGTGCATTTACTATTCTTTGCACTATCGGGGTGTACAAATTTGGAAAAAGGTTGTGTGATCTTAGGGCAAGTATTAATTTGATGTCATTTTTCATGTTTCAAAAATTAGGCTTGGGTGCTCCTAAGCCTACCGCATGAGCCTTCTAATGGTCGATCGTTCAATTAAAAATCCCGTTGCTGTGTTGTATGATATTTTGGTGAAAGTTGACCGATTTATCTTTTCGGCCAATTTCGTTATTCTTGTTTTTGTGATTGATAATGAGGTCCAAATCATTCTTGGTAGACCATTCTTAGCTATTGGAAGGGCTTTAGTGGATGTGGAATATGGGGAGATAAAATTTCAGGCAAACAATGAATAAGTATCCTTCAATGTGTGCAAGTTCATGAAGCAACCTATTGATTTGCAAATGGTGTCGGTAATTGATGTGATACATGATGAAGTGACTAACACTATAGAAGTAAAACTTGTGGATGACCCCTTGGTGGACGTATTATGGAACATTGAGAGTGAGGTGGTTGAAGAATATAGTGAGGTGGTAGCTTCATTGACGGGTCTTGGATCTTACACCAAGTGCCCGGTCAAATTGGATCTTGATTTGAAAAACTATGAGAGTCCACCCGCTAAGTAGTCTATTATTGAACCACCTCAACTCTAACTTATTACATTACCATCTCATCTTTAATATATTTTCTTGGGTGAGGATAATACATTGTTAATCATTGTAGCAGTGATCTTGAACCTTGTCAGGTGGATGCCTTGAAATCAATTATAAAAAGTTCATTCGTGCTACCGGGTGGACTATTACGGACAATATAGGCATTGCTCACAAAATTTGTTCTTATAAAATCAAGTTAAATATTGATCATGTTTATAGTGTGGAACACCAAAAAAGACTCAATCAACTGATTCAAGATGTGGTCAATAAGGAAATCATTAAGTGGCTTGATGCGGGAGTTGTCTTCCCAATTTCTAATAGTACATCGGTGAGTCTGGTCTAGGTGTTCCCAATAAAGGTGGCATAATGGTTGTCTCAAATGAGAATAATGATCTTGCTTCTGGTCACGAGTTGGAGAGTATGTATGGGCTTTCATAAATTGAGCTCGTGGATCAAGAAAGACCACTTCCCCATGTCCTTTATGGATCAACTGTTAGATAAACTAGACAGTCAGGGTTGGTATTACTTCCTTGATGGTTACTCGGGGTACAATTAAATTTTCACTTCCCCGGAAGACCAAGAAAAAACCACTTTAACTTGTCCCTATGGTATATTTTCTTTCAAGCCATGCCCTTTAGGTTATGCAATGCACCGACCACGTTTCAATGATGCGGTGATGTATGCTTTCAAAAAATTTTGAGCCTATTTATTGGTCATAAAAGTGGTTGTGTACATGGACCATTCCACTCTTAGATATCTCATGGAAAATAAAGAGGTAAAACATCAGTTGATTAGGTGGATATTGCTCTTGTAATAGTATAATTTTAAAGTGAAAGATCGAAAGGGGTGTAAAAATCAAGTAGCCAACCACCTTTCCTGCCTTGAATCCAATCATAAGAAGTTGGGTGATATTGATACTGATTACACTTTCCCCTATGAGCTATTCATGTCACTTTTGGGAAGCATTACACCTTGGTATACAGATTATGCTAACTATATTGTGAGCGATGTACTTCCTGATGAGCTTAATCATTATTAAAAAAGTGGTTCCTATTTGTTGTGAAAAAGTATTTTTGGGATGAACCATTCTTATTTAGAAGTATGCTGATGAGGTAATCCGTCGGGGTGTCATGGAGGCAGAAATAAGAGATATTCTTGAAGCTTGTCACTTCTCTTCATTCGATGGCCATCATGGAGGGATCCAGACAGCCGCAAAGGTTCTTCAAAGTGGATACTTTTTGCTTACCCTTCATAAAAATGCTTATGAGTTGGTCAAAACATGTCCTCAATGACAAATGCAAAGTGGCATTTCAAGGAGGTATGAGATGCCTCTTAAGCCTAATCTCGATGTTGAACTATTTGATGTTTGGGGGATTGACTTCATGGGTCCCTTTATCAGCTCATATGGTAATAAATATAACTTGGTAGCTGTTGATTATGTATCAAAGTAGCTGGAGGCCATGGCTTTACTGAACAACGAAAGCAAGAGTGTCACATTCTTCTTGAAGAAGTACATCTTTACAAGGGTCAGGACTCCAAAGGAAATTAATAGTGTTGGCGTCTCTCATTTTTGTAATCGGATCTTCGGTGCCTTACTTGATAAGTATGGAGTGAAGAATTAGGTTGCTACTCCATATCATCCCTAAACTAATGGCCAAGTTGCGGTTTCAAACCATGAAATCAAGTCTATTCTCGAGAAAATCATGAATGTTGGCCATACAAATTGGGCAAGGCAACTCAATGATGCTTTTTGGGCATATAGAATAGCCTATAAAACTCCTATTGGTATATCCTCCTACCAATTGGTGTTTGGTAAGGCTTTTCACTTACCCATTGAGTTAGAGCATAAGGCTTTATAGGCTTTGAGGAAGTTGAATATGGATTGGGAGGACGCTTCAAAATCAAGGGTGAATCAACTTTATGAATTGGAAGAGTTTCAACTCAAAGCATATAAAAGCTCTGTGTTGTATAAAGAGATGATAAAGAGGTGGCATAATGCCAAATTCTTAAAGCGAGAGTTTCATGTGCCTAATGATGTCCTCTTTAATCCAATATTGAAACTCTTTCTGGGAAAGCATAGATTGAAGTGGTTGGTCCCATTCATGATAACAAATGTTTATCCTAGTAGAGCTATTGAGTTGGAAGATCACGAGACGAAGAAATTTATGGTGAATAGGCAAAGATTGAATCACTACTATATGGGTGGACCTGGAGCAGCTAAGGTTGAGTCACTTTGCTTCAAAGATCCAAAATGATTATCAAGTTATGTCGTGCCACGACTATAACTAAGGTGTTTATTTGGAGGTAACCCAAGATTTTTTTGATGTTTCTAATATTTTTTATACTAGTTTTAGCTTAGTTTTTATAGTTTAGGTAATATTACAAAATTGGGGTTTGAGAAGGTAGATTTGGGGGCTCGAAAGTGAGCCCCGAACCAAGAATTTTACTAAAATAACATGTACCAAGCTTGAACAACCTGTGTTGCACCTGCTTGAGTAGGTCAACCACAAGTGCAAGGAAAATATAATGTAGATGGATCGAGTTTTAGGCCAAGGAGCAGAAACTATTCTGCCGCAACCTGCTCTGGACTTACTGCAGTAGTCCAGTCGCAGGACAGGCGCATCTGGGACTATTTGGAGCAAAGATTCGGCCGAGAAGCTTAAGGTTACTGCCTGGACCTGCGCTAGACTTTCTGAAGTAGTCTGAGCATAAGCCAGGCGCATATGGGACGCAAATAAAGCTGGTAAAAACTGCTGCAATATGCGTTGGACCTACTTAAGCAGGCCAACCACAGGTTCAAAGCAGATGGGATGCAGGTTGAGTTTAAAAGTTGTGATGCTATAAAATGGGTCGGATCTTGTTGGATGACCTGACTTGTTCTTCCTAAAATCTATTATACACTTAAAAAAGTGCTGAAAGCAGTCAACACTTGAGCATTTTTCATTACAATTCCCTTCTAAATAGTTTATTCTCTCAAACTTAGAATTCTCTCTTTCTTTAATAAAAATTAAGCTAACAAGGATTTAGATAATTCTTTTGGACTTGTGCTTCATTTTTCTTCTCTCCTAAATAAAGAAAGGTATGATCCTTCATGGTTTCACTTTTAAATTCTCTTAAAAATGGACATTGTGTTTCATACCTAATGATGATTGGTTACTTAAATTCTGTTTGTGTGAGCTTATTGGGATGATTTTTACTTGTTGGAGTCCTTGTGTTGGCATAGGTGCCTTGTTTCACTTGTTTAATTAATGATACTCTGTTAAATGAAGCTAGTCCAGCATGTGTTTCCATTAAGTATTTCATGCTTATTTTGTGTGGTGGGTGACTTAAGTAGGATAGTATGAGCACCTTTAATGTTTGTGGATATGATTTGGCAAAACGATCTTGCTCTCTTGTTCTTCTATTCTATTTCTCCAAGATCTTAGTTAGCATGCCCACCATGTGTTTGTTGAAATGACAATAAGAGAAGAATGTCTTGTATGCTTGTAATAGTCAATGTGATTTTCCTTAGGGCATAACGTGCTCATTTTTGATGTAGCATTTTGAGTCCAATTGATCCTAAAAATGAAATATTCGGTAGTCATTGGTTGAGGGAATTTGTTGAGAAATATGACATCCATGGTTTTTGTTGGTCACTATGCCTAACCGGGAGACATTAATTCTTGCCTTGCCCTATGATAGATTGGATGACATCATTTTTAAGGGTATTGGTCATTCTCATTTCCATTGGATATTATGGATGTCCTATGAACTAGTTTTGTGGAGCGTGAGGAATGTGAGACAATTTAGCGCCCAAATGATTAAGTATTGTATTGGATGAATCCCATAGGATCTAATGATGAAGTTACCTTGCATCTATCAAAAATTTTCTTTTCTTATCTTTAATTTTCCTTCTTAACATACAAAATTCAAAAAAACCTATTTTACCTTTTATCTTTTATTTTGGTTTTATTTTGTTTCTTTCTCATAGATATGTCTCCAAGGAAGAACTTTTTAGGAGAAGCAAGAAAGGGTAATACCCCGGATAAAGGAAAATACAAAGCTACCTCCGCACACCCTTCATAGCAGACTCGGTGAGAGGAACCCAGTCTGATGAGGTTACTATTGAGACAATGTGATCATTCACTGATAGGGATTCGCGTGCATAGTGCACCACAAGGAGTCTTTACCCTTCTCTACTCTCTTTTACTTTTGTATTGGGGACAATGTAATGTATTTAGCGGGTGGTGAGGCATTTTTATGATCTACTTGATGGTCGGTGCCTACTATTTCACTTTATGCATTTGGTTGGAAAGATTGTGTGGACAGACTCTATGTTATCACTATAATGTTTGTGCTTACACGTTACATTTTATCATGTTTATTTACTTTAGCCATTGTGGGGCTTGTTTTGTTTTTTAAATTATTATTGACATTGCTTTGGATGGGCTCTTGTCGGGTATTTTGATAATGATGTCAAATATTGTCTTTTTGTTGTTGAATTTGTATCATGCACTTAATATAAATGTGGTATCCAATTTTGCGCATTGATCTTTTTGCCTTTTGTATATATGTGTCTAATAAACTCCAAGGGTTTTCTTCGAAACTCGGTTCTTTCCTAAGGAGCAAAATTTCATTTCTCTTTCTTTTGATCTTTTATTTTTATTCTAGTTTAGTTTCTTTGTCGAACCGAGTGATAATTCACCCATGAGGTATGATGAGGCGACATCCTTAGGTAAAGTGTCTAGTCATTTTAATTAACTAGGAAGAAGCAAAAGTTCGAAAATACTTTCAAAATGTCATTGGCAAGAAATAAAATGATTTTAAGAAAAAACCAAAAATATAGTTTTATTTTTGAAAAAAGATCAAGGATGTTTTTGAGATTTGTTTTGAATGAGTCCATTAAACTCAATTTTTGGCTCTCTCTTTACAAGGATAATTCTTTGACTCAGAGTAACTTATGAAGCTCAAATTGGTTGGGAGATCAAATTTTTGCCCTATGAGTATGATGCCATGTGTGCTAAGATTTTTGAATAATTCTTGTACATATGTGTAGTCTAGAACTTGCCCCGAGTGTATTCAAAGTGAAATTATAGGAAAGCTTGGTTTGGAGGATGACCCGAGGCCCTTTTTGATCCGTCACATAGCCAAATTCTCACCTTAGCATTGTTCCCTAGTTAACCCATTTGAGCCGTTTTGTCCATCTTTCTTTCTTATTGTAATGATAACCATGATAAGATACCTAAACCCTTTCGAAAATCTCTCTTTTGTCACTTAACCTCCTTTGATGAGTTGCATGATTCTAATTAATGGATTATAGGCAAAAGCCTAAGTTTGGGGGATTGTGTATTTTAGAGAAGATAATCAAAGAAAAAACAATAAAGGTGTATGTAAGGTTTCAACACATGTGCTTAAACGACAAGATATGCTTGATGATAAAGTTTAATAGCATAGCCCGTAGAACTTGAAAAAAATTTTGGTTGGGTGAGGGGCTAATAAGGGCTTATAGGTATAAAATATATTGAAAAAGTCAAAGAAGTGAAGAAAAAAAATGGTGGCTTTGAATTGTTTCGTAAATGTTAAACACGAAGTTAGAAAAATATGGGAAATACTTTGAAGAAGAATAAGGTGGGTATTTTGAAAATTTTAGAGGTAGAAAGGATTAAGAGAATGCGTTGAAGGAGGTCTTTTAGTTACTTGATCCATATATATTTCTTTCCACACCTTAAACCTTCATCTTGATCCGCAAGACCTTGGTGATTCCAAACTAAGTAAGTCTACATTAGTGGTGAACAACACAAAGGACAGGCCTATGGTTCTATTTGATGTACTTGAATTTATTTATGAAAGTGAGTATGAATTCTTTCGTTATTTGAGCTCCTTTAAGAATTGAAATGTCTTTTGTGTGTGGAGCTAACTCTTACATATGAGCGGCATCAGTACTGTTGGGTAAAGGGTGAAGTTTTACTATTGGTTTGGGTAAATGAGTGACGTAAGGTTGCATTGTGAGGATTGAGACAATCTTTGATGATTTTGTGTCTTATCTTAAGATGTTTTATGATTTGGAAAGATAATTTGATATGAACTTGCATCCTTGCTTCAGAAATATGTGCTCATTGAAAAGTTTTGGTTTACTTGTTGCCATGACATGTTTGGAAAGTGTTTGTAGAGCATTGTTAGCTTATTCCTTTAGTATAGCTTTCTTTTGGGTGGATTTGAGTTAAATACCCTATCTTATTGAATTTTTCTTTGTTGCTTGAGGACAACCAATAGTTTAAGTTTATGGGGTTGATAAGTCATCAATTTAATGACTTGCTAGAACCTTTTAAACCTAAATTATCATGCTTTTCTATTGATTTGATGGTAATCTCTTACTTAATGCTCATTTATGTAGGTAAAAGTAAAAAGGTAAGATGGGTAAGTCATTCAAGTCAACAAGAGGCCAAATGTGAAGGAAAAGAGTCCCCCACTTCATATCTACCTTGCATCTGCTTTGGAGTTTCTATCCATCTGCTCTTCATCCGCTCAAGCAGATCAAGATTAAGGTAGCAATTTTATAATTTTTTCAAATGTGGAAGTGGGTCCTAAAGAAGGGTTTCTATGTCATTTTTCAAGACCTAACTTTTATTTTTTGATCTTAGCATCTCCTTTTTCATCTTAGCAACTATCTTTTCATCTTAGAAGAACGAACATTGTTCTAGTCTTGAGTGAAAAATATATGTGAGTGATTCCCAAAGAAGAATTAGTGATTTTCCATTGAAGATTTATTGAAATTCCAAGTTTGGAACTACATTCTCTCTATTTCTCATGGATGAAGTCAATTATAACTTTGGTATATTTCTACCCTTTTTGTCTATGAGTTACTAATTCTGAATCTTAGGGTTATGCCTGCTTAGGTTGTGGTAGTGCATGAGTGTTTGCAATTTATCCCCATAATTAGTTATTTATGATGGGTGTTGCATTTATTCCATGATTTAATCAAGAGTTGGGTGTTGCAAACCCCAACCACCCTTGAATCCATGTCATCCTTAAAAAAGGGGATATGGGTGAGAAATAAATTTAACCTATAACTTAAATCATTTCATTTAATGACATCTCTTAGACATAAGGATACAAATTGAGGTGATTGATGTGCAAACTTGTCACACTTGTGAGGTGTTTGAAAGAATCCATTGGTAAAATTCAATGTCATATTTGAAAGATTGACATCAATACATTGACATCTAGCCTATCCATGACTTTTAGCTAAAGTTGGATAAATTGTCAAGTACCCATGCATGAACCCACACCTAGAATTGCATAATTCCAAGGCCTATTCCCAATTGCATTCACTCTTAACATTTCTCAACATCAAGCTATTGCTATATAATTGAAGTAGTTGTCATTATAAACATATTCAAACTAATTCCCCCATTTTACATTTACTTTTTTTTCATTCACATTATGGGCCACCTTTTAGCAGACTATCAACACCCTTGAATTTTGAATTCCATGGTTTCACTCCTTGTGGATTCGACCCCAACCAAGGTTGGATTTTGTATTGACAACGATCGCTTACACCCATTCAAAAGTGTAATTTGAGCGTTATAAACTTTCAAGTATAGTACCATGTTATGTTAAGCAGCTAATAATACCAAAGTCCTTCAGTTGGGAGTAACACTTAGCACCGAGTGAACGTAGGGATAGCGAATCCCCCGTTAGTAGAGTCATGGGTCATTAGTAGCAGTCCTTAAGTTCTAGACCTACGGTGCCACTGTAGATTATGAGGGGTCCCCCGTCAGTAGAGGCATGACACCCTCTTCCTTTAGGACATTAGCCTTGTGGGTACATATCTTTATTTATATGTTCGTACCCCTAGAAAGGTACCAAAACGCTTCCAACTGAGGTTGCAGGTTGGACCCTGTAGCCTATATTGGGGCATGTCGGTTATAGATAGCTCCCACTGTCTCAGCGTTGTATTTAGAGTAGTTCAGTTCAGGTTTGCGTGACTAAGTAATAAGATTTTAGTAACTATTCAGTCAGTTTTTACAAATTATTCATGTTATTCAGATCATGCCAGTACATGTTATACTTGGTCTTGCATTCTTAGTTTTACATGTTCAATATCTATACAATATTCATACTTTATTGCTTCCCAGCTTCAGTTTTACTTATTTTATAAAAGTAAAGATTTTAGAAACTTAGGATTCACCAGCTTATCAGATTATATTTGTCACTCATATTTTAAGATACTTCAGTTTTAAGTTGATTTTAGTCTCTTGGTTAGTCTACTTACACTCAGCATTCATGTTTTAAGATTATGTATTTATACAATTTTATTTATTGCATTTACCCCACTTACTCAGTACATTCCAAAGTACTGATCTACATATATGTCTATGTGCTACATCGTCTCATAATATAGGAACCAGTTGTAGCCCACACATCATAATCAGATAGTTAGTAGCTTCCAACCAGTAGGTGATAAGTTCTCTTATTTTGGGGACTCCAGTCAATTGTAGTTCTTGTTTTATCCTATTACTATTCAAATGTATTGAGTAGTTGTAATTATAGGCATGTCTCAGCTATCTATAGTCAATATAGTAGAGGCTTCATAGATAGTCAGACAGAGTTATTACATGTAATTCAAGTTTCTTTCTTTAGTTTTACCATGATGTAAACTTTACCAGTGTTATACTTATTCAAATTTCCTTATGATCATGTTTCTGCTCAACAAATTTAGTTTTATACAATTTAAATCAGTTGCTTAAGAAGTATGCCAGTTCATAGGTTAGCTTGGGATCATTTGTGGTTCTAAGTACCGTGCTACAACTAGGGGGTAGTCTCAGGTCGTGACACTATCTTGAAGCGCTGAGGCTCAGAAGGTGTATATGAAAAGTCATATGACGACTTACCTTCATCATTTTTACATCATTATTTCATGGCATCAATTGCATTACATTGTTGTATTTTCCCTAATATATTGTTGTTGTGTAGTTAGTTTTCTTAGTTATAGTATATGTTTTGTTTACCTTATTGTCTTATGTCTTAAATCTATTAGTGGAGATAGTATGAGCTACCATCAGGGAATTTTTATTTGCAGGTGACATGCTCATAGGATATTTTATTATATTATTTCTTACTTTGCTGAGTTGGTCTATGATACCTATTGAGTTTAAGTGGACCTTACTCACTCTTATTATGCTCTTTTGATGTAAATCCTAGTTTGAGTTGGACTCATAATAGCTGAGTTGATGCCATCAGAGTTGATATTCGAGGTACAAGTGCGTTTTAGAGTTTGGAGCATATTTTTTTATCTCTTCGTACTTTTCTTGTCTTTACTTACTTAAAAGACATACTTATGTTTTTCATATTCGATTATATATTAGGTGCTCTTTCCACTTGTGACAATAATATTTTGGGATTTAGGTGTATTTTAATTCATACTTTTGATTGTGATTGCTATGGCCTGACTTTGTTCTAGAAGTCTCACGTCTTACTAGTTTTTTTTCATTTATCGTGTTTCCTTCTCTAGTGGGTTCTTTGACTTACCTACCAAGATTTATCGAGGTAAGTGTCATCACGACTTCAAATTTAGGGTCATGACAAATTGGTGGAAGCACTAGGTTGATCAATCTTACAATTGAAAGAGCAGGATGTCTAGTAGTTTTGCGGATTGGTACGTAGGCCTTCGTATCTATCTTTAAAATTCTATAAAATACCATTAGGAAAAACTTCTCTAATTTGATTCCTTATTATGAGAGTTATTCATACCAAATGTTCTAAACTTGTATTCCATTCTTTTTTACACGGATGGTGAGAACTAGATCCTAAGATATTGAGCCAACACTCATTGTTGATCCTAAGTTAGAGAGTGAGGCAGGGGTCGTGGCTAAGCTAGAGGTAGAGGAGGGGAATGGGGAGCTGATCTAACTAGAGCATGCTAGGGCGGCCTCTCTCGAGCTCAAGAGTTATTATAATGATAAAGACCATTTGTTAGGGGATGCGGGTTCAGATCAGGTTCCCCAAAGTTCAGTTGATTCCTCGGTGTTACAGGATTTATTAATTTTTGTCATGATCTAAAGTACCCACACTATACCTTCGGTGGGAGAACCAATGTAATATATGAGTTTTATACAAATGGACTAGAAAATAGTAAATGAACCTATGGTATCCCGAAGGTTGAAAATCACCCTTGAATTTGGATATAGTCTGAGTCACAACTGAGGTCTCAAAAAAGTCACAGGAATATGCTCCATATTCAACAAAGAGAAGAGCACGTGTTCAAAAAAAAAGAAGAGCACGTGTAGTATCAGCATCCCGATTTACATAAAGAAAAAAGTCTAGTATTTAAGAACTTTAACCAATTTTTCTCAAGGAACCAACAAAATAATGACAAAAAATCTTGATTCACTCAAGGAACTAATAAAATCAAGAAAACGTATAATCTTTAATTCACTTAATGATCCACCACACTCATTAAATACTTGTACACACATACTAAAGGGTCTTATGTTGCCCATTAGCCATGACCTGAAAGGTATGAGCTCTTGTTCATGTACCTAATACCATAAATCAAGTGTCCTCCAACCTTTTATCAAACAATCACACGAAGATGTCCAACTACCAATTTTGCCTTTTTTACAACACACCCTCAAACCATGATATCTGGGATTAACCCCTTTGTGTCAAGTTTGATATCTGGAGTTCTACTTACCCTAATTTTCTTTTGAAAAGTCCTCCAGAATCTTTATCACGTTAGCTAATATAAAATTAGTCTAAACTTAATCACATATACTTAATCCATTCTCAGATTTTCCTAGACCCAACCTCTTTTAAATTTTATCTAAAACTAGCCTTCCCAAAATATTTAACTTTTGATTTAGGGAGAAACTTAGCCTAAATTTTTTGCATGATTGACTCACCCGCAATGATGGAAATATTCATTATAAAATATATTAATTTACCCATTGCTCATCCTCAAATTATCAAACAAGGAAAAATAATCCAAGTAAGTAAAGAAAGAATACATGTATCTCAAACAAGTGAGGGTACTTGTCATGTATGTCCTTCTCAATTTTCTAACTGGAATCTTCAATAGGACAATGCTTCCAGACCTTTACCAATCAAATGTCCATTTTCAAACATCCTAATTAAAAGTAGCAACCAGCTCTTCCTCATAAGTAAGTTTCTTATCCAATGAAACTAAATCCCACTTGATAATGTAATTCCCATCCCCATGTTATCTCTTAAGCATGGATACATAAAACACCATATGGACCTTTGATAAGCTTGGTGTTAATTCCAACCTGCATGTGATCAGACCTACATCATCAAGAACCTCAAACATATTGATATACCGAGGGCTAAGCTTGCCCTTCTTGACAAACCTCATAATTTCCTTCATAGGAGATATTTTAACAAAACTTTCTCACCAAACTTGAATGATATGTCCCTAACCTTATGGTCTGCATACTACTACTATTGACTAATTTAGGCTATGGATGGGTCTTGCTTTTTCCCGAGCTTCTGCGACTAGTACTCAAAGGCTTCAGATAATGTAATGATCTATTTTGGCATTACTAAAATAATTGCGGTAAAGGAATAACAACCTCATTCATCATAAGTTACGGGACCAATTATTTAGTACAAGAGTTAATTACACATGTACTATGGTCATATAATACCCCTAATCAAGTTCAAATATGCATATCTCTTAGAATATAAATATTTATAGGGTCAAATACCCATCAAGTGAATGATCTTTGTGTCTTCTTTCTAGTATATTAAATCATCCATTGGTCTACCTTTTGCGTTTTGATTGTTTTATTAAACATTACTTGGGCTAAGAGATATACCACCATAGTGGTACCGTTGAAGCTGTAATTTAACTATTGCAGCAGTAATAAATATTTTAATGCTAGTTTGGATGTGTTTCAGTACCAAAACTCAAATATTTTATTCCTAAAACCTAGAGATATGATTTGTTCCTTCAGTGGAAATCCTTTGTTGATATAAGATTTTTACTTTTTTTTAATATCGATTAATCCATTCTTATCTTAGAATCATTCGAAAGATCATCAATGCAGGAATTCTTGGGAATTTGAATCGTAAGTTCATAATATTTTGGATAAAACCTATGATCTAGGTTAATATCACCTAGAATTACTTTTAAATTATTATTTAATAATTGCTAGCATGAATTAGTGATTGTAAAATATTAAATCAATCATTGCAGGTCTTGAATTCAATAAACATAAAGCCTTTGGTCTTTAAACACCATTAGTGGAGATGGGTTGATTATGATAGAGTTTTTTAATGGACAATTCACCTTTGGGTAATGTTAGACCATTAATAATGGTAGAATTAGTGGGTTGAATTCCCAAGTTAGTTATTAAAGAGTAATTACTTAATTACTCTTATAATTGTGTTATTTTTAGATATTTAGGCTAGTGAAAGCTTGAAAGAAAAGAAAGAGAAATTTTGGTACGACTTGCCTGTTCTGAGCTCTTCGATCAAGGTAGGTTATGGTTAACTTGTAGTAGACTTAGTCTAGATGAACTTTATTTTGATAGTAATATTGGAAAATTTCATGGCTTAGGTGTTCGAGTATAGTATTTGAATAGATTAAATTGATAAAAATCCTGTTACACTCAAATATTATCATAGATTGTTGTAATACTGAACAGATGTAATACTTGTGGCATGAAAAATTAGTGGAATATGGCAAAAATTATATTTAGTTGAAAGTGATATAATAATCAGATAATTGTGTGTGATTGTCTTTTGTGTGGATTAATTAATGGGTAATTGTTTTTGTATGACTTGATAATGAATTATATAATTTTTATGTGAATGTGAATAATGGTAGAAGAACTAGGTGACCTTTTAATCTACAAGCTAGTCTTTAATATTTTTAAAAAGGAGTGAAACCAATATTATGCACGGTTGAAGTAAGATACATGCTTGTTATAAGATAGTTAGGAGGATTGATTGTGATAAGAGGACATACCGATATAACTTAAGAATCTAAGCCTGAATTTTGAAAGTGCCTAATAGTAAGATGCATTAAGATGGATAACCCTTGTTGGAATTATAAGTTGAATCGAGCCTACAGTTGGATAGGCTCAGCTAATGTGACTAGCTTCTTAAAAACTTAGTTGAGACTTGAACAAAAGAGTTATTAGATAGTAACAAAATTAACAGTTCCAAGTGAATAAAAGAGCCTCACATTGATTACTAAAATAGGATGATAAATCAGAGTGTAGATATCAATCTTGGTTGAATATGCACTCCTGAATGGATACCTGATGAATTGGTCTTTATACATTGTTTGAGTGATGTTTGGATTTGGTAATGCTCAATTGAGCAAGTGGTATATGGGACTTCGAGCATACTTGTGATTATTGATTTTAATTAATTATTGTCTTTTAGTGCAAGTTCTATTTCAATCGTTGTTGCTTTCATATGATTTTAATTGGGTGTTTGTAATTTTTCTTCATGTATTGCTTATAATTATTGACTGAATTTGAATTTTCATACGCATTGCTGATGATATTTATTAATAAAGGATTGGGTGTCATGCCAGTACAAATATGATATGTTGTTTGTGATGGATCAGACACCGTGTTGATATGAATATGGTATGTTGGTTATCATGGATCGGTACCACACTGGTACAAATATGATATGTTTTTATGATGGATTAGATACTAAACTAGTATGGATATAAGTTATGGATGAGTTGAGAAGGAAGGAGAAATTGTGAATAATTTCATACATTCATTCATATGTATTAAATGCATATTTATATTTATATGTTGGTGGTGGTTCTTTGTGTGGACTGAGTTATGTTGATGAGATATAGTTGGTCCTTGTGTGGACTGGGTGTTTGATGAGATATTTTTGTCCTTTAAGTGGATCAGTTAGGTTGATGGTTGTGATTGGTCATTATAGCCAAGTTGAATATAAGGAACATCCTAAATTATTTATAACTAATGTTTTCCTTTGTATACAGTTGCATTTATGATGTGTATTATTATACCTTTCTTGTAAAGTTATTTAAACTATTAGTTGTCTTAGTTGTTGTAATATCGATAGTTAGCGATACAATGAAAACTATAGAGCTAGCGCTGCTAGGATAGAGACAGGGTTACATAAGCTTAAAGAACATTATAAGATAGACTGGATTATCAAAGAATAAGTATACATAAAAGTGATAAATGTTAGGTGATTCGTAGAGACACTAACTTTAAGTAGGAATACTTGTATGAATGTTCTTTAGTAATCGAAATTCAAGTTAAAGTCATGTTTCTTTCCTATGCGTTATCAATATTATTTATATATAACCATGGATGGATGATAATACCTTTAGTGGATGTGGTTTGTACTGATACTACACTTACTATGCCTCCAATTAGGGGTATAACCATAGTGTGTGTTAGTTAAAGTTTCTTTAGCAGCGACGACGATCACACTGCAACATCTTCTGCCATCTCCATTTTGTATGGATGTTCCTACTCCTTGTCTAGTGCTCTTGTACTAGTTTAGGCTAGTTTCAAGGAATTTGTTGTTACTTATTTCTATACTTCTTTACATATCAAATTTGCTGATTTAAATGGTATAATGAGTTAACTAAATAACTATAGTTGGATTCAAGTTTCCATTCAGATATCTAAGTTTAAGGGTTAATTTTAAAAATTGTTAAACTTTCACATTTGATTAAATGATAGGGTATTCAGGGTTCTTCTTCTAGGTTAAGCGTAAATGGTTGCATACAAGATCCGGTGGGTGGGGTCGTGATACGATGTTAACAGAGTATAGGTTACCAGTTTTACAGTACAAGAGAAAATATAATATAGTCCTATCGATTAGTGTGTTGGTGTCCACATCAAATCTATAGGAGGACATTGGTATCTAGAAAACTTTTTTACTTTCTTCTATTCTATTATGCCATCTTAATATTGTCTTCTTGAGTTGTGACTACTGGTATCTGGTAGATTTAATTGGTTTTTCAACCATAACAATTTGGACCAATTGTTATCTCACTAATAATATAACGCCCCGTATTTCCCTAGCATAATCTAAGTCCTAATATGTGAGTATTCATACATAAAATTTTTGAAATACTTATTATTTTTCAATTTAGAGCCTGCCATTATGTAGGAAAATGAATTAGCTTTCCAACGATATAAAATTTACCTAAATCCGATAATCAGGTAAGAAGTTATGGCGATTTAAAGTTTCAGTAATTAAACACCATCATTTTAACCCTTAGCGCGTCGCGTAAGAAGCCCAAATGATAATTGCTAAGTTCCACTGTGACTCCGCGATCATGGAGCATCGCGGAGCAGGCCAATTTATCATTTGTCAATTTTCAGTGGGCCTCTGTGATGTTGGCGCATCGCGGAGGTGGCCAAATTGGCATTCTAAAGGCTTATCGCGATTGCTCCACATTGTGATATTTGTCCAGGTTCCAATTGTCCATTTCCAGTGGCTTGGCACGATATGGCGCATCGCGCCAAGACCAAAAATTGGGATGGTCAGTTTTCAGCTTATGTTTTAAATCCGTTTAAGGGTATTTGGGTTTTTTTTCCTAAGCCCTAAACTCATCCTAAAACACGAAATTTAGCCCCAATTGGCCTGAATAATCATTCATTATTCAATTCCTCTCAAATTAAAGATCCCCTTTTTCCAAGAACAAGAAACCCAAGCTCTCAAATTTAAGATCAATCCTCAGGAACTCACCAAGAACTTCAAGAAATTCATCCATTAAGGTATGTTAGATGTCCATGGATTTCTTTCATCCATGGAGTCCAAGTAACCCATTGAAATTTCATGTTTTGATCTTTTCAAGTTATTTGATTTTAAATTATGCTTTCATCCATGAATCTCCATGTACTATTGATTTTGTACCATGTTACCATGTAATTATTGTTATTATTCAATCCTTTATATTTTAATATTATTATTTATTGAATTCAACCATGATTTAATGCTATTATGATGAATTCATGCTATTCCTACAAGTTCCATGACATTCCTATGATTATTTTAAACCATGAACTACAAGTGTTTGATAAAATACCTACAAGAGTGATTTATTTAATATGAGCCTTCATGTTTTTATCTCCAAGTTTTAGTGTCATTTTACTATTATTATTTTGAGTCCTGAGGGTATTGAATACTCAAAAACCATAGTTGTTTACTTAGTCTCATTTCAGTATCTTTAGAATACTTCAGATTATATTATGACCATTATTAGAACAGTCAGTTAAACTCAGAACAATCTAATATTTTAGAGTCTTTAAGTTGGGAGTAGGATTTAGCACCAAGAGATTTTAGGGATGGAGGCTTCCCCGTTAGATAGGCAGTGTCGCTAGTAGCAGTCCCTAAACTCCAGAACTACGTATCCAGTATAGGGCATAAGAAGTCACCCGTTAGATCAGGCTTGACTATCTCGCAAGGGTCACCCGTTAGTTCAAGCTTGACACCTTTAGTCCTTTGGACATTATATCAATTTAGTGGATCCACACAACCATCATTAGTACCCGTGGCAAGGTATTAACAGCCTTTCAATTGGGGTTAAAGGTTGGACCCGGATTAGCTCAAATTGGGGAATGTCGGTTAGATGATACCTCCCATAGTCTCAGATATAGTCTCAGTTACCGTCTCAGTTCAGTTACGTAGTCTTAAAGTTGCTTGACCAAAGCATGCAGATATTAGTATTTTTCAGTGTTTCAGTTTATAGATTTTACTCAGTCCATGTTATATTTTTGGTCATGCATTCCCAAAGTCTATAGATTTTCACGTATATTCAGTATTTACAGACTGTCATGCATACTCAAAATTATAGATTTTCCATATTTTTAGCATCTATAGATTCCATGTTCTCTACTCAGTACTCCATATTTTACATGCATATTCAGTTAACTATTAGTTCTGTTCATGAAACCATGCATATCAACCTACCTCATTTAGCATACCAGTACATTCAAAGTACTGATCGTATACCTTTCTTTGTGGTATGATGTATTATATCATAGGTTCTGATGCTCAGTTCTCAACTCGCGATTATACTTACCAGATCCTCAGCTGTAGCAATGGTGAGTACTCATACTTTGAGGACAGGCTTACTTTATTTCATGTCTCAGTAGTTAGTTGGAGTTAGTTGGGACCTGTCCCATCAACTCATATTCAGTCAGTTAATTTTAGAGGCTTTTCAGACATTAGAGTTAGTTATTCAGTATTCATATATTATAGTTAGTTATCCAGTTTATCATTATTTTATCAGATTTAGCAGTTGTTTCTATAGACTCATATTTTAGTTATTAAAACCTTATGGCATATTAGCATTCTTTCGTATTTATGATTATGTTATCTAATGTTCATAGCAGGTACCATCTCATGGGTTAGCTTGTGGTCCCTCAAGACTGTAAGCACCATGTGATGACTAAGGGATAGTCCCGGGTCATTACAATTAATGAAAGGTTGGAACAGGGTATTCTAACCGATAGAGGTTAATAAGAAGCATAGCGGTTGAATTGTTATGTTGTGAAATTCATTTTATATTGTGAAATATTTATGCTTTAAATGTTTTTTAGTATAATATGATAGAATGTGATGTGTGTTACTTATATAAATGATTATTATTTGATTGTCAAACTTTTTAAGTGCAAATGCTTATTAAAAGTAATATGAGATAAGTGGTTGTAATAGAATTTTGGAAATCGTAAAGGTTGGATATGATTTTGAGGTATGTATTCATTTCTATAAATTGGGATATGTATTGATTTTTCATGATTTTAAGTATTCCTTGATTTCTATTTGGCCTTTGATGATATACTTAGATATCCATGTATGGTCCGATCGTTGATGATAAAAATATCTCAAATCCTTGTGTGGTTTGGTTTTGATAATAATATTAGGGATCCTTGTATGGTTTGAGTAATGATAATGACATTTGGGATCCTTGTGCGGTCCAATTAATTATAATGATACTGGAGATCCTTATGTAGTTTGATCTTTGATGATTATATTTGAGTCTGAAGTGCAATTATGTCACTCTTGTGTAAATAGTCCAGCAATGAGTTGAATTTCTAGTGATGACTTTTTATGTAATGGGTTAAACTAAGATGAACTTGATTATTGTGCACAACCTTGGTGACTTGAACATAAGGTGAGTTGTTTAGTTGATGGTACAAATACAAGGAAAATTGATTAGTTAAATAAAATTTGTTATTTTTTGTAGTATGATAAGGGAAGATGGTTGTTAGGGTTTTACTTAATATTGATAAGTTAAACCTTGACTATGTGATTCACAATTGTGTAGCTTATTTGGTTAAGTGACTAGAATGATATTATGGGGGTAAGGGCGTTGATGTCCTAAAGGTTGACCAACCGATTGTACAAAATCCATGGTGGCTATGAATGAATATAATGGGTTAAGTTTATAGAATTAGAATTAAGTGGTAGTTAAATAATTTTCATAGGCTTAGTGAGGAGGTAGGTCTAATATAATGACCTTGTATTTGGTTCATTATGGATTGATTTGCGTAAATATTTGGTTAATAGGAATAATTTTTTATGGATAGTATCCCTTGAATATGGTGTAGTTGAGTTGATAAGGTTGGCAAAATAAGCCATCTTTTCTATGGTTGATGATCATTAGTTGTAGTATCGAATAAACTAAGATGAGTAGTAGTGGTAAATACGTGTTATAGTGAAGACTCATAGTGATACATTGGTGTTGTTGTCATGTTATAACATTAAATAGGGTATAAGTACCCATTAAACTTTTCTAGAATAAAATAGAGAACCTCAAAGTAGTATAGTTTGGGTTAAAATCTGATGTTGTATGGATTAGTGTTTAATGGTGGATCATGATGTAAGATTCGGTGGATTTAGAGGTTAACATGTTAGGAGACTGTAATGACCCGAGACTACCCCCTAGTCGTCACACGATGCTTGCGACCCCGAAGGACCACAAGATAACCCATGAATGATATCTGCTGTGAGCACTGAATAATAATACTGAGATAAATCAAAATAATGGGCTGAAATGCCATAAGATTCAAAATATCTAAAATACTGATAAAATATAATAACATTTGAATCTAAATATTGTCTGAAAATCTAGTCAGAAATAGCCTCTAACTGAATCTGTCTAAAAGTGGAGTTGATGGGACAATCCCCCAACTAACTCCATCTACTAAAATACTTCTAAGATGAAGTACAGAAATAAAAGAATATCCTTGATAAATAAAGACTGATTTCTAAATCTGCTACTACTGGCTGAATCTGGCTAAGTGCGGTCAGTAACCTGAGTGTTTGAAGCTATGATATGAAACAACATAGCGCAAGAAACAGGTATGATATCAGTACGTGTGAATGTACTGGTATGCTAAATGAGGTAAAGCTGAATGCCTGGGTTCATATGCATGATCAATAACTAACCGAATGATATCTAAGAGCTGAATTAGCATACATAGAGGATCTGTAACTACTAAACATACTATGCCTACTGTGACAGAGTATACTGGAACTGAATCTGATAACTAATAACTGATAACTAAATATACTAATAATTTGGGATCACTGATAATCTGAATTACTATTAACTAAGTGACTGTATCTAACAGTCCTAATTCTGTAGAACTGAACTGAGTTATATTCTAAGACTGAGACCGAAACTGAAATTGTGGGAGGTAATCATCTATCGACATGACTCAAATAAGATAATATAACTGAGTTGTGGTTCAATTTTTAACCCCAATTAGAAGGGTGTAAATACCGCGCCACGAGTAAAGACAAGCTAAAGAGTAACCCTCTGCTGGTAGATTCTCTAAACAAGAATGGTGGTACCCTTTCACAGGCAGGTAAATCACCTCATCAACCCTCAACTGGAAGGTTTGATGTCTCAACCTAAGCTAGCTATGTAATTCTGGAATGCAAGGATTGCTTTTAAAGATCACACCCTCTACAAGAAGGTGAGCCCCCATCCTTGGGTTCACTCGGTGTTGAATCCTACTCCCAACTGAAAGTCACTAAACTGCTATACTGGAATGAACTGGACTGAATTCACTGAGATTACTGAGTTTTCCTAAATTCCGTAATTGAATGAGTTCTACTTATTTCTATAATAGATTGAGAGTACTACTGATTATGACATGGATGATACTATTTTATAACTGACACTGGATCTAGGTAAACATCTAAATTGTCGGGTATTAAATACCCCCAGAACGTGATAGCATGATAAGTAAACCAAAGCATAATCTTGGATAGTATAACAATGTTCACTTAGTAATAATTCATTCATAGAGACATTTCATCAAACACTTGTAATGCATTAACTTGTACATGAATGGGGAATGCATTTTAACATGCTCTAGTGGTATTATTTCATTCTCATAGACAATCTATCAAACACATAAGAAGCTTACTTGGTTCATTAGATCATAAGAACTTATGGTTAACATGGCTACAACAATAAACTTGCAAATTGAAGGGTTTATCATGAATATCATGTAATTCAACACATACTAGAATCAATTCTTGGAACTTATAATCTAAATCATGGATTAAAACTCAAACAACATCATAAACATGAAGTCAATCTAATTCAAACATGGAAATCATAAATCATTGCTCCATTGAAGGTAAGGATCCATGAATGAACATCTAACATACCTTAATTTGATGAGTTCTTGGAGAAGTTCTTGGGATTTACCTTGATTCTTGAGAGATAGGGTTTGCTTTCTTAAGAGAGAACTATCTTTTGATTTTAGGCCAATGTGAATAATGAAGGGTTTTACATATTTTTAGAGCTTAAATCCAACATCTGGGTAGAATATAATCATGGTAAAAGATTGTTTTAACCTTGGGTATAACTTTAATATTTTGAGAAATTTTCTCGATCTGAACCCCTGGTGCGACGCGTCACCATCGTGCTGGGCCACTGGAAAATGATGACTGGAAAATTGAATGGTGGTGCAATGCGGTGGAATTATCTTGGTACATTGGAAATTGACAATTTCTATTTTAACTCACTCTGTGATACGCTACTGACCTGAATGACGGTGTTTAACGACTGAAAATTAAAATCACCACAACTTCTTACCCGGTTGTCGGGTTTAGTCAAATTTTATATCTTTTGAAAGCTAATTAAATTTTGTACACAATGGTAGGCTTAAATTTAAAAATTATTGAGTATACCAAAAATTTTATTTAGGATAACCCATGTCTGAGGGTTAGTCTAGGCTTGGGAAATATGGGATATTACAATATCTCCCCCTTAGAAACATTCATCCTCGAATGTGGATATTTAAGATAAGAGAGTACGGATAGACTAATTTTATGTATTGAACTAGACATGCACAACAGAAGTATGATTACGTGATTGGTTTGATAGACTGAACTTACATTCTGAATATGCATGTCTGATGCATGAGTACATGTCTGAACGGATTAATGAATACTTGACTGAATACGCATGAGCGGGAACATGAGGACATGACTAAGTCTGAATCATAATACATGAACTGAACTAATTCCTTGGATACGTTTTATGACAGCGGGATGGTCATACAGCTGAGATTGGGACTTGAGGGTCAACTATAAGGACACATACTGAACCTAAGAACCTGTCTGAGAACAATCTCTGACTCTGTGGCTTGGCTTGCCATAATCGAAATAAACATCACTGCCACCTCTACACACACCCTTATGATTCCTACCATACTCTCCACAAAATTGATTAGTATGACTATTGCTTACGTTATTCTAGGTCAATAGTACACTGGCTGAGGATGGAGCTGGGACTGAATACTTTTGACAAAATTGGGAACGGTTACCGTCTTCTGACTTAGGATGACTGAAATTAAGGCTACTTGTTCTTGCCCTCTTATTCTCTCTCTCCTTCTTAAGCTTTTTCTCCTCAATCTGTTGAGCATGGAACATAAGTCTAGATATGTTCATCTCTATAATCTTGTTGTTCTTTACTCCTTAACCATACTACCTAACACCCCAGATATGAACTTACTCATTCTGTACCTATTATTTGCTACTACATGGGGAACATACCTAGCTAACTGAGCAAACTTGTGAAAATACTCTTTTAGGCTCATACTACCTTGTCTGAGATTGATGAGCTCTAATACTTTGGCTTCTCTCATCTCTAAGGGAAATAATTTGTCTAGGAAGGCAGTAGCAAACTCTTCCTACTCTATGGGATCTACATCTATACCCTGTTTACCTTCCACTGCTTAAACCACATATAGGCTATATCTTGTAGTTGATAGGTTGCTAACTCAGAACTCTTACTAGAAGTCACTCCCATGATGTTTGTGACTTTTTAAACCTGATCAAGGAACTTCTGTGGATCCTCTTCTGTCTTAGATCCTATAAATAAGGGAGGATTCATCTGGGTGAGGTCCCAAATTTTTGTTGCAGCAGTATTGTCCATTGGGTTGGCCAGAAAAGCAGTTGTTTGTTTATTCTGAGCTACTACTAAATTGGCTAGAGTAGTGAATGTAGCTCTGAATTCTGCATGAGAGACATGTTCGTCTAGGGGATCTGCCTGAACGGGTTGAGGGGTTGACTGGTTTTCGGTTATTTTTTTGTTAGTCCTTTTGGAAGGCATGTTTAGTAAATGAAAGAAAGAAGTAGATTAGATTGAGATATTAACTTGAGCTCATGCTCACTCACACGACATGAATATTGAAAGAAGGGAAACTTTTCCTAAAACATCTCATAGCCTTCTGTCCATAAGTGTGGCATGCTACACACCCATGCATAAGATTTTAAGCGATACAGCTTTTCAGACTCCCTAGGACACTACTGAACCGTAGTCCTTAATACCAAGTTTTTAATGACCCAAGACTACCCCTAGTCATCACACGGTGCTTGCGACCCTGAAGGACCATAATCTAACCCATAAATGATATCTGCTATGAGCACTGAACAATAATACTGAGAGAAATGTTGAATAATAGGCTGAAATTCCATAAGGTTCAATACTTCTAAAATACTGATAAAATATAAAAACATCTGAATCTGAATACTGTCTGAAAAAGCCTCTAACTGAATCAGTCTGAAGTGGAGTTGATAGGATAATTCCCCAACTAACTCCATCTACTAAAATACTGGTAAGCTGAAGTACTAAAATAAAAGCATATCCTTGATAGATGAGGACTCACTGCTAAATCTGCTACTGCTAGCTGAATCTGGCTAAGCCCGGTCAGGAACCTGAGCATCCAAACCTACGATATAAAATATCATAGCGCAAGCAATGGGTATGTGGTTAGTACGTAAGAATGTACTGGTATGCTAAATAAGGTAAGGCTGAATGCATGGGTTTATATGCATGATCAATAACTAACTAAATGATATGCAAGAGTTGGATTAACATATATGGAGGATCTGTAACTATTGAACATACTGTACCTACTGTGACTGAGTATACTGGAACTGAATCTGATAACTTATAACTGAATATACTGATAATCTGGGATTACTGATAATCTAAATTACTATTAACTGAGTGACTGTATTTGACAGTCTGAATTCTATAGAACTGAACTGAGTTTTATTCTCAAGACTGATACCAAAACTAAAACTGTGAGAGGTAATCATCTAACTGACATGCCCCAAATAAGATAATATAACTGATCTGGGGTCCAATCTGTAACCCCCAATTGGAAGGGTAGTAGTACCGTGCCATAGGTAAAGACAAGCTGAAGAGTAACCCTCTTCTGGTAGGTTCCCTAAACAAGAACGGTGGTACCCTTTCACTGGAAAGTAGAGCACCTCATCAACCCTCAACTGGAAGGTTTGATGTCTCAACCTACATTGGCTACGTAGTTCTGGAATGCAAGGATTTCTTCGAAGGATCACACTCTCTGCTAGCAGGTGAGCCCTCATCCTTGGGTTCACTCGGTGCTGAATATTACTCCCAACTGAAAGACACTGAACTATTATACTAGAATGAACTCACTGAGATTACTGCATTTTCCTAAATTCAATTATTGACTGAGTTCTACTGAGTTCTGTAATGGACTAAGAGTAATACTGTAATACCCTAATTTTTTAAATCGGATCGCTACACGGTGCCCATGATCCCGAGGGACCACAAGTTAACCCATGACTGATATTTGTACCTGTAAATAGACAATAAGGTTCAACTGAATAAAATATCAAACAAATCATAACATCTGTATGGGGTAACGAATACCCAAAACAATTGAAATTTGAATCAAATCTGAACTACATCTGAAAGCCTCTAAATATTATCTGAATTAGGAGTTGAAGGAACATGTCTCCAACTAACTCCGTCCAGCAAAACTGAACTAAAATAATAAATAAAATAAAATAATATCATCCTCGAATGGATGACGACTCACTGCAACTCTGAGACTGGAATACTACTACTACTGATCTGGAGCTCGTGTCTGTGAGCCTATGGTGTAACGTGCAAGAAAGCACCATAGCGCAAATGCGTTAGTACAACTGGGAGTACTGAGTATACGAGTGAGGTAGGATAAATGCAAAAGGGTTTACATGTATAAACGATGCTAACTGACTGACTGATATGAACGTAAGAGTTCAAACATGCATACATAGTAACTGGAATTGTGAATACGTGATAATTAAATTTGTAAGCTAATACATGATTTACTGATATCTAACATAAATAACACTGGACTCATGATAACAGGGGTGGCTGTGTCTGACACTCTTGAATCTGATGGAACTACTTGAGTTTCATACTGTAACTGAATTGATTGTATCTGACAGTCCTAGAATACTATAATCTGAAGAACTATCTAAGTTCTTTTGCTGAAACTAAGACTAAACCTGTGGGAGGTAGTTGTTTGACCGACATGCCCCAATAACGCATATAGCTAAGTTAAGATCCAATCTTTGCCCCGATTGGAAGGGTGTCAATACCGCGCCACTGGTAAGAACAGCTGTGAGTGACCCTTAACTGGAAGGTACCCAAAATGAGAATGGTGGGAACCCTAAAATGACAGATTAAGTTACCTCATCAACCCTAATCTGACAGGTTAAGATGTCTCAACCTACGCTGGCTGCGTAGTTATGGAACACAAGGATGATTACTAAGAATCACACCCTAAACTGGCAGGTGAGTTCCCATCCTTGGGTTCACTCGGTGCTAACTTCTACTCCCATCTGAAGAGACTAAACGTGATTTAACTGACGGTACATGGAATGATTAAATGACTTTTGTTGACTGATGAAATAGTACTGTTATCTAAGAACTAACTGAGGTCATGAGATTTCTGAGGTTTCCTGAGTCACATGACCGACTGAGTTCTATAGATCATGGCTTGACTAAGATTATCGTGATAACATGACATAGCTCTAGGCACACATCTATATATTTCGGGTACAAGTACCCCCAGGACTCGTTGGAAGGAAACTGACACACATGATTGACTTGATCGTAAGAGTAGACTCCACAATTTATAATATAATGAGTAGAGAATTTCACAGTAAGCATAGTTCTCAACATTTTATACATGGAAGGGAAATTCATACAATATGTATATACTTGCATAGCTTCAAAATCATGGTCAATCCATATCACAATAACAACGGATATCACTCACATGGAATTCATGGGAAATTAAAAAGCATAGAGCATGGACTTGTCATTTAAGCACTATTAAATCATGGGACATGAATTCTATCATCCTAGGCACATTATAAAACATTTTGCAAGCATTCTTTTAACTTAAGTGTGTTCATGAATTTCACCATATTAAGCCACATAAAGATCATGGGTTTCAACTAACAAACACATATACTTCATGAAAACACCTTTAGATATCATCTTGAAACTTAAACAACAATCATCAATATGTACATGCTCATATCACAACAAGACAATCACAACATAATATTTAAAGCATGGTTCTTGAGCTCTATGAACGAAATGGATCTATAGATGAACACTATGCATACCTAACTCAAGGTTCTTGATGTTTTTGAACTTGAAGAATTTGAAATCCATTGATTTTTTTAAGAAGATTGGGTCTTGCTCTTGGAGATTAAATTTAGAGAGAAACCCTAGTTTTTTTGTTTGTGAAATAATAATGAGCAAAATGGCTGAATCGGACTCATCTGGGTATATATAGGCGAGTGGTAAGTGACCAAAATACCCCTATTAAAATGGCGTAGAAATAAACCAAACGTGGCATGTGACGATACGACTGATGGTCCATCAGAAACTTGACGATCCATTATTTCAATCGTCATACGTGGACCAGAAATAGGGTTCACTAGATAAGAGTTGACGGTCTAGATAATAGTACTTCAAAAATCTGATGGTCCATCCTCTCATTCATCAATCCTTATCAAGAATATGACCCTACTACCTTGGCTGTGATGGTCAAAGTGGCGGTCCGTCACTTATTTGGCGGTCCATCAACTTAGACGTTGCACCTAGGTGTTTCGGTCAATTCTGAGTAAAACATCCATAACTTCCTCGTCTGGCGTTGGATTTGGACAAAATTGGTATCGTTAGAAAGCTAAATCAATTTCTCACGTGATAGAAAGTAGAAATCTAAAAAATACCATAGGTACAAAAATATATTTGTCTTTCAAAGCAAGTACTAATATCCTTGAGATACTTTCTAGCTAGGAATAAGCACGGGTATTACAATATCTCCCCTTGATAACATTCGTCCTTGAATGAGACTGACTAAGAAAGAAAATAATAAATGAACATGAACTGAACATGAGTGATCGAGACATGACTTCATGACTGACATGCTAAATATATTGAACTCATGCATATCTGATGCATGGCTAACTGATACATGAATGTGTGACAGAGTATAAAATGGTAGTAGATACCACATTTATATAGGGGAACATGACTATGAAACTGAGGCAAACTATTACCTTGAGCTTGATCTGAATCGACGGAGAAGAGATAATGATACTTGGTACACATATCTACTTCTGCTTCCCAAGTAGCTCCCTCGATGTACTGATTTCGCCAAAGAACCTTAACTAGAAGGACCTCTTTGTTCCTCAATCGATAAGTCTGATAGCCTAAGAATTCAACTGGAATCTCTTCATAAAAGAGACTATTCTGAACATCAATGCTCTAAATAAGGACTACAACTGTTGGGTCACCTATTCACTTCTTGAGCAAGGATACATGGAAGACCGGGTGAACTGAGGCTAAATCTGAAGGCAATTTGAGCTTATAAACTACCTTGCCTAAACAACTGGGAATCCTGAAGGGACCGACATAGCAGGGACTGAGTTTCCCTTTCTTGTCGAACCTCTTCACTCCCTTTGTGGGAGAGATCTTGAAATATATATAGTCATCAACCTCAAACTCAAGATCCTTCCTATGAACATCATCATAAGACTACTGTCGGCGCTTAGCAACTCGGATTCTCTCTCTGATTAACTAAACTTTCTCTAAGGCATCGAAAGCTAAGTCAGGACCTATGACTGAGGCCTCATTAACTTCAAACCAATCAATTGGAGATCTACACCTCCTACCATAGAGACCTTCGAATGGAGCCATTTTAATACTGGAATGATAGCTATTATTGTATGCAAACCCTATCAAAGGTAAGTGGTCATCCCAACTTCCGTTGAAATCAATTGCACAGACCCTTAGTATATCATCAAGAGTCTGAATGGTCCTTTCTGCTTGACCATCTATCTAAGGATGAAAGGATATACTAAGATGGACTTAGGTACCAAGACCCTTTTGGAACTCTTTCCAGAAGTTAGAGGTGAACTGGGTACCTCTTCTTGAAATAATAGATAATGGAACACCATGTAATCTGACCAACTCACTGATATAGAGTTTGGCATAATCTTTGACTGAATAAGAGGTATGAACTGGAAGAAAATAAGCTGACTTAGTCATTCTGTCTACAATAACCCCAACTGAATCGTGATAATGACGAGTTCGAGGCAAACTCAACACGAAGTCCATGATCACTTCTTCCCACTTCCAAGTAGGAATGGTGAACTCCTGTATGGGTCCAATAGGCTTTTGATGCTCTATCTTAACTTGCTGACATGCAGAGCATTTAGCCATAAACTCTGCAACATCCCTCTTCATCCTACTCCACCAATAAATTTCCAGCAGGTCCCAGTACATCTTAGTAGACCCTGGATGAATAAAGTATCATTCACCATGCACTTCTGCAAGAATATGCTGCTTTAAGTCATCTACACCTAGAACGAACAGACGACCCTAACAATGAAGAACCTTATCACCCCCTTGGGAGAAAACCTCTACTCTCTGATTCTGAACTGACTCTTTTAGATTGACATGGCTAGCATACCTTTCTTGCTTTTATTTTACCTCAAAAACTAGAGATAACTCAGATATACTCTGAATACATACACCACCCTCCAAAGAATCGACTAAGTGAACACTTACTCTGGTGAGCTGATGGATTTCCTGAGCTATCTTCTTTTTGCTATCCTTAATGTAAGAAATACTACCCATGGAGAGTCTATTGAGAGCGTCGGCCACAACGTTGGCCTTGCCCAAATGATAAAGGACACTCATGTTATAATCTTTCAAAATCTCAAACTACCTTCTCTAACAAAGATTGAGATCTTTCTGAGAAAAGACATACTAGAGACTCTTATGATCTGTGAAGACATCTACATAAACTTCGTCTAGATAATGCCTTCAAATCTTTAAGGCAAATACTATGGCTGCTAACTCAAGATCATGAGTAGGATAATTCTTCTCATGGGGCTTTAAATGTCTGGAGGCGTAGGCTATGACCTTACCATTCTGCATGAGAACACAACCTAGACCTACTTTGGATGCATCATAATATACTACGAAACCATCTGAACCATCTAGAAGAGCTATAACTAAAGTTGAGGTGAGTCGAGTCGAGTATTCAACTCCTAAAAACTCTTCTTGCAAAAATCTAACCACTGAAATTTGACCTTCTGAGTCAATCTGGGCATAGGGGATGCAATATAAGAAAATCCTTCAACAAACCATCTGTAATATCCAGTCAATCCTAAGAAACTCCTGATATCTATAGAGAGACTGGGCGAGGCCAGTTTCTTACCGCTTCAGTTTTTTGAGGATCTACTCTAATGCCATCACCAAAAATAATATGGCCAAGGAATGCTACTAATCTTATCCTCAACTCACACTTACTGAATTTGGCAAATATATGGTGATCTTTGAGAGTCTAATGAATAATTCTAAGATGGTTTGAATAATCATGCTCTGTACGGGAATAGACCAGGATATCATCAAGACCATAAAAGCGGATGGGGCATTGGTAAGACCAAAGGACATAACTAAAAACTCGAAGTGAACATACCGAGTACAGAAAGTTGTCTTCGGGATGTCACATTCTCTATCTCTGAGCTGATGGTAGCATGATCTGAGGTCTATATTGGAGAAATAACTTGCATGCTGAAGTTGGTCAAACAAGTCATCTATTCTGGGAAGAGGATACTTGTTCTTGACCGTAACTTTCTTGAGCTAATGGTAATTAATACACACCTGAGAGAATCGTCTTTATTGCGTATGAATAAGACTGGTGCAACCCATGGAGACACACTGGGCCTGATGAATCCCTTATCTAAGAGATCCTTCAACTAATTTTTCAGTTTCTTTAGTTCTGATGGTGCCATTCTGTAAGGTGGAAAATATATAGGTTGAGTATCTGGAAGAAGATCAATGCCAAAGTCTATTTCCCTTTTTGGAGAAATGCTTAGAAGATATTCGAGAAAAATGTTTGAATACTTATTTACAACTGGGATTGATTCAAAACTAGGAGATTCAGAACTGGAATCTTTAACAAGCACGAGATGATACACACACCCCTTAGAAATCATTTTCTTTTCCCAAAGGTAGTAAACAAGCTAACCCCTAAAAGATGAAGTGCTACCCTTCCATTCTAGGATGGGCTCATTCGAGAATTGAAACTGAACTACCCTGGTTCTGTAGTTGACTATGGCATAGAAGGAATAAAACCAATCCATATCGAGAATGACATCAAAATCAGTCATGTCTAACTCAACTAAATCTGGTGACATGGCTTTCTGAAATATCATAACCAACCAGTTTCTATATACCCATCGAGCTATGATGGTTTTACCCACTAGGGTAGAGATTGAAAAGAGCTCTTCTAAAATTTCAGGACTGATTCCAAAATTGCCTACTATATAAGGAGTAACAAAAGATAAAGATGCACTTGGATCTAGTAAAGCATAAACATGAACATGGAAAATCTGTAATGTACCAGTAACATCATCAGGAGAATTTTTCTGATCCTGTCGGGTCTGAAGAGCATAGAGTCTGTTTGGGCGTTGCCCACTAGTAGCACTAGAAGTGGCACTCTGCTGATTTGGGCGACCGAACTGGGATGTGGAGCTATTCTGTTGACCCTGTATACCTGACTATGAACACTCTCTAATCCTGTGGCCTGGCTTTCCACAATAGAAATAAACATCGTTGCCAGCTCTACAGGTACCCTTGTGGTTTTTACCACAAGTCTGACACAGGGGATTAGTTCAAGCACTACTGACACTGCCCTAATACTTAGATCCTGGTGCTCAATCTCTATTGCCATCTCTAAATTTCGACACTGGGGCACTACCGGAGGAACGAGCTGTAATTGCTGGCTTAGGACAAAACTATTAACAATTTTCTCCATCTAATTTTGGTTGAGTAAAACTAAAACTACCTGACCTTGCTCTCTTATTCTACCTCTCCTTAGTCCTAATCTTCTGCTCCTCTATTTTTTGAGCATGAGTCATGAGCTTGGATAAATTCATATAATTGTTCAGCATTGTAGACCTACACTCATTTACCACGCTATCATTTACCCTTGACACAAACTTGCTCATCTTAGCCCTGTTGTCTGCAACCACATGAAGGGCATATCTGGCTAGATGAGTAAATCTAATAGAATACTTCTTAACCCTCATATTTCCCTACCTGAGATTGATAAACTCTAGAATTTTTGCCTCCCCCAGCTCTTAGGGAAAGAATTTTTCTAGACAAATTCCTCCCACTCTATAGGAACTACATCCTCTAACCTCTCAGACTTCCACTATTTATACCATGTGTGACAAACATCCTATAACTAGTAGGTGGCTAACTCAACACTATGACATGAAGTAACTGCCATAATGTCTATGACCTTCTGGACTTGGTCAATGAATTCCTGAGGGTCTTCATCAGACTTAGACCCAAAGAAAGTTGGAGGGTTCATTTGGATGAAGTTTCGAATCCTAGCTACAGTTGAGTTAGCCATTGGATTGGCCAGAATAATTGGTGGCCGTTTATTTTAGGCAGCCACAGACTGATGAAGTATGGTGAATGCGAACCTAAACTCTGCATGAGAAACAAGTTCGCCCAAAGGATATTCGGGCTGAGGAGTTGGCTGGTTCCTTCTCTTTGGAGCAATAATCTAAAATAAGAGAAGAAAGGATTAGACTTAGAGTTTAACTTGAGATTATGCTCACTAGCACGATGTGAATACCAAAAGAAGGGAAACTGTTCCTAAAACATCTTATAGCCTCTTGCGCATAAATGTGGCGCGCAACATACCCATGCACAAGACTCTACTAGATGTGACTTTCAAACTTCCTAGGACTCTATTGAACCTTAGGCTCTGATACCAAGTTTGTAATGCCCCAGTTTTCTGAATTGGATCGCTACACAGTGCCCATGATCCTGAGGGACCATAAGCTAACCCATGACTAATATATGTACTTATAAATAGGCCATAAGGTTCAACTGAATAAAATATCGGACAAATCATAACATCCATATGGGGTAACGAATACCCAAAACAACTAAAATATGAATTAATTCTAAACTAAATCTGAAAGCCTCTAAATGCTGTCTGAATATAGAGTTGAAGGAACATGTCTCCAACTAACTCCGTCCAGCAAAATTGAACTGAAATAATAAGTAAAATAAAATAATATCATCCTCGAATGGATGAGGACTCACTACAACTCTGCGACTGAAATGCTATTACTACTGCTGATCTGGAGCTCGTATTTGTGAACCAATGGTGTAACATGAAAGAAAGCACCATAGCAAAATACGTCAATACAGCTGGGAGTATTGATTATACGAGTAAGGTGGCTAAATACAAAAGGGTTTACATGCATGAACAATGCTAACTGACTGACTGATATGAACGTAAGAGTGCAAACATACATACATAGTAACTAGAACAGTGAATACATGATAATTAGATATGTACTCTAATACATAGCTTACTGATATCTAATATGAATAACACTGGAATCATGATAATAGAGGTGGCTATGTCTGACAGCCCTGAATATGATGGAACTACTTGAGCTTTGTACTGTAACTGAATTGACTGTATCTAACAGTCCTAGAATACTGTAATCTAAAGAGCTATCTGAGTTCTTTTGCTAAAACTAAGACTAAAACTGATGGAGGTATTTGTTTGACCGACATTCCCCAATAACGCATATAGCTAAGTTAGGGTCCAATCTCTGCCCTGACTGGAAGGGTGTCAATACTGCATCACTGGTAAGGACAGTTGTGAGTGACCCTTAGCTGGAAGGTACCTAAAATGAGAACGGTGGGAACCCTAAACTGACAGATTAATCCACCTCATCAACCCTAATCTGACAGGTTAAGATGTCTCAACCTGCGCTGGCTACATAGTTTTGGAACACAAGGATGATTACTAAGAATCACATCCTAAACTGGCAGGTGAGTTCCCATCCGTGGGTTCACTCAGTGCTAACTTCTACTCTCATCTGAAGAGATTGAATGTGATTTAACTGACGGAACATGGACTAATTAAATGACTTTTGTTGACTGATGAAATAGTACTACTATCTGAGAACTAACTGAGATCATGAGATTTCTGAGGTTTCCTGAGTCACATGATCGACTGAGTTCTATAGATCATGGCTTGACTGAGATTATCGTGATAACATAACATGGCTCTAGGCACACAGATATATTTTTTGTGTACAAGTACCCCCAGGACTCGATGGAAGAAAACTGACACTCATGACTGACTTGATCGTAAGAGTAGAGTCCACAATTTACAATATAATGAGTAGGGAATTTCACAGTAAGAATAGTTCTCAACATCTTATACATGGAAAGGAAATTCATACAATATGTATATATTTCCATAGCTTCAATATCATGGTCAATCCATATCACAACAACAACGGATATCACTCACATGGAATTCATAGAAAATCATAAAGTATAGAGCATGGACTTGTCATTTAAGCACTATTAAACCATAGGACGTGAATTCTGTCATCCTAGGCACATTATCAAACACTTTTCATACATTCTTTTAGCTTAAGTGTGTTCATAAATTTCACCATATTAAGCCACATAAAGATCATGGGTTTCAACTAACAAACGCATATACTAAATGAAAACACCTTAGATATTATCTCGAAACTTAAACAACAATCATCAACATGTACATGCTCATATCACAACAAGACAATCACAACATAATATTTAAAACATGGTTCTTGAGCTCTATGAACGAAATGGATCCATAGATGAACACTACGCATACCTGACTCAAGGTTCTTGATTCTTTTGAACTTGAAGGATTTGAAATACTTTGATTTGTTTAAGAAGATTGTGTCTTGTTCTTGGAGATTAAATTTAGAGAGAAACCCTAGTATTTTTGTTTATGAAACAATAATGAGCAAAATGGCTGAAATCAGACTTATCTAGGATATTTAGGCGAGTGGTAAGTGACCAAAATACCCCTATTAAAACCGCATGGAAATAAACTGAACGTGGCGTATGACGACCAGACTGATGGTCCATCAGAAACTTGATGGTCCATCATTTTGATCGTCATACATGGATCAAAAATAGGTTTCACTGGATAAGAGTTGATGGCCTCGATGATGGTACGTCAAAAATCTGACGGTCTATCCACTCGTCCATCAATCCTTATCCTGAACATAGCCCTACTCCCTTGGTTGTGATAGTCAAAGTGATGGTCCATCACTTGTTTGACGGTCCATCAACTTGAACGTCGCACCTGGGCATTTCAGTCAGTTCTGTGTAAAACATCCATAACTTCCTCATCTGGTGTCAGATTTGGACAAAATTGGTATCGTTAGAAAGATAACTCAATTTTCTACATGATAGAAAGTAGAAATATCAAAAATACCACGGTTTAAAAATAGATTTGTATTTCAAAGCAAGTATTTTAGCATCCTTGAATATGATTTCTAGCTAGCAATAAGCATAGGTATTACAACTACTGATTGTGACATAGCTGATACTATACTGTAACTGACACTGGCTCTAGGTAAATTGCTAAATTTTCTGGTATTAAATACCCCCATGACTCGATAGCATGAAACATAAAGCAAAGCATAATCTTGAATATCATAACAATGTTACTTGGTCATAACTCATTCATAGCCAATTTATCAAACACATAAGAAGCATACTTGGTTCATTAAATCATAAACACTTAGGGTTAACATGGTTACAACAATCAACTTTCAATTATAGGGTTAATCGTGAATATCATAAAATTCAACACATACTAGAATCAATTCTTGGAACTTGTAATCTAAATCATGGATTAAAACTCAAACAACATCATGAACATGAATTCAATCTAATTCAAACATGAAAATCATAAATCATAAATCTTGTATATTGAAAAAGGATTCTTGGGCTCCATGGAAGGTAAGGATCCATGAATGAACATCTAACATACCTTAATTTGATGAGTTCTTAGAGAAATTCTTGGGATTGACCTTGATTCTTGAGAGCTAGGGTTTGCTTTCTTGAGAGAGAACTATCTTTTAATTTTGGGAAAAAGTGAATAATAAAGGGTTTTACACATTTTTAGAGCTTAATTTCCATATCTGGATGGAATAAAATCTTGGGAAAAGACTGTTTTAACCTTAGGTGCAACTTTAATTTTTCAAAATATTTTCCCGATTTGGACCCTTAGCGCGAATCGTTGCCATCGCGCTGGTCCACTGGAAAATAATGACTGTAAAATTGTGTAGTCTCGCAATGCGGTGGAATCGCATTAGTGCATTGGAAATTGACAATTGCTATCACCCCAAATGTTCATGCGTTGTAATATCGTCACATATTCCTAGTATTGTGGATGACCTATTACATAAATTTCTTTACAAATTGTTTTCCTTGTGTTATAGTGATTTTACCTTTTTCCTAGAGCTTAGTGGTCTGTTCAGGCTAATTGGGTATGCTAAATTTCAAAAATAGTGCTAAAAATGTCTTTATGAACGACAGTTCGGGGATAAAAGGTGGGTAAATTAGTATCGAATGTAATGACTAATTTTGTCGTTACTGGAAATAATTATGGTAAAGGAATAAGAATCTCATTCATCATAAGTTGTAAAACCAATTATTTAGTATGGGAGTGCTTTGGACATGTTTTATGGTCATATAATACTTCTAACACAAAGTTAAGTTGAAAGTGTTCTTACCGGTTGAGTTTTGAGCTAAGTTTAAACATGGGTCAACTTCTAACAAGCATATCTCCTAGAATATAATGAGTTATAGGAACAAGTACCAATCAAATAAAAGATCATTGAGGCTTATTTCCAAAGCATCGCATTTGTTAATCTGCCTTTGGAGTATAAAGTTACGACCAATACTTAACGTTGTTCGAGTTCAGAAATTAACCACCATAACAATACCGATGCAGCAGTAATGGACAATATTTAATACTAATTTTTATGAGTTTCATCCCCAAAACTTAAATATTTTGTTCCTAAGCCTCAAAGAGGTGATTTGCTCATGGTTGGGGTGGAAATCTTTTATTGAGGAAAGATCTTCACTCCCTTTTAAAATTAATTAAATTGTTTTTATCTTAGAATCTTTAGAATAATATTCAATGGTAGAATTCTTGGGAATTTGAATTCTAAGTTCATAATATTTTGAGAAAATCCTCTGGTTGGGTTAATATCACCTAGAATTAATTATAAATTAATAATTAACAATTCTTGGCATGAATTAGTGATTCTAAAACATGAAATTGGTCGTTGGGGATCTTGAATTCAATAAAAATGAAGCCTTTGGTCTTAAAATTCCAATAATGGAGATGAGTTAAATATGATAGAGTTTTTAATGGGTAATTGACCTTCCAGCAATTGTTGGCCTTAGATGCTCATACTTTACCTAGTAACTATTATGGCATTTAGATATATGCTCAATTATATCCCTCTTTATCTTAGGCCACCAATAAAGCTGTCTCTGATCATGGTACATATTTTTGCACCTAGACTAATAGAATAGTGCAAACCATGAGCCTCCACAAGCACATTCTAAGTCAAATCGCTAATCTAAGGAACATATATTGATGTCACCCAAATTAAACCTCCTAAATAGTATAACACGGTCACTGATCGAATATAGAACCCAACAAAGGTTGGGGTCGAATCCATAAGGAATAGGATAAATCTATGTCAAGAACTTATTGATGTATTCAGGCAGTGCAGAAAGTAAATGGGGGGATTTTGTAAGAACAGTAGTAGTAACAATGCTAGAACACTTTAGGTTGAAATCACTATGAGGCAGTTACTAGGATTGTGTTCTCCCTGACTTCCTAAATCCACAGATTTATCATGCACGTCAAACTATCTTAGCACCTTGCATGTAGAATCTGACAAGCTATGTATCACCAATCCTATCTTGACAGTTTTTGGTAAATTTCACTTATCCCCTCTCGATCTTTGAGTATATTACTAACCTTTGTCTCATATTCCAGATTAACTATGTTCTCTCGATCTCAAGTTAATTAGATGAAGGTTGGTAGCTTTAAATTACTATTGTGATTTTCTTTTCCTAATCTCAACCTCTCTCTCTGTCTCTCTCTCTCATTAGTTTTGAATACATACAGGTTCATAACACTTGTAGTTGTTAAAAAAGTAGTCACTACAAGGAAAACCACAATACATGCATAAACACCAATCATGAATGACTTAGCACTTCCTCTAATTCATTATTCCATTAGAGTTCCCACAACCCTAGTTAAGAGGTTTAGCAGCTCATGTTTGCAAGAAGACCTATATAATTCATAATTGAAAGCATATGAATAATCTCATAATGAATTAAGAATGAAAGCTAGAATCTCAAATTACTATCAAAAGCCTAAAAGTCAAGAACAAGAATTCCAAGATCAAAAGTGTAACTTAGAACTCAATATAATGTTGTATGTAAAGTGCGTAAAATAATAATAAAAAATAAATGGGGTCTTTATAGTACATAATAAAACCAAAAAATTCTAACCAAAACTAAATAGAAAAAATAAAGTCGGTAATAGTAATGCCTCAAGCAATGAGTCGTCTGGAATCATAATGACTCGTTGTCAGCACCGTATCCTACGATTTATTGCACTTGTTGACCACTCGTAACATCACTAGATGAGTCATTTCTAAACTCGTAGCCTCTTAAATAACTTTTTTCAAATTTTAGATCTTTACTTCAATTACTCAGAATGATGGTCATGATGAGTCATAGCCTAACCTTACAACTCGTTATCAGTGTCGTCTCCACTGCTATCACTTTTTCACTCATTTAGGACTTTGTGTCTCTTTTGCTCAGAAGGTCTTCACTACCACTCGTAGCAGACCCCACAAGTCGTATCCAGTGTCTACTTTACTTTTTATCATCTTCATCCTCCACTATTCAGACAACGACTTGTACGACTAGTCACAGAGTCTCCCAATGACTCGTTGTCCTAGAAGAAGGATATACTTTTGGAGATTTTTGTTTGTTTTTCCACTCTACTCACCTCCAACCCTGTTTTCCTACAAAACAAATACAAAAACATGCCACATCTAACAGAAGAACCTAAACACTTACATATTTTTATTATTTTAAGCATTGAAAGTGCCATGTAACCATGGCACATCAATAGCCTCAACTTAAAACATTTGTATGTCCTCATACAACTAACACTTAACAAAGAAATACGATGCTTAAATAAAAGAAACCTAAGGCACCTCTGACAGTCTACTCAATTTAGCTCTAAATTCTTTACCCCCTTCTATTTTTAACTTTTCAAAACCATTGCATGAAAACATATAGCACAATAGTATGACACAAAGGAATTAATTAATGGTATTACATTAGCAACTAGCAAGCAAGCATATAAGCAATCTACGCTACCCGAACAGATAAGCAATAAACAATATAACTCATGTTCCCTCAAATAAATAAAGTTCCAACTCTCTAAGTATCATATCAGTGCAAGGGGATATATCGAGACACTCATGATTAGAAAATAAGTTCAAATCAATGTGCATAAAATACCATAGAATTTCCCATATTTACTATACCTAAGTTTTTTGGACAATTGAACTAGGATCACTATAGGACTTTACTAGGATTGTAATGTAGGCTTGGGGGCAGGTATGGTACACTTGGGATAAAGTAACTCACCCTCATTGACACTATACTTAAATTTTGGCTTTACTTCTCAACCATTTTAATTTTATTTATCCCTTTTCTCCTTTATTGATTATTCAGATTGGGTGTGGTTTTTTATTTATTTATATTTATTCATTTTTCTGTTTTTCTTTTCAAGTTTTCCAGTTTTACTTCTTTTTTTCCTACCACACCCAACCTTGCTTTCTTTTCTCTCATTTGCGCCCTTCTTCATACCCAACTTTAACTATGCACCCAAGTAATAGCCACTCTTAACTTAGGATATTTGACTGAGTTGAGGTATACAGTGTCCTAGGAGGGACCAGGGCCAAAACAGGTTCATTATACTCAATTGGAAAGCTAAAAGATAAAAATAAGAAAATAGGTCTATGTAGGCTCAAAGAAGGGATCGAAGGATACTTCTTCACATTTGAACAGTTACTTAGGCTAAGAGTGGTCTAATTCAAAAACGACCAATGATCATGTCCTAACCAACTATCCTACAACCTAGTCAAGGCTAACCGAGCAAGTTCTAGATTAAATGCATACAAAGAACTAGGTAATTACCTTACACATATGATACAGGGTTATATCACACAATACTACCTATCCAGTTCATGTAATGCTAAGTAATGGTTATATTGTCCCTAATACTAATACCAAGACAAGATTCAAATGATGGTCACACAGTTCATAAAATATTAAGAGGGATTAGTTTTTTTCAGAACAGTTTGAACACACAAACCAATTGTAAATTGTACTTAGGTTTTTTATTTTTCTCCTACTTAAATAGAAACAACGCAAACACAAAACACAATACACAATACAACTTAAATATGCCATTTCTACTAGGATAACACATCAACTAAAAATATAAGCATGACAAGAAAAACCCTATGATGTGGTATATGTATTGTACCTAGTTCATAACTATGATATAAAAGAAGGGATAAAGAGATACTTGGGAACACAAGGCGCCAAATTAAGATGTCTCAACAAGAGGAGCCTCAGATTGGGCCCCATATTCATCAACAAAAGGCCTAGTGGTGATCGAGACACTTACATCAATATTTGCAACGATGGTGGAAGATGCACTTAAAGGTGGTTGGATCTAGAAAGGCAAAATTTGCTCCCACTTACACCTGTTGTAGCTGAAGAATTTATCTCTCCCATTAGGGAGCTACCAACTCCCGCTCTAATCTCATGGACCTTAGTCAAATGGTCTTGGGAGGTCTGCAGGCTAGCTACTCGAGCTACTTATACCTCATATCTCTCTTTCTCCTCTTTTTTATTCTCTTAATTACTCTTTCTCTACCTTACTCATTAATAGTCTTATCTTTATCTTTTGTGCCTTAAATATTAGGTATGTCCTCAACAAATTCCTTCTCAATAACTAGAAACACAAGGAACGACCTTACAACTATGTCCTCAAAAACACCTCGTAATGCGGCCAACTCCGTATGCACACCTACCAAATTTGAGGCCTAAACTACCACTATCTTCTGGATAATATGGCAATCAAGCTATCAAATCAGGTTTGTACACCCCATATCTCACTGTGTATCTCCTTCTTAACCCAAGGTTGTAACCCCTTCTTGATATCAATCACTTTTCTTTCGAGGGTGCCTAATCTCCTTATCACACTTGTTATAAACACTTATGAGACCAAAACATAGCCACCATGAGGTATACATGAAGTGAATAGTCTTGGGGTTAGAGGATTCTTGGCATGTAAGGACTCGCTGCATCTATCGATGCCGGTGGCTCGAAGTAATCATTCCCAGTAGTAGTGTCTCCAACATCAGAAAAACTCAGTGTCTATATCTATGTGCTTACTGGCCTAAAAACCTTCTTGCAAAAGTGATGCCCCAACCTTGGCCTTCGAAATTAGGTTGGCATGTCCCGGATTAAGCCTAAATACGTAGTCTGATGGACCGTCACAAAGTGATCCATATACATGAGTATATATACCCACTCATCCAAGCAAATATGCATCAATAAATATAGAAAAAACAAGTAGGAATCTGTACTAATAGCTGGGTTAGATTCCCCCTCACAAGGATCTTGGCTATGTCGATCTCATATCCCTTCATAATACCGACAACTAAAGAAGCCCTATAACGTCTTAAAATATTATCTCCTATAGTCAGGGTCAATCAATTTCAAACCAAAGTCTACAAATCCTTGGCCACAAAACTCAGACTGGCCTTACTGATCTCTGTAGATGGACCCACAACCTAAGGCACCTTCTTCTGCATAGTAGCAATAATCCATGCTATCTATTTTAGATGCATATACTTATCATCATTCCAAAGTTTATTCGTATTCACTTTTCGTATTTTCTCTATGTGGTAATCAATCTCTTAAGTATCAGTGGGGAAACTCTTCTTTGTGTTAAAATATGGAGATGGTCTGAGTGGAAATGTTCACTCAAAAACTTCAAATCATAAGAGAGAGTAAGATATCACCTCTCTTTCATGACAACCCTTGTGTATACATCCGCCCTATCTCCATCTTTTACTTAACATAAAACTCTTAAACTAGTGTTGGAATATATCTACATGATGCTCTCATCATCTGAATATAGTGGACAGTAACACCCTGGGTTTTGATCCTTGGAAATTTCCTAAGTTTTGATCTCTCTGGACATCATACGACTTAAGCTTACTAGTCATATGATATGGGTACAATTTAGGAGGTCTTGGTCGTATGATAATCAGTGTGATCTAGGTCGTATTTTTTCCCAAGTACCAATGGACGTTATAAGGGTCGTATAGAAATGGTACGAGTGGTATAATCCAATTTATATGTTGTCTAGTATCTAACCCTTTGATCTTATTTGGGATATGATTTAAGGGTAATAGTCATAAAGTATGGGTACGACTTAGATAAGAGAAGCAATATGCTGGATAGTGTGTGATGTCAAACATTCTGTATAGGGTATAAGTGGTGGGTATGACACGTAAGTTGTGGGTACGAGTTAAGGGGGGAGTTGTACCCTCCTGAGGTGATTTTTACAATTTAAGTTGGGGGTATTCGGGATACTTTTCCTCTTCACCCCTTTTTATCCCATGACTTAAAGCACTATTGGGACTTCATTTACCCTAGTATTCTCAATTAAAAACACTTAAATAACTCTTAAATCACTCTCAAGGCTCTTGGTTCAAGGAAGTCTAGGGTTTCCTCGATACAATCAATGCGGGGCTTGCAAAGGTAGTTTCTCTCCATACTCATTGGAATCTAAGGCATGTTACTCTTCTCTCATTGTTATTTCAACTAAATTCATGTTTTAATGAATGGTTTTTATGGTTTAATTATGGGTGTTATTTGGTGTTGAATTGTATGTAGGGGGTTTTAGTTGTAAATGGTTGGATATTATTTTCCCATGCTTTACTTATTGTTTTCATGTCAAAATTGTGGAATTAAACATGTGGATTCATGGGAATGGTTAATTGGTTCTTTGTTTTGGAAACTATATGCCCTTAACATATATGTTAAAATGCCTATAAGAATGGTTTTGTCACATAGTTTGACTTTTATTGAAACTATTACATTGCATAATATGGTTATAGAACCTAAATTGGTTTAAATGGTTTAAATGATTTAGAAAGGCCTTGGTAGCCATGGTTTTGGTTTAATTGGTAATTATGTAGGGTACATAAGAATCCCCTAAGTGTTAGCTAATGACATTGCTTGTAAGCTATTGTCGGTATGACGATACCACTACATAATGTCTTGGTAATTAACTCTATAATTGGTGGTTTGGTTATGTGCTAAAGGTTTTTATTGGTCAATAATGGCGGGTTGTGAAAGCTAACCATTAAGGTGTGAGTCCAAAGAACAGAAACTAGAAACTCATGTTTGCCGATGTGAGGGTTGGTCATGGTGACCTTATACTTGTAGGGTACATGAGAATCCCTTAAGTTTATACTTTTATGTAAGTATCATAGAGGGCGAAGGGTACACAGGAATCCCTTACCCATATGATATCTCTGGTTTGTGCGGCTACATGCACTAGGGCCTATTCAGGGGGTAACACTAGACCCATATAGCCTATGAGTAATTTTAGGAAAGTTAAGATACACAGCCTAGGTTAAGGATTTAAATGCATGCTAAAGTCGGTTCCCTTTCCAGGCATGGATTATATATATATGTAGGGATGTGATTGCATATGGTTATTTACTTGGTTTTAAATATTGGTGTTATTTTATCTTACTACTGAGTATATGCTAGTGTTCACCTGCTAACCCTTCTTCAGGAATTGTATCTCCACACGATACAGAAAATGACCATACTACTCTTCCTGCTTAATGAATTGGATTAGCAGACAATATTTGTGTAAGATTGAAGTGGTGAGCTTCCATACTCTGAAAGACTCTATTTTATACTATGGATATCTTTTCATACTTTTTGTTATTTCTTGGACTTTGGTTTTGGCTATAGTCGGGGTCATGTCGTAATCGGATGTTCTTTGTTTTCGGTTAGAGGCTTTGTGAAACTACTTTGGGTTGACATGCTCAGTTTGGGTGTTGGTGTTAGCCTTTGCATTGGTATTGATATTGGGGCTAACACCACTTATCTGTATTTGATTTATGACTATTTCATCTTGTTATGTTATATAATTGGATTTTAATTGACATTGGGTGTAGGGTGGTTATTTTTGGGTATTAGGGGTGGTCTCTGGCCTCAGTTGGGCTTGAGGCACCCAACACAACTAGGCTCTAGTTTGGGTCGTGTTAGATTTGTTTCAGAGCCCTAGGTTCATGGTCACTTGGGATTCCATAAATCTGTGTCAAGTAGAGTCTTTTTTAAGGGTGTGTAGGGTGCCACACTCATAAGGGAAAGACTACAACACATTTTGGGATGTTTCTCTTTCTTGTGTTCTGTTATCAAGCTATAAAGTATAGGTCCTGAAATTTTCTCTAATTCCTATTTGTTCGTTTTTCATATCATGCCTCGGCGATCTAAAGCTCATATAAACTCCTCTTTCCCAACCAAGGACAATGCTGATGGGACCTGCTCTACTCTTGGGATCCATACTTGGTCTAAGGGTCTACTTCCAAATTGTCTGGGTGTTCCACCAATTCCCTCTAGTCCTTCTCAGACTCCTCAGGCTAAAGTTACGAACGCTGAGTTTCTTTTGTCTATTCATATGGTGAGTTGTTACTAGGATAGTGAACTCAAAGTTCAGAAAATTTCCAAGGGCAAAAACCCAGGGTGTTTAAATTCTCGCCCACTTGGGTCAATCATCCTCGAATGATGGGACAAAGCAGTGGATAGCATTATTAAACCCTCCAAACATCTCTACACTTACCTTTAAGACAGAAAACAAAGATATTAAGACCAACACATACCTTAGGCATGATTTTTTGGAATGGGAAATAGGAATGAATACTTGGACTTGATGACCTATTCAACTTCCCATGTATCCTCTTCCACCTTGTGGTTCCTCCATAAAAACTTTATCAAAGCGAGGTCTTTGTTCCGTAACTAACAAACTTGCCGATCCAAAATCTCAATAGGTACCTCTTTATAAGACAGGAAATCCAAAATACCAATATCTTTGATAGGCACAATTTGAGTGGATCACCCACACACTTCCTCAACATAGAAACATGGAACATCATGTGAATGGAGCTCAAACTAGAAGGAAAATACAACTCATACGCAACATTGCCAACTCTTCTTAGAACTAAGTACATACTAACATACTGGGGACTGAGCTTTCCCTTCTTCCCAAACTGCATCACTCTCTTCAAGGGTGAAACCTTCAAGAACACCCTATCCCTAACCTCAAACTCTAACTTTCAATATCTCACATCTGCATAGGAATTTTAGCGACTTTGGGTAGGTCTTATCCTATCCCAAATCACCTTCACATTTTCCATGGCTTGATGAACCAAATCCAAACCAAACATTTCCACCTCACCAACCTCGAACCACCCAATAGTAAACCTACAACTCCTATAATACAAAGCCTCGAAGCCATTCTAATGCTAGAGTGGTAGCTATTGTTATTTGCAAACTTTACAAGAGGAAAATGCTCAACCCAACTACCATTATAGTCAATCATGCAAGCTCGAAGCATATTCTCCAATATCTGAATAGTTCTCTCTAGTTGCCCATCTAACTATGAGTGGAAAGCAGTACTAAGACTTACCTTGGTCCCCCAAACCTTTCTGAAATGGCAGCTAAAAGTAAGATGAAAACTGTGCACCCCGATCTGAGATGATAGAAACATGCACCCCATGAAACTTTACGATCTCATGGAGGTACAACATCACATAATCCCCTGATGAAAAGTCTGTACTTACCGATAAAAAATGAGCAGAATTAGTCATCCTATCCATGATAACCCAAATTAAATAAAATTGATTCCGAGATTAAAGAAGACTGATAATGAAATCCGTGTTGATCACTTCCCACTTCCATATAGGCAACTAAATCTCTTAATACAATCTTTCGGGCCTCAAGTCCTCAAGTTTAACTTATTGGCACACCATGCACCTATCAACAAAACTAGCTACATCCCACTTCATATTGTTCCACCAATACATATCTTTAAGGTTATAATACATTTTTGTTGAACCAGGATGAATAACATAGCGTGACTCATGCGCCTCAGCCAAGATACTCTATTAGAATCCATCTCTATCAGGAATACATAATCTCCCTTGTTACTGTAAGGTACCATCAACACTAACCTCAAAAGCCATTAATTTATGTGCACCTACATCACCCTTGATCCTAATTAATATAGGATCTAACACGTGTTTCTCCTTCACTTCATCACCCAGGGATGAATTCACCACCTCCTGAACAAATACATCACCGTCCTTGGAGTCCAAAAGGCGAACTCCAAGGTTAGTAAAATGGTGAACACCTTTCACCAACTTCCGCTTCCCTTCATGTATATGAGCTAGACTCCCCATGGATAACCTTATAAGATCATCATCAACTACGTTATATTTACCTGTATGGTAGTGAAGACTCATGTCATAATCCTTCAGCAGGTCAATCCATCTCTTTTGCCTGAGGTTCATCTTTTTCAGAGTAAACACGTATTGTAGGCTCTTATGATTTGAAAAGATATCCACTTACACTCCGTACAGATAGTGATGTTGGTTTTTCATTACTAATACCACAACCAACAATTCCAAGTCATGATTTAATTATTTTTCTCATACACCTTCAATTATCTAGAGGAATAAGCTATAACTTTGCCATGCTACATCAAAACACAACCAAGCCCCTCACAGGATGCATCACAGTAGATCACAAACCCACTCGTTCCTTCAGTCAAAGACAAGATCGGAGATAAAGTTAGCTTAACCTTCAGCTTCTCAAAGCTACCCATACAAGCATTAGACCATAAGAACTTTACCTTCTTCTAAGTTAACTTAGTTAACGGGGTAGGTGTAGAACAAAAACTTTCCAAAAACCTTCTGTTGTAACCAGCAAAATCCAAGAAGCTCTGAATATTGATTGGAGTCATGGGTCTATACCATTTCTTAACCACTACAACTTGTTGTGGATCCACCATGATCCCTTCACTAGAAATGGCATGACCCAAAAAAGTGACAATGTTCAACCAGAATTCACATTTTGAAAATTTGGCATAGAATTGTTGTTCTTTCAGGTTCTGCAATACTATGCGGAGTTGATTGACATGATCCACCTCATTTTTAGAGTACACCAGAATATCATCTATGAACACAATGATGAAAAGTCCAAAAACTAATGAAAGACTCAATTCATCAAATTTATGAATGCCGACGGGGCATTAGCCAACCCAAAAGACATAACTAGGAACTCAAAATGCCCATACCGGGTACCAAAGAAAGTCTTAGGAACAACCATCTCCCTAATCTTTAGCTGATGATACCCAGATTAAAGATCAATCTTGGAGAAAATTTAGCTCCCTAAAATTGATCAAACAAATCATCTATCGTTGTAAGAAGGTACTTATTATTTACCATCACCTTATTAAATTGCCAATAATCAATAAACATTCGAAGGGAACCATACTTCTTATGCATGAATAACACTGGTGCACCTTTCGGAGACATACTAGGATGGATGGAACCCTTATCTAAAATATCCTTTAGTTAATCCTTAAGCTCTTTTAACTCAGCTGGAGCTATTTTGTATAAGGGAATAAAAATAGGACGAGTGGTCGGAACAAGATCTATCCCAAAATCAATCTCCCTATCGGGGGAAACACCAGGAAGGTCATCTAGGAAGACCTCAGAAAATTCATTCACCATCAAGACGAAATATAAAGAAGGACCTTCTGAGTTATAATCTTTAATCCAAACCAGATTATAGATACATCCCTTGGAGATTAATCTCCAAGCTCTAATATATAATATGAACCTCCCCTTAGGATCTAGGGAACCACTCCTCTACTCAATAACCAGCTTATTTAGGAATATAAAGATGACCTTACGGGTCTGACAGTCTAAAGAAGCATAGCATGAGTGCAACCAATCCACTCCCAATATTATATCAAAATCAACCATGTCTAATTCAAATAGACCCACCAAAGTCTCTCGACTATCCATAAGTACCATACAACCTCTACAGACTCTTCTAGCCATCATAGAGTTATCCACTAGGTTAGACATAGAAAAAGGGTCAGAAATATATTTGAGACTAGAACCAAAATGTACAACCACAAATGGGGTCACATAAGAAAGAGTAGACCCCAGATCAAGTAAACAGTACACATCACGGGAAAAGATTTGCAATATATTAGCAACGACATCAGGCGATGCCTCAAACTCCTAACGGGTATTGAGAGCATAGAGTTTATTTTAACCATTGCTTGAGCCAGGTGGTGCACCCTTTAGTGGCGGAGATGATGAAGAGGCAACCAAAACTTTATTTGCCCAGAAGAGACCTTGTCCACTGTATAATTTCTAATTATGTGCCCTGACTGACCACAGTTGAAGCACTTGTCCTTTCCTTCATCACAGTAAACCTAATGAAATCGACCACAAAATATTCAGGAAGGAAAGGATAGAGTTGATTGGGCCTCACTGACCTGAGATTAGGCACCATGTGCCCTAAATTTATCACCAACTTGAAAACTCCTGTCACCCGATGGCTTTGGGTATGAAGCACTAGCTGTTAAATAAGACCCAAAACTGCCCCACTACTTCTTCAACCACTTTCCACTATCCCTTCCACTTTGAAATTGGCCACTACCCTACTAAAAAAATATAAACTTCATGCTCTACTTTCCCTAATCTCTACCTACTTTTTATTTTCTTCCTCCACTTGCTGCATATACACTACCAACCTGGAAATTTCTATGTCATTTTTTAATAAGGCAACCTTACTCTACAAAATCAAGTCTTAGGATAACCCAGAAGCAAACTTCCTCATTTTAGACCTCATGCTAGAAACTAACTCTGCAGGAGATAGCTGGTGAAACTTCAAGGCATACATCTTAACTAATATCTTTCCTTGCTTTAGGTTAACAAAAACTTCCACCTTTGCCTCCCTCAACTCCTGAATAAAGAAGCGGTCTAGAAAAGTACTAGAGAAATCATTCTATGGGGCTGACTTAACATCATTACCTCTAGACTGTTCCCATTCCTCATACTATTGGTATGCAACATTCTTCAGTTGGTAGGCCACAAATTCCACATCCACCACGTTAGTAGTATGCATAACGCAGAAGATCTTATCCATCTCACTAGTGAAACCTTGAGTATCCTCTTCAACCTTAATACCAGTAAACACAGGAGGGATCAACTTCATAAACAGGCCAACCCTTGTTGCCTAGGAAGATGGAGTAATCAAAGCACCACGCTTGACATGAGAAGTTACCAACTGTGCCAACATATGAATAGACTGATAAAACTCAACCTTCGTTACATCAGTTTGAGAATCTCTAGAAGGACTGGATAGGACCTATGGAACGAGGAGGGAAATTAGGAACTGGACCCCTCGTCTGATTTGGACCCCATAAGTAGGACGGGTCCCATCAGCATTGTTCTCAGGTGGGATAGAAGAGTTTTTGTGAACTTCAGTTCACCTGGGAGGCATGATCTTAAAAGTGAATAAATGAGTATTAGAGAAGATTTTAGGACCATAGAATTTACAACTTGAAATAGAACAACAAGAATGGGAAACATTCCCAAATGTCTCGTAGCCTCTCCCTTATGAGTGTGGTGCATTACCACCCATAAAAGAGACTCTACTCGACACTACTTTATGAACTCCTAATTGAATATGAATCTAGGGCTCTGATACTAATCTGACATAACCCGAACCAGGGCCTAAACTACTAAAAATTTTATAAAAAGACACCTAAAATAAGAGACCTTAAAAGTAGGTCGAAAATAAGAGACCTCATGAGGCCGCTTATCACCTCAATTTATTTTTTTATTTTTTTTAAATATAGAAACCTCATAAGGTCGGTAAATTCTAAAAAAGTTCTATGACATAATAATACGGACTTTAAGAAGTCAAAAATAAAATGTGTGAAAATTTAGTGCCAAAATAATTAAAACTGGTCAACAAGATTTTAAACATTGCGACCTCCTGAGGTTGCTATTATTTTAATAAATTAATATTTATTATTAAAAATAATTATCTCACTATTTGAGAAAGCAAAAAAATATTTATTTACTTTGTAAATATATATTGTTACAATTAAAAAGAAAAACAAAACGCAAAAGTGGGTCAGCTCCCTCTCTCAAATTTAACTCTCTCTGAAACTTTCCTCACTCAAATTCGACCTTCTCTCTCAAATTCGAAATTCGTCGGCTCTTTCATTCCAAGTAAGGTTGCAAGCTTTGAATTTATTTTATTTATGTATAGAATAGAATGTGAACATATGAATCTCTTGGATCTCCTTTAATTTCCCCAAACTATGAAGATTATTATGAATAATTGGGGGTTTTGTTGTCTTGAACTACATTTTATTTCTGTCTTTCTTGATTTTATTTCAAACTGTGTTTCAAATTTATGTTTTTTGATCAAATAGTTGAGGGTTTTATGCAATTTTTCAAAATGCTTTTCATTTAGTTGAGGTTTTATGTCATTTTCAGAATTGGGTATCTGACCATATAGAGAATCTAACCGTTAACACGCAAGATATTTCAGAACGATGTTTATGATTTCAGAGTGGTGTTTATGATTTTTGTTGCTCTGTTAGCTGGTGTTGTAAGGCAATGTATTTTATCAGGTGGTGGAATAGATTTGATAAGAAAAAAATATAAAAAGTAAGGACATGGGCAATTGGGGTCACAAGGTTTTGTTGAATCCCAAGGTGGTGATGGTGGTAGTTCTTCAAGTATGTCTGAATTGAAAATTAAACTTCCACAAGGTACAGTTTTTAATTTTAAGTTTTCTGATATTAACATTCATTATGTATTTATTCCTTTTAAAACTTCAAATCTTGAGACTTAATTGCTAGTTGAATTAGAAAATTGTAGTACTGCAATAATCTCAATGCTTTAGGATTGAAAAACTTTCTTCTTGTGTAAGGAGCGGTTATCACATGTTGCAGTGAGGGATACTTAATGACTTGTTATTCTACAATATTGGTCATAAATGATTACTGTGAAGTTATTTGTTGCCAGAAATATGGCCTTTTTTGGTGTATAAGTTGTTGAATAAATCTCATAAATTTAGTCAAATCTTGCTGATGAGGTCCCTCCCTCACTTTTAGTGTTTACAAGTTTCTGTGGTACTTGTTCATGTCTTTTGTCTTATTTCCGTTCATCGCATTCTTGATACTTTTTAAACCCAACCCTCACAAAGTCACTGTGTTTTAGGTGTGGCTTAGTAGTTAATGAAGCAAATAAAAATCATGGGAACCCATTATTCAAGCAATAATTGGGTTTGTATGAGGTAGAAGGTATCTTGAGGAATAGGTAAGGTGGGCGTAAGCTAGATCGTGAACCACCATAAAAAGGAGTAACTTAAAGAACCCACCCTGACCATTCTTCACGCGACGAGGAAACAACAATAGTTTACATTTCATCTTGCTAACTTAAATCTGAGCCTAACAATTGAAGCTGAAGGTGTTGTATAACTAATTTGACAACCCTCCCCCTCACACCTAATTTGTGATTTAAAATTGTTGTGTTCTATTTATAACACCTTGAGATTCTCATGTTATGTTTCCTATTTGGAAGTACTTGATCGATTGGTGAGTGTTGTGGTCGTGTTATGGACGTGTTGTAGGTCTGATTAGGTTATCTAGGTGCCTTGGGAAACTTTTCTTTTGCTTCCATATCGACAGAAGTTACAATAATTGCAGAAAAAATGCACGAGCTTAAAAGAAATAGGAAAATATTGATGATAGGCGAAATTACGCGCCTATATCAATATATTTTGCCCATATTTTAACCTAGTTTTGAGAACAAATTATATATTTCATGCACTTTTAGTCCTTTTTCCTATAAATGAGCTAACGAACATGATTAGTAAAGTTTCAGGTATAAATGATGCAAAATTCAGCATTTTATGGCTTACTTGACGCAAAAGAAAGCTCACGAAGGAAGGAAAGGGAGTTTACACGCCTAAGGACCAAAACTGCTCCATGGAAAATCTGTCCCGGGCTAAAACAGCATTTCTGAAAACTTTGGGGACCTGGACCAAAACTGCTGCATGGAAAATCTGTCCCGGACTAAAATAGCATTTCTGAAGACTTTGGGGACTTACAGACACAAATCTGGATTTTGACAATGATACATTAACCTAGTACAATTGGGTTATGTATTTCATTAGTTTATTTGGATTAGGAGAATGTTACATTAACCTAGTACAAATGGGTCAAGGATTTCATTAGTATAGTAGGATTTGGTTATTTATTTCATTAGCTTAGTAGGAGTAGGATAGGAGTATTATAAATACCCTATCATGTTAGAGATTTTTATTCATTCATACATTCAGAAATTAATTCTTCAACTATTCTTCACTTAATTCAACAATTAGTTTTCTTCCATCTCTCTCATCTTCCACTACAAACACTTCTAATCTACTCTTCTATTCTTAAATTCCACAACAAGAGAATCGTTACTTGCTAGGGAATCACCAAAACCACACGCCTATCATCTACTTCTCACGCCATCAACCATGCAAATCGTGATATCCTTCGCATTCATGGGTAACTAAACCTCTTAGTTGGGGTTATGGAAGCCGAATGAGTTACTATCTATAGCTATGAGTTTGTGAGTTCAAGACAAGTATATTGCTTATATCATTATTCTCTTCATCTTAATCCACATTCTTTGCGGTTGCAAACGCAAGAATACGCCAGTCTAACATTTAACTTGTTCGAGAGAAAGGTTATTTGTCTGGAAAAGAGATAATGTCAAGGTAGTAGGACACCCTTTCCTATTAAAAAGCTAGCGCCGTAACTGGACTAACCTCTTGGAGAATTCATACCGTTAGACACGCTTTAAGCTCGAGAGAGTTAAAGTGAAATAGTCCTTGTTTAGGTCGAGAGACGCTTGGATTTACCATCGACTACAATTCTCTATAAGCAATTGCATGTCAAGACTCTACACACTCATAGCCAATAGAGACGTATACCTCAGAAGGTGGACATAACCCCAACGCTTCAATTCTCATTGTTTCACAACCTATGAAATACTCTCTTTTTACTTTGCTATTTTCAGCTTTATTTCATTACTTTGGTTACTTATTACAATCCCCCCTTCTTACGAGACTTGCACCAAAAGTCTATTAATTTTACTTACTTGTTGTCCAAGCTATTCCCTGTGGGATCGACACCCAACCCAGGTTGGGTTCTATATTTGCTAACGACCGCTTTACACTCAAACGAGAGCTGTAGATTGAGCGTTGCCAAAAATTGGCGACGTTGCCGGGGAGAGTATGCATGGACTACTGATAACGCTCAATCTACAGCTCTCGTAGGAGTGTAAAGCGGTCGTTAGCAAATATAGAACCCAACCTGGGTTGGGTGTCGATCCCACAGGGAATAGCTTGGCCAACAAGTAAGCAAAATTAATAGACTTTTGGTGCAAGTCTCGTAAGAAGGGGGGATTGTAATAAGTAACCAACTTAATGAAATAAAAGCTGAAAATAATAAAGTAAAAAGAGAGAGATTGTCACGTTGGTTGTAAACAATGAGAATTGAAGCGTTGGGGTTATGTCCACCTTCTGAGGTATACGTCTCTATTGGCTATGAGTGTGTAGAGTCTTGACATGCAATTGCTTATAGAGAATTGTAGTCGATGGTAAATCCAAGCGACTCTCGACCTAAACAAGGACTATTTCACTTTAACTCTCTCGAGCTTAAAGCGTGTCTAACGGTACGAATTCTCCAAGAGGTTAGTCCAGTTACGGCACTAGCTTTTTAATAGGAAAGGGTGTCCTACTACCTTGACATTATCTCTTTTCCAGACAAATAACCTTTCTCTCGAACAAGTTAAATGTTAGACTGGCATTAGTCTATGCGTCTTCTTTTCTAGACAAATAACCTTTCTCTCGAACAGGTTAGATGTTAGAATGGCGTGTTCTTGTGTTTGAACCGCAAAGAATGTAGATTTAAGATGAAGAGAATAACGATATAAGCAATATACGTGTCTTGAACTCACAAGCTCATAGCAATAGATAGTAACTCATTCGGCTTCCATAACCCCAACTAAGAGGTTTAGTTACCCATGAATGCGAAGGATATCACGTTTTGCATGGTGGATGGCGTGAATAGTAGGTGTTTGGCGTGTGGTTTTAGTGATTCCGTAGCAAGTAAAGATTCTCTTGTTGTGGAATTTGAGAATAGAAGAATAGATTAGAAGTGTTTGTAGTGGAAGATGAGAAAGATGGAAGAAAATTAATAGTTTAAGAATGAATTTCTTGAATGAAGGGAGGAGTTGCCTCCACTAAGGGAGGACTTGATTAAAATCTCTAGCATGATAGGGTATTTATAATACTCCTATCCTACTCCTACTATGCTAATGAAATAAATAACCAAATCCTACTAAACTAAGGAAATACTTAACCCATTTGTACTAGGTTAATGTAACATTCTCCTAATCCAAATAAACTAATGAAATACATAACCCAATTGTACTAGGTTAATGTATCATTGTCAAAATCCAGCTTTGTGTCTGTAAGTCCCCAAAGTCTTCAGAAATGCTGTTTTAGCCCGGGACAGATTTTCCATCCAGCAGTTTTGGTCCAGGTCCCCAGAGTCTTCAGAAATGCTGTTTTAGCCCGGGACAGAGTTTCCATGCAGCAGTTTTGGTCCTTAGGCGTGTAAACTCCCTTTCCTTCCTTCGTGAGCTTTCTTTTGCGTCAAGTAAGCCATAAAATGTTGTATTTTGCATCATTTATACCTGAAACTTTCCTAATCATGTTTGTTAGCTCATTTACAGGAAAAAGGACTAAAAGTGCATGAAATAGATAATTAGTTCTCAAAACTAGGCTAAAATATGGGCAAAATATATTGATATAGGCGCGTAAATTCGCCTATCATCAACACCCCACACTTGAAGCTTTGTTCGTCCTCGAACAAAATATCATGTCCTTCTAAACATCAACTTAGGGTTTTACAGCAACAACACAAAACATTCTTCAAGACAAGCACAACAATTATCAACGAAGAGTAGCTTTCCGATTATAAGTAGAAACAATTTAACCTCAAGCATAGACTCGTGATGGTGATCAACTCGCATGCAAACGTTAAGGTGCATAGAATCATATACAACTATCCAAGACTCATCAACCATGTGTGTCTCACAATATAGTACCCATAATCACTCACAAGTATAGCATATTTTCAAACATGGGTATCAAAATATCCTTGCACTCACTCTCACAAAGAATTCATATGTAGCAACTGATGACCATAGGCTTGCCCTTAATGTAGTACTCCACTAAATGTCGGAATGTTAAGGTTAGGATCAAGTAGGTCTTTTGATGGTTGTAATGTAGGCTAAGGGACGGGTAGGATCAACTATTTTGGCCAGAAATAGTGACTAAGTTCCTAAGCACTTTAATACATCACATTGTATTATTGATCATTGTCAAAATCCAGCTTTGTGTCTGTAAGTCCCCAAAGTCTTCAGAAATGCTGTTTTAGCCCGGGACAGATTTTCCATCCAGCAGTTTTGGTCCAGGTCCCCAGAGTCTTCAGAAATGCTGTTTTAGCCCGGGACAGAGTTTCCATGCAGCAGTTTTGGTCCTTAGGCGTGTAAACTCCCTTTCCTTCCTTCGTGAGCTTTCTTTTGCGTCAAGTAAACCATAAAATGTTGTATTTTGCATCATTTATACCTGAAACTTTCCTAATCATGTTTGTTAGCTCATTTACAGGAAAAGGGACTAAAAGTGCATGAAATAGATAATTAGTTCGCAAAACTAGGCTAAAATATGGGCAAAATATATTGATATAGGCGCGTAAATTCGCCTATCATCAACTACCGCAAGCTGAATTCTTGGACGCTCAAGGATCACTTCCCCATGCCATTTATGGACCAAATGCTAGATCGATTAGCGGGGAAAGGATGGTTTTGCTTCTTGGATGGTTATTCAGGTTATAATCAGATTTGTATTGCACCTGAAGACCAAGAGAAGACAACTTTTACATGCCCATATGGTACTTTTGCCTTCAAACGCATGCCATTCGGGTTGTGTAATGCACCAGCCACCTTTCAACGTTGTATGATGTCTATTTTCTCTGATATGGTAGAAGACACTTTGGAGGTATTTATGGACGACTTTTCAGTTGTTGGTGAGTCTTTTGAAGCATGTTTGGCAAACTTGAGCATGGCATTGCAAAGATGTGTAGAGTTCAACCTTGTGCTGAATTGGGAGAAGTGCCACTTTATGGTAAAAGAAGGAATCGTTCTTGGGCACAAGATCTCCAAAAGAGGAATAGAGGTTGATCGCGCCAAAATAGAGGTAATTGAGAAGCTACCGCCTCCAATATCGGTGAAGGGAGTTCGTAGTTTTCTTGGCCACGCTGGGTTTTATCGTAGATTCATCAAAGACTTCTCCAAAATTTCTAGTCCATTGTGCAAACTATTGGAGAAAGATGCGAAGTTTGACTTTAATGACGATTGCTTAAAGGCATTCGAATGCCTTAAAAGAAAACTCATTGAAGCCCCTATCATGGTAGCACCAGATTGGACGCTCCCGTTCGAAGTCATGTGTGATGCTAGTGGTGTAGCCGTTGGTGCTGTTCTTGTACAGAGAAAGGAGAAATTGTTTTATCCTATCTATTATGCAAGTAAGGTCCTAAATGAAGCCCAAAGGAACTACACTGTTACTGAACAAGAGCTCTTAGCGGTTGTGTGTGCGTTTGAGAAGTTTCGTGCCTATCTATTGGGTACTAAGGTGATCGTTCATACAGACCATGCAGCTCTTAGGTATCTAATGACGAAGAAGGATGCAAAACCAAGGCTGATTCGATGGGTATTGCTGCTGCAAGAGTTTGATTTCGAAGTCAAAGATAGAAGAGGTTGCGAGAACCAAGTGGCTGATCACCTATCTAAACTTGAGAGTGAGCAAGTGGCGCAACCAGAAAATCAGATTGATGATGCATTCCCTGACGAGGAGATACTAGCGACAACAATGGAGAAATTACCATGGTATGCCGACTTTGCAAATTTCGTGGTGAGTAATGTGTTACCTTCCAATTTATCTTACCACCAAAGGAGGAAGTTTATGCATGACGTTCAGCACTACTATTGGGATGATCCTTATTTGTTTCGAAGATGCGCGGATGGTATCATTCGACGATGTATATCCCATGAAGAAGTGCCTACTATATTGGAAGCATGCCACACTTCGCAAGTCGGAGGACATCATGCAGGGAATCGAACGGCAAGGAAAGTCGGCAAGGAAAGTCTTGCAAAGTGGTTATTATTGGCCTACAATATTCAGAGATGCACACGACTATGTGAGAAGGTGTGACCAATGCCAACGTCAAGGTGCTATTTCAAAACACCATGAAATGCCCATGTCCAAAATTCTTGAGGTAGAACTCTTTGATGTGTGGGGTATTGATTTCATGGGACCATTCGTGAATTCGTTTGGAATGAAGTACATCTTGGTTGCTGTGGATTATGTGTCAAAATGGGTTGAAGCTGTAGCATTGGCCGACAATGAAGGAAAGCGTGTTGTAGCATTTTTAAAGAAGAATATCTTCTCTCGCTTTGGAGTACCTCGTACTATCATAAGTGATGGAGGATCTCACTTTTGCAACAAGCTATTCAAATTTGTATTGGCCAAGTATGGAGTCAAGCAACACAAGGCAGCTACGCCTTATCATCCCCAAACCAGTGGACAAGTTGAGGTTACCAACCGCGAGATCAAGCAAATCCTTGCCAAGACGGTTAATGCGAATAGAAAGGACTGGTCTCGAAAGCTAGATGATGCACTATGGTCGTATAGGACTGCATTCAAGACACCCATTGGCATGTCACCTTATCAGCTAGTCTATGGGAAGGCTTGTCATCTACCCATCGAGCTTGAATACAAGGCATTGTGGAATTTGAAGCACTTGAATCTGAATTGGGATGATGTGAAGAACCTGAGGTTGGAGCAGCTGAACGAACTAGATGAATTTCGTCTCCATGCATATGAAAGATCAGATTTATACAAGGAGCGGATGAAAAAGTATCATGATCAGCGGATTGTTCGACGAAACTTCCAAAAAGGTGACATGGTACTACTCTTTAATTCCAGACTCAAGCTCTTCCCAGGTAAGTTAAAATCGAAATGGTCTGGTCCATTTAAAGTCATTCAAGTCTACTTGTCTGGAGTAGTCGAACTGGAAAACAATGAGGGTGTTATCTTCAAAGTGAATGGCCAATGTGTCAAGCCATATATCGGTCCTCTTGACTCGATGAATGACATGGCCATCACTTATCTCGACGAAGTCTAAGTACTCGAGATTACTACGTCGAGCCACGACAATAAATAAGGCGCTAGATGGGAGGCAACCCATCGTTTTATTGTTTTATTGTTTCATCGTTTTAGTATTTTTTCTTTTTGATAAATGAAAATCCAAAAATAAGAGTCGTGCCACGACCAAAACTAAGGCGCTTGGTGGGAGGCAACCCATCGTACTAATCGTTTTCATTTTGTTTTGAGCAAATATAGGTGCAAGAAGTATGCGACGAGGAGATTGATCTCAATCGATGATTTGGATGCATTGTATGGTAAAGTCGGTAAGTTAGGAATGGTGATGCATAAGGCTATGAATTGAGCCTTTCTCACGTCAAAATAGGCTTCGAGGAAGGCTAGGCCTTGGTAAAAATAGGCCACGAACGATGCACAACCTATTCTATAGCCTAAGGACTCGGAATCTAGTGTGCTATACACTATGCGCCGCCTATTCCTAGGTATGCTTTTGACTATGCGCCGCCTATGCTATGGCATTTGGTCTCAGTATCTCATGTGCCATAGACTATGCGGCGCATATGTCTACAAATGCCATAGACTATGCGGCGCATATGTCCCATTATGCCATAGACAATGCGCCGCATATGTCATTGATATGCCGAGTGATATGCGCCGCATATGTGGTGTTTTTGTCCCCCAAATCCGATTGCAAATGGGTCATAACCCGACCCATACTCTTCCTATATAAAGGGGACTTAGTTTCATAACACAACCACATTAGAAACAACCCTAAAGGCGCCGCATAACCCTCCAAATCTTCTCAAAATTTTCTTCTTTTGCTCTTCCAATTCACAACAACTTCTCCACAAGCTTCAAGCAAGTAAGTACTCTCTTATTCTTCATCTATTTATCGTAAGTACTACGTTGCTATGCTTATTATAAATTGCTAAATCATGTGAGATTGGTGGTGATGTTCATGTGTTTGGATTATTGTTGCAAGATCATGTGAGTGAACATATACGTAGGGAATTCTTGACTTGTTTCCGACTTGAATTTTGTTTCGAAATCATTGATATGATATTTGCTGAATATATATGGCTATGAATATTGCTTAAGAGTGTTGTTTGGATGCTTACATAAAAGACTATCCCGGCCATCGGGATAAGATTATAGTGCCTATCGCCTTAGGAGGTTGTGCTTGTTATAAGAATAACGATTCCATGAGATAACCCCTATGTCGTGGTGATGCTATATCTACCATGAAAGTAGTCCAATGGCTGCAATTAAGTGATACAATGCTGATTTTCTTGTCGGAACACAATCCTAAAACATATGTCGACGAAATCTGAGTAAATCGACTACGTTCACCTCACTGATTTGTGCAACAACATTAAGTGTGGGGTGGTACCCCTAGTGCTTGCATATAGATTGTATCAAGTGAGATTGTGCTGCAACTAACATTATTTCTAGTCTCAGGTACAATGGCACCTAAAGCGAGGCAAGGCAAGGAGAAGGCTACCACGTCCCAAAAGGGCAAAAAGAGAAATCGAAAAGACCAAGGAAAATCATCCTCAGCACACCTACCATGCAGAATGTTCGGAATAAAGTGGGTTCTTGAGGAAGAAGCCAAGGCATGGTACAGCAGCAACAAAGAAAGAAAATATGTGCACGTCGACTTGATCAACAAGGAGACCTTAGCAAAGAAGGAGCCGCGAATGTTGGCAAAAAAATAATGGCTTTGAAGCTGGATTTCATCTTTCGCGACATGGGAGAGTGTAATCTTGACTTAACAAGAGAGTTTTATGCCAACTGGTCCCCGAACACAACAGGCAACGAAGTCAAAATTTGGGGCCAAGTGTTACAGCTTACAGCGGATTGGATCAACTCTTTTCTTGGCTTACCTTCGGTCGACACTGCACCATTCAAAGAGCTATACAGCAGGCCTCCTTACAGAGCAATACGACACACGCTTTGTGGAAGCAGATCGATGGCAAGATGGGGCAGACATAAGGAAACAGGCCGTCACAACACCTTCCCCTATGCTCCACTAAATAGGGAAGCAAGAATCTGGATGCGCATTGTCAACTCATGCCTTATTCCTGGGACTCAATACACCAAGATATCGAGAGATAGAGTGTGTTTGGTTTATGCTTTAATGACAAATGTCCCTATCAACTTTGGGGCAATCATTCGATCTACCATGAGGAAGGCCAGACTCCACAAAAGGTCCCATTTCACATTCGGCAATTTGTTGACAGCAATGTTGCGGAAGGAGGATGTCGAGGAGGAACCAGCTGACCACAAACTCCCACATAACCCAAAGAAGGTTGACCTCACCAAGGTCAAAGATGCTGAAACAACTCATGGAGTCAACCTTACCACTGCGGAGAGATATGCTCGTGACGAGAGTTTCTTCCGTCATCTCTATGGCATGACACGATTCACTATGATGAGTGGTGGACGTATACCAACTGCTGAAGAGCTCCAACAGTTGGACCACAACTACCCAATGAACAGGCATGCACGGGAGATGTGTGGAGTGGGCGTATATTTTGAGGAACCTCTAGACGATGATGTGCCAACTGATGATGATAGACGCTTGCCTGATTCTGATGATGAGGAGAACTCTGACGATGACTCTTATGATGATTCCGACGAAGGAGGTATGACCCCCGACATTAATGAAGGGTCCGACTAACCAGGTTCTTCGAATTTATTTTCCACTGAGGGCAGTGTCCCGTTTAAGTGTGGGGTGGCAGAATCGCATGCTATACTTCTTTGTTTGCACCTATGTTTGTATGTTTGTTTGTTTATTTTTTGAGTCCATTTTTTTTCCGTTTTTTTTTGTTTATTTTTTCGTTTGACGTTTTTTTAGTTTTTTTAGGAGTCAAATTTTTCTAGCTTCGCATGAAATTATTTTGATAGGCAGCATGAGATTATAACAAGAGTATGTGCTACAATTGTGAATAATGAGACGTTTAGGCTCTAGTTGTGACTTATTATGTGATATTATGTGATTCAATTCCTTCACGTGTTGGGTCGAGAGTCTATATTACTTACAATCAAGTCGACCATGTGCCTTGTGTGTGTGAGATTAATAGTATCTTCTATGTATGTGGCTGATGCTAGAACTTGCCTAGTATGTATGCAAAGCGAAAATAAGGAATGTAAGTTTAGGATATGATTTAGACATTTCTTTGGCAACCTATACATGTTTACCTTCAGTTTTTCCTACCCATGTAAATCATCCTAGTTAAACCCTTTTGAGCCTTTAGCCTATTTCTTTGACAACCTTGCATGTAAGCCTAATCCATTTTTTTCAAGACCGTAATTTGATCCAAATTCCTAAATGCTTTAAAGTGAAAAAGTCATGTGACAACATAAGAGGGAATTGGGTGAGTATGATGCTTTAAATTGAAATGGTGCTTGAATGTGCTATGAAAAAGAAAGTGCTATCATAAGAGGTATGTTGTGAAAAGAAAAAGGAAAAGAAAGCTGAAAAGTGAGTTGTTCTTAAAATTGAAAAACAAAAGAGGAGAACAAGGGTGGTAGAATAAAAGAAAGAAGAAAGGTTGAAAGAAAAAAGTGTCAATGATACAATGTGATGTATTAAAGCGCTTAGGAACTTAGTCACTATTTCTGGCCAAAATAGTTGATCCTACCCGTCCCTTAGCCTACATTACAACCATCAAAAGACCTACTTGATCCTAACCTTAACATTCCGACATTTAGTAGAGTACTACATTAAAGGCAAGCCTATGGTCATCAGTTGCTACATATGAATTTTTTGTGAGAGTGAGTGCAAGGACACTTTGATACCCATGTTTGAAAAATATACTATATTTGTGAGTGATTATGGGTACTATGTTGTGAGACACACATGGTTGATGAGCTTTGGATAGTTGTATAAGATTCTATGCACCTTAACGTTTGCATGCGAGTTGATCACCATCACGAGTCTATGCTAGAGGTTAAACTGTTTCTACTTATAATCGGAAAGCTACTCTTTGTTGATAATTGTTGTGCTTGTCTTGATAAATGTTTTGTGTTGTTGCTGTAAAAACCTTAAGTCGATGCTTAACATGACATGATATGTTGTTCGAGGACGAACAAAGCTCTAAGTGTGGGGTGTTGATGATAGGCGAAATTACGCGCCTATATCAATATATTTTGCCCATATTTTAACCTAGTTTTGAGAACAAATTATATATTTCATGCACTTTTAGTCCTTTTTCCTATAAATGAGCTAACGAACATGATTAGTAAAGTTTCAGGTATAAATGATGCAAAATTCAGCATTTTATGGCTTACTTGACGCAAAAGAAAGCTCACGAAGGAAGGAAAGGGAGTTTACACGCCTAAGGACCAAAACTGCTCCATGGAAAATCTGTCCCGGGCTAAAACAGCATTTCTAAAAACTTTGGGGACCTGGACCAAAACTGCTGCATGGAAAATCTGTCCCGGACTAAAATAGCATTTCTGAAGACTTTGGGGACTTACAGACACAAATCTGGATTTTGACAATGATACATTAACCTAGTACAATTGGGTTATGTATTTCATTAGTTTATTTGGATTAGGAGAATGTTACATTAACCTAGTACAAATGGGTCAAGGATTTCATTAGTATAGTAGGATTTGGTTATTTATTTCATTAGCTTAGTAGGAGTAGGATAGGAGTATTATAAATACCCTATCATGTTAGAGATTTTTATTCATTCATACATTCAGAAATTAATTCTTCAACTATTCTTCACTTAATTCAACAATTAGTTTTCTTCCATCTCTCTCATCTTCCACTACAAACACTTCTAATCTACTCTTCTATTCTTAAATTCCACAACAAGAGAATCGTTACTTGCTAGGGAATCACCAAAACCACACGCCTATCATCTACTTCTCACGCCATCAACCATGCAAATCGTGATATCCTTCGCATTCATGGGTAACTAAACCTCTTAGTTGGGGTTATGGAAGCCGAATGAGTTACTATCTATAGCTATGAGTTTGTGAGTTCAAGACAAGTATATTGCTTATATCATTATTCTCTTCATCTTAATCCACATTCTTTGCGGTTGCAAACGCAAGAATACGCCAGTCTAACATTTAACTTGTTCGAGAGAAAAGTTATTTGTCTGGAAAAGAGATAATGTCAAGGTAGTAGGACACCCTTTCCTATTAAAAAGCTAGTGCCGTAACTGGACTAACCTCTTGGAGAATTCGTACCGTTAGACACGCTTTAAGCTCGAGAGAGTTAAAGTGAAATAGTCCTTGTTTAGGTCGAGAGACGCTTGGATTTACCATCGACTACAATTCTCTATAAGCAATTGCATGTCAAGACTCTACACACTCATAGCCAATAGAGACGTATACCTCAGAAGGTGGACATAACCCCAACGCTTCAATTCTCATTGTTTCACAACCTATGAAATACTCTCTTTTTACTTTGCTATTTTCAGCTTTATTTCATTACTTTGGTTACTTATTACAATCCCCCCTTCTTACGAGACTTGCACCAAAAGTCTATTAATTTTACTTACTTGTTGGCCAAGCTATTCCCTGTGGGATCGACACCCAACCCAGGTTGGGTTCTATATTTGCTAACGACCGCTTTACACTCAAACGAGAGCTGTAGATTGAGCGTTGCCAAATATGTATGATAAAACTTTACAGGTACAGTTGTTTGAGCAAAAAGTTATCTGATATATAATACCTTATCAATATTTAAATGCTTTCTTTGATGTAAACTTAATATGTCAGAAATACTCATAAAACTTTGACACATTCAAAGTTACCAACTTTATTCCCATTTTCTCTTATCTATTAATTGTTTCAGCAATTAAAGATCAGTTTGGTTTTACAGTTGTGGTATGTTGAGATGAATTTCCAGTAGATTAAAAACAATTGTGTTAAATAATAGATTCTAATGAAATTCAAAAAGAACGAGAATTAATAATACCCTAGTTCCGTTGTCGCAAATAATAACATTTCTACTGTCCATATTGTAGCTACTTAGTGATAGAAGAATCTTTTTTTTGTTGTTGTTGTTAAGGTAAAGCCGTTACTGGAAGTTAACAAATATATTACGTTTTGAATCCTATTTCATAATTTTTTAATTTTTATTTTTTCTTGGTGAACTATCATTTCATAATTAATCCATATTTAGTTATGGAGTTGTCTTGTTGTGAAGAGTCTCACATCGATCCTTTTAAGTGATGGGTGGACTCTTTATATGGCTTGAACAATGGTATTCAAGAGTTCCTAAGACTTATCATCTTCTAATATTCATTTCACAATCTACAGTTTCTATATTTCAAATGGATCAAGATTCACCACCTTACATTACCAAAAACAAAAACAAAACTGTGAATTAGTTCCAACAAACCATGCAGACTCTTGTAAGTTTTATAACATTTTGTCCTTTAAAGCTATGCTAGTTGTGATATTTCGAGTTGCATTTCTACTTTTTCCTTTGGAAGCTCCTGAAATTATTACCCAAGCTTTGAATATAGTAAATTAGGAACTGGTTCACCTTATTTTGGTTGGTATAGCTGTTTGTTATGGCGTATTCAGTAAAAAAGTGCTAATGATATAGTGATGAAGAGATAGAAAATTAATATTTATATAGTTCAAAATTTGATAAAGTTCAGTCTAGATTACTTGAAGTTTCATCTCTTTTTTATGATGAGGCTGAAAAACATGATGTGTGTGATGAAAATAGAGTTCAGACTCGGAATAACTATTAGTGTTATAGTGGTAAGCTAGTAGTAGTTATTGCACCACTAACTCCTTTGTATTGCCGTTGAAAACATATAGGATAGGTATGTTTTTCGGAGGGTAGAATGTGTATTTTTCGATGACTTTGTAGAATTGAAGCAGTCTGCACAATTTTTCTGAAATAGTACTTAACTATGCATTGCATTTTTTTTCTCCACACAATATAATAGTCATGTAGTACCATCTTAAACAACACTTATGAGCAGTTTGCTTATCCTTTTCCATTTGTTAACCTTTGTCCAGGTTCTTAAGCTTGTTTGTGAAATTCCCCAAGTTGCAAAAATAGAGTTCAGACTTGAAATAATTATTTGTGTTATAGTGATAAACCAGTAGTAGTTATTACACCTCTTAACTTCTTTGTACTTCCGTTGAAAACTTGTAATATAGGTATGTTTTGGGGGGGATAAAGAATGTGTGTTATTCAATGACTTTGAAGGCTTGAAGGAGTCTGCACAATTTTTCTGTAATAGTTAACCATGCAATGAATATTTTTTTCTCCATACAATATAATAGTCATGTAGTACCATATTAAATAACACTTATGACCAGCTTGCTTGTCCAATTTCATTTGTTACAATTTGTCTAGGTTCTCAAGCATGTTTGTGAAATTCTCCAAGCTGCAAAAGTAGAGTTCAGACTTGTAAATCATGTTGTTTTTTTGCCCTTACTGATTAATTTATCTTAATTTATCTTGTAATTACAGAGAAAGTATTTTTGACATCCAGAACATGAACCTCAAATTACTACAAACTTCAAGTTAAAAGCTGCGCACATACTTGTTGGCTTGCTATCAAAAGCTCGTGAAAATAACAAGAGGCTTAGGTGGATTCTTTCTGAAAATTGGTAAAAGTTAAATGACCATTGGGCAATCGATTTGAGGTTCAAGAAGATAAGAGAAATTGACAAGAAATCTAGAGAATCTATTAAGGGTGGCTCTTTACATACGAGTGGAGCTCAGAGTCACTGGTTGGTTCATGGAAGCACTGGAATATCACCTATATTATGAAATAGATACCAAAAAAGTAATTAATATACTTGCTTCCGAGGGATTCCCCCTCATCCTGGTGATGTAGTTCGCACTGCTCGACTGCCCAAGTCTCTACCTATTTACATGGAGTATATGGTCAATACAGAGATGTTCCCGAGGAGCCCAACAATGATGAAGACGATAAGGATTATTATGTGGACAATGCATCACTGCATTGTTAAAGTTGAGTCTTGTGTTAGATAATCTAAACTATGTACTTTGTGATGGTTTATTTGAATTATTAAGTGTTTTTTAATGCATTAAAACTTTAAAGTAGTCTGAACAATAGTATTCTATAAATAATTTACGACTTTTATGCCTTGTTCGTTTAATTTTAAGGTATTTAAATTTGATTTTCTTTTATGTTCATTAGATTTTATTTACGTGTGTTTATTGTAGTTTGATTGATTGGTGGGAGCTATTGAAGCTCAATTTAATTAATTATATTGTAAATATTATTGAATTGAATTAAAATGGCAGGTATTTCTAAAAACGGTTATTGTCATCTCTTTTTTTTTGTAGAAAAGAGACCTCATGAGGTTGCTATTGTGTATTTTCATTTGCTAGAAAAAGCCCAAAAACGACCTAATGAGGTTGCTTTTTCATTATTTCATTTTCCACATGCTTAAATAAGAGACCCCAAGAGGTCACTTATGTTTTAAATAAATTATTTATAATAAAAAATTAAGAAATAATAGTCACCTCATGAGGTGTCTTTTAATTAAAAAATAAAAATAAAATAAAATAGAGACCTTATGAGGTCTCTTTTAATAAAATAATAATAATTATAAAAAATAATTTAGAGACCTCATGAGGTCTCTTTTAACAACGTAATAATTATTATAAAAAATAATTTAGAGACCTCGTGAGGTCTCTTTTTAAAAATCCAAAAAATAACCTTAGTGACCTCGTGAGGTTGCTTTTAAGCAACCTCATGAGGTCTCTTACAAAAAGCGACCTATGTTTTAGAAACCATCCATTGAGGTCGTTTTTGAAGTCTCTTTTCCAAGAAAAGAGATCTCATGAGGTCTCTTTTTTAAGTCTCTTTTTACAGTTTTTTAGTAGTGCTAGTCATGTCGGGTATATCAAGTCCAACTAGGACCGAAGACCACCCCATTTACCCCAACCAAACTGCCCTACTCCTCCTGTCAAAATAATTCCGAGCATAGAGCAAGATAAAATAATAATGATTTGAAGACTTTAAATTAAGCTTAAAACCTAAGTCAAAAACCACATCCAATCAACCATCTATTTCCAATCCTAATGCCAATACCAATACTAAGACTAACACTAATACCGCCACCACCCATGCCCATAGTAGTCCGACAAAGCCTCTAACCAGAATCAAATAACATCCGATCGGTACATGCCCCCGACCATAGCCAAAAGCCAAAACCAAAGGAATAACAATAAAGCAAAAAAGTTCATATCATGAAATTGAGCCTTCCGGAGTATGGAAGCTCACCATTTTAATCTGACTCAATCTGTCCCCAAATCAGAGTCATTGAGCAGGAGTCAGAGTAGTATGGCAGTTCCTGCATTGCGTGATGATACAACGCCAAAGTAGGTTAGCGAAGTTAATGCTAATATGTAACTCAGAGATAAAGGTAAAATAATACCATCATTCAAAACCAAATCAAATAATCATATGCAATCACATGTAATACCTATATATATTTATACCGTGCCGGGTTAGGGAACAAGGTTTAGCGTATATTTAAGTCCTTAACCAGGGTTGTGTAGCTTAGCCATCCTAAAACTACCCACGGGCTACATGGGTTCAGCTCCTCCTACTGAAAGGGCCCCAGTGCGTGTTGGCCACATGACCAGATAAAAAGAACCTGAGATGACTAGTACATCTCCCAAAATATAGAGTGTGACATAACGTACAAGGCCGTCAAGACCACCCTCACATCAGCAAATATGAGTTTCTTGTGTCGGTCCCCCCGGAACCCCAACCTTCCATGACTTTTCTACTAAACCCTTTTTAATTTCATATTAAATTATTTACATATTCCCAACCATTTACCAAGGAGTCTTTTAATTAGGCATTAACCATTGGTATCGTCATACAAAAATAAGAGCTTGCAAGTTTATTACCTTCTGCCATATAAACCATTTAACCAAATTAGACTCCAATGTTTCCAATTAACCAAAATCATTTATAATCAAACCATGGCCACCAAGGCTTTTCCAAAACTATATGAAACCATCTAAAACCAATTCATGTTTGTTTAACCATTTATGCAATGCAAAGATTCCAAGGATAATCAAACTATGTGATAAAAATCATTTTTATTGACAATTTAACAAATAGGTTGAGGGCATGCCATCGTCAAAGCCAAAATCATCAAATTTGGGACTCAACCAGGACCCCTAAATTTAATCACCATTCCTATGCACCCACATATGGAAAGCCATAATCAAAACATGAAAACCCATAATTAAGTCATGAGGAATATAAATCAACCATAAACATCCAAAAACCCCAACCTTTATTTCAAAACTATAACAATACCATGAAAACCTTACATTAAAACATATGTATTTTCTAAAATAACAATGAGTCAAGAGTCACATGCCTGAATTAAAAAGATTTATAAAGAGAAATTGATCCTTAAGCCCTTAGATGACCACTTGGGAGAAACCTAGCCAATTTTTCTAGAGAGGGTTTTAAGAGAGTTAAGAGGATGTTTGATTTTGTAAAGTGTGGAATGAATGACCAAAAAGTGTTATAGGGATGTGGGGTATTAAGGGTTTTGAGTGGAAAATGTCAAAATTTCCCCTAGCTTAAAATTAAAAAAAGATCGCAGGTGGTTACGAGCCGACCCCTTGGCTCGTGACCACAATATATGACTCATACCATTGAGTTATCACCAAGACACTAAGTTGGACACCTATACACTATCCTCCATATAACTCTATGTCCTCACTTGTGACCTGATCATACGACTCATATGGTCAAGTTGTATCTAAGGCAAAATCAAGGGGATTGGACACTGGACAACATATGACTCATCCTTATCACTCGTAACCTATCCTCATAGCTCGTAGTGAGCCACTCACACTCAGAGCCAAGTTAAGTAGCTAAGTTTATGATTTGATGAAGGGTCAACCAAATGACCCATCACCAACCCTAATGACCCGTACCACCAATTTGTAACCATAAAAGAGCCCCAAGCACGAATCACTGGACACTAATGACTAGGGTCACCAGACCTGTACCCAAACTATGCAACTCATATGGTGAGTCGTTACTATGACAGTGAGCTCAAAGCTTAAGAAATTTCAAAGGGACAAAACCCAGGGTGTTTCATATAGATAAAAACCTATGGGAGTTTTGTAAGCTATATAGTAGGCCTAAAGTGCATCATCTAGCTTTCTTGACAAATCAATTTCATTGGTATTCACAGTCTTTGTCGAAATAGACTTAATCTTACGATTGAAGACCTCAACCTGCCCACTTATCTATGGATGGTAAGGTGTTGCCACCTTTTATTTCACGTCGTATTTCTCAAGAAAGATCTTAAATAGATAATTTCATAGATGGGACCCACCATTACTAATGATATCATGTAGAGTACCAAACCGAGAGAATATATTCTTCTTTAAAAATGTTATGACACTACAACCCTCATTATTGGTATGTGAAACCGCTTCCAGCCATTTAGAAACATAGTCGACATCCACCAAAATGTACTTCATGACATGTTAACTCACAAATAAACCCATAAAATCAATTCCCCACACATCAAATAACACTAAGTCAATAATAGATGTCATTGTGCTCATGCTATTGTAAGATATTTTATTGGCACAGGCATTAGTCACAAGCCTTATCATAATCATATACATCATTATAAATAGCGGCCAATAGTAACCATACTGCAAGATTTTATGGGTCATCCGAGCACCACCATGGTGACTCCCAACTGAAGACGAATGATAGGACTCAAGAATGCTCATTATCTCTACTTTGGGAATGCACCTCTAAATCACACTATCCATACACACCCAATATATGTAAGGTTAATGCCAGAAAAACTTTCATACCTCATGCATAAATTATTTTCGTTGCTAAAATAACATTTTTTCCAAAATGAGATCACTTGCCAAATAATTGGCAAAATTAGTAAACCAAGGGATTAAGTCTTGTGATGCTGCCAAGATTTGCTCTTCTGTAAAAGCACCATCAATATCAATCTCATCCCTGAATTTATACATCTCCTCATCTTCTAAGCAGAATAGATAGTCTGCAACTAATTTTCTGCATTAACCTAAGCTACATATCTTTCTTTTCCATAAGGTACATCAGGGTACATGATTACTATGCATAATGAATTTGGTCCTAATCAAATAGGACCAAAACTTTTCAAAAGCAAACACCACCGCAAGTAAATCCTGCTCAGTCACCATATAATTCTTTCTAAGTGGGGTTTAGTGCTTTATTGGCATAGTATATGGGATGAAGTATTTCTCGCATCCATGGCCTAGGACAGCTTCTAGGGCCATACCACTGGCCTCATGTATTACCTTAAATGGAAAAGTCCAATTTATAGACATAATGATATGAGCAAAAAATAACCTCTCTTTTAGGCACTCAAAGGCCACAATTCAAGCATTATTAAGCACAAACTTCACCTCCTTCTCCCAAAATTTGTACAATGGGTTTGGAATTTTTGGAAAGTCTTTGATGAACTACCTATAGAACTCTGCATAACCCAGGAAACTTCAAATATCTTTAATAGAAATTAGTGGTGGCAATTTTCCAATCACCTTAATTTTAGCCCTGTTAACCCAAAACTATTCCCTTTTTAACCATGAAGTGATACTTCTTCTAATTCAATACCAAGTTACACTCCTCATATCTCTGAAGTGTATTAGCGAAGTGGGCCAAACAATTATCAAAATAGTTATAAACAACCATGAAATCATCCATACATACCTCTATGGTACCCTTCACCAGATAAAAAAATGGACATCAAGCAATGTTTAAAGGTGGCGGGAGCAATGCAAAGTTCAAAAGGCATTCTCTTGAATGGGAACATACTCTATGGACTTGTAAAAGTGGTTTTCTCTTGGTTTTGGGGGGAAATAGATATTTGATTATACCACGAATAACCATCATAAAAATAATACCAACATCTTCCTGCAAGACTGTCTAACATTTGGTTCCTAAAGGGCATAGAAAAGTGATCCTTCTTTATCCAAGTATTCAGCTTCTGATAATCCATACAAACTCTCCATCCCGTATCTAGTACCATGGGAACTACACATTCTTCTTGTTAGGGACCATAATTATCTCACCTTTTTTTGGCACACACTGAACCACACTCATCCACTTGCTGTCGGCAATAGGGTAAACTACACCTGCATCAAACCACTTGATGATCTTTCTCTTTACCACCACTTATACGGGTGGATTTATATGAAACTTATGCTCAATGATAGATATGCACTTCGATTCAAACTCAATCTTATGAGTGTAAATTTTGGGAGAAATTTCGATAATATGTGCAGTGTCCAATCGATGGCCCATTTAAACCTCTGCATTCCTGAGATCAAGGCCTCAACCTGCATATCCAACAAATCTACAAAAATCATAACCAATAAGATATTGTTGGCCCTCATAATTGAATAATTACAAGTGAAAAGGGATGGCCTTCAATTCCAAGACCGGTGGCTCTTTAATGGATGGCTAAGCTGGTGGAGTCGCTCTATTCTTCAAATCAAGATCCAACTTCTTTAGCACATAAGTATAAGAACATCTACCAATAAGAGTGTTAATAATCTAATCATACTCATCAATAATATCACTATTAAAGTTCATAATCACCGTCACTAATGCATTTATAATAAGTCTCTCCTTGATGCGTACAATCACTACATTATCATCTACAGTGTCTATCATAGAAATCACTAACATATATTTCATCTATTGCGTCGACCGGCCCATATTGAAAGTAACATGTTTATCATTGAGCCTAAATTTTGTATGTCCGTCCGATCTCCATGTCAACCAATTCCTTCCTTATGGATAAGAAGGCCTTCCCAAGATAATATAAACATCAAAATCCATCTCATTATCTATAATCATAAAATTAGCAGGGAATATAAAAGAAGATGACTTTATCAAAAACCACACAAAATACCAATGGGTTTCTTCACAATCCAATAAACCATCAATAATCTCATAGACATTGGCTTAGGTTACTCAGACCCCAACTATTGTACACAACTTGCGGTATCTAATTAGTACTAGCTCCCAAGTTACATAATGCTCGTGCAAAATTTAGAGACCCAATAGTGCAAGGAATAGTGAAAGCTCCAAGATCCCTTTTATTCTTAACCAAACATCGAGAAGAAATAACACTTCAATGGTCCATATTATCAGCTAGTTCAAAACTCACTGTCTGCTTTTTAGTCACTAAACCCTTCATGAACTTTACATAATCGGGCATCTGGTCTAATGTTTTAACAAGAGGGATATTCACAGATAATTCCTTCAACATCGACATAAATTTTTAGTATTTCCCTTATTCCTTCTTCTTATTCAACCTTTGAGAAAAAAGTAGGGGTGGTCATGGAATAGCCTTCAACACTAGTTCAACCTCTTTACCTGTTTTTTAATTAATATTAACTCATTTTTAAACACCCGATGATTTCTTTGACATCTCAACATTAGTCACCAACTTCTTAATTTCAACTTTGGGTGCATTATCAAGATTATTAGTAGCATATCTTACCTCACAACTACCATCATAGGAGGATCAATAGTAACCTTACCACTTTAAGTAGTGATGGCTAGGTAATGACTGTTATTTTCCAGATTTTGAATGTTGTTGCTCGAAAGAGTGATCGATTTATACTAATTCAAAGTAGCTAACATCTAACAAAATCAATGCTCAAGATGCTTAATTGCAGTACCATAAGATTCTACTTTCTAACTCAATCCTAAAATATTTGCCTTAATCTCCTTAAGGCAACTCTCTTGGTTATTTGAACCCTTAACCAGCTTTACATTCAATACTTCTATCCTCGAATCTGCATCACGATTTCCTAATGGAACATAAATATCACTCTTCTTATTATAATCATCCTTTCTCCTCTAGTCACCATCATTTTCTCTACTCATATCCCTATACCATAATAGTTCCAACCTTGATTCCTTGGCCTCAAATTCCAAATTTCTAAATTAGACGCTTGGTCCTTGGCTCTGGAATCCTCCATCTCTCTATCTAAGTACACAACTTTCTCCTCAGAGTCAGACTCTTCATGTCTAATAGATTTACCTCATACGATTGATGCATTCACTCTTTTTGCATTCATAGTTGCAAATTGATCGGTAAGTAACCATATCTCTATTCTTAGTTGTGCTAACTCTTAATACAATGTACCATTTAATACTCTCATCTTACTTGAAGCACTAAAAGCCTAAATATCGAATCCTCTTTATACCTCCTAAGCATCCTATCCTCGATTGGTTTTAGAGACTTGACCTAAGATAATTGCAGTTAGATCCCAATAAAGGTTCATAAAAGCCCCATAAATATTAATATCAACAAAAAATTTGGTGTTTGCATTCAGGGCTCTATAGAACATCCCGAGCAAATTCCTTCTTTAAATTCTATGATTGGGCATATTCATCAACTTCTTCTTAAAACTCAACCAAGTCTCACAGTGCCTCTAAATACAATTGCATGAAATTATAAATCTCATCCTTCAACTACAAAATTCTAGAGGCGGGAAAAACCTATCTAAGAATTATGTTCGCAACTCATTCCAAGAGGTAATGGACCCACAAGGTAGTTTTCTTAACTTTGAAGTCGTTTTTCATATAATAGAGAATGGGAAAAAACTAAGTCTCAAAACTTCCTGACTCACCCCACGTATATTATATGAAGTACAAATCCCAATGAAATTTATAATGGTGCATATTTGCATCATTAGTCAACAAAAAAAAACACCCTTTAGATTAAGCAACTGAATCATTGCACTCGTAAAGTCAAAATTCACTACTTGGGAAAACTCAGGAGGAATGATAGATCTGAGTCAATTGGATCAACATACCCTAAATCTTATTTTAAATCATCAAAAGCTAGTAAATACTGATAAGTTGGGGGTGGTTGAACTCTATCTCTTCTAGCTATGTCTTTGTTGAGTATTGCTCAACACTGTTCTTTCTATCTCACTCTTTCCACTTGAGTGGCATGATGGGAAACTGCCAACCTTATAATCTCTTTAGCCAATAACTATGTAGTGGTGTACGCAACTATTTTCTTGAACACCATGCGGAGATGACGAATTTAAGGGATTTGGATAATCTAGAACCCCATCGTGCTGAGCTCCGTACTCAAGCTCTTCCATCTTACGATTTTGTCATACGGTCTGCTCCAAATCAAGATCAAGTAGGATAAAGAAATTACCTTAACTCCAAGTACAGGGCATACATCGGTTCACGCCCTAAGAACAATAAAAAAACCAAAAATGAACAACCTCAGAAACCTCAATCTATTAATCTGTAATCGTATTCCCCAACAACGATGCCAAAATTGATGTTTTCCAAATTATACCTACTAAAAAGTACAATGTGGTCGTTAATCAAATATAGAACCCAACAAAGGTTGGGTCGAATCCATACGGAATTAGGAAAATTTTTATCAAGAACTTACTGATGTAATTTGGCAGTGCAGAAAGTAATAAGAGGATTTTGTAAGAATAGTAGTAGTAACAATGCTTGAATATTTTTAGTTGAAATTGATATGATGATCACTAGGATTGTGTTCCCATTAATTTCCTAACTCCACAGTTTTATCATGTTTGTCAAACTATCTCGGTGCCTTCCATGTAGAATCTGACAAGTTATGTATCTCTAATCATCTCTCAAGACCTTTTAGTAAATTACACTCCTCTCATCTCATCTCAGAGTGTCACATTACAAACCCTTATCCTAGATCCTAGATTAACTATCTTCTCTTGGTGTCAAATTAATTTGATGGAGGTTGGTAGCTTTAAATTATTATTGTGATTTTCTTTTCATTATCTCAATCTCTCTCTTAAGTTAGTTTCAAATATAGGCAAATTCTTAACATCTGTTGTCATTAAGAAACCAATCACTAAGAAGAAATCCACAATACATACATAGACACCAGTTAAGAATGACTTAACACTACATCTACTTCGCTATTTCATCAGGGTTCCCACTACCCTAACTAAGAGGTTTAGCCGTTTATGTTTCAAGAACACCTATAAAATTCATAATTGAAAGCATATGAATAATCTCATAGTGAATTAAGAATGAAAACCAGAATCTCAGATTAATATCAAAATTGTTAAAGTCAAGAATAAGAATTCTAAGATTAAAAGTGTATCTTAGAACTCAATATAATGTTGTAAGTAAGTAAAGTGTGTAAAATAATAATAAACCATAAATAGAGTATTTATAGTTACATAATAAAGCCTAAAAATCCTAACCAAAACTAAATAGAAAAATAAGGTCTACAATGGTAATGTCGTAGACAATGAGTCGTCTGGACTGACGATAACTCGGTCAGCTCCTTATCATGGACTTCAATGTACTTGGTGAGGACTCTTCATGTCACTAGATGGGTTGTTGTTAGACTCATAGCCTCTCCAATAGCTTTTCAAATTTTATATATTTACACCAATTGCTCAGAACGATGGTCACGATGAGTCATATCCTGACCCTATGACTCATCACTAGTCCAATCACCACTGCTATTATACGTGCACACATGCATATCTGATGCATGGACTCATACTGGGTTAATATCATAAATGCATAATTGAACACACTGACAAGCTGAACTCTTCCCACTAAACGTGCATATCTAATGCACAAATGCCTGACTGAACTGACTCTCAAAAGCATGATTGGCAATGCAATGATAATTGATGTTAACCATGTACGGAGAGTCTGAATATGCAACTGAATGAGTTTAAGGACATACAAACATCGTAGTACCAGGGGGTATCTCCCCCTTGGGACTCTATGTCCCTCTAAACACAATTCGCTGAAACCTTGGGCTGGTACACGGGGCACCGACGAACTGGGTCATAATTGACCGACTAAGTCTAAAACTCATGCAAATATATAAGCCCAAAAGGGAAGCAAGGGATCAAACAATGCATATCACAAAGACGAAGGACTCATAACATACCCAAGTCTATTTCAGGGAATCCTTCCCGATCAAGGAGAGCCTGAAGAGCATGAAGTCTACCCCTCTGAGCTAGCACTCTACATTCTCGCATTCTATGGCCTGTCTTACCATACTCTACACGGTTCAAAGTATTTCACACTTGGTAAGACACCTCTCAAGCTTTTGGGATTGGATTTTCGCTTCACAGAATACACTCTAAGGCTCAAACTGGGAGAGAATTTTCCGGGGTGTTACAGTAGCCTAGATGTTTCACTTATTTCATTACTTGGACTTGATTTGTTTTCTTTTCTTTTGGGATCCATATTATCTAAAAATGAGAGAAAAATAAAAAAATTATAATTGATTAATGCATTGTTAAAAAAAAGGATAACTATAGATCTAACAAGTACAATATAGTAAAACAACAGTTCTAATAGATTGTTTATCTGTTGTAATTATTGAGTCATATCTTGCAACAGATGAGTAATGTAAAAATAGTTTTAATAATGTTATGGTTTCTTTAACTATTCACTTATATATTGAAACAGATGACTGATTTGTCCAACAGATGATTCATCTATTACAACAGATGAGTAATCTGTTGGAATTGTTATCAAACTATATAGATTTTTTCCAAAAGATAGGTCATCTATTGCGATAGATGAATGATATATTAAAAGCAATCAAAGTATTGAACATGTCATCTAGTGAAATAGTTGTTAGGATTTCATCCAATAGATGGTTCATCTATTGCAACAGATGGTTTATCTATTGCAACAGATGGTTCATATGATGCAACATAAGGTTCATATGTTGCAAGAAAACAAATGAGTAACAAGATTTTTTTCAATATGAACTATCTCACCATTTAATATCAATACACAATTTTTACTAAGAACAACAGCCTACAAATAATAAATCAACCTAGCGACACAACACACACACCAAGAATATCAACATTGACCAACAACACCAACATTGTTATGTTGTTTGTACAAACACAAACAATAAAAACAAACGTCAAAAATAACAACAAATCAAATCAACAGTTCACAACAAGAATTATAGTAACAATAAAATATTATTTTTCTCTCCTTAAAGAGAAGAGAGAAAATCCACAAATTAGGGTTTATTGAGTCCCTATTTCAAATTTAAGCAACAAATATTGAAATTGTTAACCCATACTAGAAGAGAAGTTAACTCAAGTTCCATTTTTTTTCATAACTAAAAATCCCTAATTTTTTACCTGTGAAAGTTGAAAAGAAATGATGAAGAACTCAAAGTTATTCTTGCCAGACAATGTTGTCACGTTGATTGACGGTTAAAAGTAAAAAATATTTATCGCCAAAGGTTGAAGTCTTCGGTGATTGAAGAAAAAAATTTGCAGAACTATTGGTAAGTTTGAGAGAGAAACTATCGGAGAGAGAAGGGAGAGAGAGACAGTTGATTTGAAGAGGAGAGGAGTGTGGGTTTTTTGTATTTTTGAAAAGATTAGAAAGTTTTGAAAATATTAATTAGGTCCACAATTAACTTAATTAAATTTCTTAATTATGTTTGACCCTTTAAGTTGGTCAATGTTACTAATCCTTCATTCAATACTTAAAAGACATCTTTTCTTCAATTTTCTCAAGTAACTATTCATAGTTGATTGATTAATTAACTGTCTAATTCACAGTTATTAACTACAAACTAAATAACTAATTTAAATATTATTTTGATGTCTCTCTTCTAGCCTATTTCAACAGTCCATTGAAATGCACCTCGCTCGTTGAGAACAACCTCAAGTACAAGAACTTGTTTGGCAATGAAATTTTCTTATTTAAATTAATATATTTGCCTATATAGACTAACATAGTACATGAAAAATATGAAATTTAACACTTAGCAAGCCTTTTCATTTTATCGAAATCTCCATATAAGCCTCAACGTTTCTCCAACCACACCTCCTATTTGTTAGAGACCAACCCAATTAATATTTATTTCTTAATAAGAAGCTACTAATATGCCAAAATACTCTCTGAACTTGATTGAAACTTTGGGAGAATAGTGTGGGAAGAAGTATATTTGTTTGAGTCTGTTTTGATTAAGATAGGTTGGGATGAGTACATTAGTGGTTCTGACTTTTTTTTTTTTCAAAAATGGGTTATTTTTATTGATTTGGGCATTTTCATTCAAATAAGGTATAAGTGAAAACTTAGCTAATGGCGGGCACAAATATGATCAATAGTATGACAAATAGAAAATTTTAGTCAATTTTCAAAAGTGGAGAGATAAATTTGACTATTACCCCTTTAAATTATACATAAAGGACCAACTTAAACCTAGCCAAATACTTTAGGGATTATTTGAGTTATTTTAGTCAAAAATGGTACTCCCTTCATTTCTTTTTAAGTGTTCTATTTAGGTTGTGTTTGTATTCCCTGTTAAATGATCTTTTAATTTTTAAAGAATAATTTGGTTAAAATCTTTCTATTATATCCTTGTTCAAATTATCAAGACCGTTAATTAAAAACAAATAAGGGGTGTTCCCAATCTAAATTTAATTAGGGGTATAATAGAAAAAGTATTTTAAATGTGAAAGGAGTACAATGTCTATTAAGGGGTGTGCCCAATTTTTAATAAAGCACTTTCGTAAATAAAGCACTTATGTCTTATTTGATCATGGATTTTTTTTACTTTTTCAATTTTTTTCACCTTATGTCAAATATAACTCGAAGTTGTTGTTTGGCCATGAGAAATCCAAATACAACTTGGAGTTGTACTTGAAAAGGTGAAAAACAAGAAATAGTTATTTTCATCTTTTTTCATCTTTCTTCTCTCGAAAAAATAGCCAAGTACCCCTCCAATCTATTACCAGATTTTCAACTACATACTTTAACTTTTCGGGGGTCTTATCAGCCCCGAACTGTTTAAAATTGAAATTATAGCATCCCTAAATGCTTACGTGGCAAGGTGAGTGTAATCACTCTCCTTGAGAGAGTGAGCACTGAAAATAAATTATTAAATTTTTATTTTTAATATTTTTTTCCTTAATATATGTATTTTTAATTATTCTTTTTTCGTCTTTTGTTTTCTTTCTTCCTCATAGCAACATATATCAATTTGCCCACCACCTCTTAATTTTTTATTCTACAATTTGTGCAGGGAATTAGGAAATACTGAAAATCAACTTTTAGATGTCAACCCACAAGATCAATTAGATTGTCGAATTCTATTATTTGTTTTCTAAAACAAATCAATTTGACAATTTTAATCCAGAACTTTTTTTGGAGTTCTTACAAGTTTCGATGTAATTTTGAGAATAGATATGAAAATGGAAAGATCAATGTTTATGCTTTATGTAGTAGTATTCATTGCCCAAATTTGAGCAACTTAATAATACATTCATGGAAATAATTCTAATATCCTTGTCTATTTTCGTACATACAAATCACTCTTTCAAATAACCCAAAAATAAATATTAGATGTGTAACTTTATTTACACACAATTTACAATCAAAGAAGGAAATAAAATAAATTGATTTCTTGTTTCTTTTCATGACAAAAAAAAAAGTTTTTTTCTTCAACCCCATTTAATGAATTTGTATTTTCAGCAATACCCATTAATGATTTTTATTTAGATTCAACATAAAAAAAGATTCTTAATCAGTTTTTTCAAAAATTTGATTCATTTTTGCATTTCAAGTTATTAATAGAACCTTTAATATTGTTTTAGTGGTGAAAAAAATGGTGAAAGGTGATGAAAAGTAGAAGAATGGGAAAGAAAGTAAATGAAAAATAATTTTAAATAGAAAATACACATGTTAATAATGAGCTGGTGTGTGTATTTCACTTTCCAGCACAAATCTGGGTGTATCATTTCAGGGTGGAATTAATTTTACTTTAAAATAGTCCAGGGATAACAAAATTCCCGCAAAGTATAGATTTGTAGTTGGTAACTGAGTAATAGATTGGGGGGTATTTGACTATTTTCTCTTCTTCTCTCACAAAAATTCAAAAACAACTTTAATTATTTTCATGGAAAAACAGAACTCACTTAAATTTTTTTAATTTTTCATGGCCAAACTGTAATACCCCAAGAATGTAAACCTCAGTGGGTAAATCTATCATTGCCAGGCAGGTATACAGAAATTGCCAAGTCACAGTATCCCAACAAACCACTTCACTTGATTTCAGAAATAGAGTCATTCAATTTCAGTTTCTCAATAAACTGATCATTGGATGAAGGGGTAATACCTCAGTGCTTAGGGGTCAGATGTGTTTTCAAAGCCCTTCTCAGAATCCTATGACAGTAGATGGCCCGGAATTATGAGCATGAACCTAGAAGTTTAGTGAAAATAGAGAGGGGATAGTATTGTCTGAATTTGGTGGATTACGTATCCATGGGGCTAGTTGTATGAAAGGTTAATCAGTAGGCTTGAAACTGTGTATGCAAGAATTTTAGCTAAGTGTTATGGTGTAGTATGCTTATGTAGCATCCTTAAGTGCTAAGTTTGAATAGGGCTATTAATGTAGTAATTGATGTTCTTACCAGATCCATTATGGACTACAAGATGTTGATGTCAGATGTTCAGGTGTAATAGTAGTCCTCATGGTTTATAGAGAAATATAAGTTTAGAGATGTGATATTTATATGTTATGATAAAGGTAGTATGGTTATTATAGATTTGGGGATATCCATGTTATGTGTTAGAATCTAAATTCGAATCTTTGAAGGTTGAGCTACTAGAAAGAGGAGTTAAAAATTCTAAGTTTGTCAATTTTAAGTTGTTACATAATGATTGTTGGAGCTATAGAGGGGTAAGAATTATATCTCAGAAGAAAGTACTAGCAGCAAGTTTTACATTATCGAGCATAGTTATTCAGGGTAAGTTTACCAATTATGTGTATTACATACCCTAGCTTTTTTAGTAAAGTGGAGGCAGTTCAGTTTAGAGGTATTGATTACGTGGTTCCCAGACTTAGAATGATGGCTTTAAGCTAAGGTGGATGTGATAGAACAAGTTACCAAGTTAGGCTCTCAAATTCTAGTAGTTATGCCAGTGTATTGTAGGACATCAATAGGGGAGGAAGATACCCAACCTATTATTATCTCAGTGTATGGTTTTTCAATCATCAAGATATCTACTTATGCCTTACCTGTCATCTCTATGATCATAGCTCATATTCGTGCACTTTATAGAAAATCATGCATTTTCCTAGTTCCTAGTATAAGGTGTTCCAGTCCACTCAGCAGTACGAATCATATTCTACAAATATAGAATCTCCAAACTCAGGTCATGTATCCCATGAATCGTGTGCTCATGCTTTACATTATGTTCAGTTCCAGTACTCATGCAACACTCCTAATGATCAACAAAATTCAAATTATATCATGTATATCCTCAATTTAGATCTCTTAATGAATCCATGATATTGATATTCTACTCCTCAGGCCTAACTTAAGTGTCAAGTTCTGTATAGTGTTCCTTCACGTATCAGGTCCTTATATTTTAACCTCTCGGTGACCACTCCTTAGGAAATGATAGTGGTAATAAGCAATTGCTTAGATAGGAGAGAGTAAATGATTCTTGTTGATGAAAATATTATTGTATGCTTGTTTTAGCCAAGGTTGTAAGTGTGAAGTAAGATTGAGGACAAGTTTTGATATGTGTCATGGTTAGTTGAAATTTTGTGTGTGATTTTCTTAAGAATAGCGCATGGAAGTTGCTAATTATTGAGGTTTGGAGGATATGAGGAAGATGCTTTTATGGGTGTTATTTAGAAGGGCATATATGGTTATAATGATAGGCTTGAATTTCATATTGGTATATATAAGTGGATGGGTGCATTATGCATTAGTGAATTCCTAGTAAGAGATTGAATTTAGTTGGGGAAGTGGTAAGAGGAATTATTCTTGAGATGAGAAGTTGTGAAAATGCAAGGTGCATTGAATTTATGATTCCGACCAGTATTACAGTGTCATGGGTGCACTTTGTAGATTCAAGTAGGCTTGAACATAATGAGGGAATTCAATTAAGCTCAGACTTTAGTAAGTAGAGTTATCAGTGCTCATGTGAATATTTTCAGTAGTCTCAAGTGAAGTACAGTATTAAAGTGGAAGGTATAGTTGAGGGAGTATTCGAGAAGTATGTCTAAGCTTGAAAGTAGTTGTTGCATTGTCTAAGGCATAACAATTCTATCCTAGCTTGGGTTTCGAAGGCCTATATTTCATGTTACAGAATTATAGCCATGTTGGGATCCCTATACATATGCCTTATTCAGATCATGCCCAAGATCCCTTACTCTCTAATGCTATTAAAATATCTTACAAAGAGTGTTGAAGAAATGCTTTAGTTGAGCATAAGCTTTCAGTATGAGTTAGTCCAGCCAGTAAATCAGTTTAGCAGTCAAACAGACAAGTTTCTATAGTTTTTCATTTTTCCATCTGGTCATACTATTCCAAAGTTCCATAAATATGATTATTCCAAGAAATAGTTTATTCGCATCCATGTAAATTGTGAATCCAGTTCAGTTCAGATATCATACTTCAGATCCCAGATATTCAGTCATAATTCAGTCCGTAAGTGTCCCGTGCATCACCTCAGTTTTTCCTTAGTAGTTCAAATCGGTATCATTCGAGGGATTAACTATTCCAAGAAGGAGATGTTGTACTACTCCCAAGTTTTTATGTACTAAATCTCCGAGCTTTTCTTCTCTAAACAAAATCCAGCTTGAAGTAATGGGGACTCATAATATGACTTTCTCATTTTATCTCAACCTTATAACCATTCTCATGTTAGTGCATGTATCCATAAAATCACTTCAGCTCAGGTATCAGTACTAGACTCAGTTATGCAATCATGTTCTGATTTATACATGTTCAGTATATGCTCTCAGTTACCTTAGTACAGTACTTTCAGTATAACTAGTCTCATTCGAGGACGAATATCCCCAAGGGGGAGATATTGTAATAGCCCGAGAATCCAAACTAATATTAAAACCATGTTCCAAGATTATGTGAAATAAATTATAGTGATTTGGTAGTTTTATGAGTGAATTTTATGTATATTAAGGCCTCAAATAACTCCTAGCTACTAGACGGATCAAAATATCCCTTACCGATTAAGTTCTTGAGAAGGATGATGCTATAGTCAATTTTAAATGAGCATATCTTTCTTTTTATTAAGGATTTTTGAGATCATGACCCACCAATAGATATATAATTGAATTATATTTCCAATGATACCAATGTAGCCTTAATCCTATATCGGGGTAAAAAGTTATGCCCGTTTTACCAGAGAGTTGTCCGATTGCCGAAGTGTGACGGCTAGGTTGACGAACCATCAATCCAGTGATGGACCATCAAGCCAGGCCATCAACTTCAGGCAGTGAGCTCATTTTCTAAACATAAACCGATGGATTGGGTGATGCTCAGTCACCAGAGTGACAGTCCATCACCCAAACCGTCAACCAAGTTCGTACAGCGATGTAATGACGTTTTTAATGAGATTTTTAGGTATTTTTCCACCCTTTTTAACCCCTAATTCCATCAACTTAAATAACATAACTCCTCATTTATCCTTAACATCAAAATTAGGGTTTATTCAAATATCATTCCCCAAGAACAAGATTCAAACCCTTCTTCAAGAAAATTCAAGAATCCAAGCGTCACCATTCAAGAACCTTCAAGAAAAGTTATTCTCCTTCAAGATTTAAACTTTTGAGGTATGTTAAATGTTCATCCATAGGTCATTTCCACCCATGGAGTCCAATAACCTAATTTCAAATTCAAAGTTGTGATTTTTACAAGTTATTGTGATTTTAACAATAAATCCCCATGAATTTTGATTCTATACCATGTGTACATGTAATTGTTATTATTATTAATCCCTACATGTTTAAATGGTGTTGTTCGCTAAATTAAACATTAATTGGTAATTTTAGTAGGGAAAACATACTATTACTACAAGTTTTAAATCTATTCCCATGCTTAGCTTAAACCATGAATTACAAATGTTTGAGGAAATGCCCACAAGAAGGAGTTTTGAATAAATGCTTATATATCATGTCCTCAAAGTTTTAGTACAATCTTGCTATTATTGTTATCGAGTCCTGGGGGTTTGAATACCCAAAATTTAGCTTCTTACCTAGTTTTCAGTATTTATAGAATGGTTACAGAATAGTTACGAGCCCTATTATTTCAGCCATTATTTTAAATATTTAAGCATAGTCAGTCTAATATTTCAGGTCTTTCAGTTGGGAGTAGGATTTAGTACCAAGTGAATGCAGGGATGACAGTGTAACACCCCAATTTTCTAAACTGGAACGCTACATGGTGATCATGACCCCGAAGGACCACAAGCAAACCCATGGCTGATATCTGTACATCTAAGTCTAAGATCAATCCTAGCTAATGAGTGATCTCTGAAACTGATAATGAGAATACTCGACTGAATCTGAGATTGAGATCAAGCATGTCTGCCAGGTGACCTCTAGATCTAATAATAAACATCTGAATATGGGACCAAGCCTATCTGACGAGATGGTCTAGGAATCAATGGAACTATCTGAGTTCCTTACTGAGATCAATGACTGTATCTGACAGTCCTAATTCTCGATTTATACTCTGAAGACTGATACTGAAACTATAACTGTAACTGTGACTGTGGGAGGTAGTAACCTAACCGACATGCCCCGATACTGTACTGGTGGGGTCTAATCTTTTCCCTAATTGGAAGGGTGTCAATACCGTGTCACGGGTAGAGACCTCTACTATGGTCAAGCCTATCTGACGGGTGACCCTGAACAGAAAATCAAGCTTAAGGCAATATAATAGTCAAGTATAGCCTTAATCTGACAGGTGACTCCTGTCCTATGCTGGCTACGCAGTTCTGGAGTACAGGGATTGCTGCTAACGGCTCTGCCTTTATAACGAGAAAAACTGTCATCCCTGCACTCGCTCAGTGCTATTCCCTACTCCCAACTGAAAGACTCTAAAAAGATTAACTGCGCTGAACTGACTAAATAAACTGAACTGATTTATAAACTGATTAACTAAGCTGATAATATTTTCTTAGCTGAACTAAGCTAAATTCACTGAGTTCCGTTGACTGACGGAAAATCTACTTGAGATCTGAGGTCTGACTGAGAGTACTGAAACTACTGGGACTATTGAACTACTGAGATTTCTGAGTTTTTCTGATTCATGTTACTAACTGAAATCTATGGAGCATAGCTTGACTGAGGATGACTTGAAACATAACACTAGCTCTAGGCACACAACTATAGTTTTCGGGTACAAGTACCCCCAGGACTCGATGGAAGGAAACTGACACACATGACTGACTTGATCATAAGAGTAGAGTCCACAATTCACAATATCATAAGTAAGGATTTCATAATAAGAATGATTCTCAACAAACTATCACATGATCAGGAATGCACACAACATGTATATACTTGCTTGGCTTCAAGAACATGGTCATTCCATATCACAACAATATCATGAGCATCTCATATAACATCTTCAATTCAAGACAATAGCATGAGGATCATGTTGAACATAAACTTAGAACATGGAATAGTCATTTAGGACTTATTATGTCATAAAAGCATAATTTCTATTCCCTTAGGTATCTTCACAAACACCTTACATGCATATCTTAGGCATAGGTGGATTCATCAAGATTACAAATATTCAACCACCAATTTCACATATTTATACATTAAATACCACCATATCCTCACACAAAACATACAAAGATCCCATCTTAGGCATCATCAAACTCCAACCACATGAACATCAACCACCAACAACATAAACATCATAACATATAATTTAGAAGATAGTTCTTGAGCTTCATGGATGAAAGGAGTCCATAAATCAACTCACGCATACCTTAGAAGGAATATTCTTGAGGATTGATGGAGGAATTTTCTTAAAATTGGATCTTCAAGCTTAATTATGCAACCCTAGTTGTTTTTCTCTTTTAGTGCTCTTAGATGATGAACTTAAGATGTTAGTAGCGTTGTAATGTAACTAGGAGCTATATATTTTGTAGGGTTAAGTTTAGGGATGTGTAAGGAGTGTTAAAAGACTTAATTATCCTCAAAATAACTCAAAACGGAGTGTTTAAGTCACTTGAAACCATAAGATATGCGCCGCATATATTAACATAGGCGCCGCATATGATATCGCCTAAATTTACATAGGCGCCGCATATGATATCGCCTATATCTACACAGGCGCCGCATATGATATCACCTATATCTACATAGGATCCGCATATGCTATTGCCTATATTTACATAGGCTCTGCATATGCTATCGCATATGCTTTCCAATGGCCATGTACGATTGGTTAGGTGACGCACTCTACTTCGCAAAGCCATAACTCCTAGCTCGGGTGTCGGATTTTGACGAAATTGGTATAGTTGGAAAGCTAATTCGATTCTCTATAATTGGGTGGGTAGAAATATGCAGAAATACCACATTAACATCGAGTTATACTCATTCAAATATGACCCTTATAAAATCGAACACTAAAACTTGATGGATTCAAAAACTCTTAGCTTGTATTACCTTAAGTGACTCATATGAACATGCTTAACGCATTATAACCTATCTTATCGCTAGGATACTCAATGTAAGTCATATACTCAAGTATGAATCACAGGATAGGAGATTTCATATGTAGAAAAAATGGTTCGTCTCCTAGCTTAGAAACATGCGGGGTATTACAGACGGCCTCCCCATCAGTTAGGCAGAGTTGTCAGTAGCAGTCCTTGCTTTCCAGAACTACGTAGTCAACTTAGGATATGAGGAGTCACCTATCAATTTAGGTTTGACTCCGCCCAGGTGTCACCCATCAGTTTAGGCTTGACTCCGCCCATGCATTCATCAGTTATTCAGTCTTTACAGATTTCATGCATTTTACTCAGTACTTTATGTTATTTATTCAGTCATTTATTACTCATACACATAAAACCATATGAATTAGCCTAACCTCATTTAGCATACCAGTACATTCAAAGTACTGATCGCATACCCGTTTCTTGCGCTATGACGTTTAATATCATAGGTTCGGATGCTCAATTCCCTGATCGCGTATAGACATACCAGATTATCAGTTGTAGCAGTGGTGAGTCCTCATACTTCAAGGACTTGGTTTATTTATCTCAGTTTATCTTATCAGTTCAGTATTTTCTACTCAATCGAAGTTAGTTGGGGGTTTGTCTCATCAGCTCCACAGTCAGTCAGTAAAGGTTTTTCAGACTAGTACAGACAGTTAGTCAATTTTAGTCATTATCATTAGTCATTTTATCAGTGTTGTCAGTACTGTTTTACAGACATTATCAGAACTATGTTTTAAAACCTTATGGTATTTTTCAGTTAAATTTCGCAAATGATCTTTTGACATAAGATATACTCAGTGCTCAAGGCAGGTACCACTATCATGGGTTAGCTTGAGGTCACTTGTGACCGTAAGCACCATGTAGCGCCCAGGGTGTATTCTCGAGGCGTTACACAAACACCTCTTTAAAAAGAAATGGTGGAAGTATTGAACACTTGTACAATATTTAACTTGCAAGAGTATAAATGCCAGAGTGGTCCATTTTTTTTTATTTGCAAAACTCATAAGTGTTTTTCTGATTCAAGAAAAGATTAAAATGATAGCACACGAGAAAAGTTTTCATAACCATTATGAAGTGAAAAAAGCTGGAAACACAGTACATACTAGATTTAGTAATCAACCAAACTATTTTGTCATTTTCAATTTATTTCAAAATTATTTTTTTTTTTCTTTATTTTAACAGCTAGTTTGGACCAGCTTGGAAAAAAGATTGAACTAAAAGAAATCTCATAATATTATTCTTTATTTTTATGGTTAGTTTAGACCAGCTTGAAAGGAAGATTGAACGAAAAGAAATCACATAGTAGAATTAAGTAGTGATATCTCATGAAACTATTTATTAATTCTTCGTATAAAATTTTAATGTTTCCATTTTATTACAAATAATGGATAAATAATTGCAAAATTAATTAATACCTAATATCATGAAATAAAGTTACAATACCTCGTATCGTGAAATAAAGTTAATCTAACATTATTGGCGTACATTTTAATATTAAATAAAATATTAAATACATATGTTAGTGATTATAAATTATGATAAAAGATGATCATTAACTCTTATAAATCTCATGATTATTAGTTCTTGCAACTCATATGGTCCTTAGTTTTTTTATAACCTATGTAACATCTATCATATTTATCTTACCACATCACTACCCTCATACTACATATTAATCATATAAAAGAATATTTTATCTGTAAATTAGTGGTGCTTCTCGCTTTGTGTGAAGAAGAGAAAGATTATAAGTGTCAAAAAATATTGTAGTATATAGTGGTGAAAGAGAGAGTTAGTGGCGAAGAAGAGAATTGAGACAAAGAAAATATTTCAAGAGATCATTTGGTAAGAGGTATAAGGTGGATATTTCATAGATAAAATTTATACTAAATTTAGTTGATATAACCACTTTATCCCATCTAATCATGAGACTATTTTATACAACCTTTCATATGGTATAAAATAGTTCAAGACTTATAATTTTGGAATAATTTAATCTAAATATCAAATGATCTTTAAATTTTTAATGATATTCACTATCTTTTATTGTGAAGAACCTTAGAAATATTGTTTGAACTTTTTGTCTTTCATTAAAAAACTTTATAATAGACAAAATAATTATTTCCTATTTTTTTATATTTAATAATTTAAAACCCATTAAAATTATATGTAATAATTACTTTCTGATTTGAGGTAGGTAAAAAAAAATCTTAATATTTTGATATTTGTTATAAATATATTACCATATATAGTGAATGTCTACTTTGTCATATATAGTGAATGTATATTTATGAAAAAAAATTAGAAACCCCAAGGTTAATTTTTTCCTATAAATAAAGGAATTTTTCTTCATTGTAATTCAACCATCAAGAGAATCCCTCAAGAGAAATAATAATAACTCTCTCTTCTCTCTCGTGTTATCAGCACAAGTTTCTAATTTTTTTATTTTGTTTTGTAGAAGCCATGGGTCACTACTATCTCCAAGAGATTGACAAAGCCATGTTTTTCTGGGAGTATGCATACCATATATCTACGGTAATATATTTATTTAAAAGTTATTTTGTTGATTTTGGTGGCTACAACTAAAACCAAACAATCATTTTTGTACTAAACGAAAAGAAACATGCAGGTAAGTTTCTTACACTATTAACACTTCGTTCAGATGTTGCTTTCTTCAATTAACCAATAGAAATATAGTACAATCAACTTACTCTAATATTTTTGATAAATTGAAGCATAATGAAGTCTTATATTAACATTTTTTCAAAGTAGTACTCCTATTAATAATCTATTACAAATTTATAAGTGTCATACTCTAATATTTTTGATAAATTGAAGCATAATGAAGTCTTATATTAACATTTTTTCAAAGTAGTACTCCTATTAATAATCTATTACAAATTTATAAGTGTCATATTGTTGAGTATGATATATTTTAAAATTTAAAAGTTCGTTCGTAGCGGGATTTTATTTTAAATGGCTTGAAGGTAAGACGATGGATATAAATCTAATCACACTAAGAGGTAAAATATTAAACTTTATATTCAGTTCAAGTTCCATCGATTTATGCCTAAGATGCCTTTATATGGGTAAGACATTGAGTTTGAACCACAATGCACCATATTGATGGTATTATGATGGCCAAGGAAAAATAATGTGTTTTTTATAAAAAGTCATGAAACATGTCTCATTGAATATGCTCCATTCTCTGAAGTAAATGTGGTAGCAGTGCATAATATGTCTGAAAGAAGACAAGTAATTGAATGCATGAATATACGCATGGAGGGACAATATGATAATGATCATCAAAGTGATGATATTTTCACACGTATATTATGATCAAAAGATATGTTAGAGAAAAATTCTCTAGATCATATGTATGCCTAGATTTGCTCGTGAAGTAACAATATTATGAAAGAGGTTATAAGCTATCATAATTTTATAGGCTTAAGACATGATTATACTCCATTCCTGGGAATAAGAAGCTTATTAATGCAAACGTATACTTGATTGTGATGGTATCACAACTCATCTCTGAATGAGTCAGAATAACCGAGAAGAGTTATTTTGAAATCTACTTCTAAAGTAGTAAATCTAAAATTTATTCATGTATTAGTAAATCTGAAATTTACTAAAGTAAAAAGTACATGCCATGATAAACTTGAAGTTTGCTAGAATAAAAATTCATAAATTGACATGAACGATTGGGACATCCCAAAGATGTTCATACTGAGTATTGAATATATATTAAAGAATTAGAAAATTCTTCAGTACTTTTAATGGTGTTTGTTCTCATGATAAGTTGGTTGGATAAACTAATTTTAGGATTGGATCCCTTAAATTTTGAAAA